>LR999984.1:5000000-6250000 GCA_905220455.2 Deilephila porcellus | reverse complement strand
TAGATTATGTAAGTTGTCACAAATTGGAAGATTAAAGACCGAACCCAAGTGGAAGATATAGTAACCTAACATGGACTATATCCAACAATAGACTGTATGCCTTTATTGATGTATAGATCAGTAGTTTGTAGATCAATGTATTTCCTACACAATATTTAATATACATGTCGTTGGTGCACCTATTTCAATAAAATAAAATAAAAATAAATAGACTAAAAATGACTGTTGATAACACCTACAGCTTAGTTAAGTTAAGGGTTAAAAGAAAAAAACTTTTTTACATCCGTTACTTTTCGATTAACAGAAAAAACCTCACGAGACCACACAATTAAATCTAATTATACCACTGAGATCACCGCCAAAATCGTCAAAATCATTATAAAGAAATGCCAAACGTGTCTTACGACGTCAGCGCAAAAAATCTCTAAAAACCGTTTTAGTAGAAAATCGATCTAGTCGCTAATCTTTGCTGTTTGGCCACGAATAAAAAAAACTAACACGCCCACAGCGGCCCGAGGCGTATCGACAAAAACAAGTTATTGCGTCAAATAAAAAATAAAGATTAGATAAGAAATAATTTTGTAACCGCTGGACAAAAAGATTGTCAGAAAATGTACGCCTGAAAAAAAGATGAAAAAGACTCATAGCAAATAATTGGTAATTTCGGCAAGTTCTTATTACTATACTTGTAGGAATTAAAGGTTTTTTGCTTATTGTAGGAATTAACACATACTTTGTACACAACTACCTATAATATATTCCAAAAAATACCTACTTAATAAAATTCTCGTGTATGACCAACAGTAAAACTGCTAAATCCAGCGGATACAGAAGCATTGAAGTTTGCACAGGAATTGCTTCAGCGTGGGAGAGCAGAGAGTATTACAAAACAATTTTTTAAATGTCATCTGAAAGTGAAGTTGAATAGGGAACGAATGGAAATAAGTCCTTTTCAATTTTAACATTGGAAACTCTGTGTTTAATACCAAGATATGGTTACCAATAAAAACCCTGTGAGACTTTAAATAGCAGCACCTATTGCAAAAAAATAACTTCCATATGCATAAATCTTTATATTAAAATCTTACTACCTAAAGTAATTTCCATGATAAGTAATTGTATTATCTTATATTGTTTTCCTCATTACGAATAGGAAATTTGCTTATGCTTTATGTTCCTGGAACGATTGTTGGAGATAAGTTAACAAACCTACACTGGTTTGTAGTATAATGGCAATAACTATTTCAATTTATTTTATAAGCACGACTTGCTAATATACAAAGTGCTTACGATTATACGAAGGTATAAAATATAAAAATAAAAATTCTACCACTTTGAAAGGGAGCTGTAAAAAGGACGAAATTGGAAATTATATTGAAACTAACACAAAAGATATATTTTAGGAGTACCCTCCTAAATCTACAAAGTCAAATATAAATGAAATTAAAATTGGACCTACTTAGATACTAACAAGAAGAAACACTAAAATCATAAAAAAAATATACAGAAGAATGGTAGAGCTTCCTTTTTATAAAACTAATCTGAAACGAAGAAACATAAAGAAAAATGTATGGATATTCCGACTGAAGTCGGAGCCCAAACTGGTCTTCAATAAAATATGAGTGTTTGACAACCACTGCGGTTGACAATGGAATGGAAACATTAGTACAATGTCATGCTAGTGAGGGCGAGAGCGCGATCATCAATTAAGCTGTCAAAATGTTCACGATTGTGAGCACTGAACTTAACGTAAGGCTATTGTGTACTAGTATTTATTCATAGAACCAAGTTCAAAGGCTTAGCAGTGATATAATTATTTAATTCAAATCTAAACACAAATGTTGTCATATCAGATTGACATACATACATACATAAACTCACGCCTTTATCCCCGAAGGGGTAGGCAGAGGCGCCACTAGGACACCCACATTTCGCCTTGTATGTTCAGTCCCACGATGTGATAGGGGGCGAGCCTATCGCCATATCGGGCACAAATTCCTGACTCCGGGCTGATAATGAATAGAAAAATCCAATATCACTTTGCCCGACCCGGGACTCGAACCCGAGACCTCAGCTTTGTAACCGTACCGTAATACAACTACGCCACCGAGGCAGTCATATCAGATTGACTTAGTATAAAAGTTGCTGTTAAATTTTCATTTGACTTTAACTTTGCTGTAGCCCGATAGTTGGTACTGCAGCAAATTTGCCAGCTCAACTGAGATGGTTTCCGTTTCAGATAAAATACAAGTAAATTCCAAGCTATATATAAGGTAATGTATTCTTTCCGGGCTCAGTAACGTGATTGGAATGCATCTCGTAACCATCTCTATCACTCGACACAATTTTGCCAGCCTATTTATCCGGTTCTTTGCGCTACGAGGAAATTATCCAGGGTCCTAAGAATAGAAATTGTTAATTCAAAACAAAAGTGTGAATATTAAAAACAAATTACAATACATGTTTAAACTCCGATAACACTTGTCTCACAAGCGATATTTCATACTTTTTCTCCGAACTGAGATAATTGTGTACTTGCTCCAATTTCGCAGTTACGTAGCAACAAACATAATAAAATTACTAGATCTTTTATACTGCAGTAATATCTAAAGTAGAAATGGAAATAATAACTTTTGGAGAAGGGGTGGACCAGACATATAGGTATTATTTGCCAATGGCGTCTGTTATAACGCCGGGTGCAAAAAGAGGGGTGTTTTAAGTTTTAGTTCCTATCTGTGTATCTGTCGCTGACATCGTAACTTAAAATAAATGAACCGATTTTGATTGAGTTTCGTTTAGTTACAGACATCATTTACCTATTACAGGAGTTTATCGCCTAGATGTTTGATTATTAATAACTTACATGTACATGTACATATTGTGCATCTATGCTTATACAATAATCTTACAAGGAACAAAAATATTTCCAGAAAAATTGGCGTTTGGAGAACACGTATGAAAATGTTGTTCATGCTTGAATCACAAAGACCGCACAAGTTTATAACGCATATCGATTACAAATTACAATATACGATAACATTAGCTTAATTCATCACAATATGCGAAGAACGTGATATTATTAATAAATAATAATTCACTAATAGCCCATTGAATTCACTCTCAACTTTGCAATGTCAAGTTTCAAGCTCAAACTTATGCATTAGACGTGTGGTCGTGACTGTACTGTATTATTTGCGCATTTATTATACTATGTCGCAAAATCTAGTTACAACTAACACTGTTTATGGACAGTGCATGCAGAAAACGACCTCTCTCATAAAAGGGTAACCATTTACAGCAATCCATTCGTTCTAATGCGAAAGTGTACCGACGTTTACTGATTTGCTACGGTTAATCAGCGCGGAATGTAAATTAATCTCAATTGCTGTTTGTGTTCTTGATTACGGTTCTGCACCAAAAGTTTGATTTTAATTACAACCTTCTAAGGTCAGTGGCAATTACTAAACCGATTTACAAATAAGTTGTTTTATAAACGCAGTAATATTTTATTATCACGATAAAACGTTCAGCTTAATTCAATTGTGTTTATGTTTCGAACACGAAGGCTTTCTTTGGCATTACAAAAAGAAGAAAGCGATGTAAATAAAACGAAATAAAAACTACATGGTTGTAACATAAAATAAAAAAATAATCTAAATTAACGTTCTATTTTAAAAAAAAGTACATGAACAGACCGGCGACCGCGGACGAGGCGCTCGAAGCGTTAGCAACAGTGACGATCGTCCTTGACACTCGGCAGCGGACAAAAACTATCGTCCGTAAATTCGGCGCGTCTCGGTGGGTGTGTTCCGAGTCGACGCACACAACCGCACGTCCTCCCATGCCATAGAATACATTACACCGACGCCGCATTAGTTCTGCACACATTCGCAACGTCTCTCAGAGGCCTGGGGTCAATGCCTCGACAAACATCACGTTTCGCCGTCTGCAGAAATGTGGCTTAATAAGGCATCGAACCAAAGCAGTGGATCATTAACATTTTCTGTCCCAATTGTGTTATGCAATGTCGTCCTTAATAATATCGAAAAAAATTAAATCGCGATGGTAAAATGCGCGCGTATCTCGTTTATACGAAAACCAATGTCAGCCTTGAATATAATTATCACTAACTGTGCTGTTAATAAGTTGTCTGCCTACATATCATGAGACCATTATGAATGAATGATTTTCTTGTATTATACGCGGACGATGAATGAAACTCAGAACTGATAACCAGATACAACGAGATTGTGTAACATGCTATGTAGCACAGCGCAATTGACAAAAGTTTCGACTTCGCATGTTTATTGCAGCGTTGACCTGAATACTAGTTTGAATTCGAGTATCATTTTTAAAAAACAAGATTTAATGATAATTAGGATTTATCTGTGGATAACAATCTTTGAAATCCTAAGGAGCGCTCATTACAATTTTTTACAAAATTCGTCCAGAATTAATTACTGCACTTATGCATTTAATTAAATACATCCAAAAAGACAAGCTAGTAAAATTAAAGCATTTATTAGATAACGCTCAATGTGGAGGTAAATCTTTATATTCCCACTTAACATCACATACTCCCGGAATGTCCCATCTGCCGCCAAGCTATTGTTTTATATTAGCGCCAAATTATATTTACTTATACATATTACATACGTGTAAGGAACAAAGGAATTTTGGCAACGCATTGTTCGTTCGCTCAATTTTCGAGTCTGGTGCGTAGCGTATGTACAATATACAAATGAACTTTTTGACTCCCACATGTAAAAATCAATATGACATTTCAAAGACTTCGTTGTGTTGGCGTTAAGTTTAGTCTAATAACATATTTATTGATTGGCTTAGAAGCCCTAATAAAAAATAATTTAGTTTTTTTTTTGTTTTTTTTTTTATTATTTTCTATTAGGAATAGGAATAGAAATAATAGAAATAACGTTAGCGTTATAAAAATATTGTAGTGACCGTCCGCCCTATAAAAGAAATGAAAATGAAAAAAAAATCCAATTACGACAACAATTTTTTTTTATCCTATAGTTTTTGGTAGGCCCAGACGACACACACCTAGCCGTTTTAATTACATTCCGAATTCTACGCAGACGTCTAGACTGTAGGCACCATGTGGGTCGTTAACCGACAACATATTTTTTAAATAAACAAACTGGTCAAATAATGCATTAATTTTATGCATATAAAAACGTTTGTGTTATTATTGATTAATGATTTGGTATTTTTAATAGAGTTTTCAAATCAGGGACATTCATATAGATTACGACGCAAAGTATTCTCAAGATTAAAGACTATAAAATTGGTTATCAACCAGGAATCGAAAATTATTCCTTAGTATTTACTTTGGTGTTATTAATTTAGCTACGAGTTCTCAACAATGCAGGTTAATAATATTCACTGACAAATATATAAATAATAAACAACCAATGTATCGGTACGACTTTATAAATAAATCACGGCCCTTACTATATAATTTTACGATTAAATAAATTTATTAGTCTCGCCTCTACTATGCTGTAAAGGCAGTTAATAAAATGTATATTTTCCTCTATTATTATACATTCAAGATGCAAGAAGATAGTTATGTCCGTAGCCTTCACCGATTTATAGTTCTTGCATAATAGACACAGGGTCTTTTGTTAACTTAATATATTGTAATTGATTAGTAGGAATATATTAAAGGTTTCCCATGAATGCGACATCTACAAATAGTTTCTAATGTTTTATGTAGTTGAATATTGAAAACTTTTGTAAACGTATGTATCAGTGAAGGAACAAGCCTTTTACTCAATGGTAAGGCATTCATCTGTTCACCGACAACACCATGAAAACTGTGAGGATCAAGATTAACCTGAACATATACGCTACGACTTAAACCTCACTCCTCAAGTCTATATTCCTAAGAGGTAGATAGCCGATGTGCCACCAGTGCCACCTACGGCTAGCTGAGCTTACTTCAGTTTCAAAATCTAATATGAGATTTCTAACCGAAAAACTCACCCCAAAATTTTCCAACCAGTAAGAAGGACCACACAGTTCACAGCCCATGCATATCGCTACTAGATCAATGAGACTCTTATGAGATTAATCAATACCTTGTATACTAAAGAAGCTTTGTAAATAAAAATGATAAATCTTAATCGTATTCTTAATCCCCTCTTAATCGTATTTTCGATTGTAGAGGAGGCTCGTGCTCTGCAGTGGGATGTATATGGACTTATTACAGTCTATCTATATTTATATCAGCCCATATACGTATACATCCCACTGTAGGGCACGGGCCTACTCTATAATCTAGAGAGTCGATTGAGAGCGGCTTACAGTAATGTACAGTAAATAAAAATCAGTACAAAGGACATCAAATTAACTGAATAACGCGGGCAAACGCTAGTATAAACGCAATCAGAGTATATTAATAGTTAGTTTATAGCGCTCATTGATAATTATAATTATTGACTCATCGTTGAATGTATATGTAACAGTAATTTAGATATAATAACTCTTAATTATCGATAACTTAATGATTTCCGTTACTGACGTAGAACCCGTTCGCCATCGAGATCAATAATCCAATTATGGGGACAAAGTTGCGAAATGGACGGTCGTGTCATTGAATGATATTGTTTTGGTATATTGGTAATTTTTCGATCAGATACATATAGAGCTGTCTCGTGATTTTAAGTAATAGGATGGCAGATTTCTTATAGACTGGGGGTAAATTGTAAATAGTACAATTAATACTACAGTAGAAAAAAAACTGTAACATTACAATACAACAATGTTTCGAAGATCCAAAATAATGTTCAAAATATTAGATTTACTTAATGGTTTTATGCCGATAAAATTATTATATAAATGATTACTTGCTGGAATACAAAGTATTTAATAATAAATTCTACACTTCCATAATCAGTATACAATGCATAAAAGAAAATCTCAAAGCACGTGCTGTTAGTACACGCAATATAAGTCATACGAATCATTCGCATTCCTAGCTGATACCTATTTAACATTATAATAATAGGCGTTGGAAAAAGGATAAGCGAGTAAGGCTATGTACACACTATGCAAAGAAAACGGGGAAAAATGGTCCCAAGTTTAACATTTAATGCGCAAGCACGTGCGGCATTCCAATTTTTGTATTGGAGGTATTGTATTTATTACTTGTGTGCATAAGTTACAAGTGTATAGAAAAGGTAATGTTCAATTCAAAATTGGCCACTGGATTCGCTGCTGTTGAAAATATACAGGCTAATCGACTGAAATGTAGTTTTAATACCTTTACAGTGAAACAATTAATCTAATCTATAATCAGTGCAAAGGGTATCTAAAACAAGCGTCGATAAACAGATATCGGGAAATCTTGTCAATTCCCATAACTAACTGAGGAGGAGTGGTGACCTACATATACGTAGGTACATCCTGAACGATAGCACTTTAAAAAATTAGCGTGTTTTTGGAACAACCACTAATCCAGCCTGGCCTATTTTTTTCTCTACTCTTTTCATCCTTTATCCTCTACATTAACTTACTGGAACCACTAAAGATGTATCACGATATATGGCGACCACGTTCCATCAATAAGCCATTTGCTCACCGCACTTACAAAATAAGCTTACACTAGGCATGGAAAACAGGCTTACCATCACCACCTGTCACTCAACCGTACCAAGCCCAGCGCCAACCAACAAGTGCGAACTCAACCTTAACCCGTATCAAAACCGCAAGTTCAACCATTAGCCAAGACACGAACGCGACTCCGCCCACGCACGTTCGCGGAAAATGCAACCATTGATCACGATGCACTTTGTTAACCGACCTCGAGCATTTTACGACAGGAAATCTATAAAACTATTATGCGTGGACACTCAAAGCTAGGATAATTACTCGTCCCATTGTGACGGACGAACAAACTAAGTAATCGAGTCATCAAGGTCGTGTGCTCAGTTAGTTTTTATATTACAATACCATTATTGTAAATGGTTTAGCTTTGTTGATGTAGGTTGATGTGGACTAAGCTAATTAAACAGGATGTGTTTATAGAGGCCCAGGATTTTATCTGCTAATAGCTTCGATCAACAATACAATGATCGAGGGCAAATATTTTTTTTACAACTTGTTATACGGTTATATTAAGGCCTAGGTGCAGTAAGTTTTGATGATAACTTTGACTATCATTATTAAACCATCAAGTAGTTTAACAATAACGTTTACTATAATTAATTATCAAAGGCGTATTTTCGGGGTTATATTTGAAGTTTGCTCTCGCTAAAATTGCTTGAGAATAATTATCATTCTTATTTTCATATCATACAAATAGTCATTTACCTAGAGTAAGATTAAGAAAGGTAAAACTACTCCGCAAGCCGTTACTTAATGTACTGAATAATTCAGACAAGGAGAATTCTATTTTTCCGTCTTTGATGCAAACCAGTTTCCAAATAAATAATGCTTATATTGAATTTTACACCCTAGAAATGATACCAAGTAAGTAGGTACAATTTTTTAATTGTTTTATTTTTAATTATAAACCAGAATAAACATGCAAAATCCCGTTAAAACTAAGTTCATTACTTGACATACCTATTCTATTGTGTGCCAGTCTGAGTTATTTCTGATTAATTAACTAAATTTTCCGTAACGCACAGTAGGTGAGTTTAGATTAAATTAATTTTAATGTTATATGATATGTTGTGGGGAAGGAAAAGCTATAATTATATACATGTATACGTATATTCATTGTCACGTCCATGAATTTATATGGGTTGTTTTATAAACTTTATACTGTTTTGATAAACCAAAGAATTACTCCATTTTAGTGCGCACGTACGTATTCACAAATACCAAACTCAGTAAAAATATATAGTTTACATTACGTATAGCTTCATTTATGTACTTAAAGAATCATACATCACAATTTTCATTGATTAAACCATTTTTATTTATTTATAAAGCTACGCAACGAAAAAAACAAACAACTTTGGATTAGTTTAAAAAAGATTTTAAACTGCAAAAGAAGACACAATAACGGTACGAACAAACTTATACGACTTGCAATGTAGGACGGGGTTCTAAAGAGCACGTATTTTTGTCAACTTTATTTCATATGCACAAAAACTTCGAGGTTTTCGAATGTCACACGCCGGATACAAGCTTTGCGCTTTAAAATAAAAAAGCAAACAGCAATTTGTACGAAATAATGTCTTTTCGTTAGTTTTTATCGTCCATTTCCTAATAAGGACTTTTGACAACAAAAAGAGATAGCGCACATCGGATACACATGTTGTACGTTTTAGTACTCGTATATAATTTATTTGAATCTGTATTGTACACAGGAAAATAACATACAGAAAGAGACAAAAAAAAGTACAAATACTCTACAAATATTTTATTCTAATATACATAAAAAAAATTATTTAAATATTTTCTGTTCTATTAATAACATTTGCGGTCATGTCGACAACTCCATATTTCAAAATAAAATACTGAGTAAAAACTTTTATTCCCGTGCGCAAAATATCCATTCCTTTCATTAAGTATTCTTAGAGCTGCAACAAAACCGCATGCGAAATCAACGAAGCTACCGCAATACCGGTTGGTGCTTAAATCATTCGTATAAATAAAATACATAATAGCAATTTTGAAGCTAGTGAGACCACACGAAACTATATTACAAATCAATTTGAACGAGACATGTTTTTATTAGCATAATTTATAAAAAAAAATGATAATCCAAAGTTTATTGCCGCTGGGACAAATACTTATGATGTCGGATATAAAATACTTTTAAGGTTTCCATTGTTAAACATAAAGAAAATCCGATACGCCTTGTCACATTATTTTAAGAAAGCTTAAAGAAACCACAAGACTTTCGCAAATTCTATCATCTTTCGAGAATTTTGTGGGTGTGGAACCGGTTAATCCTCTGGTGGGTATAAAAATTGACAAAGAAAAATTGAGACGCAATAAAAAAAACATTCCGCGATCGTGTCGCGATATTTTCGGTTTCGGTTAACGTAAATATTGCTTTAACCGTATGATTTATGGATTATTTAACTTGTAATGTTTATCCTGCCGAACGCCGGGTTTCAACACATGTGTATTTGGCTATTGACACGATAATTACGAATTCGACCCACATTTCCTCAACGAGATTGATGGTCAAACAGGTTACAAACGAAATTAGTTGATAAATTATTAATTATGATATACAAAAATATAATCGTAATTAACGTAATTAATAATCATCAGGAAACTATTCACAACTAATTAGAAATCACGGTGAACAAAAGCTTTAATTATGAAATCTAATAATGATATACATAATACCAAAAATGCGTCTATTAATATGCTGGTTAATGATGAAATAGGTACCTATAAACTGGTGGTTTGTCATTGTAACAGATCTCATGGGAGCCAATGACATCGTGACTAAATAAGCTTAGTAATAAGAAGAAACAGCATGTCTGATAGAGGCCATAATAGTATTACATAAGAAAGATAAAGAATCCTGAAAGAAGCTTTAACAATAATTAAATTGTTATCCAACATTTGCTACCTCTAAAAATATATCCCAATTAAAATTTAAAGTCATATTGTGGATCCTCGTTTCGTCTGCCGGTGTAATAAAGTCAATTATGTTATTAGCACTACAAAAGAAAACAAAAGGAATCGGTTTTTGTACGCCGGCAAACAATTTGCGATAAGAATCTACTCGAAATGTGTTACGGGTCGACTGCGCATGCACCGCCAATTTTAAAACGAGTTTTTGACTTCGCGTTTATCTTATGTAAGTTTTTAAGCTAATGCCAGAGGTAGAACTTCATTCGAACTAAGTGTGTGTGGTATTGTTACCTTTATATTTGCATTATTAATTCGCTATGCTGTACTTGATAGTAAATGCATTCCAAAAAGAAAATAAACTGGTGAAAACAGATTAACTACCTGAATGTAATCTAGGTGATCCCAAAACGGGACATAATGTCGAATTTTATGCTATAGTTAATTGCCATCCAGAGGTACATATACGAATATACACCATCAAAGTTTACACTAATCTAGAATTACGTTCTAAAATCTACGTTATTTAAATTATATTTTTTATATTCTGTCATCTCTCTTAAATAAGGTTTGTTTTGTGCTCGACAATATTTTATATTCCATAACAAATGCTCATACACATTCCATCGACTTTGAGTGATGTTTACTGAATCATACATACGTTTTTACCTCTATACCATAAACGGTAATCATTTATTTCTACCGTGGCGATCCCTTTGAGTCGTCAGTCACAAGATCCGGCAGACGACATATTAAATATTTATCGCAATAACATGTTTTTTTATTTAATCCTAGTTAATATTTCATGAGAATCCTTAAGAGAACTTTGTGTCGCCTTGGAAAGAATTAACGGTCACGACACAGGATAATGCAAAGTTAGGTATTCACGTAGAAACACTAAAAGAGTGACCTATATTGTTTGTTCCATTTCGGCCCACACCATGCCTCTGCTGACAATGTCACAAAACCGCACACAACGATAATTCGAATTGAGGATACTTCATATAGTGCACACTGTGTTGCCAGATGTGTGCATTTTTAACGTCTAAATTAGCAGCGTTAAAATTCGCCTTTATAACCGCGGAGGTGGCGAAAATGCTATTGTTTCGATATAAGGAAATGAAAAAATGGATAAGAAAATTAGTAAAATAAATACAAGTACCTATGACGCAAAAAATTATAATATGTGTGATAAATAAGCGACCCATATTTTGTTACATGTAAGGATAAATTGATTCCGTATAGTTAAAAATGTTTGTTTCCAGGAAATATTATTATTTTATTGCCGAAAAAAACAAAGTTTCGTTTTGCCCACGTTATCTTTCTAATTCTTCTATAGGGATTTAAAAAAATCTCGGTATCAATTTATTATGGCAACTTAAAACTTCGTTGTTAACAAATCGAAGTGACAAGCAAATTGTTTTATAGTAATAATCTTTATAACAGTTAACAAGTCCCCGCCCACTCAGATATTAGAGTCATAACGCCTTAATTATATTTTTTATAGTTTTAAACATATTGAGAATTCACCAAAGTTTTTGCCTATCACTTTAAACATAAAAATATCATTTTATAAGTTACTTTACTAGTATTTTATCGTTTTATTCTTCAAGACGTTTCGAATATATTCATTACAAAATGTAGGTTTATCTGTTGAAAATCAATATTACATTTAGGTATGGCTTAGGGTCGTCCCCTAAAGTCGGATTTGTATGCGTTCCCCTTCTCTCATCTTTATGAAAATACATGTTCAGTGTGCACTGTGATGACTTTAGCTAACCGCAGATATTACTTTTAAATGTGTGTCAAACTGTTCATATTCTCAGTAATGTCAATCGAATATCGCTGGAGCAAGGACATTTGAAACATGAAAATAATTTTGCATTTTTATTCATTCGATATCTGTGCTCGTTATTTCAACCGCAAATTGAGAATTTCTAGTGACATTATTTTTGACTTTTAGGTAGTGGTTTAAATAAACTATTATAAATATAAATGTCAACACAATGATTAAAAACCAATGCTTGACCTAATTTTATTTAAAATTTCTTCTTTACAATTTTGGTTGCTTAATAAGGTATGTTTTGATCTCCTGACACGTAGTCCAAGATGAAAGTTAATAAATATTCAATAAGTCTAAACGCACTTTTAATATCCTTTAAAAGTACTTTAATGTGTTTTAATATCCTGTTTCAAAGTCGACACAATGTCGTATGATAAGTGAATAATGTGAGCACTTCTTATTAGTATTCTTATAAGGTATCTTAAGTACTAAATAATAGGGTATGATTTTGCGTATATTTGCTGGTGGTACCTAAATAAGTAACTAATAGCTTTGGAAAACAAAATTAAAAAATAACCTCACAAGAACCATCGCTTTAAAACGTATTGTAGTTGTGAAAAGAAATACTGCAAGAAAGTTTCACAGGAAAATGAAATGTCTTTTCTATTTTCCCTTGTTATAATATCATTAAAACTGGCCATTTGTTCTTTCTTTCGTATAGTTTTCGTGTTAATGTATTACTAGGTAAAAAGGACTGTAAAAATGATTAATAAATACAATTAAGTCGAATCATAAATGTCTGATCTACTCTTGTACTTACAAATTCTCTTTCGTTGCCAAAACCGTGTCAGCCTGTCACGGCGCATTGTTTGAAGATGTTTGTTTAGGCTGCACTGTATATCGAGGTCGTCTGTATGTAGGTTTTAGTCAAATTGGGATATTTACAGTGCAATAGCCTTGGTGGGACGGAGCACGTAATTTCAAGAATCTGATTAAGTTTTAGCTTTACGATCTTGGTTTGTGCGCTTGTTATTGTTAAGGGTATTGTTACATCTAGTAATTTGTTAGGGACAAAAATAGTTGTATATTACAATTTTAATACGTCATATTCCTTGAATATTGAAGTCTTCAATCCCTACCAATACTAACACGTTGTTTATGAACTTTATAAAATGAAATGACTTATAAAGGTATTTTCATATTCAGTTTTATAAAGATGAAATTTAAAATAATGGACAAATTCAATCAGTGATCCAATGAGAAAATGTTTAATACATTTTTACCATCCTTTCAAATAGCTTTCACTTAGTAAATCTCTTTCAGTAAGCTGCGGAGTAATTCATGATAATGTTGTGGTTTAGTGGCCCAATCCAAAATTAAACCTTTTGTTATACTTTTCAATAATAGAAAACCCATCTAGCCAACAGTAATGAATAGGACGGCAACCCAAGTCGCTAACGATGTCCGTCGAAGCCGCTCAGTGTGGTGCCCATAACGATTTATAGCCACTCCACGCCTCTATTAACCCGCGTACATAACTGAAAGCAACTTAATCTGCTCGAGATGAATGTTTTACGATGCGCACACTTCACTATGTATATTGTATATGCTTTGGGAATTTACATACTTTGATAATTCATACATAAATTGAAGGTTGTAGGGAGGATTGCCACTAGTGGTATGTATAGTACGATGAATTTATTAAATGATAGCGAGGTAGAAGAAATACATATATGTATATCGCATTGGAAAGCACAAATTCTTAAACAATTCATATGACCATACTACAACTGGACTCTACCAAAAATATAAAGTATCAATTCACATTAATAAAATAATATATACTTTCACTTAACCTCACAAAGTAAAGCACATAATTAATTACATTCACCAATTCCAGTTCACCGATATGAATCAAACAAGTCCAATCTATATTTAGCGCCGTAAAAAGTTTAAATAAGTTATTTATGCGCGTGCTAAAAATATCCACGCATTGTCACAGTTACAAATACGGATATCGTATGCGAGGAGTGTTCAATCATAAACATAACCTTCGGAGTATGCTACTTGATTTGTATGGAGCGAATAATATTGGATAATAAAATAAGTCCGTATTCTGCCTCGGTGGCGTAGTTGTGCTACGGTTTGATTACAAAGCTGAGGTCTCGGGTTCGAATCCAGAGTCAGGCAAAGTGATATTGGATATTTCTATTAATTATTATCAGTCCGGAGTCAATAATTTGTGCCCGATATGGTGATAGGCCCTATCACATCGTGGGACTGAGCATGCAAGGCGAAATGTGGGTGTCTTGGTGGCGCCTCTGCCTACCCTTCGGGGATAAAGGCGTGAGTTAATGTATGTAGGTAAAATAAGTTCGTATAAAATCTTATGAGACGCTGAGGATTGAAACGGATTCCTAATATTGTTATCGGGTGTCTTATAATATTTTAGGAAGTAGATAAACCCGTCGAATGAAAGACAGCAGTATTATGCCTAGATACAAACGTATGCTTACATATGTAGTTGTTTTATGGAATACTATTAATTTGGCTTGTAATTTTACGACAATATCCGCCTGTGTCAAATCGAGTATTAAGCCTTTCAGCCCGTCGTGTTGGCTTAAAACAGGTTGGCAGGCCTTACCAACACATAAATGTTCATTTTATAATATTCCATATGTGAGTACAGTGTAACAAACAAGCATGCTTATTGCTCACGTGGCATCCTTGAGATTCATAGTAAATTGCAACAGATAATTATTCCTATGCATCTGCGCGCCTCAAGTGCGTTCAAAACATACTTAATAGCCTACACAATTAAATATTAAGTTCTTTTTAATAACTAAGTAAATGGCTTTTTGTTCGAGATCTTCAAAGGATATTGTTTTGAAGTCGCATAATGTAGCATAACTATTGCGTATTCTGTCAAGTATATAATAATAATAAAATAATTAACACATTTTTTAAATGAGGTCTATTGGCGATAAATTGCAAACTAAGATGAAGATAAAAAAAAGCATTTTCTCATGTTTCAATTCTGAATAACATTGTAAACTCTTATTGATATTAACAAATATTACGACTTTAATATAATTATTAGGCATCGAAAAACGCACCGTAAATTAAGTTGGATTAATCAATAAGGAAATCCACGACGAATTTACGACAGCATCAAGCACTCAACATAATACAAGACACGAAACTCAATCTCGAACTACATAGTACAATAATTTATCGCCGCTAGAATACCGAAGTCATAAAATGTAAGCAACATTGTTTATTTAATTTAGTCGGATAAATTCGCTTTGCTACCAACGAGCAATATTATTTGAAGTCTGAATAGATAAATAATATAAAAATCGATGGCTGAAATAACTGGATAGATCGGTGATTATCGCCGACAAACATCCGGACAACACTTTTTATCGCCGGATTTCGCTAAATAGATATCTTCTGTGGTTACATTTTATCGTGTTGTTAAATTTTATTTCTTGACGCATGAAATGCTGGACACTAAGTGGTGTTGAATAATAAAATCTGGGTCTTAAACAATAAATTGGGATTGGTGTAATGGTAATAATAGCACAAGATTTCAAATTAATTTTGTAATTTATGTTTCCGTTTATGTGATACAAGTAACAACGGTTTATTCGATTTTTTAATTCCCATTATACATAACATTTCTCCCTATAGTGGAAAATAAAGCATAAAATATTATTGCTTCACCAGCGAATTATTCATCACTGAAGTCCAACGGCAAACTTCCAAGAATTTCATAAAGATTTCATTATACAATTTTCACTAAGCTAGGCGAATTTGCACGAAGATAGCCTAAGTTGCACGAACCACCCCACCTCACGTCGGACGTTCGTCTGGATGGGCCGTAATATTTGTTCATTGTAATGGAAATCCATTAACTGCACGCCTACGTAGGCGACTACGACGTCTACGAGATGTAGGCCACGTAGCAGTGTCAGCTTTACTCTATATAGGTCAATACTTATTGCGCAACGCGGCCGAGATTTTCACATATTATATAACCTAGCAGGAGCAAGTTTTCATTTGCTTGGAAATGTTAAAAGGAAAAAAGTTTTAACTAGTATAGCAGAGGGCAATTGATTTTGTTTCTTTCCTATGTAGAGCATGAAGTTAGTATTCCTTTTATAAGTTCATATCTTACAGCTTCGTCAAATAGGCAATTATTTTATTTGGATACACTATTTTCTAAATTATATTTACATTGTAACAAATATATTTAATAATGATTTCCTTTACTTTTCAAACTACTAAAATTGAATAACTTTTTTATAGTTTCAGTATTCTCTAACTTCTAGAAAATCATTGCATAAATTATGATAAACAATGTTCAAGTTAATCGTTTATAAAATTTTATTCAATACACCAAGATTAATAAACTCCTGTCGAAAGAAACATTAATATTTATTATTCACACTGTCTACCATTACTTCATATTATAAACAGTACCTTATTAATTCAATAAATAGAAATAACAGTCGAAACACTTCTATAAATGCATTTTCTGCTCAATTTTTTTATTTTGGAATGTTAAGTTCAGAAAGAAAGAAAGAAAGCGATTCATCTAATTCGCCAAACCAAAGAAAACTTTATAGGTACGTTTTAATTAATTACTTTTCAACTTCAGCTACTAACACGTTCAAAAATGTATAAAAAATAAAATACAATCTTATAACACAATTAAATGTCTCAATCTTTTCTACTAAATAATAAGGTAGTACAAAACGGAAAAATTAATTATTTATCGAATACATGTGGCAAAATCACATGCCAATCTAGACGCAAGAATAAAAACAGCAATAAAACGTACTTTTATTTTCCGACGTTGCAACTTATAAAAACAAAACGCTATCATATAATAGGCGAGACGACAGTATCAAAAAATTAAAGATTTTATGTTTTTAAGAGAAAATACATATTACAAGGATTTCAAATGATAATTCAGTTTTAATCTATACTTGGAGATTAATAAGATTTTAAATAAAATCAAAGTACAAAATATAGCAATCGCCCATTTTGACAAAAACGCTCTTCACAACGCATGATGTCACGCCTATGTAAACATGACGCACACAGACTAATAATCAAGACAGACAGCCAATTCCATACAATTGTTTTTACACGTTAAGAAAACTCACACAACCAAAACACTAACATGTACTTTATATCTATATTATGTTATACATTTCATTCATAAATCATTCGGTCACTCTTTCTATCCCGTGCAAATTTCCCTAGAATGGATTTGTCTCTTTCGCACGGACGTTAGACATATAAATATAAACAGTGCTGGAAATCGGTATGTTTCCGAAAATACCGATCTTTAGGGATGGCCTCAATGTCCGGTTTTCATCTATCCCTCAAATTTACCGGTTTTTCTGCCGATTTATTTAGTAGCACTTTGCATGAGATTTTATTATGTATAGTAAAAAACGTTTTCAGAGAAAGTAAATTTTATTATATACATTGAGAATTAAATATAATTGGTATTACATAAGTACAAAAAAATAAATAAATTATACATTGGTTTTCGTCCATTTTACATATGGTTTTAACCATATAAAGCCCATACTTTTTAAAATTGTAATATTTCGGAAAATTGCCTTTTTTGTTCCATATACATAGGTACCGATATTAAAAAGCTAACGAGTTTTTGTTTGTATAATAGGGCTAACCTTTGAAACTACCAGTAGAATAAGAAAAAAAGCTGCGTTTGATAGCAATTCCCGAGGAATAATTTAGCATATTTCACCCCTTAGGGAGTTATTATAATAAGAAATGAAACATTGCATGGAAGTCAGTTAATTACAATGTAAGAATCATGAAGTTAAATTAATCAGGAGTTGGAAAAAAATTTATTATCCACTTCCCTCCGTAATGAAACGGGTGACAAAACAATGAACTAGAGGTAAATAACCTCGCATAAAGACTTTTACAGCCAGAGAAGCCAACTGTAAAGCACCACGGATTAGTCATTATTACATTAATTAAATGGGACATATTATGTGAGCTGTTACACTTGATACCAATAATAGTTATGGCAAAAACGCCGGAAAGCACGGAAATTCTTCCTAATCTCAACAAGGTCCATGTAGTATACAACTTTAGATGATATTTGCAATACTATCCAGCATGATTCACACTAATTGTGGCAAAGACCACACTCCCCAAACTATATGAAGCGCGGAAGGACGGACCTTGTATCAATATAGGCAAGAACTCGTACACAATCATGCGACATGCTTACATACTTCTGCTACTAACTTAACATATTTAAAATATGTATCTAAATTAAAACAAGCTTCTAGTAAATTAATGAAACGTTTTCAATTTGTTTTACTTTAGGTACATCAAAGCAAATAGTGCTAAAAACGACTACTAACTTTATATTGCTTTTCCAGTACATAGCAAAACAATAAAAATATGATATACATCATATGAAAAATATATGAAAGATGCGTGAATCTTATAAACAGTTTAAAACAACATATTATGCTTTACACTTGAGAAATGGAGAATCATATTGAAGATTACTTTGTTTTTAAAATTCCCAATAAAGTATTGCTATGTACTAAGTATAATTACAATGAAGTGTAATTGCGTACAATGCTTGGTTACATATCTCCTATTTTTAGAAATTAAAAACAAATAATTAAGAAATTGAATACATCATTGATGACTTTCATTCTAATTTAAATAATAAAGACATGTTCAATATGTCAATATTAAAAACAATGAAACAATACCCTTAAATAAAATATACATAAAATTGTAATATACATTTACAAAATATTGCAACATGTGAGGCATTCCATGCATAATATCTGGTAATATCATATAAAGGCACATTTACAAGCAAAATGAATATAAAAATATTGGATGCAATATGATAAAGACATAAACACAAGAAACAAACAAATATCTATTTCAGGATACTACAAATCAATAATATAAAATATTTGGCATACAATTTAAAGCAGAAATTTTGCTTACTTGACAACCATCAGGTAGGTTCATTTTATTGTGTGAAGAATACTTAGCAACGCAAGTTTATTTTACAGAATACCTTGATTAAGACGTCGGAGACTTAAAAACTTTACACCATCAATAGAGCGCAAATCTGACCACAAATGTCTTATTGAGTTAATATTATGCACAAAATGCTTCAGTGATAGAGGTTTTGCTTCCCTATGATTGGGAGAGTCAAAACGCATTGACAAAATTTTTTTTAATTTTATATTAAATAATTTTATATTATATTATATTTAATATAATAATATTAAACTTTAAATATATAAGGTTCTGTAAAGCTACTAGTGGGCGTTATTTCTAAATGTTTCTCAAAATTTAGATTTAAGTTTATGCATGGAATTGCGCTAGGCTTTAATATATATTAAAGCGTTTTTCATTTATATCATCCGGAAGAAAATGTTTATGACAAATACGAATATTGTCGCGTTTAATGAACGGAATCTTTTGTAAATAAGGACATACCCCAAACCACTTTTCCCACCTTGCTTGGTTTTTGAAAGGAACAGAAAAATATTTATGTTTCGGTCCTCGAGTGCTGCACCCAGGAACAATGCACTTATTTACCATAATGATTACACTATTATACCAAAAATATTAAGTATTTTAACACAAATTAAATAAACTACTACACGTTCTAGCTGGTAAACACTAAGGTCACATATGGATATTTTATCTTTTACGAAAACAGTAGCAAGTAAAAAAAAGGAAAAAACCGCCTTTAAATGCGAACTGTAGCACCAAAATTTGTGATTGGAATGATAGTTAATCCTAAAATGATAAATTCGCTGTGTTATGGCTTGATCACGGCACAATACAAAATTGCAGTAAATATTATCTATGTACGCAATGACATATGAAGTTATAACGTTTGACGATTTCAAAATTCAAAAGTGACATATTTTACTACGTCACGCACACTAATATAAAGACGGAGTGTAGACGGAAAAAATACCATGCCGTCCCTATAAAAAAGTGAGATAGCTAGCATAGCTTAACGTGCAACTTTTTTTGTTCTGAGTTGGACGGGCCTGATGACGCATTCGCTGCGCATAGACCACAGACTAAGTAGTACACAATGACATGTTTACCTAGTAGTGACATCACAGCGGACGCCATGACACCTACTAGCGTTTTTTGTGCACTATTGAAAAATTATTAGAAAAATGGCTTAAAACTGTGTTAAGCCTTTGTTAATTCTTGAAATATAGATTTTTTCGTATATAATAAATGTGTGCTCATATTTTAGAATATAATTTGAAAATCATTCGTCTCGCCAATTTGAGGACACTCGCTTCTCAAAGCAATCATGTGAAATAACAGTCAAGGCCAATTCTAAGTCAAGGTGACTTACACACACATTGCACATTGATTAATGGAAATCATAATATATTCATCACGAATGGGATTCTTTGTGAAAAAAATATTTATTCAGACGTGTATTAATTGCGTTCCTTAAAAAACCTTCCGTACGAAGTGTGGAATCGAAATTGTTGTGTAATTTTCGCATAAATCGTAAACGTATGCGAATTTCAAATCCGATTCGCGATTCTCAATGCTGAGTAGCTCACGATATTTTCGTAAGTGCCAATGTCGGTGTCTGACAAACGATTCGCTTTATGCGACGAGTTTTAACTCAATGGATTGAGCGTTGAAATAATGGATTGTGGCCTCCAATATGCATAACTATCCACTGTGTACTTAAAACCGTCAGCTTCTGTTTTTACATCAATGTCAATAATTTTTAGACTAACCCAATTGAAAATAGTTTGATTTAATTAGTTTATCAAAATAGAAAAATAGTTAATCAATTTAGTCGGTAAAGGTTATAGAAAAAATATTAAAAATAATGGAATTGGATTCAAGGCTCTTAGCAGTCAATAATCGAAATTTAACAATACAAACCGTGAACCGTTTCATAATTTCGCACATAACAATTCTTTTCCTCTTTAACTACATTTATTTATAAATTTAAAATATAAAAATGCTTAGTTACAAGACCAGTATAAGACACGCAAAGCAAGACTCAATCAGGCGACTAAAGCATAGATAATAGTTGGTCCTGCGCCGCTGGTTCACGTGCGTACGTATCGCTCGGCCGTGGTCAGTGCAATCTGTGGGCGTGGCCTCATCGCGAATCACTCGCTGATTGGTCCACACAAAAGGCTGTTGCATTTCACCTCGTACTAGATCAGAATACTAATTTTCGGTCTAATTTTTCGCAGGTTGGCAAATTTTCTATACAAGCTTCAGTGCTATTGTCATGCAAAGATACAACCGGTGCGGGTTTTCCGCAACATTTTTACACATTTTACCTTGTGATAAAAGGTTAAATAACATGTTTGTGCCTAGTGCATCTATTTATGTATAACTCCACGTACGATTATAAATTAGCGTTTATGTGCTCCGTGGTAGATGGTTTAATTAAATAATGGATGCTAAAATGTTGTTTTAAAACATTGTAAATGCAGGGTACAAATAAATAAATACACCCATTAGTAACATACATTGTTTTAAGTCTGCAATGACGTACTCGTACAAGTATTATGTCATGTTTATCAGAGACTTTCAGTCTCACAACAAACAGACCCGAAACAATTACTTATCCATCATACAAATATAAATGTTTCATTTTAGAGCCAGCGTCTTATCCAATTGCGCAGCGAAGGTTAGGAAAAAAGAAGGAAATCAAATAGCCATACACATAGAACCAATATTAGTAACATATGTGAATTTAATCGCGGGCACTTTAAACTAATAAGGGCTTATGGGTCCGACAATATATAGAACCGAAACGAATATATTTTACTAAGGATACGAAGTTCAAACACGCGGTCTCTGGTTTCGACATCCCTACAGTAATTTAAATCTAAAATCATTGAGCATTGCAACAATATTATAAAATCGTAACAGCAATAAACCATTAACATACAGCAATCACTCCAAAGCAATAATAATAAAAGAGTGTCATCCGCTTTGATCACATCTGTTGGAAATGTTTTGTAACGAAATTCACGTCCGCACACGTCTCAAACATCAATCAACTATTTGGAGAGCTCCCACACAAATAACAACATATTCAATAAAAACTCCAATATTCGTCTTTATTACTTCCCAATTAGGACCAGTTTATGTATTTTAACTTATTACTTTTTGCAATGGAATAAGTTATGTTGTTTAAAATTATTTCAACACAATTTTGGTGTACTCGATTTCATCATTAAATATTTGACAATTAATTTAAATTGGCGTGTACTGGACATTTACAATTTAATCTATTGGGTTTTACCTAGTGTATAATACCAAGAAATATGAGATATTTAAATCAAATCATATTTTATTATACAACTAAATATACTACGAGTATTAATTTACCTAACAATATGTAAGAACAATAATGTATTACGTCGCCGTCAAGTAAAATATTTTCCAATATTCCAATAAAATTGGTGTTAATAGAAATACGGCATGTAATTGTGAGAGACGATACAATTCACATAAATTCAACGCAACACTTATGAATCTTCGAATGAAAAAGGGTTCTGTATCAAGAATTAGAATATTTCGAGCAGACATCTGTGTGAACTGGACTACAGTTAACATCAAATACAGTACAATTTTCTATGTCAGTATAAAAATAAAATGGCATAGTGCATTGTACTAATTTCATTCCTTTTATCTCTATCATGTACTATGCCGTAATGTTGTAATCTTTCCATTGGGTATTTTTAAGAGTTTTATTATCTTTACGATAGAACATTTTTATTGCTTCATTACCCGTCGTAGTTATTGTATTTTAGGTACACGTAATTTTATAATATATTTACTTTGTTAACGTATTTTCACCACATAAATTAATTCTTGTAAAACTTTTCCCTGTCTTCGAAAAAGGCTTAAATTCGACAGAAAACATATAATTCTACACACCCTTTATTGATGTGTTACAGCATGATATGACATCTAGTTAGTTAGTTTTTTATATAGGGCAAACGGTGCCGATGACGACAATTCTGCCAATGTCAAATGTGCGATGAGTACTCGTGTGTTTTGGTCTATGGTTTGGGTACTGTGAATAATAAATTAGAAACGTTTGATTCAGCTACTGTTAATATACAAGATTTTACGGACTATAAACTAAATGTATTAAATGATATGACATCTAAAAATACTACGAAAATACAAAAATGACTTAGTAATTCCGGTATCTTAAAAAACGTAACGTAACGTAACCACAAAACTCAAGAAAAAACCAACGTAACCGAAGTAATCAATCAATTTGAGGTTTTTCATCTTATAATTAATCAAGTTATAAGTTATTAAGCATTGCAAACAATCAGAACAGCCCAAAAATACCCAGTTATAAAGCCAAGATGTATACAATACCGATGGAGAACAACGACAAGAATTCAAAAGCAATGTTTTCGGTTGACAATGAGACAAATCATAGACAAACGACTAGAACAAAGGGTTTCAATAGAGAATAGAACTATTTCAAAACAAACATTCACTATGAATATTTTTAAGTACATGTCTAAACAACGTACGGCGGTGGGTAGTTGATAAATATCGTTTTAAAATGTTTAAACATCATATTTAGATTTCGCCCATCGTTCCATAACCAAATCAATTAGTGGCATTTGAGTTTTCCGCAAAAAGGATGTGTGTATTATATTCCTTGCATTTATGCCTCATAAAATTTTGCATGTAGGTGGCGTATGAAGAAAACAAAACACCTACATTCATTCGCACATATAAAATTGCCATAATTTGTTTTAGACACCAATATAGAGACCGCATTTTAAATATCAATTTCAAGATCAAAGCCTAGACCTTGAAATACTTCAACGTAACAAAACTTGCTAATTAGAATTTCAATTATATGATTGTTTTAACGTTTGTATGCATTTTTCAAGGAAATATAACGCTGTTACAGCACATTCCTGCGACATACGAAACTGTATACGGTAAGTAACTTGATTCATAGAAACGTAAACAAGCCGGGTGCAGCTGCATATGACATACAAGTATAACGCTGACGATTTCATTATTTTGATGAGTTGTCAGGGCATTCCCCTCCGAGCTCAATACCACACGAGAGTGTTATGTGATTCATTTCAATTTTCACGTAACACTGCAGCGGTAGGAAACAATAAGTTCGTGCATCATATCAGCTGAGATTCTGGTTTTGTCTAAATGTGATTCTTGTGAGTAACGCTTTAGGGAATTACTTTTTTACCAAATAACCTTACATACAAACAAGAAAGTGGTTACCACAGTCTATGAATAAAAGCAATACTTAGGAAAACAATTGCAAGCGTTGCCGGATTTTGAACGAATTAAATCAAGAAAAACGTGGGAAGAATGAATTATTTGAATGGCTTTTATCACAGTTGTATAAATTCCTTATAGGTATATAAAATATGTATTTATAAAACCCACGGAATTCAAAATGTTCAATTTTAGGGACATATTAAACCAGCATAATATGTTTTGTCAAATAAATTGCGACGTGAACGAATAGATCTGACAACAAGACATAAATACATAATACATGATAAAATAAATTGAATGCTGTCAGCGGTACGAGAAGCCGATACACAAATAAATAAAAAACAAGTCACAATGTTGGAACTATAATTTTAGTATTTATTTGCAGTTTTCACGGTTGGCAGCGCGCCCGTAGGCCTATTAGATTTACGCAACAAAACAAAAGCTATTACGATGCTAATAGTGTTGAATAATCAATGAATTTCTATTATTAATTGTTACGGATTTTAATGCGATTTGATTTTTTAACCAGCTTTAGTTTTTGTCGTAATTAATTAAAGTGATTTAAATCTGTTGAGCGCCATTTTTTTAAACCAGCATTGTGCGGTTTCTTTCTGATTATCGAGATATTTTGTACTAGCCTTACTTTTATGTAATAAATTATTACATTAATATTTACTCATGAAAAACAGCCGACTTTATATTAAAACAAATGAAAAATTTCCGCCACCTATACGCAGTACAACATATGAAATGACAGAAGTAAAGTGATGGTACAAGAATCTGCCTTATTAAAAAATATAGCAGGGATAAATGGCATGTGCTTCCCTTATGTCCTGAGTCGACGGGCGCCGTGCCAGGGAAAGTAGGTCGATATCTGAGCAATTTGCCCGCGATTTTATTATTATATTAATAGTTTTATTAATATTTTTGTTTATGGGTTTAGTTTAAATACTCAATACTGTCTTTATGAAATGAATAGTTTAAAGAATCCTTTCATAACGCTTTCGGTTTAACAGCTTTTTATTTCTTGATGATTTATGTATATTATGTAATATAATCGACTATCAAGCTGCGTAGAGACATATTATACCAATATTTCTTACTATCTTTTGCAATGCCTTTATAAGTATAATTAATCTATTATCTACAAGAAGCTCAGTTTTCTCCCTTCTATCAACCTGATCATGATCACGTCGCATTTTTCTTTAATTGCCAAAGTAAGAACACAATCTAATGTCTTCAGTTTTATTGCTTCTCCGAGAACTGGCATACGACTGCTTTATCATTTCACACCGCTTTAAAAATCGCCCACGCTTATTTTTTTTCCAACATTGATACTCAATTTGTGAAATAAATGCACGGGTCAATAGCATTTTCGATACGGTGTCCTTTATGCTTTTACAGAATTAGTTGAGAAGGTCTGCCAATTCTGATGTGTCATTCGCTCACGCATCACCGCTGTTCATTGAATAAACTATTGTATTTTTGCAGAATATATTTCGTCCGAGGACGATAGAATTAGAAATAGTGTGCATTAAAGTAAACATCGTCTGAAATAAAAGTCGTTGCAATGGAAGTTATATAATTATTCTTAGCTTTAATCATCCAGTTCAGGACGTGTGACTTTTCAAGTTTACTGCATTGAGCGTCAACCAACAAAGATTTACCCATACACTCTTCCATAATCGCGGTAACTCCCAACACTAGGAAATTATAGCCTAAAAATTACTGGTAATGTAGCCTAATAATCAAAAATCTATATTTTAGTTGACTGTAGAGGTTATAGAAACGAGTAGTAAATCAGATACAAAAAATCTCTGGCAACCGAAACATCAACAAAATGTTGCAAATTTAATTTACGAGTTCTTTACGACAAGACAATGTCAAATTGTAGATTATTGCAGTTTTAAACAACAAATATTTCTACAATAATTTATGAGGTTTATAAAATAGTTAATCAGCCTTCATTAATTTCATTCGTATTGTTATGATTTGAAGAGACGTTATTTTGAAGTTAATATAAATTATTAAATTAGGCACAGCAACAGAACAACGTTCGTGACATTTTAACTAAAACCATGGTGATCGAAACGATATAAATATCAAAACATGACCAAACCAATTACCAATAATTATTTATTACATGTCGCAATTAAATCGTCTCATTATCCAGTTTTACTTAAGACTTAAGCATACAGTACATAATTTATCGGTTTCTAGAAACTCATTAACAAACGCCAGGTTACAATTGACTTTCAGTTCTACTAGCTTAACCATCCATTTAGTTATAAGGTTATAGATGATCAGTGGTCTTCAAGTCCTCATTTGTTTATGCCAACTATCTATTTACATGTCGTATTATTGATATACTTCGGTTTGAAAATGTTGGTTCAATTTTAAATCAGGTTTATTACGAAATTACAATTTAAAATTCTTTTTTAATGTAATTTATGTTAAGAATTATTCATTAAAGTATAAGTTTGATATAAAACTGAAAATACATTGAGTCAAAAGAGTTATCTACGCCTGTTTTCTCTCTAATATTTGATGTTTACATAACAAATGTAAAGCTAGGTTCTACCCCAGTCTTTTGAAAAGACTTGCGTGAGAATGATAAAGTCTCTTTTAAATCAACAGACGGTTGGAAAGACGCTAACTCAATCGCAAGAGCAAAACGATTTTTCACATGCAACGCGTGGTTACTTCATTCGCACCTTAACTAATTGGAAAGCTGCCAGAAAGTGGACCACCCAAACTACCTGCCCGTTTACGACTATTGAACTGTTAATGAGCCATTCCGATGGTTTATGAAAGATATTACGATTTTTACGATTTATTTCCATATCCAAAATATATTTTATTGGAACTCGATCAATCATATTTGACAGCCCCGTCACGCCGGCGCGGCGGATGGATGTAAAAATAAGTATCTGCGTCGAGATAACGTTTTCGTAACATGTGTAATCATTATCGCAACAATTATTTCCTCCGCTGACTTCATATTTATTTAAAGAGGTTATCACGCCGAAGGACCGGGAGCATAGACTCAAACGTATAGGAGCCAACAGTGACTCAGTGCACTATTTGGGACAAGGATGCGTTCAACAAAAGCGAAACATAAAATAATAATGTGTTGTAAATCTATTTTGTTTTTCAATGAGTGGACATGTATAAATCAAACCATTATAAACGCTTATTACGCGAACTTTGTTGTGAAAAAAGTTCATTATTATTTTGAAAAAACGTGGGTTTGCTATCATTTGGCCGGGTGCCAACTGGCGCTTATTGACGTTTGGGAAATGAGAAAGCCGTCTGCCGACAGTTGGAGTATACTGCTAATCTGTGGCGACAACGTATTCGGGAATTATTGCCGCCGCGATATTCACGCATCATTAAAGTTTATGAATTAAAAGCACAGAAATCGAAGTCGAATATACTTGACGCATTCTTAAACTTCGTCACACTCAGAGGGATTTTGTATCCTTAATTTTTAACAGAATTATAATCATAATAATATCATTCACACCAAATGCATTTTAATTTTTTTAAAACAAATTAATCATTAACATTACTGCAAATTAAAACAGTTTGATGTCTACCTGAACACATTGAAGGAAGCAACTCCGATAATACGGATATCGCAAACTAATTAACAACACCTATTTAGCATTTACGAAGGTGAGTTTAAAATAACACCACAATACTAGTGGAATATACAAACAAAAACATGATAATGTTTAAGCAAAGGTGCTGAAATAGATTTCGACGTGTGGTGAATATTTTTTTGTGTTGCTATCTATATCCGTTCACTTTAGTAATTTATTGTATAAGTTACAAATTATGAAAGAGGCAATAATACACTATACTAGCTACCCATTTTAGAAAATTACTTTAGCTTCTTAGTTATTAACATAAATGTTAAAAAGAAATAAGATAATTTACCCAATAAAATGGTATAAAAAGTTAATTAATATCAGCACTAAAACTAATAAATTAACAATTTAATATACATCTCACAAAAATATATTAATATTTTACTTATCACCCAATTATTCCCACAGTAATCAATAACACATTACATGTAATAATGAAGTTTTCGCCCAGTTATTCCGTGCGAGCGAATGTTAATCCGCGTCGTGCGTGTCCCTACACACCCGATATACACATTAAAATTAAATAATGGCTCAAGGCCTGTTATTTTTGTTTTTATGCAATAGCTTTCCGCTCTGTTGGCGATTACGCGTACGTATTTCCTTTAAAACGTGCAGGACACGAATCACGCGTCTTTCTCTCTCTTTCTGTGTCTCATTACACACAGAAAGTCCACTGCTGAGCATGAGCCTCCTCCAAGGATTTTAATCACGCTTAATAATGAAGATTAAGAGGATTGAGTACATATTGAAAACGGAATTTAATAAATAATGGTCACTAAGTTTTGTTACGGCCTATTGTACGTCATCATTTCTTAAGCGATTAGTTCGCAGCATGGGACAACTCTACAATCGAGGGTTTAATTGAGAGAACTTAGGAGTTTTTTGTTATGTCATGGCTTAGGCCCGATTAATAAAAGAAGAGACCAATGCCCTGCAGTGGAACTTATGTAGGGTGTATCATTTAAACAATTGTGTAAGCATTAAAGCATACATTTTACATGCATTGTAGAGCATGATCAATGGTTACTGAGTTACCTCAAGACCTTAAAGTCTTTGATTACTGAAAAGGTACAAAAAAAACGGTCTTATACAGTTTGACGAGCCGGTGAATTTTATTACCTGCACCGGTTTTTGTTTCAGACATCTCTCTGCAAACAAAGGAGACCAACGACTTAACGTTAATAGACTTTAAGATATAAAAAATAATGGTCGCTCTGCATCTAAGATTCTAAATCACATGACAGCCAGTTGTGCGAAATAGTATGCCGGATACTGGGTTCTAAATATACATGAATTAATGAAAAAATATGGGTCGTTAAGGTGTCATCAGTATAATGTTTTGCTCATTGAATTGAACCAATTCAAACTCGTTCATTCATGAGACACTGCTCCATTCAATTTTATTAATAACAGGTTGGACCGAATTCAATTAGATTCTCCCGGGTGAAATTGATTGTCCATTTCACACGTAAAGTGGGTGATTTTGGGAAACGTGAGACGTATTTTGTTTTCTTCGCGGGAATATTTATAAACATTTTCATAATTATTTGAAAGAGAGCATCGTCCAAAGAACAAAATCGTATGATCAATGAAGATGTTAGTTTATTGTACATTTATATCTCGCATATAAAAAATTACGTAACACTATATTCTTTTTTTTTATTTATTTTTTTGAACGAAGTAACAAATCTTGATGATTTAATGTGGGGTCAGGACTATGTTGTAAGTGACTGTTGGGTATATTTATTTATATAATACAAAAGAAGACACAAACATTATTTTCTATACTTAAGCTATGGCAACTTACGCTACATTAGTGCGTTTAATGTTTCGAAACATACAATTTGGGGCTATAAATGTGGTCATATATTAATGTGCGCACTTTACGATGCATTTCAAAGCTCGCGGAACAATGGCACTGAAATAAACTAAGCAATAATTACTGCACCTAAATGCGGATGCGCTGAATTTTTAGAAACATGTTTGTTGAACACAACAGTGAAGTTCAAACACATTTTTAGACATTTATGAAATTTAAAAGTACAACTACATATATCTAGGTATATTCGTAACTAGAAAAAGGGCACGCGATTGTTCATATTAATATCATAGTTTCAAAATTAGTATTTATATCACAATTATCGGACCACATCCCATTTTCAGCAGTTGTCGTTGGTATTGCCGCATATTTGAGTGATTTACTCAAGAAGGCGCGACCATAGAATAAAGCAGTAATTGTAATAGCAAATAGCGTGTCTATTCGCACTTTACCGAGCGCTCCCTCTAGGCAGTGTTTATAAATTAGGCTCGTTCGCTATCATAACATAACTGGAAAAATGTCTTACAATTAGATCAATGGAACTATATTAAGTAGCAATTTATTACAATTTACTTCGTATTATTAGAGAGGAATTACTGTAATTATTGTTAGATTCGTCCATCTCTTTAATTTATCTATTAAAGTAGGTACAACAAATCATGTGATTCAACTCAGGGCTGATTCTTCCATCTTGAAATAAATTGATTCAACAAATAAAGTTATAATTTTATCTTTTTTGCTTTAAAGAACTGTGAACTGTGAACAACTGTCAAAATGTAAAAGTTATACTTAATTCGAAAAATCAGTCCAATGTTTTGATTGGAAAAGATTAACTATTTAAAACATAACATATCAAACATCCGTTGATTCCGCTGGTTATTTTATCGTGAGTAAAATATTTTAATTAAATCAAGTTTGTCCTTTACAAATTACAGGAAATAATCAAAACCGAGCTATTAAATTTTCAGTTAGCGGTCGTCTCGTTTACAAGGCTAAAATCTAGTCTGTTAGGTACAGCTGTTTGTATGCATGTTTCCTACACAATTTATAATTTTAATTTATTAAGGAGCGTTTGAATGTTATCTGCACTCTAATAAATAAAATAAACTTTAGCTCTTGGTTTTTATTTATTTAAAAAGTATAGGAATTTATTTTTTATAGCGATTACAATTTAATCGGTACTTACAAATATATTTAAATCTTAGCGCCAAGTCTAATAATTCAACAGAATTAGACAATGTTAGTATTTTACGAATGCAAAATTATTTATTGCACTTGGTTATCAGTACCTACATTATAAGACTATAAACATGATTTTTGAGTAAAAACCTATAATAAAATTGTTGTTGAAGTAACAAAATGGTAAGAATGATATTGACTATTTTCCAATAGCCAATCAAAATGTTTAAATTAATGAACGACTTGATTCTATTGGATCCAGTTTCAATATCCAATAAGCTTATTTATAACTGTATAATAGTTTGTTTTATAGCTCTCATTAGTCTCATTACTCGTAGTATTACCGTCTTGATGAAAAAATAATAACATTAAAATACAAATCAATTAATTTACATTTAAATGAATTTATTACTTAATACCGACAAAGTAATGACCAACATCCACAAATGTTTGTTAAATATTTGGATAAGATTGCCCCTCAGACGATTGCCCAATGTTATTCCATAGAAGTTAATGTTGAAAGCTATACATTATAGTGTTATTGGTGCTTAATGTTGGGGATATTAAAACCTTGACTTCGGCCTAAGCATTGGCTAGGGCGCGGCAGATTATCTCCATTAAATATTGCTGTTTATTATCTGTAATTTAATTTAGTAAATATATTTTATTTAATGGATTGCTATGTAATTCCGATAGATGTTTACTACCACAATAATATATGGATGTATAAAAATTACCATAAAAAAGGTGTAGCCGCGATGAGCGCCCAAGTGATTACCATAAATTAATTTAAGAATTTATATTACTTGGATTTGGTAAACACATGTGCACTTGAACTTATGGCATACATTCGATATTAATGTCAAATTAAAACATAAGTTATATTAGTGACTGGGATTGTAATTGTACGTACAGAAATCAACAATATTTTTTTTAATATTTTTGTATTGTATCAACATTGCTGTTGTGGTTTGATTTTGTGTCAATACAATCCTATTGTAAAATTTGTTCAAACTAGGATTAGTCATGCATTATATTCGTGGCAAAAACTAAGGCTGTTGAGTGTAGACTATAAAAATATTTTTCCGTGCTATAATGGCGCACAATTCAGCCACTGCGTGCATCAATAAATATAAACGAAATTAAAAGTAAAGCAATATAATTTTATCTATACATATAATAAAAATGTAAATGGTCGATGTCTGTACATGGAAGATATTTAAGAAATTTTAACGCGAGGGGTCTTTATAACAGCAACAGTAGCCAAAACAATTTTTTTTAGAATTTTTGTCTGTCTGTCTGTCTGTCTGTCTGTCTGTCTGTCTGTCTGTCTGTATGTTTGCTTGCGCATCACGCAAAAACTGCTGCACCAAATGAGATGCGGTTTTCACAGTTGTATTGCTGTAGGTTCAACTTAAAAACTGGTATATGTTGCATTTACATACAGGGTGTTTCTTTTTGATTGCCTGCACATTACTCAAAAACTACCGCACGAAATGAAATGCGGTTTTCACAGTTGTATTGTTGCAGGCTCGACTTAATATTTGGTATATATTGCATTCACGTACAGGGTGCTTCTTTTTGTTTACTTGCACATTACTCAAAAACTACCGCACGAAATGAGATGCAGTTTTCACAGTTGTATTGCTGCAGGTCCAATTTAAAAACTGGTGTATATTTCATTTACATACAGGCTGTTTCTTTTTATTTACTTGCGCATTACGCAAAAACCACTGCACGAAATGCGATGCTGTTTTCACATTTATATTGGTGCAGGTTAAACTTAAAAACTGGTATATGTTGCATTTACATACAGGGTGTTTCTTTGTATTATGGAAGATAAATGAGAAAAACTAATATGGGGGTCTGTATTAATTAACGTAATAAAAACAATGATTTTTAGAATTTTTGTCTGTCTGTTTGTCTGTGCGGTTGTGCGCGATGAACTCAAAAACCGTTTAACAGATTTGTATGAAATTTGGTATGGAAGTAGCTGACACCATGGATTAACACTTAGGCTATCTTTTATCCCGAAAAATTAAGAATTCCCGTGGGATGAGGAAGGAATTCCGATATATGTGTTATTTTTTATACTCAAAGGGATGGGATGGGACTGGATTACATGCCTTGAGTGAGAATGAGACGGGACGGGCGGGATATAACGGGACGGGACGGGATGGGATGAGAAATACCAAATAAAGTTAATCACGCTGACGAAGTTTGCGGGCAGAAGCTAGTACATCATAATAAAATGCATAAATCATATTTTAATTGCTAGAATTCAAATTGAACATACAATTACTGTTCAATAATTACGTAAGCTCGGAAGATTTGCGAGTTTAGAAAATGCAACCCACATGCAACCTTCATAGATATCAGTATTACTTTCAAATAGCCCACATTAGTGCGTGCACGTTGAAACCTTCGAATTAGCTACGAAATTAAGCGCATGTCAAAATGAATAGACGACAAGCAATGAGTATTATTTTAGACCCGATATGGCGAACAAAATCGTGCGCATTTAATTGTACCAATTGCAACCATGGCTCAGAGGAATGAGAAGGGAGATAGTGTGACTGCGGGAGTAATAGGGATAGAAATACTGGTACATGTACCACTCTTATTGTAACACATTTTGTTCGCGGTGTCCCTTCTAGCTATATCAATGATGACAAGTTATTTTTTTAACGTGGAAGCGTGGCAGGGCGTGCGTGATCAGCCACACCTGCCGTAAGGTTACCGCCAATCAAGTTTTTAATATTCCTAATTCATGTGCCTTTTAGCTTTATGACCTTATAAGTCAGTTTGAGTGTGAACTTAAACACTGTTTAATTTAAATGATGTATATGGCAGCGTACATTGGTAACGCATGATTGATAATGATTTAATACTTGTGTGGCAAACTGACATTTGTGCATAAAAAATAATTGTAAACAAAATGTTATTAAATTTACTAAGATGTAACAGATATTTGAATGTTATTGACGAATGGACTAAAGAAATATTGTTAAAGGTAAACGTAAAAAACATTTTTAAAGACTGACAGTATTTTAAGATACTCGTATTTATGTAAACAAAAACATATATACATATTTATATGTGAAACTGAAAAGCTCTTTTTCTAATGACGGCTCATCACAAAGGCGCTCCCTTCCAAGCAGGAATTTCATTTCGAATAATAATTAATTAGCGGCTTCGCCTGATTCCATTTATGGTAAGTAATCTTATAAAACCAAGTTTATGGTTAAAACAAGGACTACACGTAATTACGTCGTAGAAAAACAAGCACTATGATTTAGTGTCGTACTCTGATAACACTACACTACAAAAACAACTCATTATATCGAAACATTAAAGGAGAGTCGGCGTCGCACTTGATATCTAAAAAGGTTAAGCAAGGTTTACTTGAAGAGCGGCGTTCATGAAGCCGACATTATCGCTAAAGTCAACGTTGGACGAGCGGACAAATTGTTATTAAGACTTGCGAGTGAGGTAGCGATACCGCGACCCCACGGTCACTGGGAGGAGCTTTCTTATCGAACACTTCACTATTAAAAACCATTTTGACACCTCAAAGTGAGGACAAACACTGAACTTACCCACAGATAGATTACACTTGAAATGTACTGTAATTTTAAATGAGGCTTTAGTATAATAATTAGATTGCGATGCAAATATGGTTAACAAATTTCAGGCAGGCATCAAACAGGCTAACTATACTCCTAACCTCGTTAGTGGCATTATTGAAGTGTACTTTACGGCGGCGACGCGCGGCGCGTTTGATGTGCGCCCGACCCGATAATTACAGAATTAATGGTCTGATACAGAGAAGTTTTTATCGCAATTAAGAGTGCGTTATCGATCGACCCACTTGCGCTCTCGACGCTGCGTGCCGCTGCACCAATTCTCGAAATCCCGGCCTTGAGAGCCAAACTCATGCTCAGATTCAGCAAGAATAAAACTCACTATCCGGGTCAACCAATATTTGACTTTAAATCTCTTCACGGTTTAATCAACTCAAAAATACCACCGCAGATTTCGCAACGCCTCTCAACCTTGATTTCGTTTTACCGAATTAAGACAATAAGAATCTATGAGCAGGCAGACATTACCTAGGAATGGAACGTCTAAATAGCACGCAAGGCTAATGGATGGTAGGACATTAGAGGCGTCAATAAGCGAGCATTCCACCGCGACCCGAATACTGACCACGGGGTCCACTAGGTCACCGGGTCCTAATCACGGCAAATACTTTGCGACATACAGTCTAGCGCTTCATTACTAAAATATAAACGTCACATAACATTTGTACAAATAATATTACGGTATAACATTAAGAGCAAATACGAGCGGCTTGCGTGAGCTATTACGTGCCGTGGTGGCGTTAAAGAGGAATTGTTTGTTTTTGCTGGTCAATCAAAGTCCGGCGCCGCGGAATCGTTTCCGAGCTAAATGTTGTGGCCAATGCGGTATTACAGTGCAGCGGACATGGACAGGCTCGCGGAAAACCGGAGAAGCGAGAAAGAAGATAGTATGACTGCGTAGGAGTGACAGAGACAGCAACAATGAAAAACAGAAATTGCAGTACGGTACTAATCTTTATGGTTAGAAAAATTTCGTTCATAGTGTCCCCTCGAGTACGAGACTGTCTTCACACGCGTATTCCACGTCATCTAGCAATATAAACATATAGCGATAATGGATTTGAAAAAATCATTACGTGTTTACACAGCATATGTCTGTGTAAATAATTTTTCGCACGGTTTTGTATATGTGATCAGTATTGCGTAAGTTCTTCAACCCAATTTCGCGTTCAGTTTGTAAACATCGATGTTCATCTGATGTTATTAAATAAGGTGTTGCCATAGCAACTTCAAAAACTACATTTAAATCGCAAAAGCAAGATTCAGCTCATATTTCCACCAAACCGAATAAAATTGATAGAGCAAAGCAGTTATATCACAAAAATATATTCCATCAAGTACCAATGAAGTTATCACAATAAAAATGAAATGTGGTGCACAAACCTAATCAAAACGGATACTTCAATAACGATAGAAGCTAAAGATAAAGCGATACAGTAAGTAGATACTGGATAGTAAATCATTTAGCACTCTAATACTTAACAACGGAATTTATGTATTGATTCTAACTTTATCATTTAATCCTGTTTAAGATTTTTATCTCGGGGAATTTGCAAATGGCCGTCCGCAGCGTCTTCGGCTGACCTGTATGAGATGTCAAATATTTGTTGTGAGCAAACAATCTTATCCGAGTCCGTTTACTCCGCTTCGCATATAGGGACAGTTGAAATACTGGCTGTTACGTACACACGGCTCTATTATGGTCCTATCAACCAAGTAATAGCGTGTAATTTAGGCCGAGCAAAGAATAGAAATTGGTATAAAAATTGGAAAAATTGAAACGTATACTATGTTTTTGGTTATATGAAAAAGTGTACATTATACCTACTTAAGGTAGGCATCGTGTGGCGATAAACTCGTATCTCCATCTTCATCCGACACATTTATATTAATTATAATTTTTACATTAACATACAAAGAATACACCTTACATAATTAACTACTAATGTTCACTCTCTATTCATTCATTCCGCAATCCAAACCAGGCTAAAGGGCAAGTTACGCAACACCCCTGCCATTTCTCAAGCAAAAAATGTATGGAATCCCTTTTGTTTATTCACAATAGCTCAATTAATTCACTGTGATTTGTTTAATTTATTCCTCTGAACGTTGAAATCAATACGGAATATTTTATTTCTATTTCATTAATATTTTCTCGATTAGAATTATAAATGAATCACGAGTGTATTGAATTTTCTATCGTAGAACGTTTTATCTTGAACAACGCCTACACTTGAAAGAATGTGCCTACATTTATGCTGATATTAATTGTTTCATTCAATTGGTTGTATAATACCCGTTGAACCGTCTGAACCGTCGAGATTTAGGTTCGACGTTTGGTTAGAGAAATTCTCTTTAGAAGAAATTTTGTTACCTATAATTAATTGATGCGACATAGGATAATTTCCGATTGGCTTGATATTAGACAGATCGTTGATTGTTCGTATTAGACGCTATTTAATACCTATTTTAAATACGATAAAATATAAGTTAGTGTAAGTTGAGCACACCTCATTGTTCGTGGTTTATCGCATACCGTCAAACTTATTCTAGCCTCTATTAACTACAAAACAGAGTTAGTACAATTTATGGTGTAACAGAAGAACGGAATTCGTTGTTCTAAAGGTACATAAGACTTGCGTTGGCGTCGCCTGGCCTTCCTTGCCCACTTGATATGATCGACGACCACTCCACAATCGAACGAAAAAACAAACATTAGTTTGTTATTACTAGAGATGCCATGAACATTCGACTGCCATTAAATCGTCGATTATAATTGATGTTTAACTAAGAACGAATTAACAACTGTGAATAAATGTATCTTTTTCATCAACCAATTGCTACTTTTGTTATTATAGTTTATTGGTAATAAGTTGTGATACAAAAATATTTGCTAGAATGTTTTTTTCTGTGATAAGATCTCCTAAATCAATGATATAGGCCCAGGGCCGGGCATCGCCACGTCATTAATATGTCAGAAATGCAAATGGAACATTTCATGGGTAAATAAACGTTTCGGCCGAACGCTTGCCCGAATATTCGGTAAAATCAATATTCGAGCCATCTCTAGTTATTAACATGTCGCAAGTCCCTCCCAAATTTACCAAATTGACCTTTATGTCAAGGGCGACACATCGTATTGAAACACAAAACGAGTTAATTTATTACACTAAATGCATGACTTCCGCCCTTTTGAACTGTAGGAAATGATTAAGAGGCGTTACGATAAAAAAATATAAGTAAACTTTGAACGTTCTCACACGCTCTCTATATGTATGTGTGAAGGTGAAGCCAACCAATATTACCATTTTTGCAAGATACCTAGGTACCTACTATTTATGATATTTGATCTATTGGCACGGAACATGCATTGAGCCGTGAATTTTCTATTCCATTCCCAGGTAGAGAATTCTTATTTGGGGAATATATAAAGATATGTAGGTACTCGTAATATTTTTTACATGGATTGGTATTATCCTGAAAGTTGTAACATCAGGAAACAATCGAAATATATTAGATACTTTTTTTTACTACATACTTCTTTTTACGGAACATCTATATTGTTACTTTGTGTTGATAAATATTTCATAAAAAATACACCATTTACAACACCCGTGCGTTGTAGTTATCAATTTATTCGGGACTTTCCAGGTTATCGACATACAAACTCGAAACTAAAAATTGATGGTACCAATATTTGTCAAAGAGACCAAATCCACTCTACATAGAATTTTCTAAGCAACAGTACTGTAACATTGGTATGCTGGCGCATGAAAACTATCGTACTAAATACTAATTAACACCCATTCATATGTGCGGAGGCCGCGGTAGTGTGCCGCAAGTTTGTTATCAGGAATTTGTGTGAAGTACAATATCGTATTCAAGTTACAGTAGGTAGAGCATTAGTCGCGCTTTTGAAGAATGCAGCGGGGTTTCTTCTGTATAATTTAGTTCTGATATTACGTTTTGGTTTAATACTAATTTGACGGTTAATTTAATTGAATTAATGGCACGTCTAGTATCAAATATTGTAGGATACCTGACACAGCTTAAAACGCGCTGCCAACATATGGCGATAATAAGGACTATCGGTTTGACTCTGTCTTCAAGCCCCGAGATTTTTATCAGTCAACGGAATAATACTCTAACTTTTTCTTATTCAAAAGCACGTTATGTCCATGGAGGGAAATGCGTTGTGTTATTGATATCTCTTATTACGAGTATACTATTATGTAGTACATAATTAAATTGGGTCAAAACGAATTACGATATCATTCATCTGTTATGCCCATCTCAGCATAATTTACAAGTATTGAATTTTCATTAATAGCGACAAATATGGTAACCTTTCCCCTATCACTTTGACAATATCTAAGACTTCCTTCAAATGAGGGAAGGGACCATATTTCGGCCATCACAGCACAGAAACATGAGTAGTGCACGAGGACGCTCGGTGCACTGCTAAAATAATTATTTTCGTTGGCTATAAAAACGTTTGTTGTGCGTGGGCAGCGAGGTCCCATTCATAAGTGACCAGTTTTGTAACATGTACGTGTACTCATGCTTTGTTTCTGCACGTTATTTTCAGCGCGGCGAACATTATGATTTCGGTTTGCTGCCATATTATAAATAATGCTATGAATATTTATTAAGACGGCTTTCGGAAGAACGGAGATGTAAGATGTTTTATGTTTTGAAAATTTCGGGCTGTGAGGTAATATATAATTATTGGCTTTGATAAACTGTTTGTTGAAGAGATTTTTACTTAGGTATCTTGAAAGAACTAGGTGTTTTAAGAAAGGTATAACATTGAATTGGATGGCACTGCTCAATAAAACGAATTGTGCATATTAATACATCATTAATTCTAATCAGTGCCGCTTTACAAACTGCGCGGATGATCTAGAAATATTTTTATAGAATTTAAGTAATGTACTTATTTTTATTTATCGTGCAACACAGGAAGCAAAATAATATGCATTTACATTCAAACTTCTTTTGTTTTGTTATAACACGCATACAAATTGAGAATTAACATAATTAAAGTCCGTCCCTTTTTTATTACCACACTGGCACAAATTGTTACATCAATTAATTATTATAAATGTTAAAACGAACATACATATATAAAACTCTTTGTCGGTCATTTGGACATTTAAGTATTGAAGCGACAAAGTATCAAAATGCCAACATTTGCATGAATCTGCATTTAATAGTTTTATTATCATGAAATATTAGTTTATCGAATGTCTGATGTCGTAGTTTACTTATACCCATCTACTATAGAAAAAAAAAACAATATAATAATTTGAATCAAATAACGCAGAGGTAATTGTTTCGAAAAATAATTTAAATAGTCTTCGTATAAATCTGAGTCATAAAATTGAATTGAAATTTTCCTTTCCTTATTGGAAACTTAACATTTCAAGTAATTTCGTCTGTTCGCTATTATTATGACTCGATACATTACCATTTACTAAAATGGTTTTGTTCAATCTTTAGTAATATTTTTTGGAATTATTTCCTTAGCACGTAAACAGCGAGCGAATTCGAAATATCTAAAACTAGAATGCAAAAATAACCTTATTCGTTTAGCAGTTAAATTCAAATCGAGATTGACAGTTTGTCTAGACTAAAACAGTGTCATATATTATCTTAACTGTGCCAAAAACAATTTATTTATTGATGGAAATATATTTAGTAATGGAAATAAACGAAGATTAATGACGCATACAATTTCGGAATAATTATAGTAGATTCATTCATATATGTTTTAATGACGGCACAGTGCATATTGTCCTAAATAATACCTACATTGCATTGCTGTTCAGAGAAAGTTTTCTCATAACATAAGAATATACTTCCCATATGTTTTAAAATTGACTTGATATCTAGATTTATAAATTATTATTGCAGTTGTAAAATGTAATATTGTGTTGAATATCCTTATGGTACTTTGAATACAACATAAAAAATACATAAAGTTTTATATTTATTGTACACAAATAAATTAATATATAAAATCAATATCCTTATAGATAAAACAATATCTTGGATATATTTTGAAATAAGAATGCGGCTGGCGCCAAGTACCTACAGGACACTTTAAAAAGTCCCATCCAAATAAATATTGTTAAACGTAACGGAACGGCTTCGCTTGTTTATTTGTATAACAAAAAATATGTGACACGTTTCAACTGACATATTTATTACTACAAAAAGTGAAATTTGCGGGAAAAATCTGTAGTTGGATTAAACGAATCTGTGTCGTTTATTTTGATTTTTGTTCTCAACAGTTAAGGTTTTGGGAATTAATGAGAAAGGCCTAGAATCGTGGAGTGATAAGCAATAATACTATCCAAAATTTTATTATTTAAGCTGCAAATGATGATAATGATAAAGAAATGAACTTGTATTGTTACGTTTGTACTTTAGCCGTCGGCTTGGACTATGCCAGTGAACGCGTCGAAGAAGCCCTAAGCTACTATCTTATAAAATCTATTAATAACTCCTCATGGACTGACCTAATCCTGAGATCTAACTACACCTATGTAATTATTGAACTTTTAATATAAGTTGAATAAAGGCGAACTTAACTCTAGAAGAATATTGAACATTACTTCACAGTCTACATCAATTTACTCATAAGACATATAGTTAAGTAGGGAATTTCTAATGCTTACGTATTGTCCACGTAACTTATTGTTATAAACAACTTGTACTACTGACCACACAGCATGCGGTATGGTATAGTTTTTGAGTTTCCGATCACGTACGAAGTACTATGGTTTAGGTCGGTACGCAGCATTGTAGGGACAGTAATTGTATCAAGTTTATTTTATTTTTAACTGTTGAGTTCGAGGATGTAAATACAAAGGTGAGCTGAGCTACTGAGATAACAATATATGTACTAAGAATCATTGTTAACAATGTATCGAATAACAAAATTAAATTCATAACAAAAATTTGATGTTAAAATTAAATAAACATTAACCGTGATTTTATGATTTGGATAACATTTTTAGTACTAGTAGTTTCCGATACTATTAAACCAGGAAATCGTTTAAATCTTTAGAAATATTTATTTTTAACACCAACAATCTATTTCCTTATTTAAATAAAACCAAACTCGTCATATTTTATTTAACATTGCTATATGGACATCGTATTAAAATACATGTAACATATTAACACCTAAATATTTTTATGCTGAAATAAAATGAAACATATAATTAAATTAGCACGTATTGTGTCCTATACATTTATTTGTTTGTTATATTAAATTAGCAAATTCTGGGATATGCGCGAGTAATGTAATCATAAATATAGTAAATAACAATGATGGTAAACTAACATAATACCAGGATATGAATATTACGAAAATCTTAATATTCACATTCTGGATATCAAACGTTAACAATAATGGAAAACTCAGTAATCCCCGCAATTGTGTCGCGATCGGTTTCATTTTCGGATATGTTTATTTGATCTGCTCGACATAATTTTATCGAGATATGATTTATCTTTTGCCGTTAGATATATTATTTAGCCTGCATTGGATAGAATTGCGTGTATCAAAGTTGCCTTGTCATGCCAGTGTTAAAATTAAAGACACAAACAGAACTTATAAAATAGACTATTCTAGAAGGAAACCAAGAGATTGTGCTGTTAATATCACGTGACAATTACTGGCCGCACGGTTGCTGTATCTCTATCACACAATCACGTCAGTTTTTAATTCACGACATAGAATTATGCAAACTATGTGCTATTTCTATGGAAATAGTAATGGATAGTCATAAATATTGTGTTTTTATTCCAACGTTTAGAATGCCTTATCCTAGCTAGATGCCACATTTTGATTGATAATTTAGAACGTAATATGGAGGAAAAATATTTGTACAAATAATAATAACTACCTATATGCATGTATTTATCTGAGGTCAAGGTCAAAATGACAATATTATTTACAGTGTTAAATAAATAATTGTAAATTTAATATTTCAATTTTTTTTAGACTATTAAGTATTAACTATGTTATGTTTTAAAGCCCAACAAATGTATGCAACTATTCTGTTATCGGGTTTATAATATCATCTTTACAACTCGTTTTTTTTTTTTCATAAGTATATAGACATAAAGCAAACAATATGAATCAACTGGAACATATGAAACCAATAAATTTAATTTATTGGTAGCTGTCTGTATGCAAAACGATAGCAATTTTGTTTAACATACAGCTCAACGTAAATAATGGTGGTGTTGGTAGAGTCGACTCTACATTATGTAACTGAAAGATAGGTCATATAAAAAATCCGTCATGCACTTTATAAGGCAAGAAAATATTCATTCTTAAAACATAATTTTCAAAGATAAACAAATGTGAATCATTAGCAACTATGTGCGAAGAAATATGCATTACCAAATGAATATTCGTGCTCTTTGACAATTGTGTTAATGAGAAAAGGATGGGTTAGCGCGTCCGTTGCAGTGCAGAAAAAGGATAAAAACAAATGTTTAACTCGAGTTCTTAATTACTGGCAGCACGACTAAGAAGCCAAGGTCAAAGGAGGCTCACCTTAGCACATGGCCGGCACGAGATGCGGCTCCAACAATGTGTTTCCAGTTGTGTTGACACTGTCCCTCAGCTGGCAAGGCCGGCGCACCTCGCTCGGCCTCAGCTTCACAGATGTCGGCAGCAGGATCACAATCCGGACCGCGTCCACACAACCCGGCACTTCCACCACAAGCCGCCCGATCAAAACATAGCCAACACGAATCTTTTCGACACACAGACACGATTTGCAAAATTTATTCATCGCATCCGCCGAAAGCACCTATAATTTTTATGAGCCGCACTAAAAGTACGCTCGAGACCGATCGCCGGCCAGGTTTGTTAATGTTTCCGCCGCGTCCGACACTAAACACCGATAACTACTGCGAAGACACCCTGGACTACTGCAGCCCGGAAACCGTCGGAAAACTCGATTTCGCACGATGCCAGACTCGAATGCGTGCGCTCGCCGGCCACACCGCCGCGCTGTAAACAGTGAGCGCGCTCGACAACACACGCACACGCGCGAGCCGCACGTCGCGCACGCACACACGCGCACACAAGCTGCGCGCGCACTCCGCCGCGCACAAGAATAGACATCGCGTCATGCCCAGCCAATCACGAGCCCGCCACATCACGTCATGCCCACTCGCGATCCGTTGAGGCTCCATTGATAGATTGGCTACTGCGAGCCGTTTCAATTCGCGATTAACTGAAAGTTTTTGATAAAACTTAGCTGATATGAAATCTTAACAGATGGAAATATCGATGTTATCTCTTTGATAGTTAAAATAATACGATTAACGAGCGGTGCCGACGATAGCGTGCTCTGTGCCTACAGAATACAAAACATAATAAACTTTGGCGCGGAATTCTAATGGAAGTGTTCGTTAACAGTCTTTACTTCCATCGCAAGTTTGATAACGCTCAGTATCTATACTTGTCCGTCAATTGTTCGAGATTGTGGCCGATGGAGATTTAATATTTAATGCCGATACCGTTTTCACTTGCCAATTGAAACATATGAGCAATTAAAGCTTGTCAGTCAATGCAGTGCAGCGGCGGGAAAATTGAATAACAGCCAGTGAAAAATGAGAATACAATACTTCTTTTTTCGGACGCTTCTATTATTAATAGTCGTTAATAAACATTAACTTATTTATAAGATTTGATTTTTTATAGACTTCTATTTTCTACACTAACCGGATGATAGAGTCAAGCGACTCTACCACATACTTTCCAATATTCCACTCGTATTTACTAAATATTTATGGCTTAATTGGCTACATATTATCTCCTAATTAACACATCAACGAAAATGAGCAATTAATAATTAAAATTTTATATCCACACATATGTATAAACTAAATGCACACTAGTCAACTGTTTTAAGATACACGTAGAAATGATATTTTGGCTGTATGTTAATTTTAGTGGTGGTATCGAACTAAAATGTATTCTATCGCGATCGAATAAGGTAGATATTTGAGGGTCGTTCACATGGAAATATTTATGTAATAGCGTGTTACATAGATTTTATAATGGATGTCTGCGTGTATCTCAGGATTATCGGCGGAGCAAAAAATCTATACGGCATTAAAGAATATTGACTATATTGCTTGCGGGTAGTACATTTGATTATCTATATATTATAGGTATTTAGATATAATTTCTTTATTTAAAAAATCGTGTAGGTATTTTATATAACTGCGCGCATTAATTTTATTAGTATTATTAATTTTTTGCCTTTCATGAATTAACAATAGGTCATGACAATTAATGTATTAAACAAGGATGTGTTTAGTGTATGAAAAAATAAAATTGTACTTTATTTTGATGACCAAAAAGTCAAATACTTCATGGTTTTATAGTTCTTTAAATATATATAAGGAATATAAGGCTATACTTCAAAAATATATAATTTAATGCACATAAACATTAGGTAATTTATAATTAAAACAGATCCTAAATCTGATGATAGCCTTGATAGATGGTCTATCGTCACGTAGGAATAAAAAATACACTTATAAACATTTTGTAACGCTTTACCAATCGAGTTCCGGTTTTTTTGCCCATATTTTTTACCTTAAATCGTCTTTCAATCATAAATATAATGGATGAGTAATAAAATGCGTGTTTGTAAATGCGATAATAAGAATAATAACAGTCTTAGAATTTGGACGGCGTCATACCCATAGTTTGTTGGTAGCGAAGCGGACACGAAATGTCAAGATAGCGAGTTTAAATTTTAAAACAATCCGCGTGATTTATTTAAGCCATTTATAGTTACAGTATCAATAGTAAATTATCACCTACTTTAACGGTGAAAAAAATATATTGTGGGAAACGAGCATACGAGTACCTAATATAGAACACAACATTTCTGTGGTACATAAATTCCGCCAACCCGCTGTAAGCCAACATGGTAGACAATGGCCTAAGCCACCACCTCTATTTACCCCCGGTATGCTATCAACAGGCAACTACTATCCTAAAATTCCGTCAAAAAATCTTTAAAATCTTGATAACTTAAACACCTCTCTTTTTAGCTTGGATCACTTCTGCACAACACAGTTATGTATATTTTTTTACTTAAAAGCCTAATAATAACACCTACTCTTTGCTCCAACATTTAAAAAGCTCTCTATCCAAGCTCCCTCACACAGGATCTGTTTTTCATTCAAATATCAATTTGGCACGTTGCCAAATAAACGCGAAGTGGTTGTCGGATGACCTTCACGGCTCAACAAGAATTGGTTTTTAGCCAGATGTCCAACTGTTGAACCGAGTGCACCCGAGACTGGCCGAGACCCAAACATGACTGGAGGACTGATATAGGACCACGCCATTGATAAAACATTCCTAGAGACAGTCTCGCCTGATTACAACATAGATATTAATAAATTTAGCCAGCACTAATGTCTATATTTTTTGACCCGGAAATTTTAAAACCGTACACTATGTATTAAAGTGACCGAAATAAAAAAATGGGGTTAAGCTTCGTTTGTTTATTTGGTTATAAATGTCACAAGATGATTGCTTTTTTTTAGATGGAAGCAATGAAAATATTCAAATGGCACAAGCTATAAAATAGAGATAATTCTGTGTATAGCTCTATATGAACTAATCTGAATTGGGTCACTTTAAACTAAGCGTCATTACATTGATTTATTTGTGCTCTACATATTAAACTTAAGTTTAAATAAAGAAAAAAATGTGCTCGCCGATGTGACTGTTTAGTAAATATGAAAGAGTAGTTAAATAATAACAACTGAAACTATAACATTGTATAACAAGAAATTATACATATTCCTCCAACTTGGATCAGATTGAACAGATCGCCATGAAACGTTGATTCCTAGTAAATTGAAGTTGAAAGATCGGCTGTCGTCACGCAGGCTTTGTGTTCAGTGTTAGCATTGTGCGAGATGATTCATGAAATGTACTAACTTATAAATAAAGAGCAGATGTTCCAATTTACACACCCATTTCAAATGCTTTAGTTTTATTGTGGGTTGCTCTTTGATGACTTGTGGTATAGCGATTTTGGTTTATTGAATTAAAAATATGTTAATTTAATTTTAAATTATGAATAATACTTAATAGTGATGGAGAAATTGGGTATGGTATGAAATAAATTAGGGATATATAGGAGCAGTAAAATTAGATAAATGTTTTGTTTTTTACAAGCGGCGTTTAAATCCATCGGAAAAGCTGTGAAAACAGAAAGAGTTATTTTACGTAATCTCTCCAAAACCTTCAGCGACATCTACCGATGCATAATTGCACTATTTTTTTTAATTTAATTTTTTACAGTTTGCTACAACTTATTATACTGATAAAATTATAACTGTCAATATCACGCGTAGGATATTATCTACTGCTAAACATCAAACCAACTGAAAGACGTCCCAAACTACATTTTTGTAAGGGGTCTGTTGCATCGTCCTCCTGAAACTTGTGGATGAGTATATATCTATCCTTGGGACTTAACAGTAATAATATTTTAATGTTCAACTAATAGTAACTACCTATTTAAATACAAATAAGACATTTAATACTCATAACTCTTCAATGGGCGTGACAATGAAATATGCAAAATGAAGTCATGTTTTAATAAGCCCTAGGTATAAAAATAGGTATGTATATTTAGGAAACTACTTCCACGGATATTTATAACTACAATAAATTTATCTAACCTTCAATTATGTATTGTGCTTAAGCGAATAAACATTTGTCCGGCGAGCGCGGAAATGTCAAGTCTACTTATGCGATAACGTCTTAAAATTAATCCTTAGCTGTGGGGACTCGGTAAAGACGCAGTTACCAGCATTTTAAGAATAATATCTTTATGAATATTTTCAGTTTTGATAATGTATTTTACTGTAGTGACATTGAATGAAAATAAAAACGTCATTGAAAATAATTAATTACAAAGATGGAATATGATCTATGATGTCGGGCTGAATTTATTTTCAAAAATTATATAAAATCACAAATATGCATAGCTTGTTGAGATAGAAATGAAATGAATTTACAGTGTATAATTTATAGACTTAATCATCATCATATTGTTATTAATAAAATTAGACCTAGAAATTAGCTCTCTGTGCTAGATTTAACAGTTTCTTCATCAAATAGGATATCTAAACACAGTCTCCGAGGCACAAACAAATTTGAAGTCACACGAGTAACACTAATTTTGCTCTACCAACGGAGATATAAGCGTTCTCTTAACCAAACTTTTAGTTATGTCCATGGTCACACATCACAGTTAACAGTAACCACGCCACGCTATAAATATTAATGTGTTCATATTTTTTATCTTCATAATACAAGCAATTACAGCGACACGACTTATTTATTCAGATCCAAAAATAAACGCGTCTATTAAAGTAAAAAAGGCTTGTGAACATACAGAGTACAATGTTCCTTAACGCGTTATGCACATGTTCACGCAATTATAATTACAATCATCACTTTTGCAATGTGACGATTTGTAGTTTTTTATGGTGATGTCTCATGATAGAATGTCTATTTATACAATTTTAATTTAGCTCTTTTAAAATACCTATTATTTTTTATATTTGATCAACAAATATGTGCATATTTATAATTCACAATACTGTTAAGATCGTAGGTGAGCAGAATGAGAATGAATTTTGGGACTCTGCGAAAAATTCAGCTCTACAAAACGTGATACCAATGCTATTTATTCACTTTAAGTTTCACTAAAGGCGCAAGTAGTGCATTCTAGGAGTCTAAATTTGTTACAGTCGGGCACTATCATCGCAAAATTGCTGCATGTTTTTGGTTTCATTCATACGCAACTTCATTTTTTCATTACACCAGAAACAGAATATAAGAAATATAAAAGCCTAACTCATATTTGTTTAACCACTAAACTCTTGTTTATCTATCCGTTTAGATGGAAGGTTTAAAATGAGGAGGAGAAAGAGGGAGATAGATGGTTAATTATTCGGGAAGTAAAGTCAAACTTTACGAATAAATAATAGAAAATATAAATTATAGAGTTACCTCATTATACCATCTTCGGAACAAAACAATATACACCTTGAAGTACAATAGCAATCATCCCAGAAAATTACAAGATTATAATTCAAAGAATGCGCGCTCGTGTTTTGGTTTTACCACAATAGGGCGTTATGTCATCGCCGAACACAAGTGAGGAGCCACACTTGACATATTGACGGGACAAAGAGATGGCGTACGTTCACAATTTATCTACCGCAACGCGTTATTCTAAATACCGAAGCAACTAGAATAGTGTGGATAAGTTTCTATACTTTTTTTGTATTTGTAATGAAGTGATAATAGTGGATGTACCAAGTCATCTAAACAACTAAATATGGAATACATAGAGCATATTTCCAAGAGGGGCAAAATCTTTGAATTTTCCCTTCTAATTTATTTGTCTTTGTTACCAAACCGATACCAAATGCACTAATCTGTACTTATAAGTGTAGATTCCTTATTTATTTATTTAGTATTTATTGTAAAAAAAATATCATAAAAATATAATGATGCCTTCACCATAGGGTGACCCGAAGGTGGTTAAAATCACATATCGCTCATATATCGCGTATAATATACCAAAATTAGACGGACAAACATCAAGTAAACAGCATAACTGTGTTTTAGTGTAAACCGAGAAAATTAGGTACACATATTTCAGGCAGGAGATATAGGAAACAGTAGGGTTCTAAAACTACGACTCTCCAGCTCTTACTAACGAACAGAAATTGAACGGATAAGCTGCTGCTTCATGTCAATGTCTTACGGCCTACGGGACAATTGTGTCAGTCCGGTTGAGCCGATCTATTCATCTGTATGATTACTGTTGATGCCAAATGTCAAATTAAATAATATCGATTACTTCGTTATCATTACTCGTGTGAAAAAATATCAGCGTTATCACTGTTTAATTAAATATTGTTATCTAATAATACGTAATGAAGTCGCCTATTTTATAATAACATTTTATGAAGGGCTTAATATGATAAACAAAAAAAAATATCTTCCCTCACTGGTAGTCCGGTTCTGAACATAGCTTAATTCCTGCAAAGATTTCCCCGAATATTTATTTAGCGCTGACATTTCTTTTGTTACCTTCATTTTATTTATCAAATTTCAAATTGATTGGAACTTACATTTCCCAACGATCATCTGCAATTTGTGGGGTAAATAGGTCAATTACCCATGTAAATCAAATACACATGTCTGATTTAAACATAAAAATTATACGCATTTAATACACAAAAAATATCCTGTTTGTAAACCTAAAACAAAATTGTAAAGCTCAACTAAATTGCGTGAAAAAACAAAACCAACTGACGAAGTGAAAAACTTGCAATAAAAAATCAATTGAAGACAGATATAACTATTCTATGAAGTAATTCTTATCTAATTTATTATACAGTTTTACAGACATTTAATTCAAGCGTAATAAAACTGATTAAATAAGGGAATTAACATAAAACTTCAATGTCAAAGAGTAAAAATACGATTGTTTATCTATTATTAATTATTTTAATATATTTATTATTAAATAGCTTCTCAGAAATGATTATACAAAAGTAAATAAAATTACGAATTAGCAAATACTTGATTCAATACAGTTATTTAATTTGCAAATAAATGGAATCCTTTGTAACATATTTTTCTAAAAAGTTCAGCAATGCAACAAGTGGATAGACAAATAGTGGGTAATTATCAATTGATCACTGTGACTTTCGAAAACAAGCCCTAAACCTGAGGCCATATTAATAATGTAAAAGGTTAAGAGAGCGAAAGAACAGTGTAGTCACTTATCCAAGCCGGTACAAAATAATTATGAAGAAAAAATTCCTTAAATAATCTTTTACATTATATTATGTCATGGATAAATTCAATTATTTTATGCTAATAACATAATATTCTTGCTTATGTCATTTTGGTGTTTGTTTTGATTAATTATTTGGTTACTAGTTACTATGAAATGAAATTAATAACAAAAAGTTGTTGTTGTAGGAAAACAATTATATCATTTACTGCAACAAACAACAAAATGGAAATTTCCTGTATTAAAACAACCTCAAACAACCTTAGTCAATAAACAAAACAAAATTCAGTTAATTGATTTTTATGTAAACAAAATACAGTTTTACTAGAATTTGCTCGCGGCTTCATTCGTATTATTGTAGGTTGTTTCAATTTAGATGGTCGATTGACACAGGATGCTTTAATATAAAACAAAAACTTGTTTTTCTCTCCCTCGGAAAAAAATCTATATAGTAGATACCCTACGGGCTTTGTCATTTTACAATTATGGAATGTAAAATTAAATTTTAAATTAACGATGATCGTTTACTCAAGGCTTTAAAGTTTATTGAAAAGACTCATTAGAATTTTTAAGGTAGTAATTTGTCGCATTCACACTATTCTTGTACCTATCATTCGTCTATCCCACAAAGAATCACATCGCCTTTGTGTCCCCATAGTTCAGATGTCGCTAACATAATTGATGTCCTTTGTTCTAAGTTGTAAATCTGGCGCGGAGGGTGGATGCCGACTGTCCATCGTTAATAACATTGTGTCAGAAAATTTTAACTGAAAGTGAAGGAATAGGCTAACAGCTACGTATTGTTATGATTTACTTATTTCGTATATAATATTAAGAAGAGTTTTTTATATGTAAAAGGAATCTAAAAGCCATCAGTAAGGTCAGCAAAATCATCTGCTGAAACTCAGAAAATTTACCCTCGTTTAATTAACCTTCTTTCTGAATGAGCTCAACAATCCTTACTTATCGGAATATTTATTAGTAAAATTTATACCAGATTAGCTTTCTCGTTTTCCGCTCCAAAGGCTTAAAAAGGTGAGGAAATAAACTTAATATCTAGAACGGAACACCGTAGGTAAGTAATTAACTATCTCCATGTCTAAAAGTAAAACTTTATAAAACAAGCGAACCTACTAGAAGCATTCATTGCATAACCATGCTAGTCGAAACCTACGGCAAGCAGTCATTACTCTAATTTAATACTAATTTGAACAACGAATAATAAAACTACAGCAAATAAACAACAAATCATGATTAATAGGCATTTTTTTATAATATAAGAGCTGCAAACGAATATATGGCGCATTGATGGAAAAAGTTTTACGTACTTCATTAATACTAGTGCACCTACCAGGGGAAGTGTAGGTGCTTTGCTGACTCCCAAGGATGGCGTATGAATGTGCAAGGAAGATAAATAGAGGATTATTGGGCATGAGTTACAAAAAAGAGCCATCAGGACTGCCGACAGGAATAAGAACTTAAAAGTATGTAACAACAGATTATTAGGTTTTCAACTTGATTGTAGGTAGAGCACAAAACATATTTTAAAATGAATTATGATGTTGTTGGTTTTTAAGGCATGTAAAGAAGTTACACTCTAAAAGTTTATACAAAATAAACGTCAAATTAGCATGTCCCATATAAGTACCACGAACCCCTTAAATTATACCTTGACAAAAACGCACTTATGCAAGTTTTCACATAAGAAAGTACCATAATATTGATGAGAAATACTACTTCGAGTCATAAATAAATCATGTCAACGAAAACGTCCCCGGCTCTCCGATCGCAACATGTGCCACTCTATTGATAATTAGAAGCCATTAAGATTATTTGGGGTTTGAAATATAAATGAGTGGCTGCCATCTTTGAGTAACGACCGGTTCGGAGTGTGGACGTTATAAATGACTCTATTACATTTCCAAAGAAAACAATATGGCGTTCAACTGCTGCCTGTTTCAGTAAAAACAATCAACGAATATTTATAACTTTACATATTTTTAATACATTTTCATGTATCCGGTTAATACTTTCGGAATAAACTGATTTTAAATTGTATTTACAATTTCATTTATAAAATGACGTAATGACCTTGATATTATTTGTCAATTTGTTTTCAAACGTCAGTGACACACGAAAATAAATCCAATAATATAATAATCAATAATGACATAATAATAACAATCCATTTCCATGGAACGTTAAATATAATTCGATATTTGTTTGGTTATGAAATGGTAGAGTATATACAATATACAATACATTAAATTACATGTTTTGAGTTTATCACACTAAAATAAAAAAATATATATATACGAACCGAGTTTCAAAAAAAAACACTAGAAAGTAACAAATAATATATATTTCATTGTAATTGTAATGGTTCACTAGCTTACAAATCATAATACGAGTATATGCGTAACCTATTGAAGGCGGGCCGACAAGTACCAAACATGTATCACCTAATATGCCTTACATTAATAATCATAACTTGTGTTAAAGAATCTAGCCGGTTAAGCATATGAAAACTGCACTCGCGTCTGATAAAGGGTTCTTAACTTATTTTACATGTTAAAGTCACAAAAAAGTCGATTTGGTCGAACATAGCTTAAAAGAATAAAATTGAATTACAGATACGTGCATGCATATATTACGAGTATATATATTATATATATATATATATATATATTTTATACCAAAAACTATAAGTACAATCTTCTGAGCACTGTCTCTATATCTATCATCATAAATACGTTCTTATAAATTGTAAATGTCTAAAAAATATGTATGCCTACAAATCAAATACAAACAATATGCGATTTGACAGCATTTGGCTGCGCGAATTTCGAACAGCGTGTTGTGGACTCGGTACAATGTTATAGTGCACTACATTGAACATGTAGTATTCATCAGATTTTCACCACTTTGTATGCGACTAAATGACAAGCACCAGCTTTCGATCAAGGAAAGAATAATCAAAATCAGGTCACCTAGTACGAGTACAAAGTTATGAAGTAACAAACATTTAGAAAAACATACAGTCGGATTGAGAAACTCATCCTTTTTTTGAAGTCGATTAAGTTATCACAATTATATAGAGTCAACACATATTGTATTTTTTTGGAAAATGTTACTAGAACAGATTTAAGTATGAAAATGATAATGATTTCATGATCATCATTTTAAGCCACAGAATAAAACTGTAAGTTCTACACTTTTTTATATTTATTTTCAAAACTTTAACTTTCGATACTACAACATGGAAAAATCTAAAAATAATAATATTTGTGTTTGTCTGCCAAATCCAATCTAAGATAAACGTGACCTTTACTACGTCACAATTGGTGCATGTATATCATATAAATATTAAAAGCTAACAGATTACTTATCTATTACGAGAATTGCATGTAATCCAAGATAAATAGTTTTCCAATTGATAAATATGATTAATTTACACATGTCACATAATTCTGTTTATCTGTTTAATCCTTTAATCGAATATTCGTTTGTAATATTTTAGTGCTACACTGGGTTGTAATGAAAGTAATGGGTTGTAATGGGGGTCAAGGCTTTTTTAACGTCGAATGATGCTGGAAACGGTAATTAATTATAATAACTTCATGGTGTAAATGCAACTAACTTACACCTCTTTGGTTCTACACCAACTTAATCTGCTCGCTCGTATCCTGCTACCGACGAACCGACGAACTTCCAGTGCATGACCTGTGGGAAAATAAAATAGGAGAGATAGCGCAGTCAATCAACTATGTAACAACTTGCTGATGTTGAGAAACTAGGTCATCAGCTTGAACAAAAACGTCTTGCGCCCACTGATGCGCCTGCAAAGCGTGAAGTTTTTACTGTATTCTTTGGCGTGAAGCTTGGAGAATATTCCTAACAATCCCATCTCCTCCCCAAATAAAGCATAGGCGAGGCGCATGTTCAGCAATGGACTTTTTATGGATGAAGATGACGAAAAATATTCATTGACAAAAAGAAGGTCACTTGAATTCAAACCACATGTTAATCCAATCAAAGTAATGGGTCGATCTCCAAAGGCATTTTTTTTCGTGTCGGGCTGAATAAGCCCCTTTTAAAATCGAAATACGTTTTCAAGATATTTTTTTATATACAGTTCGGTGCCTAATCTACGTGATACAACGCTAATATTATGAATAAGTATATTATAAATATTAAAAAAAAAATCTTAAACCCTCAAATCCTGATCGCTCTGGGTTGACCGAACTCCCGATTGAATGAAAAAAAAAATTCTTTAACTTTTTAATGAGAAGGTTCATATGAAACAACTTATTTAGATTACATAACAGATAGTTAATCTTCATCGTAATAAAATATTTTTAGTTATATGAACAATACTTTTGCCACAATTTGAATTTAAAATCGTGACCGGGCATTTTATCTCATCGCTCTGCGCTGAGGTAAAACATCGCGCTCATCCCTGGTTACGCGTTATAGACACTCTATTCCCCTCCCTTGGGGTAACGCCAGTAGTGGTCTAACCGCCAAGGAGGATACTTGTGTGCCACGTTCCCGCGCTCCAACATTACGAAGGTAAGTTTATGATTGCTCTGGATTTGGTTTTCGAATTTTATTATTGCTATGGCATGTTATTTAAATTAAATAATAAGCTTGTGAATGATTTTTTTATGTGAATTAAGTAATCGTTATGATGTTTTTATGAGACGTAATCACAACTTTCTACTGCTTTTAAATTCGGCTATATTTATGATTTTGTGACTTTTTGTGATCGCTATGACTGTGATTGCTCTGTCCAAAAAGACCAGAGCGATGATATTTTGCATTAATTGTACGTTATAAATCTATTTTTCAGCAAATACTATAACGTTTTGGCTATGAGGCGACTAAGCTGTGATTTAGACAACTGCTAACAAGAGGCTGTACAATGACCGCACGGCAAACACTTAGGCTTTTACCAACTTAATAGCGATTCGAACCAAAGCACCTCAAAGAAAACGTGTCACGGGCACCAAGGAAGACAAGCCGACCTTCGCTGGTTAAGCGTTCAAAAAATTACAATTAAGAGAAGCAAATTCAGCTCCCACAAGTGCTAAATAATAGACAGACTATAACTGCAAATCAAAGTCAACAATCATTACACAACTCGGACTTGCCGGACAGTTTTTTTGATGAAGTCCCATCTATTTACTATGAAAGTTTAATTTCTCCAAGTATTTCCGAGGTAGTTTTATCTTCGTTGCAAAACGATAACACCTTGACAAAGGTTGCTGCAGCAGAAGATTTACCCGACTCCGACTCTGATGACTTTTCAATTTTCTGAGCTTCTAATAAACCTTATATTCAATAAAATTAAATTTGTTGATCAACTAAGCCTTATAGAAATTGTATTTTTTTTTTACTTGGTGTTAAAATTTGTATCATTATAATTTGCAAACAATATTTCAATCTGATCTGATCATATTCTGAATTGCATTGTACTTTGTGTTGTTCTATTTAATATTTTACTTTCCACTAAATATTAGTTAAGGAAAATGTGATTATTACAAATCTCTTAGATAATCTTGAAAAAACTGTATTTTTTTTTAACTAATATTTAATAATTTTACTTTTAACTAATATTTAATACTTTAAATTAAATTTTAATGAGTCTAAGTCATTTTATAACTACAAAAGACTGTTGGTATTAAAGGTTGATTTCAAAAGGTTTTTAATTTTGTCTCATTAACCTAGAAGTGATTTAATTAAGTCCAAATATATGAAACTAAGCCAAAAGTTGATTTTTATAATTATGTTAATTTGTTATTTTAGCAATTATGTTATATTAAATATTTCGTTTTTTTTATTTGTAAGACTGAATAAATAAAACGGCTAAATAAATAATATTTTATCAATATATTTGTATTTTGTTTCACTGATTTCACCATTTATGATTGCTCTGGCACCAATTATGATTGCTCTGGTCGCGAATTTTTTTGAACTTAAATATTTCAATAACTATAAGTGTAAATTGAAGGCCAATAGTAAAAATGTGCTATTTGAATATCATTCTTTTTAATGAGATACATAATTACCATTAAATATCAATAACTGAAAAGCACCAGAGCGATCACACGAATACGCCCGATTTGGAGATTGACCCTAATGCTTAATAGGTCTCTGTCTCAATTTTAACAACCACGATTTCGCTTGACAAATCAAATTGCCGTTTTCCTTCACGGTTAAAAGGTGTTAATTCTTTATACATTAGTCAAGGCTGATTGTGTTTGATTAATGTGAATTCCACGTGTCTTCAACTTATTCTTAAATCGTAAACAAATTGAGTTTAGATCGGGAGGTTATGTTACGACATACAACTCGAGTTCTATGAACATTTGTATTAAGTTACAAGCATAATATTTTGCAAATTTTATAGCCTTGCAAACGTGTATTATTGTTTTATTTTCGACGATATCGTCTACTTAAAATAAATGAACATGCATATTTATGATAAAATTAATATTATTATTTGTAATATTGTAAGACTTGTTATTATGCTCTCCTATTCCTGTATCCACTTTTTACTATTAGTAGCTCTTTTATACCTACTACATACGGAACTTTTCTTGGAGAAATCGTTAGGCCAAACGATAGTTAAATATGAGAGTACTAGCAACTTCGAAAACTTAGATGTGTGCCTTAACATCGTATGTAAAGTTAAATCTGCTTACAACTGTTTTCACTAATTTTATATGTGATTTTGATTTAGCTTTGTGCTGGTAATGTTTATTATCTGAACGCATCTTTAAGGACGATATGCACCGATTAATTATCAATTTCCTTATTAGCAAGTTGAACCGGATTCTGCTAAGAGGTAGCAAATCTTATTATAGCAATAAAGTTTATCATCAGTGCATTACGCTGAGAGCCCTTCAGATAGTCGTTCAATTAATTCTCTTAATAGCGATTAACATGTCCCAGCCATTAATGTAATATGTTTTAATAGATGCGTTCAGCCTCACTTTAAGACATAAAATCTTGAAGTACTTAGTAAAACGGTACTAACACAAGCATTATCGAGCAATGTTCCACGTTCTTACGTTTCTACTTTATTGTCTCCTTGCATATGCCGACATCTTGTAAATCTTTATTATTTAAAGACAAATTATGTTTATGAATCTGCGCTTATCTTAAAGTTATTATTGGTTAGTCCCAGATGTTTCAGTATGGGTACCTAACCTATTGCAAAAACTATTTTCCGAGCTTATTTTGTATAGGAAATAAATAATATATCCATGGGTAAATTATCTTGATAGGACAGAAGAAATAAATTGATATAATCAGTCTCAAGCTCTTACAGTTTGTAAGTCATGTCTGTGGCATTGAACCAGTGAGGCGATCGTTTATCTTAACATCACAATCAATTAAAATCACTTAGCACAATGTAATAAATTCTTTATACTTTATATAGAGAAACAATCGTCCCTTATTGTGCAAAATGTAGGCGGCATTGCAGTTGCCATCAGATTAAATGTAATCTTTTTTTGTACACAAAGTGAATAACTCGAATTGAAGATGCTTAGTACCTTTATAAAAAAAGTTAATAGCATGATCAATATATCAAGTATGAAATCGTGTTTAGGATGTTAAATCTAAAAATATAGTCACTTTGCAATAGACAGATTAGTCACATAAATCTCAGAGAAGGGATAATGAGATCACCGGATGTAAATGTGACTTAGACTAGACTTAGAAACATATCCAGATTTATGTAATCTATCTATGTATCTATTTAGCCACGGAAGTCCACTGCTGAACATAGACCTCCCCCAAGGAACTCCACATCGACCTGTTGGAAGCGGCCTGCATCCAGCGACTTCCTGTGCCCTTGACCAGGTCGTCCGTCCACCTTGTAGGCGGGCGTCCGACACTTCGCTTGCCTGTCCGTGGCCTCCACTCCAGAACCTTTCGGCCCTAACGGCCATCAGTTCTGCCAGTTGATGTAAGGCTTATATTAATTTGCAGTAGGTATAAACAGTAATGCACTGTGAAAGAAATCATATACATACATGGGTGTAGCCATACGCCACATAGACCCGACTATTTACCAAGATGCGTATATCGTAGCATCAAATAAATTAGAGAAACTTTTGGTTTTAATCATCCTGACATAAACAGTTATTATTATTATATATTCATTTTATTTTATTAATTTCTCAGTTGATTTATACAATACAATACAATTTCTAAGTTGCACAGTTGTATGATAACAAAACAAGTATTGTGAACATGAATAATTCTATTTCTATAGATTATTTCACGTACATACCTACACCTGACAGGTTTTCGAGTAAATTTTATTACTCTGTAATCCTCTAAAGCTTTATGATAGTATTAATTTTATTGCAATGAATAATAAAGCAAAGATATTGAAAATATTCGAATAATATAAATTTGGTATCGAACAACACCATTTAATTTTAAAGGAAGTGATTTACCTATAAATAATAATTGCTTATAAATATTTTTTTTCTCGTAAGTGATTTTATTATTACTCAGTTATAATCTTCTTTAATTAAAATGATTTAAATTAATATGATATACCATTAAGTTAAAAATCATGAAAGTACCAGTAAATGTCATATTACCAATGAATACTTTAGAAAGCTCTGCTCAACAATGTTAAAGCGGAAACTATAAACAATGTACAAATAAATAAATTCAAAACAAAAATCCTTTATAACTAGCTGTTTTTTTTTTTTCTAACAGAACATAATCGCTGAATAAACGCGCTAAGCTTTTACTTTCATACCGATTTACCTTGCAAAACTTTGTTTTTTAACCGAAAGGCCTTGGCATTTGTAGTGAAGGAAAAGACGACACATTAGGCGGCCAGTAGGCAGGCTTACAAACAGGATTACACTTATGTTAAAAGCATTGATTATAATCCCGCATGCCGTTTTAAACCCGCGATATGGCCAGTACTTGCATACGTACTTATACATACATACATATTAACCGCATCTACATACTCCAGTTACTGTCACACATTACAGAATTAATTAAAGGAATTATCGACCGAAATTAAACTTGTATCATCATTATCGGCTACAGTAAGTCAACTAATTAACATAGGCCAGTCCGAAGGATTTTCATAGCGACCTGTTAAAAACGGTGTGCAATGTTAGGTGGGTAGATTATGGCCTTTACATCTTGCTTTGGTAATGTGTAAAAATAAATAAGTAATAAATAGTAAGTAACCGAAGTCTAGCCTGGAAATTTGAAGAAATAAATATAAACATAAGCCAGCTGCAACTAGTACTATTCGTAGTTCGCTTCAGGTTTCTTCTATTACAGCCTCTGCTGCGCCGAACGCAAACAGTCCCAAGTAACTTGTATCATATTTTTTAAACATTTATTTTTATATAATTAGCAAAATGCACCTGACGCTAAATGTTGACAAGATAGTAAATTCCTTGGTGAGAGAATAAATAAAGAAAGAAAGTCAGTATTTACAAGCAAAGTGCACTGAAAAAAATATTATACGGCTATATTCAGCGTGTGCTAATATTATATCAGCGCCGGTCTTCTGTATGTTAGGTCAGGTGGCCGAGAAGAGTTTTTATCTCACGAATCCAAAATTTTACCAGTCTGCTCAAAATTTACGTCTTCTTGCTCAAAGGTTAGTAATCAATTAACGCATAAGTGCGTATGCGAAACAATTAAGTGTGCGTTTCTTATAAATCAAACCGGATATATCAAGTAGTCAAATATTTATTGAATAAAATAAATAAAGTAAATAACCGCTGCAAATAGTGTTTTAGTGAAGGCCAGTTGTTAGAATGAGTTGTTGCCATCACCTTTGCCCGAAATCAAAGAAGCTTCACACTTATTCATTATTTTATTTACTATTTGATAACGTGTATATTTCTTCCTTTTATAGTTATATCCTATTATCTTCTGTTAGTCCTTTCCGCTGGATTTCTATTTTGAATTAATTGGACATTTTATACGTAGTAATTCCAGCATTAGTTTTATCAACATTTGCGAAGACTATTTATAAATCACAGAAAAGTGTTAATGAAAACTGTATAGGCATTTTAAAAGCCTCGTGATACTTTAATACTATCTAATATTGAACATGTACATGTATAACGATGTGTAGGAAATAAGTTCCTACACCTAGCAAGTACATCAGTATTTTTTTTTCAACTGACCGAATAGTTCCACTATGCTTATAGTGCATCCACACCGCAGTTACTTTTTTGGAGCAAAGTTTTCAAATGTTACTCAGCAACATTTGATAACAAAATGTTATTTATTGTTAGTATATGTTACCGTAGTAACAATCGATAACATTGTTTTAAAATTGTTAATGATGTTATTTTTAGCAAAGATGTCGAGCCGAGCCGGTTGCAATTATTGTGATAAGTGATAAGCGTCAAGCGTCTCTAAAGACGTGAACAACACCACTCAGTACTCACAATTAATAAGCACTGCATGCCACTTGTCCTCACAATGTACTTCAAACTAACACACTGTAGTGCTTAGCGGTAGAAATCGACAAAGTACCTACGGTGACGAGCCTGTTCATACAACGGACCAACATCCTAGAAAATTCCAAACTGGCGTTGTAAAAAAAAACTTTAGATGCTATGAATCACGTTTTTGAGCAATAAATACTAGAGTGTCGAACCTTAAAATACGACCTGAGATCTATATCTTAATAACTCAACCCGGAACTTAAAAGTCTAACTGTTGCTTGCACGTGAGAGAAGCGGCATATACAGAGGAATAATGTGTCTAATAATTGCGGAATCTCGATAATTGAGACGTAATTCCGTGTTCCTTGTGCATGTCTGGCCATCTTTACAATATAATAATTACATAATTTTTCATTATCTCCCCAGTATACTAATATTATAGTTATTACTAAATTATTTGCGCAGTTGTTTATTTAATGGTTTAAGAAGTAATTATAATAAACAATTAAAAGAATATATTTAAAAACAGATTTGAAATACATAAAAATACAAACTTTCAAGTTTCAATACTCTAAACAAATATCATTCTTAAGCAATATTTTGTAAAATAATAATATTTTATGAATAGAAACTTCCTCTTCGCCTAACAAATAAACAAATATATTATTATCCAATTTCAACTAGGTACAGTAAGGTATAAATGAAATAAACAACTCTACTTACCTACTACCTACAGAAATTTCCAACTACTAAACAGAGAATAAAATTACCGAGCTGGCAAAGTTTCACAGGGTTGTTTAAAAGTCACCATTTGCATAAAATAATCGTATTTTTGAGAACATTATTGTTTGGAAATTCTAGTTTAAGGTACGGGTGTTTGACTGGATATTGCTTCGAGGAATATGACTAAGGCTTAAATTGCAACAATCATATTCGTATTCTGCTCAATCCAGCTATCAAGTTTCAGGGAGCAGTAAAATTTTCTCTCATTGAACATCGTGACGTAATCCACATCTGGCATTATCTTAATTCTATATGTGCCATAGAAAAGCAGGCACCAGTAAAAGCTAAAAGCTTCCTTAAACTTGCCGACGCTTAGTATGGCACTCTACTAATATTAAAAAATTAATAAACAATATAATATTTAATAAATATTAATTCCACGACACACAACACCCACATTCCCATGTTCATAAGCTTATGGTTATTTTCCTGAATGGGTGTAAGAAGTGTCGCTACTACCATCCACTATTCGTTAAGCTTATTTCCCTCCCAACGTTTGATAGAATCGAGCTTATGGCCAGGCTGAGAACATTATCTGACACCTTCCGTGGCGCAGTTGGTTAGACGCGGTCTGTGAAACGAGAAGTCGCGGGGTCGATACTTGCACCGAGACAAATATTTGTGACACCGAAAAGTCTCTCGTAGCTTCTGATACCCACGACACAAGAATTAATTGATCTTAATGTGGGGTCAGGACTACATGTACCTATGTGACTGTTGGGTGCATTTATTTATTTAATAAAATTTCGAGCAACTCATATGAGCAAGTTTCAAGCTAAAACCTCACACAAAGATGGTTACTTAGAAATCGAACCCAGATGCTCATTGTATACAGCCCATACGACATACACGCTCCCATTAGACCGCGATGATTATTTATTATAATAGGGTATTGTATAAAAATAGGTTGCAATTGAAACAAACAACAAATAAACCACTATGCCCACAACTTCGGAAACAATGCGTGACGTCGTTATGTTTATTTGATAAACGTACAATTGCAAGGGAAGGTAAAATGCTGCGCTCACGCACACAAATCGGTAATCACCAACGTCATAGAATATGCGAAACCAGTGTTTACAATATTGCGGTCAGTAGTGACTCGCGATGACTAAAGGATACCAAACCCACGGACAGGAGCGAGGAAACAGGTCGTGACCGTGACTCAATCCTTCGGTGATGTAATCCTTAGTAATTGATTCAATGATTCGTTTGTGCATTAGTGATTTCAAACTCACATTTGTCGATAGTTCCGCGTAGCGTGCGCGTGAAGGACTTCTAATGAGTATCGTCAACAATAACAAATGCGACGGAAATTTTTCAGAAGTTAGTTGCTGTGGATTTATGTTGTTTATTTTTAATGCCCAAAAAACGTATACTCTTATGATATTAATATTCTTAAACAAAATAACAAAAAAAGTCACGATGCTCTTGTTATTAAGATATTTTTAAACAAAAAAAACTAATTACACACTTAGGCACAATAAACTTACGCATTTTGAACAGGTAATATTTATTCATAAACAAATACATGAGCAGAAACTAGTGCACAATCCGTAGGCGGTAATGATGCTACCACGTAAATTTATAACTGCATTAGATCTATTCTGTGATAAAAATTGCTCACCTGAAACCTGATAGTCTAGTCAAGGCGAGTTACTAAAACCACGCCGAGAATTACATCAACAATTCCAGAACAATCGAGAATAATCGATATCGATGTTGTATTAAATGAATGTACAGCACTGAAGGAAACCGCAGCCCGCTCCGTCACATTCGCAGGGCGTAACGTCATTACATACGTCACAGTTGTTACCGAATGGAGATGACACCGAAAGTGATTTGAAGAACGCATTCATCTATACGTAAGTGAGTTATAAAAATTACTCACGGTGCAAAAGGAAAATTGGAAGATGTATTATATGATGTCATTGAAGGAATATTATAATTAATGACTCAGTTGGTAGTTTTAGGTCAAAGGGCGCTTTACCTGCAGTTAGTATGACTAAGAATTACAGGGCTTAAGCAAGACTTTATCTACAACTTATTTTCCGACATGATATACCATGCGTGCAAGAAAATCTTTTGTAAACAAAAAGGGTGACGCGACGTTACGATTTTTATCCTGTAATCATCAATTCGTTAGAATATTATCCAAACAGAATACTTAATAATATCATATTTTACACAGTTGTAAAGAAAAAGAGCTAGATATAATCAAATACCGTACCTACTTTGAAAAGAAAATAATGGTTGAAAAGCTTTTATTGGTACAGAAAGTTCTCGCCCTTATGAAAAGGTTATTCAACCATAAAAAGTTAGGTATGAAAGTCAGTATTATGTAAATTAGAATTATAGCTCCTTCAATTTATGAAGTCGTCAAGCCCCCACATTCCTGGCCCAATCTTAAACAATCTACACGGACAGAAAAGCCTTTGTCACGTACCCAACAAATCAGCCACTCATTTAACGTAGATAATACAGCCGCGATAAGGCGCATTACGCTTAATTGAAAACACTAGCCGATAGCGTGGATAAATTTAATACTTCGAGCCCCTTTACCAGCTTAAACGATTCAAGTAAAGCTTTTGCATAAAGTTCACGCGTCGCTAATGTATTCCACGTCCGCTGAGCTCATAGCCTTTATTAGAATTCGCAATCTACTCAAATGTTACAACGCACACTTGTTACAAGAAGGAGAAACTACGAAGCCGAACCGACGACGGCCGGGCTGACTTCATAATGAAAGGTGTGTCGCTGAGGAATTTAGAGTCGACGCTCAGGTGCCCATTATTTCATAGGTCAATCAATTAATATGTATACTATTAGTATTAGACGCGGCCTTAGTAATAAGCAGGGTAACACGCTTTTGGAGGCGTACAATGATTTATGTTTCGCTGACAATGATTTGTGTGTTATCTGTGAGTCAATAGAAGATCATAGCTTTTAAATAGAAGCGTAATTAAATATTAATATAATAGCCATATCATGCATTAAAGCATGCCTTCAAATTAATTAAATCAAGAATTAAAAGTAGTTTAGAAACAGGCTGAGAACTATGCAACTTAAATCCGGTTCTCCATACAACAGCGAACAATCGAACCGACTTTTCCCTGAGTCTTCCGCACGATTTTCTCCTTCTCTGAAACAACGCCATACATATGAATTACCGCGTGCCTTGTGACACTTCCCGGTATCTATCGGTGGAAGCACTAAGCCATGCTATTAGCATAACGCATTACATTAGCTTAAAATATGCGCTTAAGCCTTTTAGTGAAGCCGCTTTTCGTTCGAAACGACGCGACGTAAAGCAACATTTTAAATAAGTTTTCATTCAGAGATAGTTTATGTATTATAGGCAGCCGCTTTCCCCAATACTTTAGACAATTTCGTATGCAGCATAAGTATACTCCTGGAAAAATTGTAAAACATACCTTAAATTATATTATTTTATGCCGTATATCGCGATAAACTCGTCCCCTATTCTTAGACCGGAAAAAGCTCGGTAAACTGAAACAATGACATTTCTGATTACCTCTACTGCAATGTAAGCGTGACTTTATTTACACAATTACTTTCTCGAAAACGTAAGTGTCATGCATAACGACATGAGGATCATTAATTTCACCACCCACATGCACTGTCAATAGAAGAAAAAATACAAAGTTTAACCAATGGAAAGTGATACTCGTAAATGCCACTAACAAACGCTCATAATACCTGTGATATTATAATTAGAATAATGGTATGTAAGTATTGAAAAATACAATGTTTATCTCAATATTTATTATTTACTTTTAAATAAATCTTATGCAGATACAGAATAACAAGAATATTCATTACAACATTTATTATATCCATTATTTTATTAGGAATAGACCAATATTTTATGGACCTTATATAAACCAATAATAATATAATAATATAACCCATATTATAAACATCAAAGAGAATTAATTTTACTCATCTTGTTCCAATCTCCTCGTGGACACTCTTAATCCCGGTTTCTTCGTTATTTCGTATATGTTGTAGCGGCTATCATCTTTTTGGAAGAAATCCTTTCCTCACGGCAGTACCAGTCGAACTGAGCTAGCCCAATGTGACTCGACTATATAGTGAAGATGACAGCCGAGTTTTTAGCTTGTACCTCCATATTATATTTAACAAAGTATAATATTTTTAATACCGACTTTCTTGATATATTTATTTTATACAATACTGTGTTTAAGATAACAATGTATGTGGGTATTGTACAAATAAATTAATGACAATTCCCAATATATATTTTAGTTACAAAAATATTATAAATTATAGGAGTAAAATGTTAAATTAAATATGATATATATATATTGTTAATCCAACACATGCGTTGATACCTTTAACGGAATAGTTTATAGAGGAGAAAAATATCTAAGGATTTCTGGGCCTCCAGTTGTCTTCCTACTAGTCGAATGAAACGAACGGAAAACACTCCAGTTAAACCGTCCGATTCATGCTGCAATAAATTCTGCAACACATCACTTTGAAAATGATTAATACATTGACGTGTGCATACTTTTTGTTTGATAATACCTAGAAGGATGTAACAACATTAGTTACATATTATGAACCGGAAAAAACGAAATGCTTACAAACGTCAACAGTTTTTCTTATAAATTGTTAACGTACAACTAAGTTGGCACACGCGTCATTTAGTTACCACATGTAGAAACAATTTGAGGTGTTACCGATGAAAAAAGACCCACAAATCGTGTTACAAAGGCAGTCGATGTGAAAGCTTAGGTATACATACAGTACCAGCGTTTGCCTAAAGAAGTCCACTGCTGAACATAAACCTCTTCCAAGGGTTTCCATGGTAACCTATTAGAATCGGCCTGCATCCACCGACGTTTTACATTATATAAGGTGGACGACCGAATCTGCGCTTGTCGGTATGTCGCCTTCCCTCAAGATCTTTTCGGCTCTATCGCCCCTCATTTCCTCAATGTGTGCCCGAAAGACAAAAATTTGTTCATTTTATATCATTGGTCTTACAAACCAACAAGTAACTCGCCTGATAGGTTGTAACGTAACGTCGTCTCTAAGTATTCACGATATTTGACGATCAAAGAAATACACTGAAATCTTAGGTTAGTGACTGAGGTATGGCAGTAAGAAACCAGAAGGTTAGATATAGAGTATCGGATCTATACCAATATAATCTATCAAACTATTATTTCACATGGGTTTTCTATGAAGCGGTGGGGTCACTGTGATCTAGAAAAGCTCTACCACCTTAAATAGCTATGGTAAAAATTCATAATTCCTAATAGAAAAGTTGCAACAAATGACTTCCATTTACATAAATTACTGTTTCATCCATAATTATTATGTGTGGTTCCCAAGACATATAGGTCTATTCCTTCAAATATCGTATCACAGTAGATTCCAATATTGACAATGTTACAAGCCAATGTGTGTGTACTTCTATAGTAATATTTTAGATTTTATATCCTTTGTAACCTCTTCTACAAGAGTCATTGGCTTCTCGTATGGGATAGGAAGAATGAAGAACACCCAAGCCTACTAATGAGTTTTCCTAAACTTGCGTATGTAGATCACGATCCGCGGTGAAGGAATTATGCGATCGTAATTTGTACTAGATTGATACAATGATTAGTTTGCTGTCGATACTGTTAGCCATGCGGACTCCATAGAAATTAAGGTCATCAATCACTTCACATTCAAACGAGTTCGCTTTAGGAGAAACATACGGTGCAAGATTACTAAAACAAACTGCAATGTGTATTTTATTACTGTTTGGATTACACAGATTGACTAATAATTCGCTTTGAGAATTTCTTCTTGGATTCACAGAAATAGGTACTTATTCAATAGGTATCCAATATTCTTACATCTGCTTCTCCTTCTACTTACTAGTCTAGGTTAGGCTTAGGTATTCCTAAACTTTAAGTTTTTCTGTGTACGGTGTACTTGTTTCTTTACCTTCATTGAAATATACAGTATTACCACTGCGCAAAATAGATTAAAACACAATAAAATCAAAATTTTCTGTTAATTTATATGACAGGACTTACAATTGCTTTTATAAACCGTAATATTGATAACTGATCTGAGGATAGTTTCAGCTTATTTTTTTTTTAGAAAATAATTAAATTCAGACTAGAATGTACGCAACAATAGAAATTATTGAACGGTTTTTCAATTGATTGTTAAAATGAAGTTTTGTATTACAAAAGGCCAATCTAAGCCTATCAATGTAAGGTCACATTTCGAATGTGTGTGCCAACGAGTTTTGAGAATCTTACATTCATATTCTTGTATGACATTTCGATTACCGAAAACGTGCCAAAATTGTGATGAATCCCGTTTTACATTTGAATATTATACGCTCATTATACGTGCCATGTATTTCTAGCAATTTTATCAACTCAGTACTCACACCATTCAAATTGTAAGGAATATAGAAAGGTTTCTTCGACAGCGTTGGAAAGTCTGCAAAATCCGTATAAAAAAATGATATTGAATAATTTTATAAATAGTTTAATCTTTATGCAACAAGCTTCTATCAATTGCGACCAATATTAGCTAGACAAACACGCACAGATTTAGATCCTTGTCGAACGCAACTTTAAATCGGTTCTATTATTTCACATAGTCTTGGATCAATGTGATCCTGAGTGGGTTAAAGCACATACATATCGGTGCCTAACTACCTTTATAGTTACGCAATTGAACAGAGATAGTAGATTATAGGAAATAGTCCCGCCATACATTAGAAGTTATGTCCACAAGCCGTACCAGTCAATGGGATCCATCCGGTAAATTCATACGTGTATGGCTATCTACTAATAACTACTTATAGGGAAAGGTAAAAAAATAAACTTTTATATGTTACAGCGAATTTTCATAATCTTGGGCTACAAAAAGTTCACTCCTGAACATAGTCTCCAAGGATTTCTACAGCGACTTATTTGAACTTAGAATTTGCCTTTATCCAGCAAAAAAGTTTTTATTTCTTCTCTTAAATAGTTTGTATTAGTCAACATCAGTTTAGACCAGAACGTGGATCTAGAAGTTACATAATCAAAGGTTAAAATGATATTTGATACAACAAAAATATAATATTTCCCATGTTCGTGTCGTGATGAACTCATTAAAATAATTTTGTATGTTGCATAGGTATATGATTTATTATAAAAATAATTAATGAACTTCGCTTAAGAACACGATTCACTTGTTAGATTCTACAGTAACCTTTACTTCATAGTTTATTTTTGTTTTACGCAACAAATGTGGTAAACTATAAACATATAAGGTAGGTACCTAATATTATGATAAATTATAATTAGGGTGTGTCCTGTGTTTACTTTTTCACTAAATCTTTATATTTATCATGTAATAATTTAAAAATTATTACCTAGCTTTAGCGGTAAGTTAAAACTTTTAGTATATGTTTAGAGGACTCCGCGAAGTTGAGAAACAATGTCAGGATATTTTCCGATTATGAAACACAAATTGCTTGACATCTGAAACGTGATATTAAATAACTGTAACAGATTACCGTTAGTCATTAGTGTATTTTATGCTTATTCAAATAATCGCCTTATTATCGATTTAAAGCTTTTGAGCAATAGTGAGAAGGAAATGCGTAAAGAACTGTTCAGACATTCAAACGGTGGTTTATGTTTTGCTGAAAACAGACTTAAATTCTGCTACGCAACAGTACCCTCTTTTTCTATGAAGCAACTTTTAAAAATATATTCAACTAGTCATACGTTAAATTACATAATAATGTTCTGTTAGTCAGACTAGATGAAACTAGAATTTCTCGAATCGTTGTCGAAGTGAAAAGAAAAAAGTGGTAGGGGTAAGTAACCAAATTCTGATCAAATGATTAATTATACAAATATTATTGATTTGATAGACAATTATACAGGGTATATCAAGACTGCGACCGAAAACGAAGCCAGGTGGTAGTATTAGTGACTTCAGACACAATGCAACTAAAAATTTCGTAAAAAAAATCGTCAACTTTTATTTGGTATTTTTTTACTTATCGTCGTATTTGGGTGTTATATACCTAGTTTTCCTAAAATAATTATGTACACCTTTGTATTATTTAAGACGCAATGGTACGTTAGGGTTTAAATTACTATTTTCGCAATAACTAGGTTTTTATTACCTAAACACAATAATTTTTAAAAACCTGCAAAAAAAATCTGTCGCTTATTTTGCTAAATTTTTATATGCATTGTGTCTGTAACCACTAAAACTACCACCCAGCTTCGTTTTTTTTTTCGTTAATTAATTATTCCGAGGTCAGTGTCAGTAGCATAATCTCTCTTTTTGGGGTATCTACTAAGTAATAATAAAATACGTGTGAAGGGGTGATGTGAGACCATAAAGTTTCTCGTTGCTGCTAATACCCACGTAGCGTGGCTAGTATTGACTAGATATTGACCGATCTTACTGTGGAATCACGATTCACGATTATGTGACTATTGGGTGTATAAATTAATATTTAACAATAAAACTAGACTTGATGAAGAAACAATAACTTTGATTCACGAGATTTGAAACAATATTTTTAATTTGAAAAATTAGACCAAGTCACAGAAGGTTCTTTAATAATAATCAAATTAATGAATAATTAATATTTATAACTGATCTATCAATACTTAGCAAATAAATATTAAATATCAAGATCAACTTTATTAATACACCCATTTATATTATTAATACAAAAATATTTATTACCTGTCGCTACAGTTTTATATTCAACATTTTCGTGTAACGAAAAAAATAAAAACATCTTAAAACTCAATATACCACCAATATCTGCTCCTTCAATATTTTTAGAAACTCAATGTTATTATCCGTCAAAAAGAATATTAATCAAAAGCATTTTTAAGCGAAATAAATATTAAACCTCAACATTTTAGAAATCTTGCGTGTCATATTATGTAAGCCGTTGTAATTAATTTATATTAGGGCGATTCTTTCTCTCGGTCAAAAGTGGGCCGATTTCAAATAACTTTTCGGGGAACTGATCGCTTCGTTGCCAAGTGGCCGCTATACCACTGTCATTGCCAGGCAAAGTTTAGTTGTCAATGCCTAATCATGTATATTTTTTTATTTGTCGTATTCATTATATTAAAATGTTTTTTGTTTGTTAATATTTTTGACAATAGCTAATATCAGCATAGCATAGTGGTTTATTACATCACTCCGGATTAGTCATCTGACTCGATTATTTCAGTTAGGACTAGGTTAGTAAGGTTTTAATAAAATATTACTTATCCTGTGTATTTATTTGCGTAAACTTAATAAAACCAATGAATCATTATTTATTTAATACACTAACATGTCATGTGGTTTAAAAAATCGTTTATGGTTGTTTACGCCTTATGAGTAATTTTAAAATAATTTAATAAAGTTAACGTATGTACCCACCCATTATAATCAATTTACCAATACCGTAGATTTTGTTTTTCCTTGTAAATATTAGCTCACAACTGCTGAGTTTTACTAGCCTAATTTAATTAAACCCATTAGACGACTTTCCTTCAGTAGATCGTGAAATAATAAGGTAATGCCCTAATTTTATGGCGTTAGCCTTAGTGCAGATTTTTTATGTTTTTTTCTGGCATCATATTTTTACAAAATGGCCAAAGTATTAAAAACTAGAATGCCGTAATATACATATTATACATTATATTGTTCACCCGTCTGAAAAATGTTGAACTAAAATAAAGAACGCTGGGCGCAACGTCTAAATTCCCGCCAAAACTTCAAACAGGAACAATAGGTACTACCAATGGTAAAAATGACTTACAGTGTTACCCTTACAGAATTAATACGTATGTAAAAATTATCACTAAAATAATTATTAATCTGTTGTAGGATAATCTAAAAATAATTTAACGAGATTAATACTTTTTTATTTGTATTAGATCTACATTTTCTCTATAAAGATTGTATGTTTCGCATATTTTAATGTTCTGACTTAACAATAATGAAACTAAACGCAAATCATAACGATACCATGTAATTGTAGTGTGTACAAAGCGCCTTATGTCACTTATTTTGAGTAGAAAGCGATTTTAAACTTTTTACACCTATTTTTAGCTTTACAATATTATCCACGTTTTAGATTTACTTAATATTGTGTTTTTAAGATTGTGTATTAAAATAAAAACTAGATAAGATGGGCCGTAAGTCGCAGTCTAAACAGAATACAAAGAAGAACGCGGGGAAGGATAATACTAAATTAAATCAGCAAAAACGTAAAGAACTCGCGGTTTTAGTGGATAAATTACTCCGCCTAGCCAGTATCTTCCAGGCCTCAACCAACGTAACTAAAAGTTGGCAGCACCATTTAGAAATTGACAAAATTATCAAAGAGATTGTCTCCATTGAAGCTCAGATAAAAAGCCCACAACCTTCGCGGCAAGACAACATTGACAAGTACCTACAGTGGCTGACAGAGAACGGAGTGCAATTCGAAGGTAAATTATTTATTTACTTTATATTTCATTACACATCTAATGAAAATTACTATTTTCATATTATTTATTTCAGTGTTATTTAAATATTTAACTCATATTAAATAACCAGCGTCTGCTAAAGTCTTTGTATAAGTTTATGCTTTGATATCAGAAATAATGTGCATTTTTATTGGATAAATGTTGCATGATATCTATCCTCAAAAGGAAAATGTGATTGTTCCATTGAAGCTTATAAAAAGAGAAACACCTTTTTGTATGTATGATTGTATCTTAGAAATGTACATAGATTTTACATGTATTTTACATTAGAAGTCAAGTTCCAATAGAAACACTGCTTATTATTGTAGCCAGATTCCAAATTTATTTAATTTCTTTCTGAGATATATGAGATACATTAGTTTCTTCATACTATTTTCCTTTACTGTTAAAGTTTTCCTCAATAATTTATTATGAATTCATACATAACTTAAATAATTTATAGTCATTTAAAATCAATAGAATACATCTGCTTCAGCAGTTTGTAACATACATCCCATCTATGGCATCGGAACTAATACAATACATTGTTATTTCAGGTATTGAAATTGCTGAATTTGAAGGCTATGAGCTGGGGTTGAAAGCTACCAAAGAGTTTACCGAGGGCTCACTTATTCTCACTGTGCCGTCTAAAGTGATGATGACTGAAGCAGATGCCAAAAAATCGCAACTTGCTCCATTAATTAACCTTGATCCGTTACTGCAGAATATGCCAAACATAACATTAGCCTTGTTTCTTTTAATGGAGAAAAATAATCCAGGTAAATTAATTTTGTATCATATCAACATTGTATCATATGAGTCTTTTGCGAAAGATATAAAAGAAATTGCTTCTATATTGACTGTCTCGGTGGTGTAGTTGTACTACGGTACGACTACAAAGCTGAGGTCTAGGGGTTCGAATCCCGGGTCAGGCAAAGTGATATTGGGTTTTTCTATTCATTATCAGCCCGGAGTCAGGAATTTGTACCCAATATGGCGATAGGCTCACCTCCTATCACATCATGGGACGGAACATACAAGGCGAAATGTGGGTGTCCTGGTGGCGCCTCTGCCTACCCCTTCTGGGATAAAGGCGTGAGTTTATGTATGTATGTATGTATGCTTCTATATTTATCAGTACATTTCAAAAAATATTATTTTTCATTTACCATTTTCCCACTTATGTCACAAGCTCTGCAAATTCAATTTTTTGAGAGCATAATTTATGGTCTATTAAACCATTTTAGGTTAATTTTTAATACCAAAAATATTAACAGTTTATGTGTTCTGCAACTTAAGCTTTACAGAAATTAAATAAATAAATAAGTGCACCCAACAGTCACACACATAGACCCCACACTAAAATTGAGTCTTGTGTTGTGGGTATCAGAAAGTACAAGATACTTTTTGGTCTCACAAATACCCAGATCCGGAACACAACCTGTGGATCACAAAAACATTCTAATTCAAAAATATCTTTATGAATAGGGAAACATTACTAATTTATCATCTTTAGAGTAACATTTTCATAGATTTGAATAGTGAATTGATGGCTTAGACCCAATATACTCTGCAATTATACTCTTGACATGTTGTTTAATTGATAAATATGTATGCTTTGATGAATACAATAAATTTGTATGCTTTGACACATTTCAGATTCATTTTGGAAGCCATATATTGATGCATTACCAGAGAAATATTCTACAATTCTATACTTCGCACCTGAAGAATTATTTGAATTAAAGGTATATTAAATGTAATATCAAGTAACAATTTATTTCACCGGTTTCTAATTTCTTGTCTCGCCTATTAAGTTACCTTGGACTTAAGATATTGCATTCTTTTAGAAATCATTCAATCAAGGTTATAGTTTTTGATTGATTGTAAAATATTACATTTATTTCTTAATACGAAACTGAAAATAATAAACAGTTGGTGAAGAAAAATATATATCCTGTCAGTATTTGATTCACATTGTTGAAATTGTTTAACATCAACAATTCAAATACTAATAATTATTGAAATACTACAATAAATAATTAAACTAACATACTTAAATATAACTCATTGATTTTCTTTAAAGATTTTATGTGTTTTTATTTATTTTTAGCCTTCGCCAGTGTTTGAATCAGCACTAAAGCTGTATAGGAGCATTGCTAGACAATATGCATACTTCTATCACCAAATATATTCCTTGGATATGCCAGTACTGCGAAAGATTCAAGACATTTACACATTTGAAAACTACAGGTGAGTAAAAAAGAAAACAATTTCAAATTAGATTTATTTCAAAAAAATATGAAATATTATTACATCTTCAACATTTTGTGGTGTCACTACTGACTTAATACTGAATGAGAAACAAAAGTAAAACACAACACTTAAGTATGTAGAAAAAATGTTAGAATTACTTGATTAACTTCTTGAAAGTTCTTAATAAGTAGGCCTTATCATTATCAGGTCACTAGTTTTACAAGAAAATAATAATTTGAGCCTCTTACATGACTATTCTAATAAACATGCATCAGGGAAACAAAAAAATATATTGCTCCTTACAAAGTAATTTAATCTTTAATAAAATAAATACTCAAATAACTTATCATTGGAATGGTTTTCTTAATGTGTCCCACATATACTCTGGTGATTCTTTACCATTTCTAGAATCTAATGTATTTAATGTATAAATATTTGAAGTAGATAACATTGGACTTATACTTCGATTACTGCTATTATTTTTATGACCCTTTCGACTCTCAAAGACAGGTGTGGGTACTCTTTGTTCAGAAAACTTTTGCTTATGACCGCTCATTCCTCTCTGCTGTTTCCATTTAAATGCAGCATATGTGAGTAAAAACAATACCATGGCTAGACCAGCAATACTTGCAGTTGCAACTGTTACTGATTTTGTTTGACTTGGTAAAGGTTCTAAAATGCCTGAAGAAGCACCAATTCTTTCCATGGTGTCAAAATCCAATTTCTCATCAGATACAGGAGCAATATTGTTATCAAAATCTTTTAAATGTTGTAAGTCTTCTAGAACAACTACATTACCACCACCACCTTCCTCCTCTAAAGTAATTTTCTCCATGCCTTCAGATGGAGAATCTGAAATATAAAATAATAAACTATAATAAAAATATCTCAACTTAGGTTAATACTATTGGTGTATGTAATGTTAGTACCTTCATGATATGTTTCTAATAAGTCTTTAGTCTCATTTTTATAATTTTTCCTCATTAATGAAAATATTTCGTTCCAACTAGCAACATCATCTTGATTATCGCGGCCGACAACATCCGACAGTACTCGACTTTCTCTCAGATTAGTACTTGCATTATTAATCTGTGTCGTTGTTTCAGTTCTGATTTCATTATTGATTGGTTGATCAATCGACTGGGCACTAGTGTTAACTTTCTTACTATCCATAGCGCTAAACCTTGTAAAATTAGAGAATAATGACATTATACCCATATTTTCGGCATTCTCGTTAACATTATTACCAAAGTGCATCACGATTGGAATATTAATGAAATTATTATCTATCATATCGGGATCCACAGTTGTCGCTTTAAGTGCGGTTTCATGTAAATTTGCTTCTAAAATTGCTCTTAAAGGATATGTTTCCTTTGACATTGGTTCTATGAGAGATTTAGATAAGAACGGTTCTGGTGGATTAGGTTCTTTAGAAGCATTGTGGAATATATCAGCTAAATGTACGTGGCTAGATCCACGTTCTCTGTGTTCTACGAGTTCGCTTAATGTCATGTTCCTTTCCACTAGTATTTTTGAAAGTCTCGCACTTGCTGAAACAAAAAATAAATGTGCAAATGATATACATATTGCTTTATAAAATAATACAAAACATATAAAGTACTTATTAAAAACCTATACCTCCAGTATCATTAAGAATTTCATCTATCTCAATTTTAGCAGATTCTTCTGTGGGAGTATGCGTTACAGGAAGTCTTGTTGTAGTGGAAATTGTACTAGGTTTTGCTACGTTCATCGGCATTGTGGCCGGCCGTATAGTCATAAAGTCTTCTAAATTAGTTGGAAAAGCGTCAATTTCTTCAGTGATTGGTGTTTTATATGGCCGTGACATTATATCTGATGATTCAAAACCAGTTTCTCCAAAATTGATTTTCATTACATTTATTCGTGGAATTTCAGTTGTAGAAGTTTTCGGTCTAACACGTTTCTTTTTTCTATTATTGAAAGGATGTCTTCGATTTCCAGATGACGCGCCCGTTTCTTTTAGCCGCGGTACTTTCTGTTTTACTTCAGTAATATTTGGGAAAATTTCCGTTACAATGACTTTCGTTGTTGTATACGGTTGTGTCGTCACTTCAGCATTGAGATTTTCATAGTCAAACTGAGTTTCTTTTATATCGTTATTAGAAATTGCAGAAATGTTATACAATACCACATTTTCTGGCGAACTTGTAACTTCAAAAATTGGATTTAATTCTGTTTGATCAACTGCATGTGTCTTTCCAGTTTGGTCCATCGTGTTATTTGAAAGTGATGGTAGTATATTTTTCCACTCTTTTAATTTAGTATTATTCCTTCTATGATGAATATATTTTCTAGCATTTAAAGCTATTAAATCTCTACTCAATTGGGCTTTGTATGTTGTATTCATCATGGGTCGCATACGTAATTTTTTACGAAGACCGGTTGGAAATCGAATGCGCGGGATTTTTTGTGTAGCGGTGTCTGATTTTTCAGTGGTAGTTGTAATTTCTGCGTCTTCTATATTCTTTATAGAATCATTATTTTCATTGAAATATGATGGCAAACCACTATTTGTATTGTGAGATATTAAATCTATCGATTGGTTTTTAACCAAATATGATAGTTGTTTTTCTTTATGTTTTGTGTGTTCTTTGCCATTATTGTTTGTGAAAGTTTCATTTGTAGTAAGTTCTAGGACATCGCTATCGCTATCTGCAAGTATATCGGGAATTGGTTTTCTTCGATATTCAAATGAATTATCTGACTTAAGGACAGATATTGCGTTTTCTTTACCGCGCAGTAAATCAACTAGAGACAAATTGTGCTGCTGCAATATTTCACTGAGACTACTTCCATTAGATTTTTTTAATAGATCCTTTAATGTAACTGGGTCTATTGGACCATTATTCTGAAAGTAAATAAAATAAAATATGTCACCACCATGTTAAAACTGATATAATATGTTAATAAATGAAGTGTCATATACCCGGTACGGACTGCGAACGAAAACGAAGCCAGGTGGTAGTTTTCCAGCTTTAAAACCTATTTTAGCTATCGAATGTTTTGTCCCTTTTGAACGACTTTTGCATTGAGTTTGAGCAAAGAAGACAAAACATTCGATAACCAAAATAGGTTTTAAAACTGTCGACGAATAAAACCGTTAATGATTATAGATACAATGCAATTAAACATCTCGAAAAAAAGCTGTGTTTTTTTTTTTACTTGTTTTAAGTGTCATCGTGTTTGGATGGTAAATACGTAGTTTTTGCTAAAATAATGATTTAAACCCTGGCGTACCATTGCGTTATTAAAAATTCATTATTGTTTTGAGAAATCTACATATTTAAGTACCACGCTTACAAATATCGTCGCTTTTTTTTAGAAGTATTTAGTTGCATTGCATCGTGCATGTGTTTTCGGTCGCAGTCTGGATATACCCTGTATGTTATGGGTCTGGCCAAGTGATATTAGACTTTCTATTAATTATTATCAGCCCGAGTCAAGAATTTGTGGCCTATATGACCATAGGCTCACCCCCTATAAAAATGTGGGACGGAACACGCAAGGCGATACGTGGATGTCCTAGTAGCACCTTTGCCTTCAACTGGCTTCTGACTCAAGCTTTTTTATTTAATGGATTAAAATATTTGTGAAGTAAAAAGACGATATATTACCAATACGAATAACACAGACAATATCATCAGTTAGTTATCACATTATTTTTCCGCGACAAAGCACTCGTATTAGTTTACAGTTCACTTGCAGTGATTGTTAATCACAGAAATGTCAACACGTTTTCAATAATGAATGGATTGTTACCACTGAACGTGTTTGAAGTTTATCTCTACATTTATTTAAAGCATTTGGTCTTCTACTATAATCAGATTTAATTATTGAACTGGATTGTTCCATCTTTTCATGCGCTTTTTCCTTGAACGTATTTAACTTTAATGCTTCGTAATTTACATCCATGACTGGATGAGGTTTTACCGGACTAATAAAATCGGTGATGCAGTTGTGACTATAATCACGTAGTGCAAATTTATCCTACAAAATAAAATTATTGTAGCATATTATACTTTCAGTTTTAAATTAAGCGAAACTAGTGTGATTGTAATATATTACAATACACATCCTAAAAATATTATAATAGATGCCATCGATATTACAAACAGATATTTTATGCTTACCACTGATTTATCGTGTTCATCCAAAACTCCAGCCGTTTTATCCATCATTTTAGCTTGTATTTTTGTCAGTTCATCGAGGCGTGGTTCGTGGGCATGGGTCATAACTTCTATTGAAAACTCGGATAACGACTTGTCTTCTTGTAATTCAGGTTTATTTTGGAGCAATTCAAAATCATTTTCTTGCGGTGGTATAGTAAATCTTGTTTTTATATCTGATTGTGGGTTATCAGTCTCTTCTTCTAAATGTGTTTGTTCTATTAATTCATCAGTATCGTCTGCTACACTAGAGGGAAATGCTTCATTTTGGTCATTTTCATGTTTATCGTCATCATCGACCTCAGTGACTCGCGCATCTGACTCTGTAATTACTTCTGGTGGAAAATCACTCATCTTATACGCATTAAATTCACTCAGCTCAGGCCATACATCAAGTGAAGGACGTTTTCGTCGTTGGCCTCGTCTTTTGAAAGGTCTCTCCAGTTCTAGCGGCTCTTCGGTCCACCTTGGCCTGCCGTCGAGTTTCTTTCGCCGTCTTTTGACTGTGTCTGATGTTTGACGTTCATTAGGCTCTTCTACCTCGACGTATGGTCTCCGCGTTTCTTCCGGGTAACCGTACCTATCTTGAGGGACATGTTCCTCATTAAGAGAGGACTGAGGGCGACGCTTTCTCTTGCGTCCTAACCTTCGACGTGTTGGTGGTTCTTCTGGAGAATTATCGTTCCAAGCTTCATTTTGAGTGGGCTTTTGAATCATAGTTTCCTGATTCACTACTCGCCATGGCTGAAACATGTAATTTTACCATATAAATAAGAGAAAACATTGATGTGTTCTTATGATTAACTTTCGTCAGATTGTATTTTATCTGTTGTTAATGTTTTAGGGATATGTAAAGTATTGAAAATTCTGTTGAACATATAAGAAGACATAATATTGTCATTGTACAAGTCTGACAACTATGTGGTTAACATCATAATTCATAAATACGAGTAATAGCTACTAGCTATATCATAGTCATTGAAGCCGGTGTCTAATTAATACCAATATCACGCTGATATTTCAGAATTTGATTTACACATTAACAAAGAGTATCGATGCGTATTTTCGTAACAAAACGGTTTCAACTTAACACAAACTGAAAATAAGCAGTCGGACTTGTTTGCAATTAATTTAAATATGAATTTATGAAATGTTATTTTTCGCGGTCGCGTTTAGTTATTGCGACCGCATACATTAATGTACGATTTCATTTTAACGACTGCAGTTTTTGTTCAAACGTATTGGTTTGAATTATTAATATTCGACGCTCGCCCAGTAACCTCGTTTATGAAGTGGACAAATGTCTACTGCTTGGAGTTGGAACGTTTATAAATGTCAGTTATTATTAATATGTAATTAGGAAACTATGACTGTTAAGATATGCACATATGTTGCATAAGCCTTTGCACCGATTGTGGAATAACTCTTGTTGGTACGTTTTTAGTTGATGTTCATATTTTGTAACATTATATGTTCAATTAAAAAAATAAACCAAATCGTGCTACAACATAGCTGAAAAGTCTTATTGTGCCGACTCCATTTAAGTTTCGCATAAGGGCAGGAATGGGTGCTAATGTAATAAACATATTACAAATTCTTATTGAATATCATAACGTTTCTTTAAAATTCGTATTCAATGAAGATGGTAACTAGAAAAATAGAAACACTATCGATATTAACACAGATAACACAGAAAACATCATCGCATCTCAACGGTATCAAAACCGTATCGCACGGTATTGTTAATGATTTATAACCTACATACACACTACACATCAATAAACTTGAAACAATGGTTATTGAAAATATGGACATATTTTCTAAGACGCTTGTACGTGGATTTTCATGTACATAAAATCATAAGTACCTCTCGGCTGGATTCTTTTTAGGAAAATTAAACACGAGGTAGACTGCCGATTATAAAATAAACCAAATTATTCTGCACCATGATTTCAAATGATTTTATATCGGCCCTCTGCAAGCAGTGCCTATTTCAACAGATACATAGGTAAATGGGAGTAATTAAGAAACTGCATATGATTTAATTATGCTCCGTAATGCAACTAGGTAACACATCATATTTAGGCGTGAAGCTATGTTAATGCATTTTCCTGGCTCCTCGGTTGGAAAACTTGGCTGGTTACGTAAATTTCGACGACGTTCGCTCTACATCGTCTCGTATTGTATGTTAAACATGTTAAAAAATACTCCCGCGCCGTGTGAAACTTGCTAACAATCGCATATTATTTTTTAGACAAAAAATACATTTACTTTGTGATGTAATTGTCGTGTAATCTTCGACGGACGTGCAGGCATATCGATTTTAAGTTAAAAGCTTTGTACAAAATTTTACGGGCGTGTTACGCAATATTAGTATGTTCAGGTTTATGCAATAGTTTGTTTATACTTACAATCATCGTTCTTCTCTGGCGAAAACAGCCTTGTGAACCGGGTGGTAGTGGAAAAAGTGACTGAATCTAAATAATGTATAACATTTCATGGTTTCAATAAATATTTTCATTTCATTTCATTAAGTGTTACTTTAGTCTTTACTGTCACGAGCCTCTTATATTTTAAGAGAGAGGTGATATTGGCAATTAAATAAGTGTAACGCATTACGCAATATGTAATAACGCGGACAAAAATGTTAAAAATAACATGTTAACACAAAAAGGTGTTTTACTTCCTTTCCCTCCTCCGCCTTTTTAATCTTTTCAGTTTGATAAAAAATACAAACCAAGCATCCAAACATAAATTGAAAAAATCTCAATACACGAAAATACTAAAATAACTTTATATGGATGATTTGTACAGTTCCTACAATACGGAATACATCTGACATTCCGATTCCTTTGAATCGATTTCTATCCGGAAAATCTATACATTACGTCTTCGGTATCTGGTTTTGCAAACATTGGTACGCACTATTCGGACGTGCACGTTTTCTCGTTACCCGTACGTTCTAATCTAGGAATGTCGTCGCGAGCCTTATGCAGAATGCGGCTTATACAATCCTTTTTGCGGCCTAATCCGATAATAAATTGAAATCACCTAATGCACGCTCTACATCGACTTATATATATTATCATGTTTTTGCTTGTTAGCAGAAATATTTAAAAAATAACTTAATTGGTGTCAGACTCGTCAACTTAACTGAATATTATTGCAGTAAGAATATTTTTTTTGCTTTTATTTATCATTTAATCACAAAATAATCAAATTTAACATATTAAGTACATAGCATTGAAAAAAAACGCATTTTTTTTAACAATACTATGATCTGAATCCGTCATCGAAAATTGGAGAACGCAGATAATATAGATAATAAAATATAGTTGTCCGCAGGAGACAAGAGCTAGGTAAGCGTAGTTTCTTCAGGTATTATCGACACATCCCTAGAAGATCTGGGGTGCTTAAAATAATCACGATTTCGGATAACTGTTCGTGAATGAGTCCATTGCGTGCCGTGCAGTGTGTGCCGGTAACGGCAACATCAGAATAACTGTATGTGTTAATGAAATACGTGTTCATTGATTTTGACAATAACTGTTACTTCAAACTTTAGATTTTATTGATTGCATGCAGTAGGTATGCGTTGATGTAATACGTATGGATCGTGTTTGACACTGTAACTAACAGAATCTTCATAAAAATGACATTCATGCGTTACACTCGGACCCCACTTAAATGTCAAGACAAATTACCAATGGTTTTATAATAGAAATAATTAAGAAAAGGAAGTTAAATATATTATGATGTGATATATCACATAATTCAAGATCAAGAACGAAACTAGGAAAATTATAAGAAATTCATATTGAGTACCCATACACCATGTCCGGTTGTTACATCACCGATACAGTTACGTCAAAGCGGGAACGCATCTCGCAAGTCGCAACTCAATATCTGTACAAATATACTTAGTGTTTGTAAAGAAAGCGGTTACAGCATTTCGCTGCAGCGCGGACGGCGCGTCATAGGAAAGTCGAAAGCGCTGACCGGTTCGCGAACTTGCACCAGCTTGTTAAGTGAATGGTCCACTACTGCATAATTGCTATTGATTTTACGGTAGAGCTATGCGTAATTAATTTGGCTAATTAGGAATTAATAGTTTAGATACTGCCATGGTAAAATGACAGCATTAAGAGAGGTGCAGTAACAGTTATACCATCCCATCTAAAGCCCTGGTCTGACGAACGGTACGTGCGGCACTGCGGCAAGCAACGGAGTTCAAGCAACTAAGGAGGTTTCACAGATAGGTTTCACTCTGCGTAAATCCGTTGACCAATGGGAGGGCCGAAACTTGACAACAAATGTTATTATGACAATTTTGCATTGAAGTCTTCACGGGTCTCCATGACAACGGATAACAATTATTTGAGTTCAAAATTATATAAAATTATATAAAAAAATTGTTTGTGCGTCATTCTAAACGAAGTCGGTAAAAAGGCACATAAGACCATTTTCTCAAATATTGATACGTGACATAATTAGTTTATATTTTCTCATGTAAATTAGCGTGCTATTAACTATATTATTTTATTTTTTCTGCTAATAAACCTATTCTTTGATCAAGTTATATTTCACTGGACTTGTATAGATACCTACTCTTAAATTATCGCCGATTGTACCGTAATTTGATAAAAACAAATTGTATTATTATTAGAAAATAAAATAATGTTGTTATAAACTATCACAAGCAAAACCTAGATCAATACTGATGGACACTTTTTACAATAATCATTTAATTGTACTTTTTATCTAAATTCACAATACGGAGCTCAAATAATAGACGTAGGTATAGGTAGGTAGTTGGTATATAATATGTATCTGCACAACCTCCAGCACATCAGAAGTTCTTGATCCTAGGTTTAACTTTATTTGCATACATAAACTCACGCCTTTATCCCAAAAGAGGTAGGCAGAGGCGCCACTAGGACACCCACATTTCGCCTTGTATGTTCCGTTCCATGATGTGACAGGGGGCGAGCCTAACGCCATATCGGACACAAATTCCTGGCTCCAGGCTGATGATGAATAGAAAAACCCAATATCACTTTGCCCGAGCCGGGATTCGAACCCGAGACCTCAGCTTTGTAGTCGTACCGTAGTACAACTACGCCACCGAAGCAGTCTTAAAAAAATGTCGCACTCCGTTCGCACTGGTTCGCACTCTGTAAATGTAAATGTCTCTGAAATATTGCAAAAATCATTATTTTGATATAGAAGATGATATAGATCTCAGTACATTTGTTGAAATCCGCAGCTTTATCAAAAAGGAACTAAATAGTAGGAGTTAAAAACAAAGAATCGTCTATTTCCCTCCATTACAAAGTGAAAGACAATTAAATATTGAATTGACCGCTCAAAATTACGGGCATGAGAAGCTAGATGTAAAGCAACACGGACTAATATTAACAAGGGTCGTATGGTACAAGCTGCGAATTTGCTTTCTATAATATGTACGGAAAAATTTAAGAAACATTTTTCAACTGTAATATATTATTATAAGACGCTCATCGGATGAACTAGTGATATTTTCCTAATTGCTCCGACCACCGTACACGAAGGTGGTAAACTCGTCAATGACACATGCAAATATTTCGTGTTTCTAATATCGGTTTCCAAATATGCTTTCGAGCAGGGTAGCATAATAGTGTTTGACGGCAAGAGCTGATTATTTCTTGCTGGTGGATATTGTAATTGGATTTAAAATTGTAATACATCAGATGCGTTGCGGTTACATTTTGGTGCCCATATAAAAAAAATATGGGCACACTACCATCGGAGATTTGTTCCCTTTTATTATCAAATGTTAATGTGTTCTTTCTATCTTGATATAAAACACAAAGGCTCCTGCTATTATTTCTGTCAAATTATCGACAAATAAATCCATGCCGCAATGTCGCACGCCGCGGCGATTTGACGAGAATGACTGCGCGCTGTGCGGTGTATTTTCATATAAATCTGTGCCGCTACCGCAAACCGCTGTCAGTTTCTATCAAGCGACCAAAATGTTATAATGGAGTTGACCCTTCACCATGCGCGCTGGTTGACGCATATCGCAATAGAACAAAAGAAAAATGATGACGTTTTTCATACAAAACCGAGTTTGACATCGCATTGCGTGCAACGCAGTGCCGCGCGTACCGTTCCACAGACCAGGGCTTTACGGACCCATTGTAGCTGTAGCTATAACAAGCTATAATATGGCTCTACAACATATATTCTGCACGTTATTATAAGATATTTTTATGTTATACAGACTAACATGAATTCTTATTTTTAAGGGTCATTAAAATACACCACACACATACTACATTTGAAAATAGAAGATTATTTTCGGTAATTAACAATTTTACAAGACGAAATAAGGAAGTATTTTCGTACATAAACAAGAATAATTATTCATCCATTAAGCGAAAATATAGCTGTTTTACACAACAACTGAGTGGATCGCGAGGCTATAAGCAATAGTCGTTATTACCGATGGGCACTTAAACACGTAATAAGTGTAACATTCGGCATATGTGCATTACCGGTTCTACGGTGAAAATTGAAAGTTTTGTGATATTTGTGTATCGGCTAATTTGTCGTTTACTGTTGTAATTTCGTTCGCCCAATTTTATTTGACGTTGAACTGTATGTATAAACTTAAGTTATGTTTGGAAGTTAAACATCAGTACATTAGTAATATTGCAGAGTAAAAGGATATTAGAAAAAGTCATCCTGCACTTAAAAAAAATGTTATGTTCGTGAGTCAAAACGTTATCCTGCAAAAAGTGGTTATTTTCGTGAGTCTTAGAAACGTTTATAGTAGCAGTTTTCAGCTCTGCATATACCGATTACTTATCTACTTCAGTTCGAATCTTTTAATTATAGTATCTAAGGTAGAATTCGCTGATGGAAACTAGTTTTTGCGGATTCAGATCGGACGTAGTAAGTAAGAGTCCTTACTAAAATTGGCATTAATTCCAAATAAAGAGCTAGATAAAAGATACAGTAGCAATAGTGGTTTCAAATGAATGCTTGGGTATCATTTTTCAAATTGACTAACAACATCATTGATTTAAATGCGATTTTAAAAACTGCTCTAGGCAATATAAAAACGTCGTTTCCTCTCCAGTCAGTCCATTAAATGAATTAACATGAACTATTGCGGTTTTCAATCAAATAATTGTGATGAAATTCTTATTTGCAACGTTAGTCGATTTAACAAAATGTATGACAATATTCTATACCAATTTTGAAATTTGTACGACATCAAAAACTTTAGTATAATTTAACGATTCAAACAATTCAACTCTACGAATAGAATAATAAATACAGGATTAATTTCGTATCATCAATAATATTTAAAATAAAGCTACCAATAACCGATGCTTAGTAACAAAAACAACTAGCATATAAGTAATTTTGCTTGATCAAGCATACTTACTTCCTATAGTCAGTGGAAATATAATTACGTATATTCGCATAATACTACGGCCCGTCGCGTACCTAACCAGTTGAAGTAATTTACGTTAAATAACCGTAGACGCCAGACATTGAACTCGGAAAAGTTTCACTTCATTTTATACTAATTTTACGCATTATGCTTATAGTATTTAAATAGAATTTCCAATTTCCGATTGTTATAAAACGCGATTAGTAAAAATATACAATTTGCAATTTTACGTCCTTTATCCGACAAATGGTCACTGGCGTCTGGCACTCTTCAAAGGATTGAATAAATAAAAAGAATTATATTTTTTGCGCGAATTGTGTCAGTATTTAAAATTGTGTCAATAGGCAAAAACATATATTTTAAAATAACGTGAATTATTCATTTATATAAATAATGTAAGTCGACAAGAAGCACAAAATGAGTAAAGTATGTAGTAACTAAATTATTTCAATTATCCATTGAGTAAGTTTCACACACCCATGAAAGCACTAAAATAATTTAAGAACAGCATTAAAGTAATTCCATCTCTTGACTCATTTTTTTATATTTTTTTGGTTTATTTTTTCAAAATATTTGTAGTAGATATGAATAGTCATTTCCTTCAAATCTAATTTATTTCTATAAATCATTTTATCTATACTAATATAATAAAGAGGAAAGATTTGATTGTTTGTTTGTTTGTTTGCATCGAATAGGCTCCGAAACTACTGAACTGATTTGAAAAAATCTTTTACTGTTGGGAAGCTACAATATCCCCGGGTGACACAGGGTATATCATATTTTCAAAAAATATAGAATTTCTTACTAAAACTCCAATAATGTACCTCACCCAAGATGTAAAAATACACCTAAATTATTCTTTATTATATTTATTTCTGCGACAACTATAGTATGTTGTTGATATGGACTGGACTCAAAAAATATCTGCACCCGAGCGGAGCCGGGCCGAGCCGCTAGTCCATAATAAAACAATGCAACAGGTTCATACAAAAGAATAGCACAATAAAGATGCATACATGCAAAATTGCACATAACAATTAATCGCAATGCTCAAAAGAAAGTACCGGAACTGATGGGGCATATCACAGACAAATTATCAAGCAATATGCTATATCATTTATCTAATTACACCACACCCACCACGCTCTAGTTGTATTGATTTCTAGACATTTAGCTCAGAAAAACTGGAACCTACGTCTGGTTCCTATTATCTGTCATTTATTTCATATCTCTTGATATCGTTAAAGTATTTTAGAAATCTGTGCAATTATATTGCTGATTTCAATAGCGCTTTTTATAGTGCAATGGAGTTCGAAAAGTGTTTTCGTTTTGTTGGTATTCTTACTGATTAAAAAAAACACAACCATGTTTAATATTTTATGAAGGAAATCTATAAAAAATAAAATCTCTACCTTGTTAATCTCTATCTTTATAAATTGTTTCGTAAATAAGTATAATATGCCCATAAAAAATACTTAAATTGTTACCAAATGTAGCTACATTTTAAAACTAATATCGAATTAAAATATTACCTGGTCGTAAGTTGGTGTCCCGGTGTCCAACACCCTCGGTCGTAAATCTCGTCTTAATTCCGATTCCGTGTCTTCTTCAGTGGAATGCACGATGATTACCAAAGCAGCCAACGTGCTCAAGAAAGGCATTGCGATTTTCCCAGTAATACCCATATTACAACAAAATCAAATTTAACAACACGTACCCAAGCACGTTTACACTCCAGAAAAAAAAACGCACGATTATTGAACGCGTTCGACAAAGCACAATTGAAAACTGAAACACAATCACCAAAGCGAAGTATCGAAGTGAGGAAGGAAGGCGAGAAGAAAGCCTAAACAGCACGTCTGGCAGTCCTCTATTTTTCAAAAGATATGGAATGGCTGTACGCGGCGGATTTTGTTTTATTTCACATCATGGTGTTTGTAAACAATCCGATAGTGGTTGATGTTCCACGGGCGCAATTATGCCACTAGTTGTTTATTCGAGATGTATACGAGATTTCTCGCGGCGAGTTTCCCGCGTTTTTTCTATTTTTCTGAACGTGAAAGTGTTAATCGCGCGGCACACGTTAGCGCTCGCCGACTCTATGCTACCAAGTGGTAAACTCGACAAATGTGACAGTGTTTGGGGCACTTTTGCATTTGCTTGTTGCAGTTTTACAGTATATTTTTTATGGTATGATGGGTACTTGAGCTGTATTTTTTTAATTTGGTTTAAATTAAAATATTAAAAAAAATCATATAAAACCATTTTAAGTACATTATTGTAAATATAGTGATGTTTAGCATAATTGTATACCTAATGCAGACTAGAATAATTACTTCTTTAAGTTGTACCTTATTTTTTGCGTTTAATGTAATTTAATTTAGTATTCCAAAAAATACAACGGAGTTGATGACTATCCTACTTTTTGAAGCGGATTTAAAAGTTTGTAACATCGTTATTTTCTAATTATTATATCTCATTTTCAGATATGGTCGAGGATACTTTGAATAAGATAAAGTAAATATATAATGCATCATGGATTTATTATGCCTTTGCGGGCTTAAAAAGTGCATTCACGCGTTCTAGCATTATACCTGCTTTTTCAGGATCAACACTTAATGAATGAGGAAATGATCCATTCATTTCCTCAGAAATGGATAACATTTAGCGCCCAAAGCATTCCACAATTGTTTTCCAAATTAGTATATCAATTACTTAGTTAATCTTATCAATAACATATTTCATATTATTGTGTTTTAAGGAATCCACAATTTCTAACAACTCTTTTGCCGACTGCAACAGTATGTTTACTGACTCGAAACATCGTGAAGACACCATGTTTTTGCTAACATTTCCATACGGGGAACAGATGCCAGATGGCTTCGCAGTACGTGAAACGGAATGCGTTCGCGCGACGCGCTGCCTCCGTCGCGGAATGTCGCTTCCCGTGCCGCACACGCGCCAATTATCATTATTCGATTACATTCTCATTTACCAACCATTATGGCTTTGGTTTTATCAGGTCCTTCGAGAAAATCTCCCGGTTTTGTTACCCCTTTAATTAATTTAATTCCTTCATTCGAAAAAATAGATGATTCAATGTATCTATATTTCTGTAATCCTTGACATTTCCATTGGGGTGATGACACTTTCTGCAATTTTTTTCTGCTCAAATAGATACTTACTGTCTTCGTTAATATCTGTAAATAGTTTCTTAAATAATTTCCAGGTAGCAAAATAACCTGTTTAAATTTTTAAAGTACGATAAAACTGCTTTCAGATAACTACAATTTTATTGGCAAATCAGGAAGGTTATAATAATAATAATATAGATGCATAACTACAATATAACCAGCAAGTCAATTTCCGCATAACACAACGTTTCATTTTTAACGTTTATTGAAACAATTTGCATAATATGAATTTTTACTTTATGCGTCTTGAATGACAGGAATTAAATATTACAAAATCCGCGTGTGCGGTGATATAATCACACATTGGCGTCGATGCTTTATGTTTGAAGGTCACGTTATATAATAACTGCAATATTATAATCGAGAACGCGATTTTTCAAATTAATACCAATCAAATCGAATATAATTCTTTCAACATCTTAAATGGATCTATATGTCGCCATTTGTTTTGTAAAGTAGCAGAAATTGTGTGGAAGGATTTTGGATTACGAAATTTAAGGAATACTAGGTTAAGATTACAAACATTCATTGCTCAAAAATAAAGGTCATTTATGCATAGGTAATCGTTATCTTGAGGATGTTCATCAACTTACAATACATAAACTTACGCCTTTTTCCCAGAAGGACACCCACATTTCGCCTTGTATGTTCCGTCCCACGAAGTGATAGGAGCGAGCTTTCATCAAGCTTCATCAACGTATAACAAACAAATACATATATCAAGCCTCGTCGCAATCCTCTTTGTCAATCAAATACCCCAGTTTCTTAATTCAAATAACACAAGGCAGCATCCTAGCTCATGAATCAATAACATGAATTTCCTTTTATGCGAACACGGTATGTATTGCATTCACCAAATAGATTCCAACTTCCGCGTCATCACCGTGACAAGCCGCGAATATTTCACGCCTGCTTGCCGCCGCCATTTCTCCTTGTGCTGGCGTCATCTGGTTAAATTGACAGTTGTGTAACTATAAATAGAATATCTACATGACGTTAAATATGTACTGAATTCTGGCATGTTATTATGAAACATTTGAAGATCTAGAGCGGGTGATATGTTTTAAATTATACATGTAAATGTGCACGTTTAATGGATCTTATTTTAATGTTAATTAATTCAATTGTGTTTTTAGCTCGTGCTGTGTCATTTTTGTCAGCTATAGATGAATTTATTAGATCTTATCTGAGATTTATTTGAATATTAACTTAAATACATAAACTCACGCCTTTTTGTTAATATACAAATACGGGCCGTAGTTGTGGTGATGAATCATTAAAAAAATATTGATAAACGTCTTTTGCATATTTCAGTGCCACTAACGGTCAGTGACACACGCGCTACCCTGATGTTTTGTACTTTATTTACTTATTGGTCCAGCCTGCGCATAGCCCTCTTTAATTACACATCAACAACATGATCGGAATAATAATTATGAAACACGTAACAACCATAATTTCCAGCATTTCGGAGCCAAATAACTTCAAGAGGTGCTAGATTTTTATTGTTAAAGCTATTTGATTTGGTTGAATAAGAACTTAAGATACGTACACAAAGAAAGTACGCTTGAAACAAAATTTCTATCAAATTAACAAACATTTTTTAAATTCACAACAAAATGACAATCTCCAGACGTGCTTCCATGTTCATCGCACGGGTCATTGTTTACCCGTTGTGGATTTCTCACGCACTCTTACTTTCATCCAGCTAACTGGCGTACAGTCAGTGAGATCACCGTGAGATGAGGCAAAAAACTAGTTATACTAAATAACATGCACCATCAATATGGATCATCGCATAATCACATGAGATTGGCTCGTCCGATTACATTTGTTGCGACGATTTACATGTGTTTATAACATTTTAACCAATAGTACCGACTTATGCAATGATAATTTCTCTTTTATACTTTGTAATAACTTTCGTATTTCTTGTATATTTCCTATGATTAGTCAACCGCAATTGGGTGTATTTTGCTATGGTGCCGCCGAAGTAATTTCACTGTTCGAAATATAAAATTAGGAGTTGGTACGAGACCGCAAATTGTGGAATTTCATCAAAATGCATGGCATCTATGGGACCTGATATGCCGTTCGTTCCTATGAAAAACTTTATCATTTATTCATGGAAAAAATACCATAACATTTTATGACCTTGTAAGAATTCTAAGTATTCTCCATATCGGAAATGTTCTAATAACAATTTCAAAACCTGCTTCCAGTTTTGTCGATCCAATGTAAACATTGTAAACACGTAAAATGTTTACAAACACTGAACAGTAACAATATTATGTGAAAGTACCGGCTTATACGTCCGTAAATAATCTAATAGCGATGCGTTTACTCTTCAAACTGTCCGCTTACTTAGTTACTGTTTGAAAGTCAGGTCTCATAATCTGTTAGAGACAATAGCGAACATTGGCCAAAGGAAAATATTTAATTACACGAAAGTAAAAGTTCATTGCCGAGTTGCATTTGCTATTGTTTTTACGAAGAGCTGGCACTAATCTGATAATGTTTATGGAAATTAAATAAGATCCGGTTGCATAGACTGGAAATTACACAAATTCATATTAGTAAAAATATTTTTAAAAACGTTAAATTGTTCTTTACCTGTTCGTTGACCTCTTTGCTACCTTTATTTTCTTAACAGGAATGTAACATTGATTAGTTTTATCATATCTACGTATTGTATCAGCCCAAATACATATCTCCCACTGCATGGCACGGGCCTCCTCTACAATCGAGAGTACGATTCAGAGGGCATTCATACCTACTAATAATCATAAACTTATATTCGTCTACTATTGCTCTTCTACATCAAGCTACTGACCTCAATCTTATATTCTTCGTCATCTAAATTTGTTTTATTTACCATATTTTTTCCAAAAGTAATCTTACCCTATCTAACTCCCGCCTTTATTGTTTTGCGCCAGAATCGTAAAGTGCATTGAATTGAGGGCACAATAAGGATAAATCTCTAACATCAAATTATTTAAACCGGAGTGCAGCGAGAGAAATGCGTGTGCGTCGACAGCGCGAACTATCTTGCGTGATCTTTGCTATTGGACAATGCATTCGACTGGTCCGCTGAATGAAGATTTATTATGCGCCTGTGCGTGCGCTGCAGAACATCTCGTTTCTTTTGCTTCCGACTTCCAAGCTGTTTTGTAATGATTTAGATCCAATGTGCGTTGAGGTTTGAATTAATAAATGAAAGTATGCTTGTTTGTATCAGATGTATTTGTTTGAAGGCAAATGTATTTATGAGCTGATAAGTGAAATTACTATCTAGGTCATTTTCCCGGGAGGTTAAATTTCGATCCATTTTATCCCTTTCAACGCCATGGTATATCATTTATTACTACAAATTCTCTTTTTTACCTCTGTGACCTCTTCGTGCTGTAGGTTTCCATCATAAAAACACACCAAAATCATTTTAGTCAAAAATAGTACAAGATCGTTCAACAGCTCCGTAGCTTCTACAGTTCCAGATCCAGGGATGGAGATGTGTTTTTGAAATAAAATAACTTTTATTGTTTATTTACAGATGGGCAGTATCGACAGTAATGACGAGACAGAACAATATTCAACTAGCAAACACCGATGTCACCGCCTTCATACCACTCTGGGACATGTGCAACCATGAACATGGCAAGGTAACAATATTTCTGTACTTTCTTTTTGGTATTGTTAACAGCATTTAATAAAGAATGATGACAATAGAGATAATCGAAAAGTTGTGTAGTAATATTGCAAAATTCTAGAGAAAATAAATACAAAACGTCTGATTTAACCCAATTCTTTCCTGCATAGCCTATTGTTTTTCACTTATTAATATTAAATGCTGTGTATTAGGCTTTAAAACAACTATAAAGAAATTTAACATGCCTCCTTTGGTCCCCACATCACAGGTGAATACGTTTCTTGTGTCGTGTATGGTAATTTTTCATGAAACAGTTTTGACATTGATGATTACAAAATGTTTATTTATAATCTACATGTTTTAATATATGATTCCCTTGTCACGTCAAGGAAATCCAGTATGAGATCAGGAACATGATGTTAATTGTTTACCGTATTTATGTATTATGCATTTATTAAATAACACAATATAATGATACTATCGGATTGGATCATACATTACATCATGATCGTAATAATTACATCATAGATCATCTTACTTCATGATTGGGTGCATCTAATTTATTATTCAACAATGAATCCATATTAATATCATTACATGTGATTGGAAATGTTCATAAGCTGTAGATACCAGTCAATGATTTGGTAATAAGCATACTATCAATTTATATAATAGTTCCTTCATCATGTCCATGTTTTTACATTAACATAATCATACATACATTAACATTAATAAGAATCTGATTAAACCTACCGTTACCATATGCCTAGTAATTTATACACTTTTCTCTGTTCAAATTAGTAACTTATCAAGAAAAAAGATTATTCAAAGATTACATATTTGATCAAACAATATTAAAGATTCCCTGATTCATATATCATTCGTATCTTCTTTATCATCCATGCCTGACGTTTCATTCAAATATTTTTGTAAAATAATTCAAGTTCAAAATCCAATAAATAGTAGGTAGTCGTGTAAATATGACAGCGTCTGCGACCAACTTCATACCAATTTTAAACTAAATTAAATAATGTAGTAGGTTACTGGTTGCAAGTTATTCCTAGCAAGTCACTCTAGAAATGCATAGACAAATATTCAGTAGCTATATTCTATAACTGCTCTCTCTCTCTCTCTCCTCTCTCTCTCCCCCCCCTCTCTCTCTCTCTCTCTCTCTTTCTCTCTGGTTGGCCCTCATGTCTGAGGATCGTGGTCGGCATCATGGTTGTATCTGGAGCGGACCTGCCTCCACCGGCTTCTGTCCAGCGCGGCTTTCACGGATGTGTAGAATTTATATAGCTGATAATAATGATAATATGATTCTAGATAACAACAGACTACAACAAGGAACTGAATCGCGGCGAGTGCTATGCTCTGCGCGACTTCAAGCCGGGCGAACAGATATTCATATTCTACGGCGCACGGCCCAACGCAGACCTCTTTCTACACAATGGGTAAATTGGTAAACATTCGTAACATTATTGTGTTTTTATTAACAGTAATGTTTTCTGTTTTGAAGAGTAATGTTTTCTGTTTGAAGAGTAGTAAAAAGTGCGTGTTGGTAAAGGACCAGACAAGGGTAGCAAGGTTATGGTCTCTCTCTCTCTCTCTCTCTTCAGCCACAGGAAGGCCACTGCTGAACATAGGCCTCCCCCATGGATCTCCACATAGACCTGTTGGAAGCGGCCTGCATCCAGCAACCCAGTTTATGATTTTAATATTGAGTTATATCACACTTGGTGGCGACTTGACTGCCTCGGTGGCGTAGTTGTATTACGGTGCGGTTGCAAAGCTGAGGTCTCGGGTTCGAGTCCCGGGTCGGGCAAAGTGATATTGGATTTTTCTATTCATTATCAGCCCGGAGTCAGGAATTTGTGCCCGATATGGCGATAGGCTCGCCCCCTATCACATCGTGGGACTGAACATATAAGGCGAAATGTGGGTGTCCTAGTGGCGCCTCTGCCTACCCCTTCGGGGATAAAGGCGTGAGTTTATGTATGTATGTATGTTATATCACACTTATATTGATAGCAAATGTTCCACACTTAATTTTCAAATTCTGTTATTAGGTATATTATTGACTTAGAATTTCGCTAGTACTTTAGTTGTTATGGCAACATTACTACATGACACGTCAGCTTATCGTTTCAAACTATTTTATTAAATTGAGGATTATCGCATTTTCTTTTTCCTTTTTATAAGCTGTTTGTATTCTTACAAACATATACATAGCTATACCTAACAATAGAAGTGACTTCTGATATTATTCTGAAACTTAGTAAAGAAGCTATGACGTAATCTCTTATTCATCTGATACATTATATCACAGTCATGACACTGATTGTGTGGGCTGACGCTTTATATTTCGAAGCTAATTATTATGCCATTGCTATGATTATCAGAAGGAAGATGGATTGTGATTGAGGACCAATTGATTTTATAATGACTTGCTTGCTACTAATGATTAGTAAATTTTTGTTTGATTGATTCAAATAGGAGCTTTGACCTTAAAAATGAAGCATGAATCGCCAGAACACATATTATTTTATCGCAGAATCTTGCATAATTATTATTGAATGTCAGTTAATGTCAACTTTAAAAAATACCATTAATTCGCATACCAGCGTACCTTATTCTCAGGCACTAGATGGAATTGAATAATAACGGGTCTATTACTAGTACCTGTCATTTTTCATACAGTAATATGAAAGGTTTTTCTTATTGTTGAACAAAAAATAATATTTGTAAAGGTAAACATCACACTACTATGAATTATGCCAACGCATAACTTATTATTAAATACATTGTATACTAATTTGGTGAAATCTAGTGAATTTATTGCATTAAAACATGATGTCGCATGACAGCGGCCGTGCTTATACATTGAGCATGCAAACTTAAGAATTTTTCGCTCTCCCCTACAGATAAGATTGAAACTGATACATCAACTATGTTGTGTACCCATCATCACTGTTGCGAGATGTTGAGACTTGCTCTAGACAGACTGCTTATAAAACGTTTATATTAAAAGCTATTGTTTTTATAATACCTTCAGAATAATAACCTGTGCTTGATTTTATACACTATTATTTTTGCTCTTAGGAAAAATCTTCAAAAATCCTTCTTTAGTAGATGCAAAAAATATATTTCTGTTACTTGAGATTTAGCCCTTCTGCCAGCATTTAAATATTTCTAACTTGTATGTAATAAATAAAAACATAGATAATATAGCCACTCGCCAATGATCCACAAAACGGATCAAAACGAAAACGCCATAACATATTCGAATCAATTTTTTATATTTTAAACGTCATAAATATACATTTGTTTTCCAGATTTGTATACTCCAACAACGAGCACGACAGCCTGGCTTTGTCCCTCGGCATCAGCTCCAGCGACAAGCTCCGGGACATGAAACTGGCCTTACTAGCCAAACTTGGTCTGACGGGCGTCACGCACTACAACCTATACAAGAAGGACAATCCTATAAGCGCCGAACTGCTGGCTTTTATCAGGATATTTAATATGGATCAAGGTGAGATTGCATTTCTCTTCGAAATTTAAAAAGTGCGGTACTGTACCGCAATATGTATATCTGTCTTTATCACTCCTAAGCAATCACAATATCTTCCCTCCACTTCTACTGATTTCCCGCGCCTCTAATAGCCGCGCACAGATTTTGTTTGCGATGACCGTTGCAGTATTTATTTTTTACTATAAAAACAACCAACAGTCACACCCACACACACGCATAGTCTTGACTCAAATTAAGATAAAAATTTAATAACCTGTGTATCAGAAACTAAGTACTTTTCCCCATACACACAGACTCAAAGGCCCGAAACAAATACTTGAAGATTATACAAATATTTGTATCCATGCGGGGACCAAAGTCGCGGCCTTTTCACAGTGTACGTCATAACCAACTATACCGCGAAAATATAAATGTATAAAGGTTGTAAGGCTGCCTCGGTTGCGTAGTTGTACTACGGTACGATTACAAAGCTGAGGTTTCGGGTTCGAATCCCGGGTCAGGCAAAGCAATATTAGATGTTTTTATTCATTATCATCCGGAGTCAGGAATTTAATGCCCGTCTCGCCCCCTATCACATCGTGGGACGGAACATACAAAGCGAAATGACACGGGACACCTAACGCGTCACTCGGTCTGGTGATGCTTCTGCCTACCCTGAGATATCGCTGACAGCGATAAGACGGCTGGTTGTACTGTGCATTTAGTCTAACGGCCTTATTCATAGACAGTTTTAAAACCTATTTTAATCATTGATTGTTTTGTCCCTTTCGAACGACTTTTGAATTCAGTTTTAGCGAAGAAGACATAGTCAAGATATTCGATAATATTCGATAAACGTTTTAAAACTGTATGAATAAGGCCGTAAGTGTTTTGTATTTTTTATGTACAATAAAGTGTAAAACATAAATGAAAATGAAATGCTAACGTATTAAGTGAATGTGTGCAGAAGAGCTATCGAAGTGGTGCAGTGGCGGTGTGCCAGCAGACCTGGTGTGGTCGGAAGGCAGCGTGTGTTCGATGCTGGATCGCCGCGCCTATACATACCTGCTCACACGATGCACGCTCATACGAGCTGCGTACAAGACTGGGGAGGGACAACCCGACACGCCTAATAGGTATGTTATTTATTATTCCACCTGTCATACTGTCTGTATCAGCCCATATACGTCCCACTGCTGGGTACGGGCCTACTCTACAATCGAGAGAATCGATTGAGAGTGGTTAGGCCATATAGTCCACCACGCTGGCCTAGTGCGGGTTGGCGGACTTACATACCGTAGAAATTCTTTAAAATCGCTACGATATGCAGGTTTCCTCACGATGTTTTCCTTCACCATTAAAGTGCGTGGTGATTGACTATCAATACACACATAACTTCGAAAAGTCAGAGGTGTGCCCTGGGATTTGAACCCGCGACCACCGTGAACATGTAGGCAGCCGCGTCTGGTCCGTTACCAACAGGCCACCACGCACTTATAAATTATTAATAGTATTCATACTAAAATTATAAATAGTATTCTTATACCGCCTGTACTACGTAAAAGTAGCAAGGTAACGTTTGTAGTCACTGTGTCATACCTGCAATTGAGACTTTCGAGACTAGATGTGTATGCCTCAGAATAGGACATTACTTAATTTATATTACTAGCTAGTTCTCGTCCGGAATTCACAGTGTTTAACTTTTCTACGATGCACAAAGGATAATAATCACGCAATTTTAGAAGGCATAGGTGGCGTAGGCTTTGGTATCTGTCTGCGCAGAGCAGGTCGCCACTCTAATAAACCAGCTTCCAGGACGAAAGCTATAACGAGAATTCCAGCTAAACTCACCTTTAAAAAAATATATAAGAGAAATTTATGAATGAGATAAAAGTTATGAATCTTTTATTCTCTTGCAGGAGGAACGTGAAACTACTCAAAGAATGCGAAGTACAAATACTAGATGGTGCCATATCGTACCTCGAAGGTATGGTGAGCAAACTACCCGCCGCAGAAACACAACTGTAAATCAATTATATTTTCAATAGCTATTGTAATTAGTTACTCTAGAAATTATTAACCAAATGGCCATTCAATGACCTCTAATAATAATTATCAAAGGGAAAGCAGGCATTTCTGATGTAAAAAAGATTATATTGTACTCGATGACTGTAAGTTATGCTGTACGCCAACTAGGGACCGGGCGGACCTATATTATAATTACTTGTAATAAATCAAAGATTTTGTCGATATTGACCGACTTATTTCTCTAGCATACGCCGATTTGTATAATAATAGATATTTTTTTTAAAGAAAATGTATATCTTATAAGTGGAGGTAATGGTTGGTTCGTATACAGTACAGTATTCAGAGTTATCAACATTTTTTTTATTTTAATTATTTGAATACATATTTTTCTGTATCGAACAAATACTAAACGGGCGATGAATATTATTTTCAATGCAAGATGTCATTTAATTCTGTCAATTTAGAAAAATATGTTCGTAGAAACTTTTTTGATATTGCCATAAATATTTTGTGTACAAAAATCTACATCTTTATGCGTACTTAATACGTAATGGATATGTTATTCATATACAAGTAATTTTTCCAATTTTTCGTATTATAAAATATGTCGCATTTTTTACGCTTTTAAAATCTTATGATTTTGTTTTTAATTTATACCTAATTATGAAAATCATGACAGTATTTCATATTTTTTTACTACCAGTGATCACAACATCGAATTATGATTAGTTTATATTTTTGTTAAATAATGTACTGAGATAAAACGATGCGGAAATACAATAGTAGAAAATAATATTATAATTAAGGAATTATTTTAAACTTTATTTAATTTGGTCACAAAAGTGTTTTTCGCGTCGTTTTATTGAGCACGGTTTTATGATTTTTAAGTGTCTTATATTTGTTTTTTAGTTTTAAATGTACTTACATATATGTGGTGTGCAATTATATACCCTGTGTTCCTATTTCGTTTTTCTTTCCATAGTTAGCTTCCCTTAATTATAATCGATTATATATTGTTATGAACTTAATCGTCGTTGGAGCCGAAAGGTTTTCGAGAAGAGGCCACGTAACCACATTTATTATGAACTAGCGCCCGGACTCAGCTTCGCCGAGTTGCAGATACTCCAGAAACAAATTTCCGACTTATCTCAATAATTTTACATACATACATAAACTCACGCCTTTATCCCCGAAGGGGTAAGCAGAGGCGCCCCCAGGACAACCACATTTCGCCTTGTATGTTCAGTCCCACGATGTGATGGCGAGCCTATCGCCATATGGGGCACAAATTCCTGACTCCGGGCTGATAATGAATAGAAAAATCCAATATCACTTTGCCCGAAATAAATTAAATAAATGAATCAAAATACGACAAACAATTTATCAAAGCAGTCGCTTATGTTAACTGCCATATTGTCGGTCTTGTATTTTTTATAAAAATATTATCTAGAGGAGGGTAGTTATTGTAGCAATCTTGATCAATTTTGCTGGACCAATAGTTCAGTTTCTTGTGTACGCTTGCAAAAGCGAGACGCGGGCTCCGTTATAGCGCTAGAGTTCCTGACTAATTTAGATTGTTTTGTGGATCATACAGTGCCAGTGATGTTAAAATCAAAATTATTTTGATTTTGAAGTGATGTTAGGTGCTACAACCATCGCCGTTTTTGCCGGCATCATTCTTCAGCCATCTTCAAAAGCGAGATTCCGGTGAGTGGTATAGACGTAGTAGTACTATATTATTATTATCGTCTGTCGTTTATTACCGTATCCGCTGTTATTACTATTTATTTATTCTTAACTGCATACAAAAAGGAAAACCCTTAAAGATATTACAAATGAGCAAAAAAGTTAAATGGCGGTCTTTTCGCTGTTGTGTGCACCATCATAAATAGCAGATTGTATCGAGCTACATCTATATATATAAAAATGAAACCCGTTTCGCGTTGTCACGGCATCACGTGTGAACGGCTGAACCGATTTCGATGATTCTTTTTTTAAAATGTTTGTGGAAGTCCAAGGATGGTTTTTACGGTGAGAAAAAATCGAATAATTGCCGGAAAAACCCCAAAAACAGCCCTTTTCTTTTTCCCATACAAACGTTTTCTAACTAAAACGAGCTTTATTGCTATTGTATAAAGTTCATATTGAATTACAAGCACTCACTGTTGTTTAAACAATGTAGGTATGTTCGTAACGTCAAAGAGTCAATTTGCACCTCTGTACAAAGTTCAAATTCAATCATATCTATCAAAACAGTGTGCGTTGGAGCACAGATAAACAAAAAAAAAGAAAACGAAATCGAATAGTTCAATTTGGCCGGTGAATCTTCTTCATACAAAATGTTAATAGGTTTCACATCTGTCAAACATTTCATGTTCATACCGTCGATACAGTAAACTCTTCCCTCAAATTAAAGAACGTATTTAAATAAAGATTTCGAATCGACAACATATATCCACAATATTAGAATAATGGCGTATTTTAGATTCTATATATGTAGATTAATGAAAAAGGATTGACATTTAAATTGGCTGTCAAATGTTTATGCGTGTGTTCAGAAATGTATTTTGTGTAAAATAAACTTCTTTTTAAAATCGGAAATCACTTTTATCACATTTTTTTACAATATCCTATCCTTCACCACCATTATACGAGTATAATTTAAAATCACATAATATCATAATCCCCGACCTACTGAGTCGATTTTAAAAATTCTTTCACCGATAAAAACATATAACATCCCTGAGTGTCATAGGCTATATTTTTTCCCAAGCGGCTGAAAAAAGGGTTGGAATGTTGTATCGAAAATCAAAACCAGTTAAATTTCTATGAAAAATTTTATTTCAGCTCTTTATTATAAACGTAAAATAGTGGCAACCAACAATTTTGGAAAAGAAAATTATTGAGGTGAAATAAGGAATGACATGTTGTATGGAAACCAAAATTGCTGAAGCGTCCGTATTACTCATCCGATTTTCCTTATCCGCAATCGTTGAAGTTTTAATATAAAAAAATCGTAAGGCACACTATTTGGGTATAGAGCGATGGGATAGAATAGAGTGAGAGGGACGGGATAGGATTGGATAGTTGACAGATTTCATTTGATGGGATAGGACGAAATGTAAAGGCACGGGACGAGACAGGATGGATAATGAAGAGAAAGAACGGGACGGATCGGGAAGTGACGTGACAGACGGGACGGGACGGGGTTGAGGAGGACAGGTCATAGTTAAAAAAGAAGCGACAGTATGGTAGCTACGTCGAGTTTAGGTTTCAAGAGGTTTAGGTATACAAGAGTTTGTACGAAAAATAACATCTATCTGATGTGGAGTTGAATCAAAAGATATCTGCACCCAGGCGAAGCTGGGACGGGCCGCTAGTAACTGATATTTTAACAAAATATATTTAATTCAAATTAAAATATTATTTAATTTTATAATTTTATCATAGTTTTCGACTTTCCGACAGACTATCCAAAAATTTCTCTTCATAAGAACATTCCTTATGCTCTAACGAAATAATAAAAAAAATGCTGAATTGGTCGAGCCGTTCTCGAGTTCTGCGCTTGGCTACACATTTGCCAAATCGTTTTCATTTATACCTATAGATTATCGAATATAAAATCAAACCAATTTACAATTGGATTTTGTGTTAATATTCGTGTTTATATGCTAATTGTCATAAAATATCGTTTAATGTTTTCAATTATTTTATTTTGTTCACTTGACAAAGCGTATTTGTATTCAACTATACAAGTTATAGAAATATTATATCTAACACTTAAACTTAGTCTTAGTTTAATATTTACAATTAAGTCTAAATTCTTACACTTAATAAATATTTTTAATAATCGTTTGGATTTAAATATGCCTATAAAGAAATTACTTAGCTACCTTAAATTAACTAAACTAAATAACTTAATACTTTTTATCACAACATCGATAAGTTATTAGTTATTACTAAATAAATAATATTAGGCAAACGGAGGAGGTATATTTTAAATTATCAAAAATATAAGTCCTCACAATTTGTCCAAAATTTACAATTAAATTATATTCCGACAGGCGATCCGTTTCTTTAAAAAAAGTGCGGATTACAAAAATGATAATAAATATTGATGAATCATACAATTTTAAAACACTTTGTGCAAAGTTTGCATAATAAAGCTGCCTAAATCCTGTTACAAACCTGACTGAAACGGAAAATATTGGCAATTTGTTTTACAAATAATCCAAAAATTATTAAAAGTTTTTGGAATTATTCTTGACCTTAATTTATTTTATTATTGGGGGATTATTTTATCCGTCCTTTATGGGGTACGTAGGCATGATGGGGCGCGTTTCCTTCGCCTCGCCTCCAGCCGCGCGCCGCGACGAGTACCGCGCCGCACAACGCTGCGATTAGAACTCCACAGGATACCATTATTGCTGATAATACTGATGTTTTCATGCATGTTTGTCCTTCTTTTGCACCTGAAAATTTATTTTAATATAATTAGATATTTAACGTATATACTGAATACGATATCTATGTTTTGTAGCTTCTGCGTATATTCTGCAAACAGAATTCTGCAGACATCAATATGTCCATTAAAAAAATAAAATGGGTTTAATAGGATTACTGACCCACACTTTCGAATATTCCCAATTCTATACATTTTTCAAATTCAATCAATTTTAATTTCGTATTACATTTGTAGCAAAAGCATCTTTTGTTTTAATTGTAGTTCAATGCACTCTTAACCTCAGATTTTTAGCACGACAAAATACGAAGTCGTGGCCTTTGAAATAGACCCTCTTTTAGCCGCATTCTTACTAGACATTCTTTGAACACAATTTTATCATCATCAGCATTCATCTGTCCACTGGACACAATCCTCCCCCAATTTGCGCCATTTCACCCTGTCTTCGGCTTGTTGCATCCAGCATCTTTTTTATACGGCACTAATACGAAAAAAGATAATTACTAGTACTAGGTGACATTTCCGCGTCATCTTCTCCCTCCTGCAACACCCTGAGGGACTGGAACAGCGAGATGTTCTCAGAGAGTCGCGGCGGTACACTCGGCGCAGGAGCTGTGCTTGAGTCTATGGAACGACGCCTCACGCTCTTCATGTTCCGCCAGTGACAGGGTTGGGACTATAAACAAGAACAAGAATCGTTAGATTATTAATATCTATATTGTGATACCGTTTCGGAGTAGTTTGTAAATCACTGAAAAATAAAAATCATGCCAGTACCGTTTTTAGCACTAAGATGCCCTGGGCCAGATTTCTACAGCGCTTTAGACGCTTGGCGTTTATAATTTTCATTCAAATACGTGCTAAAAACAGTAGAACACAAAGCAACCGACAATCTTTAATTTATAGCGCCCTAAGCAGTCTACCAATCGCTCCTTTTTCTAGCAACACTACTATTAGTTATATTCTCGTCTGGTCGTAAATATATTAATTTTATTGAAAGCGTTCTATTTAAACATAGTAGTAAAATCTTGACAGTCTTTCTGCATTGCCCATAAAAAATCACTTTGCACCAATTTGTGTACATCATTTAACAAGAAAAAATTAATTACCAAAAAAAAACACTAATCACCTAACTATAATAGAACTTACCGGACATCTTCCATGGCACATTCTAACATCACATTCGATGTAGAGCGCGGGCGAGCCGGTGAAACGGAACGTCTTCATGTAGGCGTACACCTGCGTCTCGAACACGCCCGACTCCGACCACGAGCCACGGAAACGAGAGATCAATTTGTCGTCCACGGGACATCTAGAAATATACCATTTAATACTAATTACTTACGAAAAACTGCAATAGATACATTACAAACTGTCTAAGTTTTAGGAATCATTAAATTCTAGGAATAATGAAAGAATATTTTAGTGGTTATGAAAGCAATGATACTCGTAGATTTGCCCCGTATAACATCTTAGGACAGAATATATCTCGACGAAATATGTGCGCTGTAATGCATCTATAATGACCTCACGGAGGTACCTATAAGCGTGAACGTATATTTGTAGATATTGAAGTACCTACGCAGTACATACACTAAACACACGTCTTTATTACTTACATCAGGTAAAATATTATCTCAGACGCTAGACACTTCACCTATGTAAGTACGCGGTGATATCCGCTTGCCACAAATACGCTACAGTACGGATCTTTGAATTTCCGCGTCTACTTACCCATACTCGTCAATGAGTTGTATCCGCTTCGTGGCACCGTTATGAGCGAAGCAATCATTCACCACTATGTCGAATCCGTCTGAAATATTATAATTTATACCTGGATTAGGGTTATTATAATTTTACTGACTATCGCAGCGGCGACAGAGCTTGTCTGCTAATAATATTGGGGTTTGATGTTCTATCCTGATATTAAGAAATATTAATTGTTTTAGAATCGGGTATTTGTCCATGTAACACCAGGGCACATAATAATTTCTAGTGTGATGCTAGGAATCTAAATAATAATATAATAATAGTATGATTTTAATGCTTCAAACAATCAACCCATTTATGTGCAAACATGTTTTTATATGAACATTTAATAATCCTTCGCCTGAGCATCTTGAATTACTTACTAAACTTTATAAAATCGTAAAAAATATCGAATCCACTATAAAGGTCGTTCTTTGTTCTGTCCTTTTCCGACTTAGATTTATTTCCATAACAGTAACACAGTTAATTTAGACATAATTTTATGCCTTAAATTACTAAAAATTTGCATTAACAAAGCTTATTGGAAAAAACGCCGGAAAAGGCGTGACTAATTCGACTGACACACTTTAAAAAACAACGGCATCTTCCACATTTTAGACAGATTAGATCAATGAACTTCCGAATCGATTGGAAATATTTCGGGAGTTTCATGGCGGCGGGACACGCGATGCGATCGTTTCACCGGTACCACTCCCGCCCTTGGCTACGGTACATAATTGTTATTATAGTAATTTTTTCATTTATTTGGAATCTGAAATTTGTTCTGCAAGCTCGTCTAGTTATTATATCCATTAAAAGTTTGGCTTTGCTATCAGAATCAATCGGGTCATTGAGATTTAGAATTTGATCTTAATTAACTTTCAATGTTTTATTTCCTATTGCATAAAAATAATTACTATACAAAAAGAAACCTTATGGGAATCATAGAAGCAGTATCATTCTTGAATTTGCTTTATATGTATAGGGATATGGTAAAATCCCTACCATATACCCAAAGACTATTTATGAAACATTGTCTTACCGTAAGCGCTTCTCATATAGATGAGCAAAGTGAGAGGATCGCCCACTCTTACGGGGCCTGACACCCGCGCGCCGCCCGCGCCGTACCCTGACCTGATCTCCATGTAGCACTCTGGAGGCTGTAGGGTAAATACCACTGGATTGCCTGTGGCTACTCTGTAAATATAAACATATGTATGCAAGTCAGAAATATAATACAGATGTACTTACATAAAGACATTTATATAAAGTAAGTAGACGAAAAAAAGACGAGAAATATAGAGGCGCGCAGACATAATTCTCTAATATGTCCATTAAATACTTATTTTCACTGTCAAACTTATTCTATCTAGGAGCAAACTGTGATCTTTGACGATGATAAAAAAATGCTATCTTTATAAAAAAAAATCTAAGGAAAAAACCGTAGGTATAACTCCGTATCTTCACTTATTTTATTTATGAAAAAAGTTCAGTAATTTGATTATGATGTCTCCACCAAACCGCGACAAATTTGAAGCATAAAGCGCTTATCATTTTATTGTATGCCACAGTAAAAGTGATTTTTCTTATGTTTTTATTAACATAGAAAGTTAACTGTGTCAGTTGTCAACTAATCAATTGTGCGCGACGATGGGCTGATCCCATGACTCGACGGCGAGTCTGATTGCTGTGGTTTTCGATTACCCGTCACAATGCGAGGTGTTTACAATTACCTATCCGCTTGTCAGCTCATAATACCGAGGAATTTATAGACGTCTACGAGATTATGGAGTAAGCAACCATATTTCAGCGAGTTGTATGTAGTTATGTCTTTGTTTCCTGTTAAATCTGTAGGTGTGGGTTTAATTAAATACCTTTATAAATTTTACTTTCTACTTAATTTTATGTTTAATTTTATTCTACCTACTAAAAGTAATATGATCAGCCAAATATATTTTATGCCCTATTCCTTTTAATTTTTCGTTTGTTACACTTGACACTGGCAGAATTGCGGGGTGGTATTATCGCAAAAGCCATAAAAATAAGAACTGAACTGAACCATATTTTATGCCATCCCTATTTTTACTAGAATTAAAAACTTGATAAGATGTAGGAAGTATTACTTACTCTACGTCTAAAAAAGGGAAGGTGACAGTCTTCCAGAAGTCGTATCCGTACTCGCAGGTGACCTTGAAGTGTTCGTCCAGCTCCTCTTCTATCAGTGAGTTGTACTGCACCGTTATGGTGTTCCACATGAGGTTCTTCTGCCGCAGAAAGAAATAAAAATTATAACATTACGTGATGCCTTGTTTTTTTTTTTTTTTAATTGCGCTTTGCAATGATGTAGGTACGAATTATTGGATCGCCTTGTTATAGTACTCTACAGCTTAGAGCATTGGGAGCTTACAGCGATGTCGATTTTAAATCAGAAAAAGAAAAATCAGGACATCTTTAAATGCGACGTTCAAGTGACGAACAGGTGCAGTACTCCAGTTGCGAATAATATTTTATTACATGGATGTTTTCCGGCACTTGAGCGACAAAGAAAAATGCCCATTTTACTATGAAACTTGTATCGGTGCGAAGATTTTTGTCCCTCGATGAAACCTATTTTTTTTTTGTAGGGAAAAATATATATTATCTATAAAAAGAACATAATTGCAACCCAGGCTCGGAGTTCTTGGAGAAATGAACTTGAAGTCCAGTCACCTTAGTAGCCTCATTTGTGGTAATGGCTGACGTACCGTTAAATGTAGTGATAATTACTTTATTTTATGAAAATCTGTTGCCCGGGATAAAACAGGAAAACGTTCAAAGACAAAACATAAAAAATGCAATAATGAATTTTAAGCAGTATCGGTATTGGGGTCAACGATATTTTTTACCGATACCATGAATGGCCATTTCCTTTATACAGCCCTTAAAGTTACTGTAAGTGGTCGGCTTCAGCCACGTTTTGGGAAACAACTGCGAATCAAGGAGAAGGAACCATACCAGTAAAGAATGATAAAGAATATATGATAATAAAATATTACAGTGGGATGTTTCCTGGAGTCCTCGTGCTGACCGTTCCTGCCGAGAGTGCCGCATCTGTTGAGCTGTATGTAGAACTCGTAGTAATCGCGACCGGTGCCGTTGATATACATGCAATCCGGGTCGTATGAGTAGCCTGAAACAATGAGACAAAATTATAATTGTCTTGACACTGCTATTGTTTTGTTTAATTGCAGAAGTTTTACATAGATATGAAAAAATATAAAATAATTTTCCACGTAAAAATGATTACTATACTGTATCAGCCCATATATGTACGTCCCACGGCAGGGCACGAGCCTCCTCTACAATCGAGAGTACGATTGAGAGGGGTAAAAATAGTGACTTGTTATAAATGCTTGTAACTGCAAAATTTAATATATTTATGTTAAATTTAACAAGATAATCCCATAATCAATATAAATTATAACGTGTCAGTAATTAGGTAACAAGGTCGCTATTTCTATGAAAAACACCAAAACAAATACACCGAAGAGATTATTTAATTGCTTTGATAACGCAAGTCTGAAGTAAGTAGTAACTAAACAGTTTTTAGAGATCTGTCTTTTTCATACATTACATAATTATATATTTTTGTGAATTTAATTGTTTTAATATATTTTAATAAATATTCGTTAAAAGCCTTCTGGGTGTTAAATAAAAATAAATAAAGTCTAGGAATTAATAATTATAAAAATGCTATACAAGAGATACATTTAAATTAACAACCAATAATACTTCGTTGAGGTCGCTTTGGAGATGTTTCAGGCAAGGCTATGTTCAACAACGTTATTTTATCGCGGTTTATTATGAATCGGATAAAATTATTTAGGTAAATTCCCGATTTATAAATAAATTACTATTCTTTCCGGATTTTATCGCGAATTCGGTTTAATTTTACATTTTTAACTTCCCGACATTTCGATTGCTTTTCAGCTTACGTGGTCACGGGGCGGACCTCAGTCCGATGAAGAACACCTCAGTATTCGTCATCCGCTCAGTGACTGTCACAATGAACTACTAGTAGTTAATATATGTTATACATTATACATATGTTTTATTTCAATGGGTTACATTCCCGTAAATCTAAGAAACCATAAAATAAATTACTCTTAGTATATTACGTACAGAACTCTGTATAAAATGCGTAGAATTTCCTCCCGTCAATTTAGCTACGCCTTTAACGGTGTTGTGCATTAATTGTTAGAATCACGAATGACTAAACAATGTCGGCTGCGATCTCACACTTAGTAATTAAACGGAGAGAATTGTAAAGACTACAGAATACAGATGTACATGTTTCATTCATATAATGCCATTATGGGAAGATGTAGGTGAGATTAAATTTATAGCCATGTCAAGAAAATTATACGTATGTTGAAATTTATATTTGGTCTAAAATTTCGATATCTTGTAAAAATCCAACATGCAATTCCGGTCTCTACCTGTCTTTAAGATGTGATGTCGGTTATTTTTAATATATTCCATATGAGCCACATATGTATTTGGAACACACATTCATTTAAATCAGTGCTAGAGGTTGAATTAATTTTTCATTTCCACTGAGAGTAATTTAGGAAATTATTATTTAACAATCCAGGTTTATTAAACTTATAAATTTTTGTTGGTAATGGTATATGTAGGTATACACAGGTACATAATTATATATGATATAAAATGTACTAGTAAAGCTTTTTAATAAACATTCTCTTTTAATAAAAAAGTTTTTAATTAAGGTAATATTTAATAAGCTTTTTAATAAAAAATCATTGCAGCATTCAAATGCGAGATAAGGTTACTGGTTGGTATATTTATCCATTTAATTTATGTTTCCCTGTGAGTTTTACTGTTTTCACGCCTGTACTAGGTAAGGCTGTTACTAATGAAACCTACATTTCCCTAAGCCTAATTTAATCCCTAGTCGTAAAAGGAGGAAATCCGCCATGCCGATGACAAACTCTATTTCAAAAGCAGCTTAATTTTTATCAAAGCAACGGTACGGGTACTAAGCAAATGCTCACTGACAATTTACCTAACCCACAATTTACAAATTAAGCATTGCAAAGGGCCACGTTTCGTGTGAACGTGCCCTCATATCTAAGATCAAGCAGCCACCGCAGAGCCGACATGCCTCCGAACAGATTGTATGCTATCTCATATCTCGCGTACTTTGTACAAGACGTATGCAACAATAACATTGTTATGACACTTGTCTAGTTAGCGTTCGTAATTGTTCTACTAGATATTAGATTGATGAGTTAGGATCCTGTTAGGGGTTTTAGAGTGTACGACAATTTGGAATCGTATACGATTTTCTTTATTCGGTACGGTAGTTTGTGATTGTATTCGACTTAAAAAAATATTCTGCAAATGCAGTGAATGTACTTAGACTGATGTAAATGTGTTTTGATTCTATTTCGGCTTTTATAGTACCTAAACGGCAATTTGGAATCGTATACGACATTATTTATTCGGTACAGTAGTTGGTGATTGTATTCGACTTAAAAAAAAACATTCTGCAAAAGCAGTGAATGTATTACGTGAATATGTTACGATTTTGTGTGGGGCTTTAGAGTGTACGATAATTTGAAATCGTATACGAATTTTTATATTTAGATACGACAGTGAGTAGATACAGTAAACGAAATGCCATGTAGTGAAGTCACTGAAGTGATGTCAAGATAATTAAGGAAGTTTGTCTTGTAATCGGATGTACACCGTGTTGCCTCGGTGTCACACTCGCGTGGACAGTAGTATCAGGATTTACACTTTGTTTACAGTGGCTTCTATCCGGCCGGATACGAATATCCTACAACTGCATATAAACAAAATAATATACCAACATTTTATTTTTTTTGCGTCATGAAACTGATACAACCTTCTTTTGCAGCATTTGATCGTGGTGAATGAAATAAGGTCTGAAATTCATCTTAATAGCACGTAGGCACATTTTTAAAAAATATTTAATTATTTACCCATAAATATTATGATATACAAAAAATATTGAGTACCTGCTGAATACACCAAGCCGCTGAAAGAGCCATTGAAACCGACCCTGATTTTCATGAAGTCGTCTTGACACTCCGCTTCAATATCTGTTGACAATGAAAATGCCATTGATTATAGTACAAACGGAGCTAACCGTATTACTAACTAATAAATCAACTTTGTAATCGTCTATCAGCTATCAGCATTAAAAAATCATGCACATAAGTCAAAAGCTGCGTTGCGCTCGCCCCACATAAGTATGTTAAAAGACATACATAAACTCACGCCTTTATCCCAGAAAGGGTAGGCAGAGGCGCCACCAGGACACCCAAATTTCGCCTAGTATGTTCCGTCCCATGATGTGATAGGGGGCGAGCCTATCGCCATATCGGGCACTAATTCCTGACTCCGGGCTCATAATGAATAGAAAATCCCAATATCTCTTTGCCCGCCCGGGATTCGAACCCGAGACCTCAGCTTTGTAGTCGTACCGTAGTATAACTACGTCACCGAGGCAGTCTGTTAAAAGATTTGTCTGAAAATACATTACCCAGCGGAGCAACACATTGACATGCAAAAACAATGATATTTTCGTACTTTTAATATAAACACGTGGCGCAGGTATGAATGGCTCAATAAAAAGTAATAAAATAGCAAACAAAGGATTTGGCAACCGGCGCCACACGCGTCTTACGATAGCATCTCAATTTGTTAGGTTTCACAATGCCTAGGGCCAAGCATTGTGAGTTGTGATTCCTGTTACTAACTAGATAACTACCGAAATTGTCAAATATCTTGTATATTGGTGATTTATGTTTCACATTTCTTACTTCGAGGAAAAGAAAGTCAGCTTATCTTTCTTTCTTCCACAGTAAATGGTAGAAATTATTCCAACAAAGGAAATTGAAGGAAGAAAATTTAAAAATAAAGAATTGGTGGGTATTGGGACTATTGGAATCATTTATCAAGATACCAACTAAGTAGTTATTGAAAAAAATATTTTTGCTAACTTGACAATAGTCTCTAGTTTCATTGACACGCATAATAAAATAGGCGTGTAACTGTTGAATATTTGGGATTTCTTTATAGAAAACTTACACTGCACTCTGCTGCCATTAGTCCGATGTTTCCTATACTCCCGTTCCCAAGCCGGCGGCTCTCTCCACGCGGTATCCGCAGCCGGAGAACGAGGCTTAATGCTCACTGGGATGTAGTTGTTCTTATCTGATAGAAATACCACCTGCAACAATAACATTTATATTATCCTCAAGATGTAAACACGCCCACTTTGTAAATTTTCCTCAAGATAGGAACACGCACGTATTTTGTGAACTGTGGCTAAGATTAAATCATTCATTAGTATGTGTACATGTATGCGCTAAAATAGAAACGGTATATTATAAAATAATATAATAATTATTTCTGAAAATTGCATCAAAGTATTTTCTCTACCTACATGTGTAATCTTTAATAAGCATTTATAAGTTTAGCCAACCGTTCTTTCTATTGAACATTTTTGGTATTCAGTTTTGTGACAAATTGTGCCTTGCAATGGGACGTATGTATGTATTTACAGATTTATGCGAAATGACAAAAAAGTATATTTCTGCATATTTCCACTAACATTATTTATAGTGTTCATTACGTACATTTCAGTACACCATGAAGAAGATTGCGGCGCGTTATTTTCGCGGAGATTGTGCAACATCTGATAGCCCTGAGATACCATGGAATAACAACCAGCTTCCGAGACAAGCGACTCGCGACTGCCTTCAAGCATTATACGTTTTACAACCTCCGCTAATTATTAACAATTTAACACTATATAAACAAACGTGGACGTCTCAATTGTTCACAAGAGCGGATACGAGCACCTACCAATCATATCCATATCATATGCTTATGTCGAAACATAAAAATACATATTTATAGCTGTAGATATTACTTTAGTATCTAAGTGTAATGTGTATATGCATATGAATTTGTGTATTATGTATCTAGAACGCACTTACTATTCATGACTAGACTAATTCTTAATGTTTATAAAACGCAAAAAAATGAAAGCATACGCATCAACATACCATTACGGAATTTAAAACCAAAAACAAACTATCAGATAACTAGTAACGCACCATTTCACAGTCACGAGCCCCTTGAAAGTTTTCAACAATTAATAGAGTAAGTGTGTCAGGGCGGTTCGCACGCCCGCCGAGAGCGCTCGCGCATTATAAAATTAGACCGGTGGACTACTTGTCGCCACAATACTCCCGCAAATTGATTCCGATTGAAAAAACACAATAAAACTAATACGAATGCATAATGTTTAAAATAAAGAATAAGGTTGAAACGCGCTGCAGTATTGACATTAAGTTATTATATTTAAATACGATTTATGTTTTGTGAATGCCATTAAGAGAATTTGGAACACGACGATTATTTAGATGTGTAGGTATTTGACTACTGAATAAAAAAAGACAAATAAATATCCGTGTACAAAAGCCAATTTGATTATTGTTTTTGCAATTTTCTTGAGTCATGCCTGTTCCTCAAAGATTGAAAACAAAAGCGTTTTTAATTTATACTGTTATCGCGGAGTAACTGTGAATTTGCAGGCGATTTCTTGGATATTATTAGTAAACTGATTCTCAGTGACTTGCAATGACAATGTTGGTTAATTTATTTCACGTTGACATAAAAACACCGTAAAATATTATATTATTAAAATAGAATTGATTTTTCTAAGAGTTATGAAAAACTCTGTTAGTAAGAAAAATTCTAAAGTTTGGTCGAACTTTAACAGGGCGAAACACAAGCGTACTAATATTAATTTATATGAAACGCAAAGGCGAGACAAAATTCCTTAAAACTGTAATACACAGAAACTATGCTCTAATCTAAGCAAAAACGTGACTATAAAAGTGTATAATATAATTCTATTTAGTTTTAATACAATTTCTTGCTCAAATCTCCAGTGCCCAAAAAATTATTTTAACAAATAGACACAGAACAAATTTACCGCAGTGATAATCGCTTAATCATCCGTAAAACAAAAGTAGCATAACTAGTATGTTCCGTAGCATTGGCATAGCCAATACCCACTTTAATATAACAAGGAGGACTTTCGCAGATAGCGTGTTTCTATTTTTATTTTTTTGCTCCTACAGCAAACCAAGGAACTTCGATACAAAACACGCGCCCTGCTCTAATCCAGCACATATTGACCGCATGTACCACGCAGTTTTCGCGAGAGTCGTTCATGGTTTGCGTACAAGTGAGCCGAACAACAGCTATTTCATCACACGCCGGCGCAGAGACGGGTCAGCGATACAATCTGCACCACAAATAAACCTATTACAATGAACTTGACACTGCCTCGCGCCATCTCTCACGATCCTATTTATGTTAATTTTATAATTGTGTTTGTGCGTTCGTGCCCTATATTCAATGTGCTAGGAAGTAAGTTGTGAGGATGCCATACATGCTATCCTTATATGAGAAAAGCGATAAACATCAGTTGAGCAGGTAATTCTATATGTCCTAATAAACTAACGAATACATAAAACGCCTTTGATTAATTTTCCTTTTTTTAAGGACACGTCTTCAACTTTCAATATGTATCTACTCATACTCAGAATTGCACTTAGACGACACTAAAAACACACACCTGGTTGTAAACAAAGAAAAACATTTGGAAAATAACTTACATAATTTAGTTAATAAACTATTTCGCTGCATAAATATTAAATAATAAGCAAGGGCGTAACTAAAAATACAGCGATAATCGTATTAGAGAGGCCCTTCGCAACGCTATTATGATATTATTGCTCAACGCTAGGGCTGCGCCGTGGCCTCTCGTTCAGCAGGGAGCGTGAGGCAACACGCACCTTGTACGCGCGTTGTTCACCCGTGAAGTGCTTCAGTTTGGTAATTATATTGTACTAGAGAAGTTCATGTATTGCTGCCGCTGGGAGGATTTGTGCGCACGAACTTGTGTTGTGCAGAGTTTAGAAACTCATTCATAGAAAGATTTTGTTTTCTTCGCTCAAACTCAATTCTAGAGTCGTTTGAAAGGGAAAAAACATTCGATAACTAAAATAAGTTATAAACTGTCTATGAATAAGGCCATAAATAGACAGTGGCAAATTTATAAATGGGCATAGCAATTCTACTGCCATCTGTACAAAAAATAAATTAATCTTCATTTGCAATTGAAATATCATCGTTGTACGTGACCATTAAAACATGACACAGTACTACACGTTTCATTTCATCATCAAATCAAACAGTTAAATTAGTTTCTTTATAAAATAACTTAAATAGTGGTCCATGGGTAACTGTTAACTGAGGTGTTGAATAAGCCATTTATAATACAAGTAGCTCTACAATCCGAACCAGATGTTCTTATCGTATCACTTTTAGTGCTTTTACAAAAAATCGCTTTTATCGATGATATTTCTTTGCATTTGGATCGATATCAAAAAGCACTAATGTATTGTAATCAGTCTAGTCTCGATTTCACACTTTCACTTTGTCCAACGCTAATCTTATATGTTAACAAATAAAGTGATTCAATTACCCCCCAAAATTGACCGTAAAACTAATGCAAACCGAAGTGGTTCGGGTTAGTGATGGACGCGAAAAAAACAAATGGCGCTAACCGTGTTTCCTTACAAGAATTCATTCAATCTGCTTGTCAATGATTGAACAAATGGGTGTAAATTGGTGGCTATTATTGTAAGCCTTTCACCCGACGCCCTAGACCCCGTAATGGCAGTGATTACACGAACAGCCACCGAGATAACACATTTAACGACCCCGAATAAAGTAGCATTCTGGTCCACGGATTATACTTTTTTCACGACAAAGTGAGAGTGATTTTGTTATAATAAAGACTTGTGGTTTGGCGACGTGATAAATTTATGCGACCTAGAAAGCCCTAAATAATTTCTCTGAAGCTTCGTCACGTAGCATCGACGTTATCTTTGACGATTGCACGTTGCAGAAGATCTAGTTTTACTTCCTTGTAGAAAAGGTAGTGATTTACCTAACTGATAAAATAAATGAAATAATATCGTAACATGAATTATGAGGAGTGATCGTGAGTAATTAATACTGAGTGCCAGGGCTTAAAAAAAATCCAGAAGTACATAGAATATTATTAATATTATTTTTCCAAAACAAATTGGATATAGATTCTATATACAAAAGACCTGCTGACGTAATATTAGGAAGAAAATTGTTTACTAGCTAGGGCAATATTTTTTTTGTACGTGTTCGAGGGGAACTTACCGGGTCTTGTTCGCTACCGTCTGTGTTCAATGCTTCTCTAGTTTCATTCTGAAAATTAAAAACGTAGCAGTTCGATAAACATGTTTTGTATAAAAAAAACAATTATATAGATATTAAAATTAACTGAAATGTAAAATTATCAAAACAACTGCAACAATATTATCTTGTCTTAACAACATTAAGAAATTGAAAAAGAAATTATGCATATTTTCTAATATACAAACTTAACCCGTGAAGTATATATACGAGTACTGTACATGATTCTATCAATATTCACCTTAGCCACAGATGACGGTATCGGATCGGGTGGATCTTCGCCCGAGCCTTCATGTATTTCAGCTGATGCTGAACTGGACAGCTGGCTCGATGTCAACTCCGAAGACGTTTCTGACGATTCTGCTGATGATGTGTCTAGTTGTGGCACTGCTAACGTTTCCTATAAAAAAATATGATTATATATCATAGTGTACTAGATATTACTTTTACAACATCTTGTTTTACAATTTGATATTTGTTAAGTACGTGTATTTCAGTAACAAAAACACTGAAAGAAAGAAAGAAAATTTAGTTATTGCAAAACGTGGACCTTTTTAAAAATGTTGCTGTAGTGAAACAGATCCCGTCAGGTGGCTGTGGTAAATTTTTACTCCGTCCCCTTTTAATTCATTTAATAATTTAATAAAAAATGCATTAGTGAGTTACCCAGGCAGCCTCTCACATATAAGAGACCTACCACCAGTAAACCTGCGCTGTATAAATACAAATCTTGCGCTATCCAATTCTCAAACCACAATAAATTACAAATCGGCACAAATTGACTCCATACTCAATATAACATACAAAAGAAAAACTACTCACTCTTAATATTGTGAAGAAACTGCACACAACAATGAATCTGAAACAAAAACCAATTTTACTTACAAAACGAGAAACAGTAATACAAACAACTCTAAGCGAGTCCAAACAAAACCCACACATTACCATACGCTAAAAGGAAAATCCACATATCAAGTGAAATATGAATCGTGATACAGGTTGATTTAAAATATCAGCAAACGTAAGTAAACGCGGTTAAAATCAATGCGGCGTGATGCAATCTACTCGGAGTATTGTTGTGGTAATATGGCTCCTTGGTAATGACAGGTCAAAAGACACGGCAGGGTAATGACAGGCCGCGAGATGGATCCGGGGAATCAATATTACGATTACCGACTGCGGTCGTATAAAATTGTTGTATCACGTGCGCACTCGGTATATTTATTACGCAATTTCCTTTGGCATTTCATTATTTTTAACGATATAATGTTTTTGTTTAGAGATTAGAAAATGTACCTATAATTTTGTTTTAATATCGAATTATTCACAAAAAAGACACCGTTAAGTTCAATGGTAATGGTATATTTTGATTATTAATTTTGGTCCCTTTATCAATTGGAATGATTATCTTTCACCGATGGATACTACATTGTAGTCACTATCCCGTCCCAGTACAAAAAACGTTAAAACTAACATACATTCATAAACTCACGCCTTTATTCCAGAAGGGGTAGGTAGAGGCGCCACCAGGACACCCACATTTCGCCTTGTATGTTCCGTCCCATGATGTGATAAGGGGCGATCCTATCGCCATATCGGGCATAAATTCCTGACTTCAGGCTGATAATGAATAGAAAAACCCAATATCACTTTGCCCGACCCGGGATTCGAACCCGAGACTTCAGCTTTGTAGTTGTACCGTAGTACAACTACACCACCGAGACAGTCTAGAACTAACTATTCTCTATATTCAAAACTACAGACTATACATCAACCATTTCCATGCAACAAATTCAGTACAGTTAGCAAATAAATTACGTGAACTAAAAACACTTGAATTTAATTCGTATAATTATGGGCTTTCGCATTCGGATTCAGTTTATTTGTTAGTAATTGTTGAACTGTCAGTGACCTTACGGAGGCCGTCGGAGCGTAACCCCAGCATCCTTCCATCAAAGTGGCTAATCGAAAACTAGAGTGGTGCAGGTGGATTTTGTATTATTTTTAATAAAAGCCGGTGATTTGTGTGGTAACATTTTTATAATGCTTTACATGCTCGGCCCTTTGGTTTAGGATAAGCATGAGAAGTACCAAAGCATAATTATGGTTTACCGTCTTATTCATAGGCAGATTTAAAACCTATTTTAGCTTCAAAAGGGACAAAACAATCGATACTTAAATGAATCTGTCTATGAATAAGTCCGATAGAGTTTATGCTGCTGTTATATTGTTAAACGTAAAATTATTAGGCTAGGCTAGCGTTAGGCTGCCGACATTTAAATTTTAATGCAACTGCAACAGTTCTCGTTTTGCATTCTTCAGCAATTAATACTAGCAAAATATTATGACAAATGTATTTTAGAATTTTAAATTGGATTTTTTATCTCGACTTAGGGACCTCGCAGTACTATCTGAGCATGGATTAATTTCCGTATCGTAGCTAAACAAATTGTTCATAGCCTGTCATACAACAACCAGAAACAGTAGTCAGTCTCCCAGAGCGGTTCGTGATTGGGAGCGCAATTAATCGGATCGTACTGATCCGCAGTTAGCTCAGTTATAATTCGTTCGAACTCGTGATCGAATACCGAAACAGCGTCTCCGTTATTCGTGAAACAGTGGTTACGTGACGTAATGTACAATTTAGTTAACGTCATTTGTTTACGAGTTTCAGCCGCCGGCGACACGAACCATCCGATCATTTGCTGTTTAACAGACGCTGTTGTGCAATTGACTTGCAGACCTGGGCTCTCAAACAAGGATCTCAGTAAATAAAATTTAAGAAAACATTTGAAAAGATAAATAAAACCTTAAATATTTTAAAGCATATTTTTTTTTTGTTTCTTGGTTGGAAAATTGGAAGAACGGATCCTTTCCTTAAATAAAGTTTATAATATAGTTTATAAAAAAATGAATGATATTTGATGACATCTCTACTGACCAAACTGAACGTAGCTAAAGAAGTAGGTTAAATATTTTGTTTAGCATAATAAGTAAACCTATTACATCAGTATAAACTCTTTTATGCAAATATGGAAATGCAAGAATAAACACTCATAAGTACATTTTTGAAATTGTTTGTATGTATGTACTTATCGGTGCATGAAATCGTAGAGTGAACGCTACAGAGTTCGTAGCGCGCTCGTTTATGTCTTTTGCATTGAATGTCGCGTTGGCGCCACCGTGTTAATTCTCATCAATACTATTATGCATTGAATACAAAAAACCTGTAATATGCAACGGAATGGAATGTTACGCATTCTTAGACATTTTTATTACAAAATAATCATGTCTCTTAGTAACAGTAAAATTTTCAGCGAATAACCAATATATATTTTTGTCAAATTACACTTTATTATTATACTCTAGGTACTCTAGGTGCTCTATCTCATATAATCAACTAATACACAGTAAGAAGAAAAGGATAGAATTAACGCTATCTCGTAATATTTCAACTATTTTCTTTAAGGAGATCACTAAGCAAAAAGAAGAGTAAAGCAGTGTCATTAAATTAAGTATATTCTTTTCATTGATTTAAATTAACATTGAACTTTATATAAAGCCTGTGGTTAAGACACATTGAAGTCAATTTTAAGGAGTCACTACACTAGTGATTAAAACGACAGTGACGTCATATTTCATAATAAATAAAACTTAATTTCATGGTCATAGTATATATTTAATTTTATTCGTTTCGTTTGTTTAAATTAACTTTACAATTATGTTATTCATAACATCACTACACATAATTGTACTTCCTTTGCAAAGCAAATTAAAATGTAATAAGAATAAACACTATGTTCTTGGTACTGCTACATCCGTGAGGATAAACCTATATTTTTCTTTAACACTTGATAAGGCATCACTTGTTAATTATGATTCCACGAATTTTGTTCATTCATGGCTTCGCACTGATTAATAACTTGAATTTATTTTTCTGTTCTTCAGTAAATATTAGCTAATATCCTTACATTATAACCGGGTAAACGATTACTCACTTGCCCGTTCTTATTAAGATATTGAAATTACGAGTACGCAATGACGGTAATTGGCTCATACAATTTCGTTTTATTTTGGATCTTGTGATACCAAAACCCTCGTACTTTAAATATTCTAGCGGAAAATCGTAAAATAGTAGTTACATTACGGCTATCATTAATTAATCTCCATCATCCTATTACCTCTATCGTCTCTAGCCCTAGATGCAATTACTCCAAAAATAAAATGAAACCTTAGCTGTCACCAAAACAGTGCAATCAGCAAGTCCTCCTCAGAGGCCAGTGGTCGGAACCGCGTCGCGGCCTCGCAGCACTTCCTACATCTTCCACACCGGCTCATTACCGCTTCCTCCCAACGCATGCTCGTTCCAATGCCCTCTAACTGGGTCACTCGAGAAGGTTGCGAAAATATTGCATAATGTGTTTTGATTTTTTTAATTGCTGTAAATATTGTTGAAGTTAAACCTTAGTGATGTGAACGTAATGGAACGTAGAAACATTATTTATATTTATTTATTTCTTGTTTTTAATATAAGCAATTCGTTGTGAAGTTATTTGTTTTTAGAAAAAGCTTCTAAAGCATTCGTATTTTGAACTTTGATATCTATATTATGTAACACATACGAAAATCTATACACAAAAATATATAAAATACATTTTGCGCGCGCATTTATTGATAGAGTAAAAAAGTGACGCCGTATTTACATAACAGTTATAGTTTACAACAATAGTAGAACTACGATATTACCGTTTTGATTATGTATAATTGGCTATTCTAATCCAGCTGGTACCACAGTATCAGAGAAAATATCCATAAAATGACTGGATTAAAGGACAACGCCTCAGTTCCCGATGTTTTGCAAAGAAATTACAAGAAACAAATTCGCCACACTTATTTTTCTAATATTTATAAATAAAGAACCGTAAACGCTATAAAACCCCAACAAAACACACCAATGAACGCGCATTACAAGCGATAACTCCAGTGAGACATTTCACAGCATCCATACCAGGCATTAGTTGTGTATCTCTATTAAATGCAATCATCATCGGAGCATTCCGGCCGATTGCCGGCAAGGGTGAAATTACAAAGAGTGCGGGTGCTGCCGGTGTAAAGTGCCAAGCTAAGGCACGAACGTGGAACGCACCGTTAAAAAGTGACACGTCTCGGCTGGCAAGGCATCGCGGGCTCTTTGCACTCCGAGTTAACATGATAAATGGGCACGACATACGAACATATTTCCATAAGCCGTGAAATCGCTGCGTATTATCGCGTCTGCGGGTTGATGTGTGAAAAATGTCAAAACATTTGCGATATTTGATTGCGATGCTTTTGAGATTGTGTCGTAACTTGAGAGTATGTAAAGAATCCTTTAATGGTTTAAATTTTGCGATAGTTTTAGGAAAACAACACAATTGGGTTCACTGTAAATGATGTACCATGTCTATAGACGACGGACACCCTTAATTTTATAAATAACTAAATATACAAAAATAATGATAAACTCTCATATCCAAAAAGGATATTTTGATCTGATGGTGAAGTTCAAACAAAAGGTTACATAAATTAATAAGTATTTTCTTGGCTGTCATCTCAGTTAACAAGAAACCTCGAAGCCGTCTAAACTACATTTTGTCTCTCAACACGAACCATACAAAAAGCAATCAGACTATTTATTTTAGTTTTACTGTCGCAAAAACTGAAACGTCTGTAACAACTTCATCACAATTTGAATATCTTCTCAACGATGCCCAGTGCGATTGCAAGTAAAAAATAAACGTGTAACAGTTAAACTCTCTCGTGCGGTAAATAAATATAAATCTATACAAATAAAGACAGCTATGTCTACAGTTGTGCAACATGCAAAAACTACTGGATGGATTCCTATCACTTTTTCTTAGTTTTTGCCTGTATAATTGAGACTTAAGAACCCTCGGGAGATCTATATTACATTAAAAAAACTGTTTATCGTTAAAGGCAGTGATAATTAACTATGAATACACAAGTAACTTAAAAAAGACAGTAGGGTATGCCTCGTGTTGAATCAGCGCCCTCTAATTTGGCATTCTGATCCAATGCCCACTAGACTATCGCTTACTTTCAATATAAATATAAAGTAAATTTAGTAAGGGAAAAATAGCAAAGCGGCTTTCCTCAATTCGATGCTCAGTCCCCTGAACCGACGACAATGCATGAAGAGATTGATGAAAGTGGATGAAGCGAAAGTAATATGTTAGGATCGATCAAAGTGACGATCCATAGTGTCCGCCTTACCCTATGGGATACAGGCGTGACGATTATATAAATTTAGTAAATCACGAAGACAAAATCAAGGTATCAAGTAGTTAAATATAAATAGCAATATAATTTGAGGTCCGGTGCAGCTGTCGTTTTTGGAAGTGGCCGGACGAACCGTAGCTTCCGCTGATGCGTAGCGGGGTCACAGATCTAGTACAAACATAATTTTCTTGTCGCGTCGCGAATTTATTTATTTCTATTGATTATATTGTTGAACTGTGATTATTGTGCTATGTACACCGTGGGAGATGTCGGTTAGTATTTCACTCAACGGATAATGATGTTTTCTTTACAGTTTCAATAAAACTGCATGAGAAACAGACATACAGACACGTTTTTATGTGATTTTATATGCACATATAATGTATGTATATAAGGTTTCACAAAAACAGAACCTGTAATTCTGTGTGAGCTTTTGCATATGCATGCGCGAAGGGGACTTACAGGTGCCGCTAGCTAATGTTTCTTGTCGTCTAGCTTATTCCCGTCCCAAGATTCGATTAGGAGCTAAAATATCAATACACCGGATACTTAAGATTTTTTTATACTTCATGTATATAATAAATTGTAAGTGATCCTTAACAAGAGAGTTCAGTTAGGCGTATTATGTTTAAAGAACGATAATGACCTAAAAAAACGAAAGTAGGTATTAGAAGTGTAACTATTGAAATATAAAAGAAGCCGTATATTAAAAATTCCAAATTATTTAAATCTTGAATACTTATATATTAAAACAGAGGCCGGCCGGCTTCACCTGGGTGCAGGTACTTTTTAAGTCCAATCCATATCAGATACATAGATAATATTATTTTGAATACTATTTTATGTTTAAACTCAACGTGACTGCTGTCCGCTATAACGCTTTACCCGTTCCGTTCCGTTCCATCCCGTCTCTTTCTGTCCTATTTCATCTGCCCTATACTCTATCCCATCCCATTTCTCTGAGTTTGAAAGATTAGAAAATATAATATAACAACTCCAAATAATACGCCGGTTGTGTAATCATAATTCCTGTATTATATGTGGCTGCCTCGATCATCCCACGAAAACATTTTTTTTTCCGGGATAAAGTAGACATGTGTCAATCCATGGTGTCATCTACCACCATACCCAATTTCGTCATAATTGGTACAGTCGTTTGAGCATGAAAAAGTAACAAACAAATAAACTTTCGCCTTTATTAGATTAGAAGAGTATAAAGTGTTAATATTTCTATTCATGTTGATATTAACCTTAGTACGTTTGCATGCTAAAAATAAGGTCATAATGAAGATATTATATTTTTATTTATTTCATATTTATAATATAGAAATCATTGTTTTGTTTTCATTATGTTTTACTCTAGATGTAGAGAACTTAACCACCTAAAATATGTGTTTAAGGATGTATTTTCTTATAATTTTGTAACAGTTATATCCAGGATTATTTAACACCCATGTTTGTGAGTTCCTTGCAACCACTATGCAATAATTATAAGTATGTACATTACTTCTGTGTATCAAAACATCTAAATTACCACTTGCTATAGCCATCAAAAACTTATCAACAACTATTCCAAGCTATATCAGTACTCCAGATATGCGAATAATTAAAAACCTAAAAACATGTCACTTATTATGCATATTTATAGATTCAGCCAAAAAATATTTTATTTAATATTATATTCCATAATTTATTAGCCTACATTATTTCCCTTTGTCAACAAATACCGCCAAATAACATTTCGAAACTATAAAGCTATTTTAAATTTTTACATATTTATTACACATCATTTTTAAACACTCCCTATATTCCATTAAAATACAATCCATACAGATACCATGAAATATTTCTCTACGATCTACTCTACGAAAATTAAACCATAACAAGAAAAACCAAGAAAAGTTCAAAATATAGAAAAATAATCTCCCCAACTTACCTCAAACTTAGCACCATTTTGCACCAAGTAATCACAAGCTGTCATACACACAACACTTGTATGGGAGTACACTACGTAATATCGCGGTCGAAGCGAGCGCGCGGCGCACACGGACTCCGCAAGTCAAATGGTAGGTCTCAGCCTCCGCCGTGGCTTCTGATCCGCGAAGTGGTACCACCATCTGCCACCAGCAAGCATTTCCTCAACCCACTGGCGGGTACTTTTATGTGTGATTATGTTAATGTCCCAATTTTAAAATAAAATATTAATTTCGGAAGTTTTTTCATGTTCATAACCGAATTGCTGCGAATATTTTTATACATTCAGTCTTTTCCTGCTTTAGCGATCATTTCTTAAATCAGCAGCAAGAAAGCCAGTTTATAAATTAACGGGATAGTATTAACGTTTTTTTCAGCCCGACACTGACCTCTTTCCTATTACTGTCAGGATTTTTGATTTGGTTCCCTAATCTGTGAATTCAGTTCAATATACACGGGGGAGAATAAAAATAAATTCATAAGGCAACGATGTCTTAAAATTTAAAATTGATATCGACGATTTTACATGCTCTCTAAATCTTGGATAAAAATTAGGTTATAAGTTAATAATTACCCGTTTATCAATATCAGTACTAGGTATGTCCTATAATAAAAAGGAACATCCAGCATCTCACAGGCCGGCTCTGTTGTGAGAACCGGCGAAAGGTAATCGTCAGTCTTTCATTGAGGCTCCTCTTGGATAGCACTATAGGTACTTCAGCGGGGCAGTATAAAAACTCAAATCCTTCAAATCTACTGAATCGTATCCATAGTTGTGGGGCCCTAACCGCGTAAATTAGGGAAGCGGAGTCCAGATGCCTCACCGCAGTCACGGTCTACTGCACGCAGACGCACTTACTAAATAAAAAGTAATTAGGCGGAAACTAGTTTTGAATTGCTTTAACGCCCTTTTGACGGAAATTTTGGCATGCTTGGGTAAAGATATTTATTTCCAAGTTTAAGGATCTAGCCTTGGCAGATACTTAAAAATAGAATTTGGCGGTTTGGTAATAATACGCTGTTGTTTGGTAAAATATAGTGTATTGAATAAGGTATAGTTTGTAATAACATTGTATCCTTACAGACAACTATTTCGTGGTTGGAATTAAGTTCAGAAACATAGTCTAGAATAGAGCATTAAACCAGTTACTATTTTTTATAAAATGATAATATATAAAGATTGACTCGATTTGTACTTTTTATTTCTGTTTTTTTTATTTAATATTTCTGTATGATTTAAATACGAGTATATATAAAAAAAACAAAATTGCACTTCTTTTTATTCTCATTCTAGACGAGATACCAAAACCATTCAGAGCTGACTAAGCTTCAAGCCTCCATTAACCACTTTAAGCTGACCTCAAAACGCATAATATAAACAAATTTATTTCAAGAAATTCGTTTTATTAACACAAATTTACTCTCAATACAAAAGTCGGAACCTTTCACGGAATGCCTTCGTAATTTTAACTAACAAGTAACGGCGAGTCGAACCGCATCAATTTGCTTCGGCTAAAATCTAGACACAACCTGATAACAACAAGGTATTTGGTAATTTCATTGTAATTTAAATAACAAATTCTAAAAGAATATTCCGATCAGCTTCTCCATTCGCAACACCAAATTGAAGCCGACCACTAGAGACGTCAACGTCACCACACCAATGGTTATTTTCATCGGCCTGTAAATATGAACAGCCAGTTTAAAAGCTACAAATAATCTCCTATTTTTAATTATTATTAATAATGCATTCTAAATTATAACTACTGCAGTAATTATATTATACGTGCCTTTTACAAACACTTATTGCTATCTCATTGCCCAGACGCCAACCGAAAACCCTTAAAATACTATAGCCATCTTAATTTAGCAAATAAACTGATCATTTACTCGCAGACAGTACAGCAAAGATAACGTGGTAAATAATTTCTAAAGTAAAAAGTCCTTTCTACTACGCGAAGTTGACCCTGGCAGAACTCAAGGAATCAATTCTGATATTTTCAATAATAGAAAGCGTTTGAATATGAATAGAACGTTTTGTGTTCTGTTTTGCCATACTAAACAGAAAAAAGAAAGAAAGAAAGAAAATAAGTTTATTGTTGGTACAAATACAAAAGCAAAACAAATAAATTAATATTAATAATAAAAATAATCCAACCGAGAAAATAAAAGATATAAGGTATTTACAATGAAACAAAAATGTGTTATTTATATAAAGATAACAAAAGATAATAATATTCTCCATTACTATTTGTGCCAACAACAGGAACCCTCATTCAGCTTATTACTGCAGTACAGCATAAGCAGTACCACAGCGCTGATTTTCAATGAGGGACCTTAGTGACATCCGGGCACTACGTCGGTGTGCAGATTGAAATTAGTATAGGTACTTGTACATGTATTTTAGAAAAATATTGATAAATTATACAATATAAACAGGAAACATAAAACATTCAGAAACAAAAAATAAAAATATAACGAAAATTACAAATTCATATGATATACGATAGATATATAGAACGATATATAGAACGATACGATAGATCATTACCAGGACAAGACTACGTACATATATGACGTATATACGACTACTTATATGTATCCTTTGATAATGAGCCGTCATATTGACCCACATAAATGTATCGCGATTTGGATTCCTGTTTATTCCGATACAATCAAGCCAGCATAATTGAGTCGAACTGGCAGGAAATAGCTTTCTTATGAGTCGTTTCTTACATCCAAACGTCACATACATACATAAACCTGACTCCGCAGTCAGATCGAGTCTTGTGTCGTGGTTATCAGAAACTACGAGAGACTTTAGGTCTCACAAACACCCAGACCCGAAATAAATATTTTCGGTAGCAGTCTTGGTATACCCTATATATGGATCACACAAACATTTGTCTTGGTGTGGGGATTGAAACCTCAGCCTCTCGTTTCACGGCCGACGTCCGACCAACTACGCCACGGAGGTAGCATTCATTCTGTCATTTATTAGCTTACCCGTCAGCATGGTGGAAGTACAGGGCGCTCCGCAGCGTGTAGTACACGAGCTGCATGTAGCAGTAGATGAGGTAGTACAGAGCCAGCGCGGTGGCCGTCACTGACAACTGCACCAACTGCACCAGGTCTGCTACGATATGCCATGACCTGCTTGTTGGGATGGACTGTAAATTAGAAGATAAATAACATTATAGTAATTATCTTATTTATGTTGCCTTCGCAAACATTTGCAACCCTGGTATCTTTCTACGCGAATGAATCTCTTTTTTGTGAATTATCAAAGTAACAAATCCTCTCAGTGGCAGCTTTTTATGGGCTTTGAACGTTTAGTTCCATTGATCATATCCCAGGCTCGGCAATCTACCATATTTCTATTTATGATCATTTATAATGAAATGGATTAGAAGAAGAATAAAAAAATTGCACACGACTCAAAACTTAAATATAAACAGTTATAAAAAGTCTAGTAATATTCTAGATAACTCGTAATCTACTTTTTAATCATAACGTCGCATTAAAAAAGTTCCGTCACGTACAGCATTACTTTAAACATTTATCAAGCTTATAAAATTTTACCAAATGCTTCGTTAGCAATTCGCGACCTCTTAAGTGGTCACGAATCGTAACAAAAAAATAATTCGCGTAATTAAATAACCCAAATATTTTGTTTTTTTATAGATTACAACATAGAAAATCTCAGAATATGTTGTAAAATTTTCAAAACAAGCATTTCTAAAAAATACAATTGACAGATAAAAAATACATTTTAATCGTAAATTAATTTAATAATTCATGTAACTTAGTTTGATGTCATAATTATAATATAATATGATGAATAGACAAAACTGTGAAATAAATTAAAAGTAATTTAGCACCAAATAAATTGAATCAAATGAAAGTGTGATTAACCCGGCAGCACAATTAAGTACATAGCATACAAAACACTTTACCGTACTTGGTCATAACCTAGAGAGATCGCTATCTAAATAAGTTAATTATGTTGGTATAAACATTAACAACATTGCGCGTCGGCAACCTTATTTGTGGACGTAAAACCTCAATTTTACAAAATAAATAATAATTGATTAATTACATTCTTCCTTCCTGAATGCCTTCCCTGTGTTACGTATTGTAATCTTCATTCGTGTTATTGAAAAAAAACATTCTATAATTACTTCGAATTGCCCTTGCTTATCTGATCGTAGAATAGTAGGAATAAAGGTATGTATGTCCACTACTGCAATGCCTTCCATTTTTAAATTGTTATGCAGCTGTTTCCAGCTATAATTTGTATTTGTCATATAAAGTGCCTAATTTTATTGCTTTATAAAAGCATCGTTTTAATATTTATAACAACTCCTGATCCTATCATTACAACTAACTACTGAAAACGGCGTCATTGTTTCAAACGTATCTACATAGAAAACATAAACTTTTTATTTCGTTTCCTCGTATTTAAACTTTCATCTTTATTACGCTCCAGTGTTGTCCACTATAATTAAATTTCCTGCATCAGGATAATAATTTTAGAAATACAATTCTTATCATATTCTCGGATTCTTGGCTACATTTAAATTTAAGTACATTATCTTTATTTTTATTTTTATTAATCCTATGTTCCTTAATTGGCACACAATCTCCCACAGCGATCAATGAATTTCTGAAGCTGAATAAACACACAACCATCATGTCTAATAAAGGAAATAAAAAAAAAATAAAAAAAAAAGAAAAATCAATGCCAATAAAAACCAGCCAGAGTTACGTAATTTGAAAAAAGAATGTCATTTTTAACATGGCTGGGAACACTAGAGGGTTGCATCGGTATGAACGTCACGATCCTAGGCCCGATGCTATCGCTCATCACGAGCGCCATTAAGGGACGGTTAACTCCTACGCCGCGCCGCACCGCGGGTGAATCGGCGTTTTTAATGTATTGTTATCGCCACTTTCAACGTTACGCGATAATATGAAACAACTTGCTTCAACCTTCATAAAGAAGGATCGTTTGTAAGGATACAGTTGTCTTAGATTTATGGATAAGTTGTTGGCTTGTGTCCGTATTAAATAAATACTTGCGGTAACCACGATTTTATAATGTGACAGGATATGGAGAAAACAAATCGAAAAAGTTACTTTACAAATTATTAACGTAAATAAACCCTTTGCTTCAAACATTGAAATCATTTTCGTGACATGTACATTTTCTAGCAATTACTTAGCCATTAATTAACCGCATAGTTATGGGATATTAAAACGAAAGGGAGAACTTACAATGACAATACATCGATATGAAATGCTGGGATACTCACCACGCGGCACGCCTCCTAACACGACTCGCACTGAAATTAATAGGCGCTCAGAAACAGCTCATACCGAACGAAAAACGGCAATCGTAATTATTTTTTCAATTGGGATATCTTATTAATTGGGAAAAAAAAACATGATAAAAAACTATGGTATGCATTATGCAACCGTATAAACTTGGCAGCGGAAAACATATCTACGAAGCAAAACATTGAGCTTAATATAATATCTAGGCAAAAACGTGGTATACAACAAAATATCCTTTTTATTTTCAGGTCATAGGTCAAAACAAATCACAAAACAACACAATTATGTTTGTATAACTCAGATCAATAAAGTTCGCAAATTAGAATTTAATGCGACCTAACGGCCCAGGACGTGGGCTGAACAAAAACCGATGAATCAAGGAAGAAACGCTCACAGATGAAAGATAGAGGAGCGCACGACCGGAGCCGCTCCTGTCACGACCAATTGTACAATAGCTGCGTTACAGGTAACTACGCCCGACCAATTAAACTATTCTTAGCATTGTCGCATAAGTACAAGGACAATATGCAAGTAAGGAATGCTTGAAGAGTGTGTACAGGAACATCATTGAAAATTAGGGATATAATATGTTCATGGCATTTTATGGAGTTAAATACTGGATCAATGAAGCCTCGCAAGTTGTTCGCTAGTCACGTGTTGATAGTGTTATCGTGCAAAGTGCGTGGTGGCCTGTTGGTGAACGAACCAGACACGGCTGCCAACATGTTCACGGTGGTCGCAGGTTCAAATCCCAGGGAACACCTCTGACTTTTCGGAGTCATGTGTGTATGGATAGTCAATCACCACGAACTATAACGGCAAAGGAGACATTGTGAGGAAACCTGCATACCAAAGCGATTTGTAAGAATTTCTATTTCTAAAGTTCACCAACCCGCACTAGGCGAGCGTGGTGAACTATATGGCCTAGCACCTTCTAATTCTACTCTCCGTCATAGCCTTTATCAACCATTTGTATCTTTGCCACTCTTGTCTTACAAAGAAAATATTTATCCACGGAACATTAACGTATAATTAAAAAGTTACCTTTTTTACAGCCATTGTGGAGACATCGCTTGTTTGATCTAATAGCTCTTGTGGAATTATTGTCGGTTGATGCATGTGAGTGCAGTATGCCGAAATGCATGTATTCTCGAACTGCCAAAAAAAATGAGATCTGAGTATTTCAAACTCCTCCTATTAATTTAACTTTATGATAAATTTCGTTGCGGGTTAAAGACAAGTTAGATATTCCCGGAGAATCGCTGAGCTTCAATTCTCGGTGTCATTAATATGCGTGCCACCGTTGATCCTACAGGAGATGCAGTGGTGGGTGGGGTGAGGGCAGGACAGTCGCCATATCTGAGTATTTACATGAATGTAGTCGTCTACGACAGGTTGTTAATTTAATAGAGGATGCAACGCAAAAATTACAGAACAAATTCCGCAGGGCTATGACACATTGGCCCCGATGGCTTTAATTATACCAGTGATTCCCAAAGTGGTCCAGGTGGACCCCCAGGGGTCCACGGGAGACTTGCTGGGGGTCTACGTAAGCGTGAACAAAATATGGGGGTCCATAAGATGTTAATGGGGGTCCACGAAAATTTATCTGCTTTTGATAGTAAAAGCAAAAATAAATGTAAGCATAGTTTTTATAAGGGCCTACCTACATTGTTTTAAGTACCTAACTAAGCAGATAATATTTTAATAAGGCAAGCGATTGTTACTTGTCCAAACTTGCGTATTCGATATTACGTACAATTTCGTGTACAGACTTGCAAAGCGCTATCCGCCCGACAATGCTTAATGCTTGTTCAGACATGAACTTGATCACCACTATAAATACTTGATGCCAAAGGCAAACTCATTCATTTGTTTCCGGAATTTCGAAAAAAAGTGTGAGAAAATTTATATCAGTGTTTGCTAGTGCCGGAGAAAAGTAAGTACCTACCTTTTTTTTGTTATAGTACTTAAGTATTTTGTTTCCGTGTACTAGTCGGTTGATCACAACTGCTTGTATAGATAGGTAAGGTAGATTAGACGTGTATATAATCTAAGATAGGTAACTTAGTAACTTACAGATATTTTAATTGTCCTCTTTCGATTTGAAGACAAACACAGCACGTTTTATTCCATTGTTTTTTCACGAGAGAAGCACTGCCTCTCTAAAAAGGCCGAATAAGCAATATTGCAGAGCAATTAATATTGTAATTTTTCTTGCAAATAACTACTAGTTTTATAAAACAGTAATTTCACAATCATTTTATATTAAATAAATAAATACACCCAACAGTCACATACATAGTCCTGACCCCACACTAAGATCGAGTCTTGTGTCGTGGGTATCAGGAACTACGAGAGACTTTTCGGTCTCACGAACACCCAGACCCGAAACAAATACCTGTGGATCACACAAATATTTGTTTCGGTGCGGGGATCGAACCCGCGCCCTCTCGTTTCACAGGCGGCGTCTAACCAACTGCGCCACGGAGGCTGACTAATTGAGGCTAATTGATTTTGAAGTAACTACATATTTTATCAAAATTATTCCTTTTCGGAAAAAGCGAGCGGTGCGCGGGCGACGGGAAAAGGGCGGGGCTTGGGCTTCGATGCCAGTTTGTCACGTTTTAATGTGCGTTTTAACAATGAAGCCGCAGACAAAAAATACGCAAATACACGGAGCGCGTGAACTCATTGATTTGATGAAATGTTAGTTATCGTTTTTAAGGAATTTTGAGATTTCGACTTTTATTTTTTCCTACACAAATATGATCAGTATTCGATACTGAGTACACCAATTTTTATTTGTACTATTAAAAATTAGTGGTAAATTAGGTACTTTAAAATTGATACCGTTTTGTGAAAACGTCTGTATTTGTCTTAGCGGTTTATTAGTTGGTCCCTTTACAAGCCGTAATTCTATTTCCGCGTGCTGACAAAGGCTGCGGTGTGATACCTATATTCAGAAAAAAACTTGGTTACTAAAACATTTTTTTTTTACAGGTAAGGTAACTGACACGAAACATGGCTACAGCAAAGAAAAAATGTCGACAATATAGTGTCGATTATTTGAAATATGGTTTTGTTCCATCAGAGGCAGACAAACAGTTGCCCATGTGCCTATTATGCAACAAAGTTTTGAGCAATGACTCTATGAAACCATCAAAGCTCGAAGATCATCTAAAAAGGTGTCATACTGATAAAATAGGTAAAGATTTAAAATATTTTCAAACATTGAAGGAAAAATATGAAAAGAGACCCACCATGCACAGTATGTTCGCTTCAACATCTCAAAGTAACGATGATGGCTTGCGGGCATCTTACAATATCTCATTACTTATAGCAAAATCTGGAAAACCACACACTATCGGAGAACAATTAATTTTACCCGCTGTTGAAGAGGTTTTAAAAACTGTTTTGCACAAATCTCCGTTTGACGTACTAAAAAGAATTCCATTAAGTAACAATACTGTACAAAGACGCATTGATGAAATGAGCTCTGATATCGAAAGTTTTTTGTGCAATCATCTGCAAAAAAATCATTTTTCTATACAACTGGACGAGTCAACGTTACCCGGTAATGAAGCATTATTATTGGCATATGTCCGATTTATTATGGAGGAAGAAATTCACGAAGAATTGCTATTTGCCAGAACTTTGGAGACTGATACTAAAGGCGAATCAATATTTAATGTCCTGAGTAATTTTTTCACGGAAAAATCGATTCCATTTACAAACATTATTTCAGTGGCAACAGACGGAGCTCCTGCAATGGTCGGGCGATATCGTGGGTTTATAAGTCATCTCAAAAGAATTATACCAGGACTTACAGCTATTCATTGCGTAATCCACCGACAACATCTTGTGGCAAAACATTTAAGTGACAGGTTGAACCAATCTCTTCATTTTGTAATAAAAGCTGTCAACAAAATCAGAAGCAATGCATTGAATACGCGTTTATTTGCTCAATTGTGCGACGAAAATGATGAAGACTTCCAACGACTGCTCTTACATACTGAAGTACGCTGGTTGTCGAAAGGTGCATGCTTAACGAGATTTTACTCTGTTTTCGATTCCGTATTAGAGTTCCTAGAAAGTAGAGATCCAGATTTAAAAGAAAACTTGATCAAACTCAAAGCAGACATTGCGTATTTGACAGATTTGTTTAAAAAATTTAATGATATTAACTTGCAGTTACAAGGGGACAGCCTGAATTTAATAAAAACAAAGGGGATAATTTCGGCTTTTCTTGGGAAATTGAAATTTATGAAGCAAACATTAGTCGGCGCGAATTCTCTCAATTTCCAAACTTGTCGCAGGTAGAATGTATTGATGAGGATATCCATACCTACAGTCAACATTTAAATGCCCTGCATGATGACTTCAAAACCAGGTTTGAAGATATCCTGACGATGGATATACCACCATGGATCATAAATCCATTTGATGAAACGGAAGTGGCCAATGTTGTATTACAAGAGGAGCTGCTCGAGCTAAGCACCAATGAGGAGCTGAAGGTGAAATTTAGAAAAGGCTACCAAACATTTTGGCTGCAAGCAGAAATACCCGAAAAATATCCTGGACTGTGGGAAATCGCAAGGAAATTTTTAATAGCTTTTCCCTCGTCATACCTTGTCGAAAGGAGTTTTAGTGCCGTTACAAATCTCTTAACAAAAAAAAGGAGCAAATTAAACATCACAGAGCGGGGGGATTTGCGGTTATTGCTCACAAAAATAAAGCCAAACATTGATCGTTTGCTGACACTCCATCAAATACATCCTTCCCATTAATTAAAATTATGACCTGAACCTATATTACCTTATTATTTTTTTCTTGTAATTCTATTCTTTTAATAAATAAAGTGTTATAAAATGTACCATTTTTCGTTTTTATTTTACCTATCGGAATATAGGGACAGAACTCAGAAGCGACACAATTTTTATTTTTTGGCGACTTTAAGAATGTGGTAGAAATGTAGCAGCAGGGGGTCCACCAAAACCAGTAAAATTTTGAAAGTGGTCCACGAGAAAAATAAGTTTGGGAACTACTGAATTATACCAAAAATCATTTAGAGTAGGATTTCAAACCTATGATACCAAAGTCTTTGAGTCCTCTTTGTTTAATAAAATAAACTAACACGTGACATTCATAAATGTCTACTGTTCTGGTTAACATACATAAACTCACGCCTTTTCGCAGAAGGGGTAGACAGGGGTGCTACCAGGTCACTCGCATTTCAACTTGTATGTTCCGTCCCACGATGTGATAGGGGCGAGCCTATTGCCATATCGGGTACAAATTCCTAACTCCTGGCTGATAATGAATAGAAAAATCCAATATCACTTTGTCCGACTCGGTATTCAAACCCGAGACCTCAGCTTTGTAGCGTAATACAACTACGCCACCGAGGCAGTCATTTGTTCTGGTAATAGTATAAGAAAGTAAAAACAATATCAATGCCGTCAATTATATTTAGCCACGTTATTCATACCTTATGATTACAGCATAAGGTATGAATAACCGTTTTTGCTACTGGCCGGACATTAGCCGAAAGTTAGAACGTCTTATTTTCGTCCTTATTCTTATTTATATATAATATAAAATATTTACTGTTCCAGAAGACGTGGCATTATCGGGAGTAGGAGGCGGCGGCGAAGGGAATCTCTTCAAGATTTGTTTCAGTTTCTCACTGGTCCTGATACAACCGCACTTGCGACGCCAACTGCTTTCATCTTCCTCTTCAATCTGACTCACGTTGGCAGTAACGTTGTTGTTCATAGGAAAATAGAGGTATTGCGCTGGCTCTTGCAAAAGTTTTGACGAAGAGCAATCGCATGAATTATACTCTCTCACTATACTCGTAAGTAGAATTAAAAATATTATATATCTTAATAACATTTAATATTAAATTTTATATTTTTTGCAATTTTACTGCCTGTCTACAAGCTATTTAAATTAAACAATTATGAAAATGTAGGCTGAATTGTTTTGTTGATAGAATTATTATTCCTAAATATTCGCTATATAAAGTATTCCACTACCAAATTTTAAACTTTATTCGACTTGCGAATACAATATTCATTTTCTACTTACTAACAAGACGTCGTAACTTGTGTTGAAAAATTGCAGTTTCATAAACGGGTTTAAGTATGGAGTAATGGGTAATTTATAACTAAAATTGTTTAATAGTTTCGATTTAGGACATTAAAACATTTAATGTAATTTTGAAAGGTATAAAATAAATATAAACATTTAACAAATTAGACAAACTGCCAAACACTTAGATAATATTGCCATGTTTTATTGTATTATGTCATTAACAAATATTACACCAAAGAGTTTAATTTGGTAATATGTCAGTAAAGGTTACGAAATAATAAAATCTTTCTTCTATGAATTGTAAGAATTTTCGAAGCGTATCGCTAGGCTAATGATAACTAATCTTTATATGGTTCAATGGTTTATGCGCATAACACTAGGTCGGAAATAACAAGGGCTACTTTTCAATCATTCTGTACACATATCTATACTTTAAATATCACTGTCTCTAAAGCTTCTAAATCAAGGATGTGTGACGAAAAACTCTAAAACATAAACTTCGAGCGCAGTTACCACAGAAGCCGGATCACGTAATGCGTCCACGCCACTTGCCGCTTATTTATAATTACACACTTTGACAATTTTCCCAAACATTCTTGAAACTGGGTAATGCAGCGTAATGCGATCCCATTTTCGTTCATGGAATTTGTAGTTTTTTGAAGCGGTAATCGTATTATTGGTCATGACTTTGTCTCCGTGGAATCGGAGGTCATAGATCGGCTTCTGGTTCTTGAACTATGTATGTGATTGTTGGGTATATTTATTTATTATTTATCTTAAAATGCAGGTCTACCTCGTTTAAAAATCAGTGACTGATTTGAATAGTATCAAGTGAATGATGTTATTTTCGAAATATATGTCCTAATTTAAACAAACTTTATAAACTTGATGTCAATGTTTGTTCTGCCACTCAGTATCATTTTTTTTTTACTCATGATGCACTAAAATACGGAAATGAGGTCGCCCGTTTTAATACACCATCCGATACAATAATTTTCATTCCCAAAGAAAATACCTTTCTTTTGAGAATTTCGCATCAAATGATAACCACTCAGTCCTAGTGTGAACAAAACACACTAGCGCAAATGTATGGCGATAATGCCTATTAGCAGCTAAACCACAAACTATTCAGCAAAATATAGCACAAAGGAAATTGGCACAATTTAGTCTTTTATATTTTTGTAGTTTTTTAATGCTGTCTAAAACACTTCCTTAGATAATTTTGCCCATTGCTCAATTCGAAGATGACTAACATTCGTAAAGATTAGAAATATTTGTGCGGGTCAATACCATTTTCGTGTAATAACGGAATGGTGCTGGTCACTATAATACTCTTTTGTTCCCCGGGCTTTAATTTGCCTATTGTGATACTTATTTGACGTATTTGCGGTTAGAGCACTTGAAACGGCTCTAGATGTATTCATAAAGGCAAATCGAATAGATTGGTATTTAGAGCAATCGCTGCAAAAGGTATTTTTGAAGAAGTAATGTTATTTAAATACCATTCTCAGTAAATAGGTATAAGGCAATGGTTTGTATCACAGACATGCATCTATGCTATCAAATTGTTCTAAAAAAATACCAATTGTTTAAGGTAAGTATCTCTTTTTTTTATTCAACCTACGCATCTATCGAAATGAAATTCATAATCAGCAATATTGTATAAGCCCATACTCGCTCACGTATGAGTAGATACGAGATTCCTCTACAGTCAAAAGTTCGATTGAAAGAGCTTAGACAATCATTGAAGATGCTAGCCTATTACGGGTTGGCATTATCACATACCATCGAAATTCTAGTAACGATCTCTACAGTTTGTAGTTTTCCTCATCCGTAAAATTCCAAGCTAAATTTTAGCTATAATGGTAAGCTTCCAATATGTATTATCCCACTAAGTCTAAAAAATCATTACTCACAATACCATTAGACTCCGCAAACCTGTATGTATATAAAAACTTGACCACGTAGATTAACGGTTAGGGTCACGACGTATATATATTTCTTACATCCAAGAAAACAATTATATTGTACGTGCTTCAAAACGGTAAAGTGTTCACAATAGACATTACGATTACTGTAGTATAGGGCTTTTGACATATGCGCAGGGAACGCATGAGACATTATGGGTACCTACCTTACATAACAGTTTTATCTTTTAGCGCGTGTGAAGTTTAAACGAAATTATTTCTCATACTTTTATTCTGGCTCTGCAAAGTGAGTGCACTACGCCCGATGGTAAGAACATTGCCGTCTAAATAGTATCGAACGGCTTCAGCCTTGTCTCTCGTCGTTCAACACAATTTTCCTGGTCTCATTAAGTTTTAGGATAATCTCTTAATCAATAAAAAGAAACAGAATACATACTAGCTCCTACAAATTAAAAACCAAATCTGCTCATCACAAAACAATCGAGGTGCAATTAATGTTGCATGTGTCAGAAATATTCTTAAACAAAATGTAAGACTTATAAAATTTTAGTAGCTTTCGTGCAAATTTCACTAAGATTATACACGGTAAGTTATTATTACGCATTAAGTTATAACTGTCTGTAATACCACGACGTTCGTGCTCTTAAAAATTGATCACTTCATGCAATAATCTGACTCAACGCTGCAGTCGATTAACGGTAGCACCGTTGCATTTTTGTGTTGATTTGGAACAGAAAAACCATTCCAAGTAGATACCCCGATAATAAACTAATTGTTTAGGCTAAAGTGTGAATTGGCTCTCATCCGAGTTTTTAGTATTGATAGATATTTTCGGTCGTAATAACTGACACGCAAAACGAATATTTTAGGGTCACACAAGCATTTATCTCGGTAGATACTGAAACCGTGACTTCTCGGTTTGTATTGAGCTTCTCATCTAATACCGTCAAATATAAAATATGCACACCTACCTAGTACAATCATAAAATGTTTCATTCTATGCTATTTAAGCAAATAGCATGCATCTCAAATCGGTTTTCAAGTTTAAAAAACCTGTGAGAGTAGATAACCGTATTATCCATTGTGGAATGCACAAACATAAAATCAAAGATCATTAAGAGTTCAATTAAAACGTCAATGAGATTCCGTGAAATTCCTTGCTTATTGTGAAACCCAAATGCTATAGTCAAATTGTTCCCAACAATGCTGGCGATTTCTCGCTTTCTTCAATCATTTGTTACGAACTATTTTCAGAAGGGTATAAGATTTGTAAGTAATTTAAACATCAGTGGGTTTTTATTATGTCAAATTGTTACGCCTTACTACTTTTATTTTGAAATTTATTTTAAGCTATATCAAATAGTTATCGCATGAGTAGCTAGGTATGTAACTATATATTTTTTTATTTAGTTACTGACTAATATGATTATTATAAAGCTATAGAATTAGGATAAGAACATATCGGTATATATGACATCAGGCACTACACCTCAATGATCTATGATCTTCTACAACACAGACATTAAACCGTGAAATCCACGATTATAATTTTATATCGGGTGTTCCACTTTTTTAAGCTTTAGAAAAACAAAGGTACTTAACATTAAATAATAATTCAAATGTGATGAAACTGGCAAAGATTAAAATACACATTTGACAAGAACCTTCATAAAAAAAACACTATCTCCCATACTTACTCAACATCAGCTCGCAACGCAATAGCGGAAGTTAAATCCCATTCATAGTTTAATTTATAGCGCTTACATAATTTCTCTATATTAATCGAACATTCAATCAGTAGGCTTGGTTATTAATCAAGCAGCAGTTGTCAGAAGATGAGAAGTTCGCAGGAAGTTGGTCGGCTGTAGAAACTGCGACATTGTAGGGCCGGCCACCTGGCGCGTGGTGCGAATCGCACGGTCGTTCACTTGGCTAAGCTATGCAGTAACTGCGCATACTGAGTCATGCGATGCGACTTTTCTATTTCCAGCTATAAAAGTCTTTTTGCCCCTATTTTGTGCGATGCCATCCTATAAAAGTTTGGAGTTGTAAAAGTCTTTTTAACCGAGGTTTTGAAGTTGACAATCATTTGTTTTCAAAATCCTAATAATATTTAATTAATTTCCCTGTAGGTTTTAAGAAGGCTCCTCTAGTTTCCACAGACTCGCCGAATAGTTAATTGTCAATAAAATGCATGCCACTGTTGTTCCTGATTTACACCAGTTGCACTAGTGGGTCTGAGGCAGAATATACCCAGCAGTGTCACTTAGTATGAAGCCATCAGTTGTTGACGCCAACTTAGAATCGAATCAGGAATTAATTTACATACAACTATTGCATTCATAGTTACGTACCGATTTCATTACATTTGACCCAAGCTCAACAGTCGGTTGGTGGTACCTCCTTATAAAAATTCCTTTGAAACCTTAATGTCACGTTGAAATTCCGATGTAAATGTACAAAGAAACATGTTTTAGGATCTATTTGCTAGTCGTGTGTCGTCCGTACCACCAACGATACGAGATAAAATCCTTGTATGTGACTGGGGTGTAAAATTTTATTGTTATTTAGATAATAATTCATAGTCACGAACGCTGTGGTAAAATATTTCATGGTTTATAGTGTGATGAAAGAGCTTTATGACTGCTCACGTAAACATATTCAATTGATGCGTCACAAAACAAATGTTACGAAGATTTTGATAAATAGATTTAATATTAGCCCTAACAGTTCATTTTATCATTCTATACAGCAACCATTTTTTATCAGGTAGGTACCCTATCGGTCTATCTATGGTATGAGTGAAATTTCAACGCTGTTCATAAATATTCTTATTTGTTAATTATGATCGAGAGCGATTAATAAAGATAAAATCTCAAAAAAATAACAGTTTTGATGTGCCCAAGCCTATCCACATAATGGTAACAAAACTTAAGCAAATACTACTGCCTACTTACATACAAATATCTGAATGTAAGATTTAATACCTGCTCAATATTTTCACATTGAATATATTTTTTTGATACTCTACAACCTACATAGTATATATCATTTAAATATGTTGCTTTAAATTATTGGTGTAAGTACATAATATCACAAATCCATTCTAGATCATTAATTATTCAATTTTTTTTAATTCCATATAGAGAAATTAAGAACAGAATCGTTTCCTTTCAATAGCTTTTGATAAATTAACTGTACCATATTTAAAAAATGTAATGTGATCTAAACATAGCAACATTTGGATAGTTACTATCAAAATGCATAATTTATTATGCTATAAAGTAAATCTCAGAAAAATATATAAAAAGTAGTTAAAGTGCGTGGCACGTCCCCGTCTAAAGAAAAACACGCGCTCTATTACCGAACTATTTTTGTTTCATCCCGTCAGAGTACAAAAATACCCCGCGGATAATAGGCGAGACGAATGATTTTCAAATTATATTCTAAAATATGGGCACACATTTATTATATACGAAAAAATCTATATTTCAAGAATTAACAAAGGCTTAACACAGTTTTAAGCCATTTTTCTAATAATTTTTCAATAGTGCACAAAAAACGCTAGTAGGTGTCATGGCGTCCGCTTTGATGTCACTACTAGGTAAACATGTCATTGCGTACTACTAAATCTGTGGTCTATGCGCAGCGAATGCGTCATGCTTACATAGGCGTGACATCATGCGTTGTGAAGAGCGTTTTTGACAAAATGGCCGATTGCTATATTTTGTACTTTGATTTTATTTAAAATCTTATTAATCTCCAAGTATAGATTAAAACTGAATTATCATTTGAAATCCTTGTAATACGTATTTTCTCTTAAAAACATAAAATCTTTAATTTTTTGATACTGTCGTCTCGCCTATTATATAAACGCAACTAGGTCGCAGTTACATAAGCATATTGCACGAGAAAAAATACAATTACTAATGTTAATCATCCAAGGTAAAATTTCATGTTTTGAAGACACCGTATGAACAATAGGCGGTTTACAAGGCCACCACACAATGGACTTGTTCGGTGATTTTGGAAATGCGAAGGTCAACGGTGTTTGATTCGCGATAAGCCCTTCCTTCTTGTTAGCTGCGATAAGTTATTTCACGGTGGCATGAACACCATCTCCACATCTTTACGGATTTTTTAAATTCGGAAATGAGCTATTTCTTGTATTTTATCATACATAGTAGATTTCGGTGTTTTTAACGATACTTATCCTGGAATTTCATTAGAGGCTTGATAAGTCTTAAAAATGTATTACAAGACTAATCATTATTATATTACTTAAAATATTTTTTTTATTGCCTCGGTGGCGAGGACGCAGTTATACTACGTAACGGTTACAACGCTGAGGTCTTGAGTTCGAATTCCGGCACGGCCAAACTGATATTGGACTTTTCTATTAATTATCAGCGTGGAGTCAGGAATTTGTGCCCGATATGGCTCCCACCTTTTACATTGTAGGACGGAACACACAAGTCGAAACATAGGAGTCCTGGTAGCACCACTGCCTACCCCTGCTCAGAAAAAGGCGAGAGTATGTATCTATGTATGTACTCAACTAAATTTTACCAATCTGCTATGGAGCACTATGATACGTTATATACTTTCTCTATGATATTATCAACCCCTACTGCAGCAGCTCACACACGTTGTTGTATCGTCCGCAAAACGTGTAAGTTTATCACACGCTCGGCGTGTTATTTCTATACATAATACGCCCAAGCCGCAGTCGTGGATAGATCGATGTTTTAAGGGCGGAGACAACTTGTTGAGCTTAACATCCAGTAATATTATTTTTTAACACCTAAGTGCGATACCATATCGAAAAGATCTGGTCGATATCTTGCTCTAAGTGCGGCTAAGAAAAGCATAGACTTCTCTATCGTGCGAATCAATTTATAGGAAAAAGACGAATATATATCTAAGATGTGTTATTGGAAAGATTAGAAAAATCACTGCCGCACGGAACGTGTAACAGATTTAAGAGCAAAAGCTTTCTGTTTCTTACGAATGTTTCGGGTGACCGCGAATATTAAGAATCCGCGATCCTGAAATGTTCCTCATAAAAATGAGTATATAAAAAGAGATGAACTCGACAAAAATAATTTCTACCCACGTTCTTGCACATTGTTTTCGTAATATAAATATTCCTTACGCATGTCTCAGCGTGACATACAATTAAAATACATGCTGATCAATCTCGCCACGGTTAGTCACTTCAATGAGTTGCCAGAAGCAAGATAATATCCTGGCATAAAAACATATTTTTAACTCAATTAGTTCATTGTTTCAGGTGCAGTATATGCCAGCTTTCCACGTAAGCTTTTGAGATTGATCCAAGACAACACACTGCAGTCAATTATAGTGCTGACCAAATAAAGTATCAATTTAGAAAAATAATATTATATAACAGTGTGCAATCTGATTTTATTATCGCCTATGTATCCACATTCAACAGGGCGCGTTACAAGATATTTGCATATTAATAAATTATTCATACTAATTCCCTTCGGCCTTCCTGAAGATAGTTTACAGGCCTTGATAAATTGTTCCGTTTCAAGAAATCTTGCATTCTAGCCATGAAGAGGATTTGGGCTTATGTAGATTAATAACAGTTTTAATAAAACAAGGTATAATTTCATCACAATATTTAATAAATAAACACATATACGTAACGCTGTAGCTGCTACTCAGCGGCACCGGCCGTAGCTTCGAACGTGAATGTTTTCAAAGCGGGCAATTATCCACTAACTTAACAACTAGGCTCAGCAAAAGCTTGTCCTTAACCGATTCGATATTATCCAAATGGCGAAAAAATCATAAATGACATACAAAATTATTTTCATTTGCACGAAAACAGTCTAATTTGTTGCTACATGTTCTCGAGAATTTGTTGCGTCTCATTGGAATGAAATAATGAAATAAACGTAAAAACAAAATTATGCATGATTGGTGAAAATCCAACCCTAATGGCATAAGTATTTTATTCCATATTTTTCTTCGAAATTCACAACCCTTGCATGATTCAAAATGAATTCAATAAGTAAAAAATAAATCAAATACCTCACATATAAATTTGACCAAACAATTGCTAATATACATCTTGAGATAAATAATGTAGACTTTAATTTCCTTTATTTTGAGTATATAAAATTACACACTCAATATAATGGAAGGAAAAGGTATTGCATTTCCGATATCAGACAATTAATCCAATTTTAACCAACATATTTTTATCTGTTTGTCGCATTTATACTTCGTGATTATGAAATTAAATACTGAAACAAATTCGATACCGAACAATGAACGATTTAACACAGGACACATGAATACAAAGCTTAAATTATTACAAATGTCAGGGTGCATCATTCTGATATATACATGATACTGGCAGGTTTACGAATACATCAGATTAATTTCAACTATATATACCATTACCTAAACATCTGTGCTAATATTTCAAAAATATACTCCATTAGATTACGCGATAGAGAAAATACACAAAACATCAATTTAATATCATAGCATTATATATTGGTGTACATGATAGTATGTGTAAGCGGAGGCATGATACAATGTGTTTTAAAATATTCATTTGCATAGATCACATTTTCAATATTCACAAAAAATATTGACAAATCTGTTCCCTGCATTACACTTAGTAACTTTAACGACGGCATTATTTATCCACTATTGAAACACGGTTACAACATTTATATGAGAATATATTAATGGAAAAAAATAATCCCTTTAAACATTACGTATGGCGGCGGTTACAATGGCTGGAATTCTACATTGCATGAACAATAGAAGATGAGAATGTACATTTGGCATCGTTTATATTTCGATGGGTTTTAAAATATCTTTATAAATAACATTACAAGTACAAAAAAATCAATTTTTGAATAGTCAAGATTCATTTAACAGAGATCTAGAAATAACAAAACGTAATACATAAAATGTAAAACAATTACTCGAAAACTTTTCACACAGGATGATTACATTTAAATCTTTTGTAATATAAAAGAATCCTTTATGGGGCCATCCATTAATCACGTGAGGCTCGAAAGGGGGGGAGTGGGTTTAGCAAAAATCACGAAATATCACAAGGCGGGAGGGGGGGTGTAGTAAGATATCACGTGTATTAAATTTTTTGTCAATGCGCTATTTCTAAACCAAAAAGCGGCGTGTAGTGTGAACTTGACTCGCCGTTATCAGGCAACGAAAGAAGTCCTAGATTGTACTTTACTTATACCTGTATTGAGAGATGATATTAAAAAAATTAAGATTCTTTGTAGGTACTAAAAAATACACGTGATTTTGGGTGGGGGTTGGGGGTTAGTCTGAAACCTCACCACGTATCACCTAGGGGGAGGGGGGAGGGTTAAAAATGTTAAAAAAAATCATCACATGATTAATGGACGGCCCCTATAAAGTACATGATATCTTTGGTTACTCCATATTGATTCGCTATCGACCACCTTGATTAAAGCATCTCTGACTCGAGTACTACGTTTTGTACGTTATACAAGTATCATTAGTCCTTATCATTACATATATCTAATACGTATCACATTTATTTAAAAGCATACTATATTATTAGAATCATTTTATAGCTCAACCAGAAAAAAATCTGTGATACAAGCGTAACTTTTATTACGTCAATAAAGAGCTCAGTTATGTCAATGGCAGAATTCACTATTTTTACATGGATAAAAAATATACCTAAATATATTGAATAGTATAAAATTAATTAAATGTATAGTATCTCGGAGCGGAGGTATCAGTGTGCTCTGTATAATTTCATTTATATTAAGTAACTTAAACCATTTTGTTTTGCTTTGTAAGCGATTGGATATGTCATGCTCGCTTAAAAGTCTGTGCTTGCGGTGGCGTCGTGTGCCGAGTCGGTCACTTCCCTGTAGCATGGTTCAGGAGGCCGATGGCTGGCACATGCGTCATACTCGTGAACGGTTGCTGCTTGTGGACTGTTCTGTCCGATTTGCTTACTTTGTAATTGATAAATAGATTACTTAACGCTTTTATAATTATTTATTGCGTCGGCGAAACAGAGTATACTGATTCTTCGTTATGGGTTATTGCGTTTCTCTCAGCCATATTAAATATAAAGTAAACTTATTTGTATAAAAATATATCCTACTTGCAAATCATAACAAGTTATTAATGAATTGCTCAATTTAAACCAACTTGTAATTTTTGTAATAATCACTACATTGTAAACTGCATTTGAAAAGAGCAACACTAGAGTTTCTTGCCCGTTCTTCTCTAGTGAAAACCGCTTTCCGAACCGGGTGGTAGTTCAAAAAAAGACTGAATCTAAATAATGTTGAACATTTTAATGGATTCAATAAATTATTTTCATTTTTCATTTTCATTTTGCCATATTAAATTATGTTTGAGTAAAATTAAAATTTTAGGAAAATGTACTTCAGTATGGACAAAATGATACGTATTTGACAAATGACACAAAAAGCCCACTATTTACGCTGAAAAATGTAACCATACGTAATACCATAATTATCTACTTTCCTAGCTAAGCTATAAAATGTGTTTCACAGATAATGACAAAGGTACATAATATGTATTGTGGAATATTATACGGGGACGTTTTTGAATATTGCATACAAATCATATATAACATATGTATTATAACAATTTACGCACTAATTGTGATTTTATAGTGATTAAAATATCCCGGATGAGCATACGACAGGCAAAATAAATATTAGCAGTGTTTAAAATCCTAAAACAAACATTTGATAGAAATTAAACATTAATACAGTCTGATTAATGTTTTTAAAAAATAAATTACGAAATAAATTATAAATTACGAAATATATCATAAATATTTTTGTAACTCAAAATTACAACATTTTGCATAGTAAATGGAACGACCTTGTATACTGTCCCGCATTAACGCTATTCTGACGTAAAACATAATGTAGATATTTTCGATAGTCTTCTCCAAAATTTAATGATTTAAATAAATCGTTATAATGTAATTCTACTAACAATTTAAATGCAATCTTGGAATGCAATAGGCTAATAGCTTAACTTTCACTTCGTTTTTGTATAGTGCATAAAAAGAATTTATAATACGTATTTTTGTTCACAATTAAATTTTTAGACTAACCAAACTGTATGTACACGAAGATCTAAGAAAAATAATCTTGAGTGATTTCCCCACCGTACTTCTGCTAATACGGCAAACGGCAGCCTTGATTGTGATAAACGTTACATTTCAATGCTAACACAGAACTACCCTAAACGAAATCTTGATACAATTATTAAGCTCCGTATTTTTGTGCTCTCCTACCAGCATCACAAAAAGATTACGTGCTAGTATGATAAAACGTTACTCTATTACATATATTTTTACATCTACAGAAACAATCCAAATATTCATAAGCACAAAGCGTAAATCAATAACCACGTCACAGATAAAAAAATAAAACACACAGCACAGACTAGCATAAATAAATCCGTAATTGTAATTTCATTATTCACTTGCGAAATATCTACATTTAGGAACCAGTATTCAAAATTAACGCGTCGTCAATTTGTTACCAACTCTGACCTGGTCGATCGCGATGAATATCGAAAAGCCACTGTTACTACTAATGAAAGAACTGAAATGTACACAACGTGGAATGTTGAAAGAGTTTCCTGTCTACCTACTGAAATTATACATCAGTCTCAGTTTTACTGCTTGTGCGCCGGCTCCTGGCCACCGTGGCGGGGTTCACCCACTGCGGCCCGCTCAGCAAGAACTTCTTCACATTATATTCCATTCTCGCCAAATCTTCCCGTGATATTTCTTTATCGCTCTTAGATTTAAAGGCGTCTCGTAACTCTCTGTTGATGTCACCAGTACCGGCACTCACTTTATTATTCGTACTCTCTTTGCATATCTCCGTGGTTGCTTCCCCACTTTCTACGGGAAATATTGTTTCCTTGACCACGTTACAAGCAATTTTTGCATTGACAGTGAGATGTTTAGCAGATTTCTCGTGTGTGGCGATTGCATTTTGCACCCACGGATTGTGACCTTCCCTGTTGTAGAATTTTGAATACTTGCTTACAGGGTGCGGCATGTTAAGTGCCAACTCGTTAAGAGTTTCAGTGAGCCTACTGAGCTTGCTGTCTCGCCTCATAGCTCTATTAAACCCGACATCGTCTTCTAATGGATCGTTAAAATTGTTTTGCTGCTCTAAATTCTTTTCCACCCATTCGGCCACTCTGAGCAACTGTTGCTTTTGTAGTAACGCAGCGCTGTCATCGCTCGACAACGAGCTCGTGCTCTGTTCATTTGTAAATACTTTCTTATTTTCATTAACTTTCAAATGAGTTTGTGTCAGATTCGGGTAAACATTTACTATTGGCGGCAACGTGGGTTTCACCGGTTCCGCCGGCTTTTCTAACTTGGGCAATTCTCCTTGTGGTGGCAAATCCTTCGAAATCTTAGTATTTTCTAATGAATGCAATTGAGACATATCTATTTTCCTTATAGGCTTATTATACTGTCCGGATATTTTATTTTGTTCGTAACGATCAAAATTAAATATTTTAACGTCATGTTCGTCGGTGGGAGTGAAAACATCGAGCTTTTTGGAAGTATCATTAGCGTCAATATTATTGTTTTGAGCATTGCTGAGATCAACGGTAAAATCATTGAGCAAATTATCGATCTCAGAAACATTTTGCTGACTACTCTGAGATTTATTATTATTTTGTTCAGAACTATTAGAAAAATTATGAGTTTTCAAAGGTTGCAGAGGTGAAGAAGAAACATTAAGTAGAACAGGATTGATTGTTGTGGTTTTAACGATTGCGTTAGATTCCTTATTATTATTATCAGTGTGAACATCTATAAGTGTGCTTTCTACAACTACATTTTCGATTTTATTATCATCTTTGCTGCTATTGTCACATTTTTCTAGATCTATAAAATTATCGATATCGTCATTGAGATCCTTGAATAAAGAGTTTTCATTGCATTTGCTTTGTCGTGTGTATAATACAGGCGGGACATCTGGCTCTGCGTTATCAAGTAGGATGTTCTTAGAACCCGCCTGCATCCGCAAGTGGCAGAATCGAGGTCCAGGCCCTACTTGAGTATTAGATTTGTGAGTGCTCACTGTAGACTTGGCTATAGACGATGTCCTACTCATACCCCCCATGGAACTCTGAGAACTCTTCCTCACGCAAATATTATCTAATGATTTATTATCACCTCTCATTTTTACCGGTTCTTTTGAATTCAGAGCGTTTTCTTTTACAATGAGCAAATCTTCGTTCGCAACACTTTGATTACTGCTCTTCTTGCTTGAGATGGAGGTCTTTGTGCGATCACAAAGTTTGTGATGCACTGCAGGTTCTACATGCATATCGTTACTGTTTTTGAGGGGTTTTAATTCCTCCAGTTTGGGTGCAGGTGGTTCTTTTTGTACACTAACTTCGATTGCATTTTTCTCGTCAATTTTTATTTTGTCATTAATTAAACAATTGATTTTAGGTTTTTCGTTCAGTAGTGGTTGATTTTCTTTGTGAACTTCTGTTTGCTGTGGTATTATATACATAGGAGCAATTAATGAATGATTTGTAGATTTCTCGTTAATTAACTTGACGGCGTGTGGCGAAATGCTTCTAATACTCAAATTGGAATGTACGGATTTTATTTCAGCATTACAATTCAAACATAAGGAATTTCTCATTTCCCCGCTTAAAATTGTTTGAGTTGAAACTGAATAATAGCTTTCATTGTAACAGAAAGGCTTGTTTTGAGATTTGTTGCAAGTACATGTATCACAGTGTTTGGTGACAGTATCCTGGATGCTGTCTTCAAGTATTTTCGTCATGAGTGAGGCAGAGATATTAAACTCATACTCACTTGCATCAAATGTATCAATATCATTACCATTTTTAGATTGAACTGAGCTGGAAGGTTTTGATGTTTTTGACATTACATATTGTGACACTCTCGCTTGCGTGTCGACTGGAAGCTGAAATATGAATTTCTCATTAAATTTAAATTTTTACAACTACTTATCAAAATTCTTATTAAATTAATACTTACATTGTCCAGTTTGTGAGACACAAAATTATCAGGTTTGCATTGAAGTAACTGGATCGCTAAATTCATGTCGTTCTTGTACCTCTCCTGTAAAACGAAACATACTGTTAAGTCTTGTTCATACAGTGTTATACAAAACAGGTTTTAAATCACATACATTTTCTTTTTGCAGCATACTGTAATTGTGTTTAGATTCAGCTAATCGCACTGATAGTGTGGCAATATCTTTGGTCAATTGACTTTTTTCACTCTTCATTTTGTCTACCATCTGCAGCAACTTATCTTCTAAAACTTGATTCAACTTTTGTACTCTCTTGTGTGAGTCATATAATCTGAAAAACATAATCAAGTGTGTTGTGTATTAAGATAATCATAATCTATTCCCATCCATTTATAGAACACACAGAACAACACATATTAATTGCTATTTGCTAATCACTCCCAAACTGATAATATTGCTGTAATCACGATTATAAGCAGAGATTTTATATACTTGTATAATCAAGTTACGCAAGGTAATAAATTGCACAAGGAACTTATTAAACACACAAAAATTCACACTTGTATGTAAATAACAAAACATACACAAATAAACACTTATCTTGCATAAAAATCATACAAATGGTTTTGTTAAAAGTCTCACAAAATTTGGATACCATTATGCTAGCGACTTACTTGACCTAACTAGCTTACGTCACTGCGAGTATCAGGAATATTTACGTGCATATATCTCACTACTCAAAACTTATAGTTTCATATATTACATATTTTTTTGGTAGAACGACAAGACTGCCATTTGTATATTTTTTATTGTTCCTGTCTATTGTTTTTTTGTGTGTACAATAAAGACGAAAAGGAGTAAATAAATAATAATTGACACTAATACCTCAATAATAAGTCCCTTGTACCCTACATTCTGAACACACATCACTTAATATGCTTCATATAACTAATTGTTTTCAGTACACTGAACTTGCCTTTAAATTTATATTAATGACCATTTGAATAGTGTTCGCTCATGTGGAAGTAGATGAAAAACGGGTTTACACCCTTGAACCTTGTCTAAACATAGCTAAGTAATTAATCTTGTTTCTAAAAAATCCTTTGGTATGAATATTATGGATACATGTTTTGTGTAACCATGATTAACAAAATTAACCATGTGCAATCCTAAAGATATATGGTTCAATGTCATAATATTGTATACTGTATAAAGCAATTTCCACACTAATTTTAGTATACCTACAAGGCATGTGGTCAATACAAGTAAATGTGTAAATTAGATCAAATCCACTATACTTGTTAGCATGTAACCAACACTGAAATACAATGTCAACACCTGTATGATAGCACAAATTGGTTTGGAGATGTAAATGTTTATTTGATGCATATTATGGTGATATGGTAGAGTTTTATTTTACTTGCCAAAAATAATGGCAATGATATAGACTGTTTTACATCCATTAATTTAAAGATAAGACTTGTCAAGTCCTGTAATATAAATAATTAAAGAAAATTAACATAACATGAACTTAATATATTCAAAGTAACAACTTGTTATCCATTGCAAATTGAGCTTGTGTCACTCCAAAGACACTGGTTGTTGATTAGTTGAGGTAATTAGTTCCTCTCACATGTAAATATATAGAATTAAATGAATGTAAATAAATAGAATGGAATATAATATATATTTATACAGTAAAAATACCTGCATTACTCATGGCTCCTCAGTGGTATCCAAATGGTAGCATGCAACATACCCTGCGAAATTATCGTAACCATGCTAAAATGAAACTGACATTGCATATTTACCTCTCATATTTCTCTCTCCAAGTATTGAGTTGCTCCTCCAACTCGTTCGCTCTAGTTGTGCATTTAATGAACTCGCCCTCAAGGGCTACAATGTGCGCATCTCGCTCGTCTAGATGCTGCCGCAGGTGCTCCACCTCAGCATGCAACTGCACTCCGTCAGCCCCTTCATCGCTCTCCTTACAATGTGTGCAATGTTAAATAACAAGACTCAATATACAGTGCTAGTGTCTGAACCTTTGTAAACCAACTGCATTACTACTACATATTAGAAATAAAATTTGCAAAATAATTAAGAAAAGCAATGTGCATTTAGTATATGATAATGTAAATGCATCACATAGATAAAAATATTATCATAAATATGTACTAAAAATTTATGTTAAATTTCTGTTTTAGAGCATGTTTTAAAATATAAAAATTAGCAACAAGGCAATTATTAGCCTGTATAATTCTCCCCTTGAGCAGTACAGCTAACTTATATCGCAACTAATATACTACCAAAAACAATAACATTTTATCTGCAGAATGAGTATAAGCTAGTCTACAAACATGTAAGATGCTCAGATCATGATGCAAACAACTGTTTACTTCTACTCCATGACACGAGAAGGGCATAGATCATAGATACTACTCTCAGAAAACGGCTAAAGTAGCAAAGTATTGCTAAATTTTACCTTACAAGGGGAGTTCTTAGCACTCTTATCCATTGCTCAACAAGCTTATTCTACTTCATATTTCACATTATGGCATGTCCAAATTGTTGTACAACTGAATCGTGACGCACACAAAGTGAATTTCTTAGCTATTGTTACCAAAAAGCCACTGTTATAACAAAATAAAATAAAAATCAATCTCGCTCGACACAACGTGATATATTTACTTATATTCTGTTATGTTTAGCCGACTGCCAATGAATACTGAGTGACACAGTAAATCTTTTTATGAAAACACAGCAATAATTAATAAATAATGACACAAAAATGGGATTTTCCAAAAAGAAAATTATTTTCACTTTGCCTGATTATGTGGCTGATTGACGTTTGTTAGAGAATTATGTGAACTGTATGTACAGTATTACGTGTAATTCTTGAATGATGGTAGCGCCATCTGTAATTCTTAACATTATATCGATGGATGCTTAGTTATTTGTTGTTCTATGAACAATGAACATTCAAAAATCAATAAATAAATACATTACTGTAAAAATATGTCTTTTTAGTTTTTACTAACATATTAAATAATATAATAAACATATTTTTAAGTCCTTCTGATAGATTCGAATTAACACAAATTAATCGTATTAATCGCACATTAACTTTTGTTAATATTATTAGAAAGCAATAAAAGAGAAAGCATTCCAGAGGAACACTAATTATGTAATTGATTACATACCGGGACCAGAGACGCAACTAAAAGCATTCCTTCCGCATCTAGAACTGCATTAAGATTAAGACAGGCGATAGTATGTAGTTTATTCTTAGAAATAGGCTTTTTATATTGCGTACCTATTCATACTCAGCAATAAGATTTAAATTATTGAAATGTAAATTATAAACGACTCTCATCAGACCTTTAAAGACTTAACGCTCTTTTTATACCAGTTTAGCCGCAAAAATAGTATATAAACAAAATTAAAATGTGTTGCTTATTGCGTATCCTCAGCTCCTTTGTCTAGTAGCACCATTAAATATAGACAGTGAACCACGATGTTCTGGACTCAATTCCATTTATGCTATTTGCCTGGGTTTGAATTTTTTACCCTATCCGACAGTAGGCAAGCTCCTTGTCTCATCTAAGGGCCAAAATGAACATGGCAAATAGGATTTGGTACTTAACTAGTGGCACCTTTGTCTACCTCTTTAGGGCACAAACGATTGGGTACTATTGTTTGATATAGATATTTGACGTTTAATTAATCTCACCCTTAAATGTGCCATTAATATCATACCTAGGGAAACCACTGCGTTAAGCGTTCTAATGATATATAAATTCTCCGAATTGTTTTGGTGCATCCTACCCAAATATAAAGATTGCCCGTCACATCGGTCAAGGATGCTTTCTATGAAAATGTAAACAATTTTATATTTCACAACGGCCAGTCATGCGAGTAATAAATGTATAAAAATAATTCACGAGATTAGTTCGTCGGAAAGGTGCCTACGTCTCAGCGGTGCTATCGAAACGCGCCTGCGCATGTCTGGATCTGACGAGGGAGCTATTTCGGGACGCCACTGCTTTACCGTCCGCACATTAGTCTGATCCAGCAGTCGGCAATCCTTTGTCTTTATTAAAAACGTATTGCTCGTTACCTATTTAAATCGCGCATCCTTGTTTTCATTACGTACTGTATATGAAAGTGCGGTTTGTTTATAAAAGTATTCCAAAATGGGAAGCGTGCTCAGTACTGCCACAGCGCGAGGACGCAGCGGTGAAAACGTCACGAGTGAAAGTGAAACAATAAGCGATAGCAACATTTCCCACGGTATGGAGAAACAAGAAGAAAATGTGCAAGAAAAACTTGAAGATGAAGCTCGAGCTAAAGCTAAAGAGGAAGATATGGAGGAATTCAGGAAGCAACTGAATATTAAAAGAGAACAAAGAAGGGAAATTTTAGCCCGACATAGAGCCGAAAAAGAAGACTTAGAAAAGTCTTTACAAAACGAAAAAGCTGGGAAAATGGAGTTATATGAAAGCAATCGCAGACTACGTGAATTGTTGACAGTCAATAATATAGAAATCCCAGAAGATCTACAATCACTGAAAGAAAATTCTGAATTAACAGAAGCTGTTGTTCAAATAAGTGAAGAATTCGAAAAGTTAAAGTCACTTAATAATAAATTAAGAAGAGATTTGGCGGATGCCAATATTGCTCTCCAGGGCGCATATACGGATATAGCAGACCTAAACGCACAAAATACAGAGTCTATCAAACAAATTAATGCGTTAAAGGAAGTCGTATCAGTCAGTAAGACAATGATAAATCTACGCGAGGGACAGCTCAATGAGGTGAGTTTATTTTCAAAGAAATTTTCTACATTTATGCGGATTATCTAAACAAACTATTAACCCGTTTAAAAGTTTCCCAATCCACATAATTCCATCTGTTTTATTTTTACCATGGATAGATTTTGATCTACTATGTCGAAATCTTTCGCAACTATTCTAGGAAGAGCTTTGATCATTTAAAAAGTAAGTACATATGATATTCGCACGACTGTTTCGAGGAAATTTCTCCAATGTCATGTCAACGAGCCAACGACCTGCAAGAAACATGTGCCATAGCCGGTCAGGGACCGCATTCGGCATGCACACAAAACGTACTTTTGACGTTAGCTTTTGAATATATGCCAAATTATCCCTACGTATTCTATAGTAATATTGATAAATGTTATCTAATAAATAATTTCTTGATACGAACAACGCAACATTGGAAAATCCGGCACAAACAATGTTGTTTTATGATGTTTATGTTTTAATTGCGTATTTTACGGAGTTCAATAAACATAATAAAAACAATACGGCTAGAAAAACACTAATAGTAATTTGTTCGTGTAAGGCGATGTATTCTTTCACACGCTTCTATTTCTTCCGATGAATTAAGAAACTTATTTTTATGAAGTGTCAATTTTTGTGCAGTCCATATCTTTGCACTACTGAAATACTTCATTAGTCAGAATTATTATTTTGATAAATAAGCTGTTTTGCACGAAAACTACCGATACATTAGAGAGTGTGTCTTTACCCAGTTTTTTCTACAATACCAGTATATATTTTTTTCATTTATTTATAGCGTCTATTTATTATATTAAAATATCTTACTTTGATTCATGAATTACAGTTAAAAGATAAATTAAATGAAATCGAGAGGACGCTGGCTGACAGGGAAACAAATCTCTTATCTGCCGATTTAAGACAAGAATATGAGAGGCAGCTACAAAACATAAGAACATTACGAGGATTATATGAAGAAAGGGCCCGGTTGGGTGAAGTTACTAGGCAAGGCTTAGTACGAGAATTAGATGAACAAAAACGACTATATCAAGAAGAAGTTAATAAGTAAGTTCCAAATGGAATCATTTCGTAATAACTCTTGTCGCTGTATGTCACAGCTATTTGATAATTAAAATGTTTATATTTATTGCAGATGTAAAGATCTTGACACAAAAGTAGAAGAACTCGAATCTCAAATAGAAGATTTAAAGGAGACAATAGAAAGTAAGAAATTAGAAATATCTAGTTGCCAAGATGAAGCAAATGTGTTGAAGGCTGAAATGGCAGTCGTAAACAAGGTAAGTGGGATGGTTTGTTCCAAAATACGAAAAGCATGAAAGATTTTTATTAATGTTATATATTTATTTTAGCTTTTCTCTCAAGTATTACTCGGATATAAAACAAAACAGGATTTAGACAAATTAGTACATAGACTTGAAGAAAATCATGGTCTATTAACACATATGGCGGAAAGAGAAAACGGATCTGAGGCATCGTCTGCTCTGCCCAAACTTTTATTGGAACTAGTGAGCCAGGTAGATGAGGGTGAAGAAAATAATAAATTGATAGAAGAAGAAAAATCTGATCTGACTACAGAAAATGAAGAAACAATAGGAGATATCAGTAAGTATTCATCTTTATTGTAAATAAGATTGAATTCAAAATTCTCGGGTTCCTATGAGATGTTTAATTTCAGTTTCAGAATCTCAACCCTTGAAAAGCACAACTGCTGAAGAAATAGTCGAAAATCTACCTAAAGTGTGGAAAGTTTTGATAGAACTCCTGAGTCACCAGAACACAGCAGATGTTGATAATTCAGAAAAAGTGACAACATGCTACAAATCGGTTGAAACAAAATCGGGTCCTGTACTAGTGCCAAGCGTTAGTCAGACTTACATCAGATTAAAGGTAACACTCACTTCTATTGCAATTGATAATAAAAAGTTTTGACTCACGGTCAACAAGAAATCGTGTCTTAAAATAAAATCGTTCATGACCGGTATTTTGCACTATACAAAAAAACAGGCAGTTATTTGAAAGTTGGTATAGAGCCAATATGAATAGGAATTCGAGAAAACACAATGTGTTGTATGTTTTACTTTTTCCCTAAAAGCCCCAACTTACAATAGTTTGCGTTTGTTTACAGGATCTTATTTTGGAAAAACTGGGCTTAATTAAGGAAGTCAATCGAATGAAACAACTTAATGCACATTTAGAATCTAGATTGGGAGAACAGGAACGAAGGCTATGTCTTGTTACTACAGAACTAAGCAAAACTTGGCATGTTGTGAGCAGATTACGAAGACATCATCACCAACTACATACTCATGAAAAAATACTTAAATACGAACTGCAACAAAAGAGGAAACTTTTAAATGAACTTAAAGAGGAGTTGGAATACTGTCGCGAGAAATGGGAACAAGCACGTGAAAAGAACACACAGTCGGAAAGGGACTGGAAAGAACTGAGGGCTGAATTTTCAAGTAGGAAAACTAATTCAAATTCTCCATCATTTAATAACTCGGCTGAGAGTGGATATAGTGACGAAAGGCCTTCTGATGAATCATCGGAATCAAACGACGAGAGTGAATATGTCGCTGAATCACATATAAAGTGTAAGAAAAAGCTTAAAAAGTCATTTGAAACAATTGTAGATTCTAGTGCAGACTTCAATTTACTAGCAGAAAGAGAAGATCCTGCTAGTGACATGTTAGATGTTGCTGATTTACCTTTGGATAATCAAGAGGGTGATGATAGTCATGACCCAGTTTCTGAACATAGTAAGAGTGACAACAATATTCTCAAAAGTGAAAAAATATGTGAAGAAACAGAAGATGAACTTTGTGATATTACTCACGACGATTCATGTATCGATGAATCAGTAGCAGAAAATGATTGTTCCGTAGATTTGTCTACTTTAGATTCAGAAATAAGTGTCAATGATACAGCGGACGCTACAATTAGTACAACACAAGCCACCTCATCCGAAAGCTCAGTTGTGACTGTCTTCGATCCAGCAGAAATCTTAAGAAATGTCAAATTACAAGACGAACGTTTAGCAAAAAGAGATGAGAAATTAGCTAGGCTAGAAAAAAATAGCACTGATTTGTTGAAGAAAACACAAGCGACTTCCAAATTCAGTGAGCATTTAAATAATACGTTAGACCACCTGATCAACCGTCCAAGTTCTACACAAAATAACTCTTCGAATGAGTTAAATAAAATAGCAATTCAGGAAACAATACAAAATGAAATAAATAATGTTATGAATAATTTAAATTCAGAAATAGTAGACTTGGGTTCAAAAAGTGACAACCACTCAGAAAATGAAGACAATAAAATCACACCACTTGCAGAAACAACACAAATTGTTAAAGATGAAATATGCTCTAGTACAGAAGAAACACCGTCGACAGTTGCTAGGGAATCACTTCAAGTAAATTTAAATATAGGCCTACTATCTCAACACGAGCTTCCGACGACGAATAATACAAGCAATTTACAAAATCAAACGACAGTTATCAAAAGAATATTTAAAAAAGTTAAGCAACCAAAAAAACCAATAACAAACGAAAATGAGAGTTATCAGCAATTAGAAAAAAACTGTTCGAAAGTAGTCCAAAACATAGCAAACACTCTAAAAACCAAAGAGATAGAGAGACCAGAAGAGATCAAAGAAACACTGGATGCCCTTCACAGTAACTCTGAAAACAAATGTTACACTGTAAGGAATTTAAGGTGTAACAATCCAAGCCCTGCCCATGAAGTATCCGAGCCGTCAACATCTAACGATCACGAAGCCAGGTTTGCTGCACGCGATCTTCGACTTAAAAACTTAGAAGAGCAAACCAAATCACTTGTCAACAAAGTTAATAAAACTACTTCAAAAGGTGTAAAAATACACTACAAATTGGAAGAATTACATAATATATACGGGTCTGAAAACTCCCGCGCTGGGACTCCATCTGAAGAAAATGACGATAAAAATAATGAATGCGACTCGAGTGACGAAACATAACGAGCAAATTCGAGTTAATTCAAAAACTATAAAAATGAATTGTTAATTTTAAATTTAATTAAATAAAACAAACATATTTATGTGTCCTATTTTATTTTTATACAACATACAGATCAATTAAAAATAATATTCAGGTACGGAAAATCACCCATTAAACAAACATTTTGTTTTTAGGTGGATTTCTATCTAGTACAAAATATATACATTTTTATCACGTACAACACCCTTCTCTCCCTTCAAGAAATAATAACTCAATTAATTACTACGAAACTTTGAGTTTCATTCGCTTCTTCCGTTGTATGACTTGTTTTCGACACCGTCACACACATTTCTTACTTCTATTGATTTCACACTATCGTCCAGCACTGCTACCATGACCCGCGGTACTCTGTCAATATCCTTGCCCGGTGGAACTCTGTAGAGCCGCCAAGCCCATATCGATAGCAATAACATCTCCAACATTATAATGCTATATTGAATCACTGAAAAGAGACAACATTAAAATTTGCTAATATATTTATACGAAGTAAAATAATTTACTATTTATGAAATAAAGCATTATCAAAAGAGGGAAGTTTTCAATTTTGGTTGTATACGTTTTATGAACATAAGGAACAATGTGCCTTACAGTATCAGCGCATAAGCGTCCACTGGTGATCACGGGACTTGTTAAGATATCTATTTTGTTGGTTTCCTTACAATGTTTTACTTCACCATTAAAGTGAAACAATGATGCGACCATAATTCAACATTTTTTATAACATTGATATTTAAACAATACATACTGTTAACAAAAACGGAGGGATGCAAAGTCGTGATACATCGTATGTTTACGATCTCCGGCAAGACCTTGGCAAAGCCGCACTGGAGCTTTACAATGATGAGGACTAGTTGCAGCACCAAGAACCTTGGCTTCGGCTTGTGGCCAGCTGCCTCTGTCAGTCGAACGCACATGATCATTCCCCACACGCCGGTCAGAATGGACGCCGCCACAAATGGCTGCAGGTATATGAAGTAACGGTGGTATAGCATCTGAAAACGCAAGCGTTTGTGTTATTTTAGTTTATTATTACTTGCGTAGTGACTACATTCCTAGAGCTTGAAGGCTTTCATTAGCAAGAGATGATTATTATTTCATAAATTTACCCTACTTTTTTACCATAATTAACACTAACAGAAAGATATGCCGACTCTACCATATAATTAGAACCATACCTCTGTCAGTGTTCTAGAGCCTTCTAGTGATAATAATTTAGAAATTTACAGGTGGCAGGCATTCACTGGCAATTGAGTACTGAAATGGACTCCTATATTTTTATTGCATTTTAATAAAATCACTCACCATATCCTCTGCCCAGAGAGCGAGTATAACCACGTAGATTAAAGCTTGAATTATCGGCATTTGTAGGACTCCATAACGCACCCACGTTAAATTTCGTCTGAAAGGAAATATAAGTGTTGTTAACTATCTATAAAACAGTTACCTGCCTAATGTACTTAAGCCAAAGTCACACTAAAATTAAGTATATCACAAACTATACCTATAATTAACGAATGTAATATTAAAGCTTGTTAGGATTTCACATTTTGTTCTTAAATTGGAAGTTAATAGCGCACTATTTAATCCTATGTTACTTAATTACAGAAGAATGTAATTAAAATCGAATGTTAACAGTAGACAAGAAGTTCCAATTACACATGATTAACAACAACAAAATACTATCAGCGTTAATGCACCTTTTCACTTAGCTAATTGTCAATTTCAAAAAGCTAGGTCATTTTAGCCAATTAATTTCCAACAACTATTGATATCATCTCACAAATTATCAAATTAACAAGGGTGATTGCTAACTTTTTCGAAAGCAATTTCATTAAAAGCTATTAGTTAGAAATGAACATTTTGGCTAATTTTCGAATAATGCGTTTGAACAATTAGCACGGACTAAATGGCCCAAAAAATATGAATTTCTCAGTACTAATCCGACGATGGATATTAAGTAATTTTGAAACATAATAGACACTCTTAATAAAACATTGGACAATAATTTGATAGACGTTCAAAGAGTGGTACATTTATTAGACCTCCTATTTCATTGAAAATAAATAATAATTCATTATCAGCCCGGAGTCAGGAATTTGTGCCCGATATGGCGATAGGATCGCTCCCTATCACATCGTGGGACGGAACATGCAAGGCGAAATGTGGGTGTCCTGGTGGCGCCTCTGCCTACCCCTTCGGGGATGAAGGCGTGAGTTTATGTATGCATGTATGCATTTTGAAGTCTGCTCGATTTACAACATCGTTTTCATAAACCAAATGTGTTACTGTTGCATCTGTTTTTAATTTATACATTCGGTTTATGAACTTTACGGATCGTTTAATAACAAATGAACTTAAATTTCAAATATGGTAATAAGTGTTACTACTTACTTCTGTAGTTTTGGCCTCGGGATGACACAGCACGGCCAACAACAGCAAGGCAGCACCCTGGTCTCTAGTCTCGTGTCCGGGGCTCGCCTGTATCAAACAAATTCATCATGTTTTTGGGTGTGAAGATATAAAACACGCCTTTATGTATTCACTAGATAACTTGGCGTGAAAGCCTTGAAATCGAAATTCCTTGAAAAGGCGCCTAATACCTACTTCACAAAGAGATATATCTTAGTAAAAAAAAGTTCTAAAGCTTAGACATTTTACTTAAAATTCTTTATTTGTGTGTCGCATAAATGTATAAAGTTACCATTTAAAATATTTATTTATCATAAACTGAAACCTTAGAAACAAAACACAAAACATATCTACTATATTACATAACATGATTACCTTATCAGTTGTTCAGCGCCGCCGCACTCCGCCAACATCAAACAGAACAGGTGGTACATGGCAATCATTACAGCCTCTTGAGCTATGGCCTCGGAGATCAACCGGAATCTCGGCAACACTATAGCTAAGAAACCAGCACCTGCCACGATCTGAAAATTGATGTAACCATTTCGTTATTAATTTATGATATTGACTAGCTAAGTGTGCCGCAAAACAACGAATATTTTTCCGGACAATGGGCTGAAGTGTTCCTATATAATTGCTGAATATAATTTCCGTTTTAGTATTCTTAAGCAGCTTTTAAACATATTTTCTTTCAACACAATTATGAAATAAATTGCAATAGAACTTAGAGCTCTACTTAATGATATATAATACTTAATGGACTTGTGAAAGACAAAATCAAGATTGTGTATGTATTTGGAAACCATGAAACACAGCATAGTAGATCGAAGCACCTAAATAACTTCGGATCTCAGATATTATATAACGTCTGACAAAACAGGTGCTATTTTGGCATTGATTTAATTCTTCTAAAATACAAGTGAAAGTAACTTATTTAAACAAAGGTGTTTTAAAATCACTGAATTAATTTAGATAAGTCGCAGGAGTAAAGTGAAAAAGCCTTGACACGATTGTATCGGGGCTTGGCGTGGTGTCTTTAATCGTAATTGTTTAGTAAGTCGTTATAATAACTTATACTTAACAATACAGATTTTATGGTCGTTGCGAATCATATAAATCAATGACCGTCTGATTAGTATAATGACAGAAATAGGCTTAGAATCCTGAAGTTATTGATCCTGTTTTAGATCAAGTACTTAGTTTGAGAATTTTAGATTCGAAATTGCTCTGGATTTAATAGCTTTAAAAATAGGTCGAAGTTATACAGACTGTCGTAAGTTACAGATTCATTATTTTACATATCTGATTTTATCGCAATCTGAACAAATTAAACACAATTATGATCCATTACTTTCTTATAAATCTCTTGTAGTTATTCTTTATTTAGCTACTAAAGTTTTAGTTAATTGCATACACTCCCACGGCACGGCATGGCATCGATGTTTGCTTCACAAACAATATGGTCAAGTACGTATTCACAATGGTTGTACATTGCGAAAACAATTTATTCAAATTTCGACCTATGTATCCTTTGCAGCTTAAAGATAATTTGGTTTTAGGTCCACCGGCTGGCTTAGCGATAACAAATGATGTTATAACAGCTATCACTTGTTGAGATACACATGATAAATCGATTGGTGTTTGGACAAAAGCAATGCATGATACTCTATCATTTAGGTAATTAGAGTTTTATGGAGTATAGATAATTTAGAGATAGTAATTATTGTTTATTATTTATTATCCTTTGTTACTATTACTTTTATTATTCTTTGTTTCCTAATTTTGACGAATTAAATCACAGTAAATATTATAGGTAAGTACGTGTATACGAGTATAGCAAGTTTACATTGTGAATTCATTTGTTCATTGTTGTCAATGATGTTTAGAACAATAAAATAATTATTGTCCTACAAAATAAACAAATGTTTAAAATTCAATATCAATAAGCAAACAGGAACGGTTTTATTCAACTTCGAAAAAATAATTAAATTAGAGATAGGTACATGTTATTGCACTGAGTAACACACCGCCTGCAGGCCGTTATCACTGAATCTCAAATAAATAAATAGTCATTGCCGTTAATAATATCGTGTGCATAGACTTAACTAGCAAATTTAAAAATTACCGACTTCAGCTGCGATGGTGATGAGCAATACAGTAAAAAAGACAATAGCGACTAATGAAAGATGTTAGTATATCCTGAAGAGTAGTTAAGTCGACTTGATTTCTACCTCTTAGATATAATCACCTCTTTTCATCTATCAGTCATCATAAGTTCGACTGGTGGAAAATGACATCACTTATACATAATATGTAAATATAATTGTGGGTAATGTAAATGAATTGAATGAAACAAGTGTAACAATTAGTTGTCCCACGTTTTTTTCTATCGTGACATTATCCCATCCACGAATAGAGTTCGCCTTCTTCTATTTCCCCTGATCTTTCTTCAACATATATAGCAATAGAAACATTAATTCTCATATTGTCAGAGGCAATACTAAGAGATCTTTGCGGATCTATTTTGAGGCCCAAACCAAATTTATGTTGATGCCTAATGCCTGCCCTTCTATCGAAATAATTTACTTTTAAGCTCAAGGCTCAAGTGCACGACAAGAACATGTATAAATACTTAATGACCAGATTAAGCTAGACAATTTACCAATTTTCTTAATCTGCTGAAGTATGAAATCAATGTTTTGTATTAATAAAATGGCAATGTGGCCAGCAGAGATTGGTATGCGTCGGCGAGTATTGCAAAACGATTGGTGTAGGCTTATGCAATAATGACCCACAGTGTCGCGCAAATCTTAACCAACTTTTACAAGCTCTTTAGCAAACGTTACATTGTAAAAACTCAAGTCATCATTTGTAATGGGAGCATAATACATTTATTGCATAAAGCGATCAAGTGCTCTATGCCCAACTATAGCAATCTTAAAGCTGGTTCTTTGATACAACTTTTGAAAAGTATTAAAGCAAAACCAAGTCTTAAATTCAGTCGCTATAGTATTGATTAAATGGTTAAACTCATGCCATCAAAATGTTTTGTTGCATTACTGTGTAACCATCATACGGTTGTATTTCCTGTTTAAACTCATTACTATATTTTTAGCCATACCATACATACAATGATTTCACCAAATAAAAGTAAATTTATGTAGGTACTTAAAATACCTAGTGATGTGTAAAGTAGTGAACTCCATGGATTAAACAGATATATCCAACAAACAGTAATAAATTATAATTTCTCACTTTCGCCATTCCGATAAATCGTGCTACTAGCGCAATACGTGAGCAAATTATACATAGTAATCAACTTTAATTCAACTCATTGAGTTTCTTATAATAGGGTATCCTCATCTGCCAACTCTTAAATCTATATAATTATGATTTAAGAATACAAGAAACAAATATTCTATAGAACCAATTTAATAAAACCCTATTGGGGCATGCAGACATTGAAATTAAGACCTTCGAATCAAATTAAATAATTGCATTGAATGACACATAATATATTGTGAAGATCATTCGAATGTATGGGTTGTCTTGGTACATTTGCCATTTGGAATGAATGTGGTGAAAATGAAAAGTTAAAGAACTTTGTACTAAACAATTTCTTCAAGACGCCGCGCCGCAAATAGAGGAAACGGGTATTACGTTATATTCTAATAGGGAAATGCAGAAACGAGTCCAAGTAGGTACTTAGTACTCTTCTTAATAATTCCACGAATACTAATAGACACGCATCTTTAGTAATGTAACTTCGATTTCTGAAGATAACAGACTATATTAGGGTTCGAAAAAAATAATTTTAAAAAAATAAACCTACTTTAAAATTGTAATAAAAAGAGAGAAGTAAAACTAATCTTAAAGTAAATCTCGAATACCTAAATATGCCAATATTTTTTTGAGGTCGGTGCCAGCTATTTTTAAGCCTATACCTAAGCTAATATAACATCACGCTCCGAAATATGCGAGTAAAACCGTGGGGCATAACTAGTCCCAAACATTGAGTCTGGCTCCTATATTTTATATGAGTTTACGTTATTACCTCTTTCATTCTTTTATTACGGGGTTACCCTAAGTCACCAATTATGTGCAATTTTAAGAAAATAACAAAAATATACGGTGCTCTTTAGTAAACGTTATAGTTCAATACAGACAGTCTATTTAGAAATGTGATAGCTGACAGTATGTAAAACCAAACTATTTGTTCGTTGACGGTGGAGCATGCATTGATAAACAATTCAGAAACCGGTTTGCTGTTAATATTGAAATAAGATTTTACTAATTGATACATTTAAACGAGTTTAATAAAAATTGATTAATAATTCTTAAACTAAATATTTACTTGTGAAGTCAGCAAAAAGTGTATGCCTTTCAAAATATATTGGTAGATAGACAGATATAAAATCTTTGATACTGGTTGCTTCTGGCAGGTTTCTGTGGAATTTCTTAGGAAAAGCCAATGTTTAGTTGTAGACGTCCTGTGCCTGAAGATGGTAATTATTACGAAATTTAATACGTGATATATACAAGGGGTTGCTTATTTTTTTATAATAACTATTTCTAATAACAAGACAATACGTAATGAAATATGTTACACCTAGTCCACATTCATACGTGAAAAAAACGTATAACTTTTATCACGGTAACTAAATATATTTTTTATTAATTACTTACGGGATAAACTGCTAAGACAGTAGCCACATTTGTAAAGCTATCTCGCCAGTGGCGCATCGCAGACTTCATAGAGATTACATAGAGAACGCAGATCGCTACTAACACCACTGCTCCGTACGTCCATAGCGCCCACGCGTAGTTGTGGATAGCTGTAAAATAAATATATCAGATTAATACTTTTTGAAAATAAATTACCTATAACTTATTTCAATATCATTTCTAATCTGAAGTTAAAAGTAGAGAAATGGTAAATCTTAAGATGTACCAACAATTACGGTAGGCGTTCAAAGTTTATACTGAAAATCTTTCGAAATTACACCTCCACCAACTCGGTGAATATTGATATTTAACCCCAAATTTAATACATTATCAATTTCAGGGTATACCTACGCATTTAAATATGTTTGCGACATTGTAGATTGGGCCAGGTCAAATCAGTACTTAGTAAACGAATTTCACCCGTAACTTATTTACTAAATCAATTACACCTTTTAAAAAAGAGTAATCATACCAAGATTATTTACGTAGGTACATTGATATCCGATTAACTGGTAGTAAATGTAGTTCATTGACAAGCAAGCTGATATCACAGGCAGTGCACGATTGAGCGTGCAATTTGTAAGGATACTATGACTTTGTTTGAATAGTTTTTTATATTTATTGACAAAAATCAATATTTACTTTGCATTTGATGATTAAATTTGATTTATTTATATGATTTAGACTTGGCTAATCTAAAGTCAACATCCATAAAACGTCGACTGCCAACTCTTCATGCCATCTTATATCATCCTTTAATATTCTATATTTATATATTTACTAAAATTCTCATTAAAAACGTGCTAAGTGCTGTAAGATAAGTAATAAAAAAACTCAATTCTAAAACTAATACTACTAATTACCTACTGCTCATTAAGCAGTCCAACAACCCTACAAGACCTTACAATTAATAGCAATTTACTATTTCATTCATTAGAATGTTATAACAGAACTTTTATGGGATAATACAAAATATCCCTTACTACGTAAATTGATTTATATACTCTGGGTTAACAGGGGTTTGATGTACATTGCGTGCAAAGGAAGGAAACTCGAACTAATTCAACGCCTCTACGTGTTAAAATAAGGCCACCGTCAGTTTATGTGACGCAATATTTTCATGAATTATATTATTGTTACTTTATTTCCTGACTTGTAGTACCATCATGTGAAGGTCTCAGGTGTAAAGCGTAATATGGATTTAACAATAAAATATATGAATTAAAGGTTTCAATGTTTTCCATTTTTATAGGGCGTCATATGCCTCTATCATGAAACCATGCCATCAGGTGAATTGGATTAATATCGTTGTGCTAGTATGAAACATACAGTACCTAATTAAACTTGATACATTCGGTCAAGGGCGTTATAGCAATTTGTCAATAGAAAGAGCGAAAATACACTAATATTCTTTAATTTACCTTGGGGTTACTTTGTCAAGTAATGTAAACAAAGACTTGTATCAACGCATACAGTTAATGGTGATGGACGTCTTACATCTTACAATCCAATATGTCAAAAACCTAGCAAAATGGCGAAGATTGATTTCTAAGCCCGGTAATTTAAATAGTGTAAGTTTTTAAGGCCTAATTGCCGTATATTTATGCAATATGCATAATAAAATAATGAAATTGTAAAGATGACATACTATTTTGATATGCTTAACATTGAATTGCCCTCTACAATTGTGCATGATACCACCTGTCTTGAATAAATATGTTATTGTGCGCTCTATATAAATATTTTATTAATTAATCACGGAGCATAGTAGTGCATTCTGCAAGAGAATGGGACATCAGAAAATGTAACATGTTAGTCATTTGATTAATCAGAATCATGGAAAACAACATCTAAAGAGGCCTAAAACTCGTAAGACTGGTAATTAGTTAATCAATCAAACACATGTATGTCGTAAGCAAAGGCTTAGGATATCATTAATGTGTTCATAATAAAACATATATACCTAGCAGTCATACACATGGTCCTGACCTCACACTAAGAGCACTAAGGTAGAGAAAATCTTGTATTTAAAATTAATAAGGATTTGTTGGTCCCTTAAGCTTTAACACCCATAATTATCACAGCAGTTTTTGTTAATCTCATAAATATTTGTATTCGACAACTCATTTCAGTAATAATGAAAATCAACTTATTTCACAACAAGCTTTTGGTCAACTGCGCCAATCTTACGATAGGCTATCATTTGGTTATGCCGGAAAAACACGAAACCCAATTTTATTACACCCTTACAAATTCAAACACGCATACGTCAGAAAATCCCAATAAAGCACTGCGAATTAAATTACAAATTTCCATTTATCCGACATTTACTACATCCAATAAACTATAATAAACTTATGCTGATGTAAATTATTTTATGCAATCAATACCTTTAAACTTTTATCTAATAACTAACGAATTAAAGTATCTAAACAGTAAGTAGATTAAGCTAATTCCCATCCTATCCTACTATTATAAATACTTTGAGTTTTGAAGACTATTGAACATTTGATAGTAGTAAATAAAGACACCTTTCAATGAATTTTAATGAACATAGACACATAATAATATGGATTCATCATTCACTATTATAAGCCTACTTTTATGCCGATTTCTGGTTCCTTTGTTTCAACAAACGTATTTTACGACACATATTTGGTCGCTTGTTTACTTTTATAAATTTGACTTATTATGTGTAATATCATGGTGCAGGATATTATACGTATGTAGGTACATATAGTAAACTGCTAGCATTTACTCGCGATTTTTGCTTAATATAAAGTTCCTAATTTATTCATGAGAAACATTACTAGATATTCAAGTCAATTCGGTACTGAATTGTACTAAAAATAGGTTTGACATCCAAATAAACGTAATAAAAAATAAGTTGCAATTAACAACACTTCCGAATAGTAGTCATGTTCAGTAATCACTAATTAACATTAAGCCATGCTTTCCGTCAATTTGTTCGTCATATTATGCTTTCCGTCAATTTACCCGTCATACGTCATCGTTGGCAATAATTAAAATAGCGTCGCACGTGTTTTACTAACAACACAATTTGGCATAGCACGACCCGTCGAGTGTCGTCACGGGATTAATTATGCCATTACGTCATCTGAAAAGGTTCCTCTAGGAATGAGGTAAGTAATAACTGCTGATTTTTCGAAAACACAATCATCTCAGTTACGTTTTAATGAACGATCATGTGAATGACTACTAATTGTACTGATTTTGTATCGTTCATTAAAACGACTACAGCTTCGGAATGTGTTATAGGTAGCTATGAAGAAACGGCGCCAGAAACTCTCCCAACGAAACGAATTATGTTCTTTTTTCTTTCTTTTTCTTCTCTCTTTTATAAGTTCGGTTTTGTTTTCTTTTTGCTTTGGCCATCAGTTCAGAACCCCTTCAATTATTTTTCAACGTATACAAAATATATCTTATCGACCTGCGACTCTGCATGAACATTTTATTTGAAATTTAACTATATTACAATTACATACGGTCTATTTTCACAAAGCCGGTATGGCTGCAATAAAAAGCCACTACAGCGGGCCACTATTGATAGTGGTTCTACAGTGCGAACAGTATTGAAAGCATTTGGCATTAGGCATCCGCAAGTCCAAACAACGTGGAAATATAAATTTAAATCCATTTTGATCTCACGCCAAGTGTAACGTCGAACACTTTCAAAATCATTTTGTAGTCATTAACATTGTCCGGAAGCGCTAATTTTGTTGTTTAAGTCAATTTTAAATAAAAATCTGTTTTTTAATTACGTACGTCACTTCTTTCAATGACTTGTATTTTTTATTTAATAGATCACTTAAATAATAGTGGTAGTGGAAATAATTTCGTACTTCATGTGAAAGACATAGATTCAAATAAAGGATGACAGTCATTGAAATAACACTAATTTTTACGGATTCTATCGCGGATTTGGTTTAATTTTTACATTTTTTAATTTGAAGTTGAAAAGAAAAATGAAGTTAAAAAATGTAAAAATTAAACCAAATCCGCGATAAAATCCGTCAAAATTAGTTTTAATTTAATGTGTAACATTCCCGTAAATCTAAAAAACATTAGGATGAAGATCAACTAAGCTTTTTGGATGAAATTTCGAGACCCCTAACTAACAGAGCACGTTGACCCGTAGGGACAATAAAAAAACACCAGTTTGATTCAATGTTCGCATTACTCGCCTAACAAACTATATAATCAATAGAGCTTGAAGTAATCTTCCGCAATATAATATCGTGCAAGCGTTAGTAACTGGCCATACATTATTTAAATTCGGTAGCACAAGTAAAAAGGTTGATTTCCTTTACACTTCGCTGGACTTTTGAGGGACAAGTATCAAATTGTTTATGTAACTGCTCTATATAACGGAAATATTTATCGGTAAAGTTCCTCTTTTCCCCGTTTTTTTTGTATTGTCACGACAAAAAGACTATAATGCACCGGGTGGAGTGCAGCGCTATTCAAATAGATTGCCAGCGAGAGATTGTTATCTATTACCGATTGACACAGCAATACAACCTTCTCATAACTCGTTTGTTTTTGAACCCGAAAAGCAATACTTCAGTATTATGTACGGTGGTTGATATTTGTACGGATATGCTTATTCCACACCGAGTTCGATTGCCAAGTACCGTTATTGTTTAGTCTTCTCTACGTTATAGTATCCAGTCCAGAAACATCATTTACCTGATTTAAGTGACTCCCATGAACATAATATGAAAGTAAATTCCACACCTAGTTCGATTCCTAAATACCGCTATTGTTTTGTCTTCTCTATGTTTTTTTCTCAGTCAAGAAACATCATTTACCTGATTCTAGTGGCTCCCATAAATAGAATATAGATTATGGAAGTTAATATAGAAGTGAAAAACAGTGAATTACAGAAGCGTCCCGTGGGGACAACTTTTTACCCTTTCCAAGAAGTCATGACTCATGTTTGGTGCATGAACTCTAAAGAATAAAGATACTTTTACCATTTACGTGATTACGGAACAATAATGTCGGAAATATATTACATATTACAAAACGTACATAAAACTAGAATGCATGAGCGCCATTGCATAACTTTTCAAAGGTAATTAAACATCAAGGCTTTGATGTTAAATATAAGGTAAGCATTATGTTGCTCACATAGATTTTAATATTCTAAAAATATAGACGAAGAGCACTGTACGGATGTTACAAATTATAATTGATGTATTAGTAAAATTAATTACCCAACTTAGAATATATAAGGTCGATTAGGGCAAGACTAGATTATTATTTGCAAGCTAATTTTGATTGATAGTGTGTCATACACTTTATACTTTATTGCACGTATTATTTAACTGAACAAATAAATGTTTGATATTCTATTTACCCCTATTTTCAAACTATATTGTAAAGTCACTGAAATCAACATTAAGCTTTACATTTAAGGTAGAGTTCTGACGTTCATTATTTATTTCAAACTGTAAAAACAACATGACACTAATATTTATTTCATGTTCAGAAAAAAAGTTGTTAATTTAAACAAACTGGAATAATACTGAATTAAATATAAAGCTTGACGTGTACATATAAGGTAGACTTCTAATAATTAATTACAGACGATTTTAGAAACACCATGATACTTTGTAGCACTGAACTTGTGTTCAGGATTACGTCCTGTAATGTTAGTGAAACCAAATTGTAAAATCACGGTAATAAACATTAATCTTTTCGCGTAGAGGTAAAGTAGATATGTTATTTACATAATTTATTACTGTGAATTAATAAATACTACACTATAAATTGAAACTGAATTGAGTAGTGATTGTATCGAATGGTATGATACTACCGTCTGATGCCGTTCGATACTCTATCTGGACTGTATTAGCACTTTCCACCAGGTGCAATGCAGTCACTGTGCGGTGCGAGAATAAAAAAATAGACCTAGCCTGATGTACTAAAAGCAGGAAAACCGTTAAATATATTCTAAAACTAACGTGTGTTAAGAGATGTCATATAAAATATCTAATCAATTAAATACGATGGCGGTGGCGTAATTGTACTACGGTACGACTACAAAGTTGAGGTCTCGGGCTCAAATACCGGGTCGGGCAAAGTGATATTTGGTTTTTCTATTCATTATCAGCCCGGAGTCAGGAATTTGTGCCCGATATGGCTATAGGCTCGCACCCTATCACATCATGGGACAGAACATACAAGGCGAAATGTGGGTGTCCTGGTGGCGCCTCTGCCTATCCCTTGTGGGATAAAGGCGTGAGTTTATGTAAGTATGTATCAATTAAATAACATAAATAATATACGCTCTTCCATAAAATAATTTACGCATAAAAATTGTGTCACAACTACAAAATTTTGTATTTAAAACATTAATGGATTATAATCAAAACTCCCATAAGCATTACTATAATCATAACACCATAGTGAGAATAACTGACCATTCCGGTTATATTTCGAAAGTATTCGGTGGATTACCTTCGCCTTTTGGGTTGATTAAACCCATAACTTTGCCGGAACCGAGCATCAGGAAGCTCTTTTATATAGCCGACTTGTTGCCAAGTGGCATATAATTAATCATACAGACAATAAACAATACTACAGTCTGAAACCTTATGCGCATCTATAATTCTCAGAAATACCTTATTGGGAGTAAAACGATTTACATATCTGTCTTCCGTCTACCCTTTCCCCATTAAATGGAATTAACGCAGCATGACTTTACAACCAAGGTTCAGAATTTTTTAATTTATTATTTTATGACTGGTTGCCTATCTGACATTAACTCTATGGGGAATAGCTCTATAGGCTGCCCTGAACGCGATGTGAACTTATTGTCTTTCTGTTTAAGCTAGGAATAATATTCAACATCAAGTAACTAAGTAAGAAAAATATTGTTGTTACTTATCAATAAGCATATAGATGCCTAATTTGTGTCATGAATAGACGCAATTTGTGTTTCCCTAATAATCTTAACAAGATACATGGCTTGTGCAATTGATATTTTTTTGATTTCACGATACGGATATGTCACAAATATTTCGTTTATCACCCGTACATTTATCTCGTTAACCGAATCATCGGCTTTGCGATGAAGCCAGGTAGGATATTGACTAATGTACCCCTATCTAAACCTAATAAGCATCAGGCAGACATTAACAAAATAACTAATAGACAGGTACTTCATAAAAGTTATCAATGATAATAATTTAAAGGCCGATAAAGCTAATACACTCTTTTTTCGACAAAGAAATAGATAACTGCTTAAATACGCAAATACATAGCCATAAAATAAAAAACAATGAAACAATTCATGTTTCGGAATTTTAAATCTATCTATAGAGCTTCTCACGTAGACAAAGTATTAAGTTCTAAAGTTCATCTTTCAAAACTATAATTAATTAAATACTTTGGTTATACTTTGTGACGGAGTAAAGCTAATTAAAACAATTTTAACCGGCAATGGGATTTACATATTCAAAATATTATTAATAAGGAAAATACCAGGAATGGTTACTGAAATGTTTCCCGTTTCATTAGATAAGAATGAGCTGTTTGCTTGCGTAAATCCGGGCAAATCCTTTGAAAACTACGTAAGTTTAATACGTAACGGAAGAATACTACGTTTACTTTCATTTAATGATTAATACTGTGTAGTAAATTCATAAATGTTATTACCAAGTAATTAATTACCTAGTAGTACCACGGCTATTCTCAATCAGTCAAAATAATCTAATACAAGGTAATTTTCCTAATTAATTGTAAAAAAGAGAATTAGTAGAGCTTTCTTATAGCCAGTGTAGGCTCGGTCGGGGAAGTCTTAAATCACTGTGAAGTGTGAATTATCAGCTATCCTATTGCATGTTGTTCTGTTTAAAAGTTTGCCAGTGACCCTAGAACTAGTGATAGTGCGGAAGTGTGTCTCTTTTTGGGTTCAGATTGTTTAATGATTAATAATATCGAGATAACCATCTTGCGTCGATGGGTGCTCTATGTGGGTAACATTGTACACAATATTGGGTGCATTTTAGTCGTCCTTAAAAAATAAAGAGTTCAAAGTAATAATTTATAGTTTTAAAAGTTGAAACAGCGTAATGTACCGACAAGCGAATGTGAAATAAAACAACTACTTCGCTTACGATAATTTACATAATAACTGCAAAAATTGAGGACAAAGTCGTAAAAGTAAAGTGGAACTTTTACTGCACTTTATCACCCTACACTTCCTACTTCTCGGCACAGGCCTCCTCTACAATCGACAGTTCGATTGAGAGGGGCCATTTGCCATTGAGAGGATAGGCCAGGCCATAATGGAACTCAAATTAATGGACACTTGATATTAAGCTTAATGGTTTGCCGAATTATGAATCAATAATTTATTTACTTTACAATTTTATTATTGCAAACTAATATTTATATTTATTATGCGTTGATTGATTTTTTATGGTTTTCATAAATCTTGTTCGGGGGTAAAATTGTATGACAGATTTTTTTTAAAACTGCTTGACTATTTGGTCTGAGAAGTTCATAATGCTTAGTACTCTTGTAATTTATATTGAATAAATAATTGCTTTCTGCTTTTGTTAGTTTAAGGTATGATGGGATTTACATATCCGCATGGATAAAAGTCCCATAAAATAAAAAAATAAATGTTGAAATTGCTTGAAAATTTTCTTTGCATATTACGAAAGTATCGTCCCCCTTTGACCACCGAAACCACGATCACATGTACTCTTGACTCGTTTTAGAATCAATAGGATTGCTCTGTTTTATTCCAAGAAAATTAAAATCAATTCGTAAATTAATTTTGTACATTTATTAGTATTGTGTTAAAATAATTTAATTTATATTTTGGTCATAATCGCAATAAAAAAGGCATTCGAAATCGGAAATCATGACCTTAGTGTTTGAGCATATAATATTCAACACTGAAAGTAGGTACCTACTAAACTAGTTTGTAAATTAAGGTCAGAAATAACCATTAAAAATAACGTAATGCACGTTACCTGCGAAGTAAGAGTCGAAATCTGGCTGAACACTGTAACTGTAGCACAAAAATGTAGAATTAACTGCATTGTTGACATTGGCGAAGGGTTTCTCGATGTTCACATGCCGGGCAGCCACCACCTTGCTAGGGCTGCTGCCGATTTCATTGATCAAATCCATTTTCATTAATTAATATTCAAATACACAGGGAATTAAGTTTTCATAATCGCGCGAGAAGACGACGCGGGACGGGACGAGTGTCGGCTCGGCGACATCCGAATACACTGCGACCATGCCTCGGCCACTCCGAGTTGCGTTCACTTTCTTTCGACATTTAGGCGGCCTGCGCAACTTCAACACATTAGTGTTGTACTACCACTTTCTGTTTCGTGTATCCTTCAACGAAACACACGCTTGACTATCGACAAATTTTGCAATAACGCTCTCCAATGTTATCTGAATGTGCGATAAGATTATAATCAGCTCCCAAAACCTTCTGCAGTTAGTCTTACTTTCTCAATGTCATCAGTATAAAAAATGTACGAGTTTGGTACAAGTATGGGGTTATTAGTTGCGTTAAATTGTATTTATTGATCAATTAAAAATTATCGATATTTTTATCGACAGCAAACAGCGCTGACCCTTCGGCCGGTGAGGTAACAGCTTGGTAATACGCTTACTACGAATGTAACCAGTAACCACCTAACAGAACGACTTCATGCTTCGCTTGTGACGACTTACATATTATATCCAGTACCAACCTTTATTAAATTTATTATCACAACTTAAGTATTTCCTTATAAGTTAGGCTGATGTCCAATGAAAATATTATGCCAATATTTGTAGTGACCAATTGATTTTGAATATCCCGTTGTTCTTGATAAGCCGTAATTACGCGTTTTTTCTTTTAAGATTTACTTTCCAATAAGATTTAAAAAGAACGGCATTCTGACCTTCAGCCATATGCAGTCGAGGCCGTAATTTTTGACTCCGAACCCTACGAAACTTGGTAAACTTATAATTTTATTGACCGGTCATTGGTCTACCGCAGAATTTATTTGACCCGGCATGTAAACAGCTAATGTGTCTGTGTTTTTCTCTTGTAATGTTACCCACATTCTTGTGATATGTGGATGTTTAAAGGCGATAATTATCACTGAAACTTTTGTACCATATGTCATAAAAGTAACTCATGGTAAAATATAAGTAGTAAACCATAATCCTTATCAACACACTTATCTACACAACCCAATATATAGCATAACCATATCTCGCCGATGGTCACAATTATGCTGACCTCTTGAGACTCGATTTCATTCAGTTCCATTAAATGGCGTCGCGGTCAGGTAAAATTAAGTTTAACTGGCGCTACTATAGCGTTCAATGGTACCAGAATCACTAGTTTAAAATCATCTCTGCCCAAATCTAATTGAATTTCAAGGATAAGCCAATCGAATCCGGAACGCAATACATTAGGCTGGGACTATCTCAGTTTAAGTTACTGATAAAAATACTATCAGCTGACTCTTTGAAAGAACATTTTTAGTATGTACGTACATCAGTATACTAAAAACCTCGCACCAATTAAGCCTTGTCTCATGGCTCAATTTAAACATTGTTACCAATTACTATGAACACGAACACTTGCATTAATTACTATGGGTCTATTGGCCAGATTCCGAAAGGTCACTAGTGTCATCTGCAATAGAAGGCAGCTCATGAAGGTCAGGGGCCTGACCTACAAAATTAAAGGTCAGGTAAATGAAGTATTTCAGGCGATCAGATAACCTGGTTAACCTGAATTAAGATGGTTTTTATTAGTATCTAGCTAAAGTCTATTTTGGAAAACCGTGTACAGCCTGTCACTGTATATGATGCTTATGGCATTAACGATCAACTTTTTTCGTGAATATAAAAGATAACTCCATAATTATTCCAAAAGAGCAATTAGTGTCAAGTTATTCACCGACTATTATATTATTAGACAAGTTCCGTAGCGACTGCCACTCGGGAATTGTTCATCAATATAACGAAGTGGTCAAATAATAATATTCTAATTTCGCCGATGGAATCTAAGCATTTTTTAAAGAAATTATTTTATAAATCCAAAGAAAATTGTAGCAGACAGTAATATTTTTCCCTCTCAAAGGCTACTGGACGAATGTGGGTGTCCATCACGAGTATTTGGCCACGTTTCATGAACCTTTTAGTAGGTACCTTAGGATAACAGAAATACAAAATATAGAGATCAACATACAGAAAAGATATAACTGGGTACACTTTGAAATACTTCCTTCATTATGACGCTTTAACACGTTAACCAATCGTAAAAATCAAACCAATTACCAGATATGCTAAGATTACTTATCAGCTGAATCAACAGCAACTTAGATTATGGACACTGCGAGACGCGAGTCATAACTATAGACTAGTAAAAGATAATACATCGGTGTCATTTGTTTATTTTTATATCTGTAGACAACGAACTAATAATGAGTAGCGACGTACATTTAATGCTCTACAGCTAATTAGATAAGCTGAAACAATGACTATAATAAGAATTTAATACACATGGTTTCACGTACTTCGTGATAATTATAATTGAGTTATTAGCGAATAGCGGCATCAAAAAGCGGTCAGGGTAAGGTTTGATTGGTGGGTAGCTTGGGACACCCAAAATAAAAGGGTAACGCGCTGCTGGTCTATTTTATTTTTTCTGTTTTTAATATGGATTTGGTTAATAGATTGTGACCACACTAGCAATATTGCTCTTGGGCGCCAGTGTGATATAAAAGGGAAACACTCGCAGCAGTAAGTAGTCTGTTTAACTACTCCTTTTGAGATATTTACCACCCTTGAGATAACCAAAGTTCAACCGCAGCGATGACTTACACAGTCTGTGCACCTATAACTGAAAAATAATACTGTTTTAGCTACACCTATGTACGTACTTGTACCTACCTACTTGGTACCTATGCCGTGCGAGAAGTCCGAAGTTTGTTTATGGAAATATGTTTTCCGGTAGGTTTAATATAATACATATCTTTAATGACTAACGTTCTAATAAAATAGATTTACCTCATGTCGATAGCTAATTAAAATTATAGAATCAGTTACAATAAAATACATACATACATACATCATCAACTCACGCCTTTATCCCCGAAGGGGTAGGCAGAGGCGCCACTAGGACACCCACATTTCGCCTTGCATGTTCCGTCCCACGATGTGATAGGGGGTGAGCCTATCGCCATATCGAGCACAAATTCCTGACTCCCGGCTGATAATGGATAGAAAAATCCAATATCACTTTGCCCGACCCGGCATTCGAACCCGAGACCTCAGCTTTGTAACCGTACCGTAATATAACTACGCCAACGAGGCAGGCAACTACAATAAAATATTTTTATACAATTTCGGTAAGTAACTGCAGCGGTCCTTGCACCACAAGACGATGCTAGTCTGGGGCGCTGGTTCGTTAACATATAAAAAACAAACACAAATCCGCTTTGACAGACACGAAGAAAATCATACATGGATATTGTACAAATTAGCACCCATTTCGACACACAAAAGTAGGCAATTAGTGGATAGGTACTATTAAACTACTTCTATACAGCAGTGCGTTTAATGACAATTTAACTATACACCATGGATCTTCAACATCCAGTAAGTTTGCAATAAAAACAACACACATGTTACAGAGTAGCCATGACCTTGAGCCTAAAGGGTGGGAGAAAATCAATAACAAACGAAAGAAAGTAGAAACTGCTAGAAAGTGACAAAAACAGCATTAAGTAAAAAGATATTATTATGTACCTACGGTAGATACTGAAATGTAGACATGTAAACAATAAACTTTTCAGATTAAATTTGTAAATAATACTACCTACCATCTAATAGAGGAACTATTTATATAAAATGTACGTGCTACTTCCCACAAGATGGCAGCACAAGTATATTTCGGCGATTGGCATTATCATTTCCAGTTACTCCTTTCAACAGGAGCATAAATAATGATTCTCATTTAAATAAAAATCTTGATTATGATACACATTCCACTCGAATCAATCAAACCAACGAGTACCTAGATAATATTGCTTACTATTCCAATCCATATTAAGTGTCTAAGTACTCGGATTTGCATGAATTAAATATTGAAAACTGTCCCAGCAAATTCTACTTTCGAAATGCGAATATATATATATAAGCCATAAAGCTTAATACACAAAACTTTGGCTGTCTTTAAGATTAGAAATTTAATTAATTAATTGAATATTTAAATTAGCATGTATGAAACAAATCTGCCACATAACCCATTACTTAACCTAACATTTAAAAACCCAACATTTGATTATGAAAATCGTGATACGAAAAATGTAAATAAGTAGCTGTAACCTGTTTTAAGTACCAACAAAAAGGGCAAATATTATATCCCAGTGATAAACACTTTTATCGTTAATTGAAGGTCAGAAAACAGGAAGTTATAGATTCTCGTTAACACAAACATGTGATCCGGATACATTTAAAACGTCCATTGTTTATTTATTTTAAAAATATATCATGAAGCAACATAATAGAGGTGCTTCGCATCATTGTTAAATTAATAAAATTCTGAATATTAATCTAATTCATCCATTGCAAATAACTATAGATACAATAGACATTGGATGGTTGTTGTTACTTGTTAACGACTACAACAATCGCACTATTTTAAAGTCAATGACTTTAAATTTTGGCAGATTTAAAGTATTATTTAGTACATAATACCTCAGTATTTGGCAATATTCATGTTCCACGTCTCCAGATATTAGGTTAATCACAGAACAGTTTTCTGTACTCGTAAAATGGAATGAAAAAAAACAATTTCATAGTACCTATTCAGTCTAAGTTACCCAGATCAGAAAAAAGTATATTATTTTCCTTATTCATAGTTTTGACTATCTTGTCTTTTATGTTTACGGTTGAACATGTATTATCTATCTGTATATAAACCGCTTACAACTAGTGTTATCACATCAAGGACTTTTGCTGAATCAAACTCAATGAGTAATGACACTCACCTACCAAAACAAATATAATACAACCAATGCGATGTGTTCACGTTCTGGAAAAAACAAGAGGCCAATGTCCGTCTTTAGTTCAACGAATTGTTCTTGCTTTTTATGCTAACATAATTATTTTTTGTTTATGTTCATACAAGAAATATTCTAGGTTTAAAATATCACATAACGAACCATTGTTTGTATCGTAATAAATTTATACTTGAATAACATTGTCTAATAACATTATAAGTCTGACCATATATGTTTAATCTGACTTCAATTAGGTAGGTATGTAATCTTCACGAAGAATTAATGATAAATGTATCACTTATTGATCGGTGTAGGTTTTGACCACGTTAACCAGGTATTTTATGTAAGTATGCATATAAAAGAATAATTTCCTCATGACTCGCATTGGCGCAAAACAGCACGTTTTTTAAAGGACAAGTTTTCAATAGGTAAACGTATTTTATGTACATTGTACACATCTTTTCAAACGGTTTACCGTTCAATACCTGTCTCATATCTTTTGAAATCTTTCCACTCCAGCAGGTATGTGGACCCGACGGTCGAGCCCCACACAAAGATAACGTCGATGTCTGTGTATACGTATGTCGAGTCTGTCTTGTGTTTATTTACGTCCATCGTATTGTTTGTATACAGCCCGGCACGACTGCGCATCTGAATACGTCATAACCCCTCTCTCGCCGTACCCCCGCAGAGACCCGTATTTCCTACGCTCGAGTCGGGCTGGCTCACTCGCTCATTCATTCGGCATTCGCAAACGTTGTGCGCCGCCCACCGTGCCGGTGAGATTTCTAGTCCTTTACTGAACAGACTGTAATTTCAAACGCTTCCTACGACATAATGTTGAAAGAGAAGACCAGATTTGACAACCGTCATTCTTCAGAGCAGGAAGGACGTCAGTTGCCTTCAAGTAGATTACCTGCTATTGAGGAACTCACCCTTGGCCTGAAACAAAAGCTTCACCTGCAGGCGAGAGCTCGAGCTGCACCTTACTATATTAGAAAGCAAGAACCTGTCGATCTTGTGGAAAGGTTACTGGAACAACGCGCCCTCGTGGCTGAAGCTGTTCGGAGGCTACAAGAAAAGAAACAACCGTGTCATGAAATTTCTGTAGATTCATAATTTATAAACAAAACATTTTAGTTGTGAAAGTGTGGATCGTGTTGTGAAATCGCTTGTGTGTAAGAAACGTGTCGGGTTACAATGGTGCTATATGCGGACGGCGTGCAAGAAAGAGACGTACAACTATGACGTGTCTCGCACGACACGAGTCACGAGAACGAACCAAAATGGCCGCATGTACTCTATAATCATAATATTTATTCTTCGTTAATAGTGACCTTAACTGATCATGATCAAAGTACTGAATGACGTAACTAGCCTTAGTATTGTTATACATTCTATGAATTATTTATTTTCTATAACATTTTTGTCATTACGTTAATCGTCGCATTAAGAAGATTCCAACTAATAAATTAGCTAATGTGAAGATGAACGGGTTATAATATGTCACGAGCTTTAACTATTGTTTGTGTAATTAATTACTTTGTAATTTGTATGATGCAAGAGATAGTCTCCATGGTATGTTATTGATGTTCAGTTGACATTTCACTATGAACATGTGCCACAACATCATTGTATTTTTGTTATATAAACGTAACAGTTACATGGCTGTGTGATTTTCTGCCGACCTTCAATTTATTTTAAAAGCTAGATTGTTTAGGTAACATTTGCATAATATTATGTTTTAAATGTTGACAGATGTCCGCCGAAGAATTTTATAGAAGTTTCTTTTTTTATAAATTACAAGTGAATCTGTTTAAACGGATATAAAAGTTATTGTAAAGTTAACAGTACCTATAACATGGACGCCTAGTTTTTCGTATTTTTAATATAGCTCGCACTCACAGTGCATTTGCCAATGACGACAAGGAACGCTTACCTACTACAGTTATTTCCTCGCATGTAGCTTACAGAATCCAATTACGTGTCGCACAATGCGATTTCAGAAGGTACCTATTCGTTGCCATTGTCAATGAGCAACCTAGACAATTTTTTAGTTAATAGGTATTTATAATAAATAAAATCTATCAATTTCCTTTTCTTCATTGATGTAGGAACAATTGTACCTATCGTGGTATTAAAAAAATGTAATATTACATCTGTGCATGTTTTAGTGCATTTTGTGATTTTTTAGATAGTTTAATTTATCGTCGATCTTGTGATTTAGATAAGGGTTAAGTAATAAACGGAATGAATTTCAAAGAAATTACATTTTTGAATTACATTCTTAATTAGTATTAAGCTTGTACAAAACAATGAAGCAAAAATAGTATTCTACAATCTCTTCATTGTTAGATCTATTTTTCTTCTATTAAATAATATTTACAATTTATGATTTGTTTTTATTTATTCAATGCCATCTTAAAATAACATTTGTTTTGCAACCTCAACCACATCCTGTCCTAAGGTACAGTTATATTTAAAGAGATAGGATGAAAACCCACGTTTCACATTTAAAGTACTTATTAAATAATATATTTCATGCTTTTAACTAAAACCAAAAATAATTAAAATATCTCCCCGGTATGAAAATGTACCGACTCATATAATTGAGAAATCAAAGTACATTTAATTTACCAATGTATTAATATCACAATAAACAAGCTGATTAGTTACTTTAACAAACAGGTATAGATACTAAATGAGTGCTTTAAGCAAATGTAAATAAACCACATTGGTCAAAATAAATAACATGTGCGCGATGGTCATGCTCATGATCATTAAATTAAATATTTTGCTTATGGTGCCGCCATCTATTGTCAAGTAGCAAACAACTAAATGACATTCCCAAAATAATATCAACAATTCTAGCATACATTTTGGTATGTTTGTCCTTTTTTAGAATTTGATCAACTATTTTTTTTTTGTCAACTCACGAGTCAAACTCAATATAAAAACAAAGCAAAGTTATCAAACATAAACAAAAAGAAACTTCAATGCTTATCAGTAGGAGTTTCCTAAGTGTATTTAAGCGCAAGTTGCCTAATAACCTGAGATACAGTGCGCGTTATCGAAGTAATTTTATAAGTCGTAATAATTATCAAACCCCCACCTCTGTAGTATCACGTATTGTTTTAAGCCGTTCAGCAGTTGCGGGGCAATTTAGTATACAGAGGAGAATGGCAGCGATGTGGTCTATGGGTCCAGGTACTCTGCAAGTACCTTTATCTCTCTTCGATAAGAACCGAAAGAGGCTGGTTGAAAAACTACAAAGTGGCCAGATTGTGGTGTTGCAAGGCGGTGAGGACATCAACCACTATGACACGGATGTGCAATACGTATTCAGACAAGTAAGGATTATAATTTTATCAAAGTAACTTTTTTCATTGATAACAGTGATATATTTCAAAGACTTAAGTAAATGAACAGATGATTTCAAATGAGTTTCAATTGCTAATATTTTTAGTGTAATCTCTAAGCCAAACTTGGTTTTCTGAAAAACCTAAAATAGTTTTCTACTATCTCTATTTAAATGTAGCCTACATGATTACAATATATTGATACAATTACATAACTAAATTGCTTATCTGGTTTCTAAAATTTCAAACCTGGTACTATCTTGAAACCTACAGGTTTAATAATTTAAATGGAACAAATGGAGGAGAGAAGGAGAAAGAGATTTTCTTTATTTAATCAATTATCAAACTAACAACTATCTGAAATAAGTCACCCATAGACAGATTCTAAATGTATAATTTCCTATATATATATATTTCTACTTCACTGTTGGTTGGTTGCAATTATTATGTCACATAAATGAACAGTTACTGTCTTAATCCTGATTAAACAATTTATGCCTTAAATCCATGGCCTTTATAAAATACAATATTATTTTTGGTGACAGAAAGACAAGCCTTGGGCTTAATACATAGAGAAGTGGCATGTATAATTTGTTTTCAGTTAAAATATAATTTCTTATACATATAGTTACACACACAAAGTTCTAGGTGGAACCATAAAAACATTGTATTTAATTACACAATAAAATTTAGAAACACACGTTTATCTGCTGGAACATTTGTTATCAATAACAAATTGTGTCAGCATACCACCATATTGACTATCTATTAGCCAACTTTTATTTATGTATAATTAGTGCATCTATTATAAAACAGATATACATTGCTACTTATGTAAATTTATAGGAGGTTCAAGGTTAATATTAGTTTTACAAAGTAGTAAAATCTAAAGGTGTAAAAATACAATGATATGATATTACTTAAAATAATCATTACAACATGGATATGTAAATGGAAATGGGAAATAAAAATAGTTTAGTGCTCCAAATTCTATATTAAATAAAGGTTTTAAGCCTATCCTATATGCCACTCAAGTCAAAAGCCACTTCAGTTGTGTAATTAATAAAATTGGGGCAACTACTTCACACTCATATCAATCTGTATTTAATTATTATCAAGTGTCAACATATCAATATTGAAAATACACTATGTTTCAAAAAAAAAAAGCTTAATACTAAGGTAAAAAATAAGAAAAATGTAAAATTCCTCAACACAATAAAAAATAATGGTTCCTTAAATTTTTATTTTTGACCTCAAAAAACAATTTTACTTTATAGGAAGCCTACTTCACATGGGTTTGTGGTGTCCGGGAGCCTGGCTGCTACTTTGCTTTGGATGTAAGGACTGGAAAAGCCTATTTATTTGTACCGAGGCTGCCTGAAGAATATGAAGTGTGGATGGGAAAACTTCTCTCATGTGATGACTTTAAGAAGATTTATGCTGTGGATGAAGTTCATTATGTTGACCAGGTATTTAAATAAAAGAAGTTAAAGTTATATTCCGTACATATTTTTTTGTTCATTGTATATTTTTACATACATACATAAACTCACGCCTTTATCCCCGAAGGGGTAGGCAGAGGCGCCACCAGGACACCCACATTTCGCCTTGTATGTTCAGTCCCACGATGTGATAGGGGCGCCAGCCTATCGCCATATCGGGCACAAATTCCTGACTCTGGGCTGATAATGACTAGAAAAATCCAATATCAGTTTGCCCGACCCGGGACTCGAACCCGAGACCTCAGCTTTGTAACCATACCGTAATACAATTACGCCACCGAGGCAGTCTGTATGTATATTTTTACTCATTTCATATATGCATATATAGGTATATTTATTTATAATAAGTGCAACATAGCCTATTTAAAATTTACTATGTGTAACTTTATTGTTTGATTATAACCAAAATAAATAAATAATTCATATTTCTCATTTCAGATTCGAGATGTCCTTAAAAAACTGAGTCCAGACACACTTTTAACTCTAGTAAGTGCCTTTGTATTGCATATTTACAGATTAAACCAGAATGACAATGAGTTTGAAACAGCTGTTCAGTTTTAAATAGAAATATATCGATACCACATGTTACTTTAAAATGTACAACTCCCTTCTGAATTTATAATTGTGCTCCAAAAAATAGTATAATAACATATTGAAGTACTAACGAATTGAAATACTAAAATTGTATCTATTTACAAACTATTAAATCCTTTGAAGCCTAGTTTTGAAGGTTATTATATGAATTTATTTCGGCAATGATAATTAAAAATATTTGGGAAAGGATTTTGATACTTGGAATTTTGGGGTATATTTTTATATTACCTTTACATTTTTCAGAGTGGAACCAACACAGACAGTGGGCTCATTGCAAAAGAGGCTGTATTTGAGGGCATCGACGAGTAAGTTGTTGACATTTGTACCAAGATAATTAATATAAAATCCTTATAGAGTAGCAACAATCCTTGACACGAAAAACCAACTTTATACGGCTTGCATTTCTAAATACTTGTTCGTGATTCTTGCACAAAAATCAAGTAGGTAATGATTTTAAACTCCCTAAATGTCGCAATTCACAATGAGCTGCATATGAAAAGAGTGACCACAGGTTCGATCCCGCACCAAGACATATTGACACAAAGACAGAGACACAAATGCAATAATATGAAATTGCAGGATATATTTTCCTATTACATTTATATTCTAACAATTCATAATACAGTCCCATACAGTATTTTGGATAAAAAATAATTTCATATTATTATTTAAATATTTTGATACCCACGCCACTCGTAATATAAAATCCCACACTTTAGTGTTTTTATTAACTTACTTATTTATTTTTTCAGATTCAAAGTGGACAATGAGACATTGTTCCCAATTATCGCCGAATTGTAAGTAACAAACAACTTATAAATATAATTTATGTAATAAACATAACGCCTAGTGATACGATTACACGTGTATCAATGTTATCAGTAGATAGATTCCGGCTTAAATCTTCATTATCACGACTGAAAAGATGATGGAAAATGTAATTTAAGTAGTTTAGATTGAAACATTCTAAACAATGGCCATTTGTAAACAATTGCAACTAGTTACATAGATATAATGGCGCTTGGGAAATAAGTGTTTACGGCAATTATTATACTACACTAATGGCCTTCAGCCAAATAGCTATTACAGGATTTTAAGTTGCAAGAATTAATCTTTTTTAATGTTTTATTTTGTAATGTACATATTTTAAAATTTATTTGTCTTTAAATTTTATCAGTACTGATACGATAAATTATCCAAATAATCACAAAAAATTTCAAAGTTTGAATTAAGCACTTAGGTAACACCCACATAACACCACTTTTAGCGCCGGTGCGGGGGTTGAAAATATTCGACGTTTCAAATAATTAAAAATTCTTAATTACCTGGAGGACGAGTGAGGCCTTGGTATTGAACATTTATTATTGTTGAAAGTTCTCGGAACTCTCTTCGAGAAACATTATTCGCTAAATGTAATGTATCAGTTATGATGCTGATTTATTATAATTTTGCATAAATACCTATTACCTATACAAATATTTATATGACAAACTTGCGGTAAATGTGTGTAAACGAAATACAACATGTGAATAATGCATTGTTACTAATAATTGTATGAATCATTTGTGAATAATTGAAATATGTAGCTAACGTCTTAGGGAAATACATAATAAAAAACTTTGCCACAGGGTCAAAGATTAATATCAAGGATATTACAAGGTCCGAAAACAGAAACTCGGATATCCGAACTAAAGAATATCCGAAATCGTAACAGAATATGATAAACATGTCGAATAATTTCCGATAGCGGCGGAATTTTAATGATACTCATTCTGATATAATTATTCCAAAAATAAATTAATATCCGGAACGGAAATTAATGGAGATACAAAATAATTTCGTAATAGCCGTAAACGTAACTGAAACCCGCATAAAATTACTCAAATAACGTCTGAAATTCCATAGGTATCTAACCATAACATTCTTATAACCCTAAAATGTACCACTGTTGATAGACCTAATAAATCAATAAATTAAAAAAAAAAACAGTTATAATGTTGGTTAGACGCCGGCTGTGAAACCGACAAATGTTTGTGTGAACCAAACGCACCGAGACAAATGTTTGTGTGAACCACAAAGTCGCACGTAGTTTCTGATACCAGCGACACAAGACTCGATCTTTGTGTGGGGTCATGATTATGTTGCTGTTGGGTGTATATTATTATAATAATGTTTTGTTTGTTGCAGACGTGTTATCAAAACACACGAAGAGATCGCAGTAATGCGCTACGTTTGCAAGGTTTCTTCAGACGCGCACAAACAGGTTATTTTTCATCTTAATTTATTTGTTTACGACATTGTAGTGAACAAACGTGTTTGTAAATGTTATTTACAGTTGATGAATAATGCAGTAATTTACTTAGAATATTGACAGTAATGTGTAGATTATTATTTTTTTATTGATGTATGGATTTCTATATCTAAGTATATCAGCCCATATACGTCCCACTGCAGGGCACGGGCCTACTCTACAATCGAGAGAATCGATCGAGAAGAGATCGATTGATAGTTAGGCCATATAGTCCACCACGCTGGCCTAGTGCGGGTTGGCGGACTTGCATACCGTAGATTTTTTTTTAAATCGCTACGGTTTGCAGGTTTCCTCATGATGTTTTCCGTCACCGATAAAGTGCGTGGTGATTGACTATCAATACACACATAACTCCGAAAAGTCAGAGGTGTGCCCTGGGATTTGAACCCGCGACCACCGTGAACATGTAGGCAGCCGCGTCTGGTCCATTACCAACAGGCCACCACGGACTTTTATGCATGGATTTATATTGTTTTTTTATCTGCCTTATCGGTACGTGGGGTTAATGCAATGTGATTTTTATCTACATTGAAAACATATGTTTTTTTCTGATATGCCTATCTAGTATCTACATTTTTTATGGAAGTCATTATAGCTAATTTTAAGAAATGGAAAAAGAATGTAGCTCAACTGCACCAAAATATAATTTTAGTTAATTAATCAAATATTGACTAAACAACCAACAAGACATCGTATTGAATACATAATATGGACAATTTAGTTGTTTTTTTGTAAAAAAAAACTTTTTTTTTTATATTTTAGATAATTAACCTCAGAAATTTAGTTTTCTGGGTTTAGCAACTATTTGCCCTAATTTCGGCTTGATGTTGAACACCTGTTTATTTTTAATCTGTGAACAAAACTACATATTTTTTTCTGCTCCCATCACCAGGTGATGCTCCAAGCGAAGCCAGGTATGATGGAATATCAGTGCGAGTCAATATTCCTGGACCATTGCTACCGCGTGGGAGGCTGCCGCCACGTATCTTACACTTGCATCTGCGGCTCGGGAGATAACGGGGCCACTTTACATTATGGCCATGCCGGTGCACCTAACAGCAAGCGGATTGAAGATGGTGATATGTGGTGAGTAATAGTTTTTTATTACTTAGATTTTAAATTATAACACAACATGTTTTACAGTAGTTAACAGACTTTGTCAATTTACAATCGAAATTATGTTGGCAATAAAATTCAGTCGAACAATACTTCCTGTTTTAATTCGATGTAATAATATGTCGTCGATAAAACAATACGATTGTTTTGAATTTTTTCGCTACCCATCAAATCATCTATGAATTAAATCTAGTAATCTACTAAAATACAGATAATCCGTAACTACTAAACTCATATCTATGTCTCAGATCAGTGAAATTTTTGATAATAATAATGTATAATCCACCCGTTTTTTATAGCTTGTTCGATATGGGCGGCAACTACGCGGGCTACGCGGCGGACATCACGTGTTCGTTTCCCGCCAACGGAGTGTTTACTGATGAACAGAAACTGATATATGAAGCTGTGTTGGCTGCTAGAGATGCTGTTATAAGGTATTCATATTTCAGTGGATTTATTTCCTTCATTGTCTAAATTTACATATCCTTAATCTTTGTACAGTATGTACCGTTTAAGACTAATTGAGGTGCATAGAGAAAGCAAAATTAATATCCATTTCTCGACCAAATATATCAAATACTTATGAGCCGCTCTCTCTCCTTCTCAATCACATACAGGCACAGGTTTTAAATGCCCAAATTGTGGCCGTATTTGTAACGCACGAATTGGTCTAATAAGTCACCAGCGTAGGTGCATTGTCCCAATCTAACATCTCCAACAAACACAGACCACACGCTATTTAATCATCTTACGTAGATGTAAATTGCCAATGATTGATTAATTGATTATGACCTTAAATCAAATAATTTTTGAAGGAAAACACGCTTAAAAACATTTGATGATTCTCGGGAAGGATGATCCTTTTTTTTATTGTATACGCCACTGCCGTCGACTGCGGTGTGCGCGATACTGTGTCGACATCTTAAGTACATTTTCATGCGCAGTGACGTAAAGCAAAGTAAGTCGCTAGAACAAAGGTATACCAAATGTGCAGTTTAGAGTCCGCGTATATTTTTAATGGAAACTTTGTCATACCCAATTCGCATAATACTATAATGTAATGATAACTTCAAATTATATCACAATAAATGTAATTACAGAGAAGCTAAGCCCGGTGTTATGTGGCATGAAATGCACTTGACTGCGAATCGCGCCATGCTCGAACACTTGAAGAAGGGAGGATTGCTGGAGGGCGAAGTATCAGAAATGATTGCGGTAATATATTACAAATATTAAGAGATTTACATATTAATATCACAAATACCTCATTGTGTGACGATATTTTTATTGGAAAAACAGCATCAATTTTGACTCAGATTGGATCCGAACTGGTAGTATTTTTCCCTTGTCTATGCCACCGTGTTTTTTTTCAGAACGGCGTGCACGGCATCCTGCAGCCGCACGGTCTAGGTCACCTATTAGGTCTAGACGTGCACGACGTGGGAGGGTATTTACCTCATTGCCCTCCCAGGCCGGAGGGACCGCTAGCTCGCCTGCGTACTGCCAGGCAGCTGCAGGCCGGCATGGTGTTAACTATTGAGCCCGGGTGCTATTTTATACCTAGAGTGAGCAATTTATTATTTTATTTGTACCGTATTTATTGTTTTATTATATCAGTCCGTAATCGTTCACTTCTAAGATCATATTCCACAACCCTGGCTTGTAAGTTGGCGGACTTAACATACTATAGAAAATCTTGTTACGATCTCTATGGCATGCAGGGTTTTCCACCACCGTTAAAGCGCGTGGCAGTTGACTATAAATACGCACATGACTCCAAAATGTCAGAAGTATGCCCTGGGATTCGATACTGCTTCCACCGTCTAGTCAGCCACGTCTAGTCCGTTACTAATACACAAACCATTTAATTAAAATAAAATAAATAATAAATATTCCCCAGTTATTACACGCGGCTCAGAACAACCCGGCGCAGTCGCGGTTCTTCAACTGGGTGCGAATGACCAAGTTCCGCAAGTTCGGCGGCGTACGCATCGAGGACGACGTGCTCATTACACCCACTGGGGTTGAAAACCTTACCTTCGTGCCCAGGACGTGAGTATTCAATATTTATCCACATTTTACTACTTTTATACATGCTTGTCAAAGACAAAAAAAAGAAAAAGAGTGTTTCTAAAAACAAATAAAAATATACATCACTCAGAAATATTTATATTATTTATTTAAGACAGACGCTTGATAATCAGATTTACATTGGCAATATTTTTGTTATTTTTTTTTAATTTCCTTTTTAACTCTAAAGGGATTATTATAATTAAAAAAAACACGACTTCATCTAAATATTATTTAAAACCATTCGCGTAGTATAGTTTCAGCAGTTCGAATATAGTTATTCTATCATTTCGTTGTTTTTCTTTTAAAGTTAATTGAACCCTAGCAATCTGGTTGTCATTTAATATTTTTATGGCTTCACTCTGTATAAGCCATATAATTTAGTTAAGACTATGCATTGTCTATCAGATGTATAAGTGGAATCGTATTGATATTCGTAAATATTTGTTTACAGTGTTGAGGAAATTGAGAAACACATGTCAAAGGGAGCCAACTTCAAGCGATAATTCAACTCAAGAATTCCATTAATTCATTTACAGTGCGACTTCTAATAGTATAGATTCTAAGGATACACCAACTTTTGTAAGATATTTCTTTATTTATTCAAAATCAAATTTTATATATAGCAAATATATTATTGTTGTACAAAATATGATTAAGATTTATTATTTACTACTACTATATCAGCCCATATACGTCCCACTGCAGGGCACGGGCCTACTCTACAATCGAGAGAATCGATTGAGAGTGGTTAGGCCATATAGTCCACCACGCTGGCCTAGTGCTGGTTGGCCAGATTTATTATTTGCATCAATGCATTGTATCTCCAGAGATTGCTTTATTTTTATAGGAAGAAAAAATATTATATAGCCACAAAAATATCTAAATAAAAGATGGTAAAAATAATTTCGTATTTATTGATATTGCCACCAAAATGTATCTAAATTTTTTACCATCTTATAATAAAAAAATACTAAATTGGTTTTCATATATTTTGTTTTATAATATACGAACGCTTCAGTTAGTAAGACTTTAATTAATTATTGTCATCAGGGTCATACCACAGACTTTAAAGCAGTTATTTCAAAAAGTAAAAAAAGAGTGTGTGGTAATAAGGTTTGTAAATTAGCACTCATATTAATTGTTGTGTTTAATGATTTAAGTTGTTAAATGTGTACAGCATAGGAGAATCTATAGAGTATTTATCTTAATAATATTATCGGCATTTCTATGAGAAGTACTGCAGTAATGAGGATATTGAAACAACTTCAAGTTTTGCATGATATCCTTTTAGTTATTATATGACATATAAATTCTACTCAGTACACAGTTACAATAATTTTGAGACTTAAAATTATTTTTGCAAATAAATGCTATCACACAATGAAACATCAATATCAGATAATCATACTATTAACTAGCATAATTAAAGATAACTAAATATAGAATAAATATTATGTATTTCATCCAACAAATTAAAGACCAAAATAACAATTATAAAATTCTCTGCAGAAATTTCGAGTTTTACTCACACAGTAAGTATACATACTTTTTAATTACTACACAGATAAAAATACTTATACTATTAATTATTGATAATAAATTATCTATCCTTCCTTTTACTTGGCGTTATCCCTACCGGCCTAGTCTCCTCCATTTCGCCTGGTCTTTGGCATGGTATAGTAAGGCCATTGACTCTTGATCTTCCTTGACGACATCTAGCCAGTGCTTCTTTGGTTTACCCCTCGGTGATGAGTAATAATAAGTTATGTATATAATATATTTTGAACTGGCATGACGAGTAATTCAAATGCCCTTAATAGTAAGGGGAGTGCAATTCAGCAAAGTATCCTATTAGCCCAATTGGTCGAAACTTTACATACTAGCTGGGGTCACTATCACAGATTCTACAGTAGGTACTGTGTGTGATGGCAACTTACCCGACAGGTACATTTACCCTACCATCACCAGATATTTATTGATCAATTATTATAAGTAATAGGTTTACCATAAAGAAACGTGAATCGTTTATATTTACTGCAGTATGAATGTATGTACAATTCAAAATTACTCTAGACCAGTGTTTTTCAATGTTTTTGAACACGCGACTCTTTTACAGTTTGAAATCTACTGGCGACCCCCTTGGGCCATATATAAACAAACAGTTGTTATTTTGGAAGATTATCTTTATAATTTTCTCAATGTTGGTATTATTGAGACCCATAGCAAGACACCTCTGCAAGAAAGCGATCCCTGAATAAGGCTTCGCGAATCCCCTGGGGGTTGAAAAACACTGCTCTAGACACTATTCAAATATTATTTCAATATTACAACAATGTGATGAAATTCTTGATAAAAACAACAACTATACCGGGTATATCAAGACTGCGACCGAAAACGAAGCCAGGTGGTAGTTTTAGTGGTTACAGACACGATGCAAATAAAAATGTCACCAAAACAGCGACAGATATTTTTTTAGATTTTTTCAAAAATCGTCTTGTTTAGGTCGTAAATACCTAGTTTTTGCGAAAACAATAATTTAAACCGTTACGAACCATTGAGTGTTTAAAAAGAAAAGAGGTCTACATCATTATTTTAGGAAAACTATGTATTTACCACCCAAATACGACGATAAGTAAAAAATTACAAAGAAAAAGTTGCCGATATTTTTTGCGAAATGTTTACTTGCATATTGTCTGAAGTGACTAATACTACGACTTGGCTTCGTTTTCGGTCGCAGTCTTGATATACCCTGTATAAATCATCTATTAGTGTAAATTAGAATTCTTATTGAATTAGTATTACAAAGCTGCGTGAAAAAATTGGTGAGTATTGACCAGATTTATACAGAACCTATATCTAGTTAAAGAACAATACCAATTATTTACACACAATCAAAGCTCATTCTCTGGTTAAGTCAGAGCAACCTTATTTTACCAGTTTGTATATCAAGAACCTAATCTTGGGCACAAATGTCTCATAAATACTGCCCCTACTGGTAATTGGAAATCTGAGCATCATAATACAAATACATGATAAAATCTAGACCAGAGAAGTTCAATTTTATTGTAATTATAAATATAGGTATTTAGACACATCCCAACAATTTATGGTATGAAATTACATTGCTACACAAGACTACCATTGATTCCATTCACGATTTTTAGTACTTATACAATATCTTTTGGTATATATACAATTACATACACAGCCAAAACATCTCTAAGAGATAAATTAATGAGATACTACAATAGGCGCATAATATGGCACCTACTAATATAATACTGGAATAATTTAGGTGCAAAATAACAGCACACTTAACCAGCAATCTGACTACTTCCTTTAAACTTAGTGAACAAAAAAAAACAAAGAAAAATGCAGCATAATTTAACACAGAAATCAAAAACTATTTTACAAAACTAGACTGATCAGCAAAAGACAAAGTGACTGCATGTCTTAAACGCTCGATTAAATGGAAATGTACCATTTAATTATAAAACAATTGTTATATCCATTTGTGCATATTGACTAAAACGATTGTAAAAGTGTCAAGCTTTTGTTTTGATTTAAGAACAGGAACAGACGTATGCTATTTCTTTAATAAAAATTAATCCTGTACATCGAAAATTTGTCACATACAAAGCAGATAGTTATAACTCATTTTATGGTACCACAAAAAATTTATTCTTTAATAACTTCGCAAATCAGTAGTGAGGCCAATCAGTTCAACAAAAAAAATCATTACTAGACGCACATTCGCTTTGCCACTATCACACAGATCATATTTATACAATAAGGAACTTTCAACTCTTTCTATGAAAGTCTACATGCCCATAAGGAATGGCAGTAAGAACATTGTGATAGTTAGTAAGAAGTCTTAATCTATGTGTAACGTAAATAGGCTCTCATCATCGGTGGTAATGGCAAACTGTTGATAATCTTCAAGAAGTGTTCAGTTGATTTGACAGGGGTTTTCCTGTTTCTGATGATACGTCTGATCTTGAATCTGGCCAAATGTTTCAAGCTTGGCACAAAGAACGGCAGTAATTCTGGTTTGATGTGTAAGTTGCTGTCTATCATTGTTACTAATTCATTTTGTATCTGAAAAGATAAAATACATACATGCAAGGCCATTTTTTTCTAATTTAGTATTCAAGAAATGGACTATACTTCAAATCAGTTCAAAACATGTAAAATTTTCTACTACTATACTATATCAGCCCATATAGTATAGTAGTATATAGTCCCACTGTACACAGGCCTACTTTACAATCGTAAAATTTTCAAAATGTACAAATGATTAATCACTAAACTTACATTTGGTGGCATTCGGTCTAAAACTCCATTATCATGTGCAAACTGTAAAAGTATTCCTGGATCACAATACAAGGTGTATGGTATCATTAGCACTAAATTTCGTGAATCTCCGCTCAGTGTAGCTAGAAATACATCAGGAATACATCTATCCTTATGCTTGCAGCCTCTTTGTGAACAGTAGTCAACATTACATCCATGCTGTAACAGGATCTCGAAAATCTGAAAAAGAAAGTATTTATAACTAGTTGTACAAATAATTCAAATAAGTTAATTAATATTACTGTTTAGAATACAAATTATGGTATCCCAAGTCCCCATATTTTCTTAGTTCTAAAGAGGACATTATCATAGGAAAATTACACAAAAAGAGATAAATAATTAAACTATAGTGTTGTGATTGTCAATTTCGTAAATTACTCACAAAATATGGAACCACTACATATTTATAAAATTGGGATGCCCATTTATTTTTACACTGAATGAAGCAAGAAAAATATCTAAGGGGTCTAGCATTAAAACTAATTAGGTCACTCTAAAAAATAATATTCTAGATTGAATACTTACATCTTGAAAGCAAACAGTGTGCTTGCAAAGATTTATGTACACCAATGGTGGACACTCATATTTTCTTTCTGCATTTACTACCACACCATGCATTAGAAGCAAATATAAATATTCCCTGAACTTTGCAGGTGATGATTCATAAATATATGAAGACATGTTAAGGAACCAAGTCAAAGGTGATACTAAACGGTATCTACGGCTCAGACCACCAATTTGCTCAATGTCAGCATAATGAGTATCATGAATAGTAAAATACTCTGGCCCTAAATCACTATTGAGTAATATCTCCAATATCTTTTCTTTGAAGAAATGTGCTTTGAGAGCACACACAAATATGCTCTTATTTATGGCATCCATTTTTGTCACAGCAAATACTTTTTCAAATACATCAACAAATCCGTGGTTCAATGCTATATCCACTGCCATGTCTCCTTCTACATCCACCATGTTTGGATCAGCTCCATTCTCTAATAAGAAATCAATAAATTCGCTGCTCATTCCTCCTCCCAGTGCTAACATTAAAGCATTGCATCCAGACCATGTTACCTTATTGATGTCTGACACAAATGGATAAATTATTTTAACTATTTCAAAACAACCTCCATAACAAGCTAAGTGGAATGGTGTGTAGAAGCCTGGATCGTTTTGTATGTCAGGGTTGGCGCCAGCATGCAGCAACACAGATACAGCTTCCGGCTGCAATTCAAGTACTGCATCATGTAAAGGAGTGTCTCCGTCAAAATCTTGTACATCGATTATCGCTCCGTAGTCAATTAACAGTTGTATCACTTCCACCCGACCTTGTCCAGAAACAACGTGCAGAGGTGTGACTCCTTCAGTACTTCCATAGTTTGCGATATCATTAACATTGTCTAGCAATAGTTTGATAGTTCTTATGCTGCATTTGTTTCTACATGCTAAGTAGAGGGCAGTGTGGCCTTCGTGAGTCTCCGCAAGTGGCCGACAAGTTGGATGCTTTAGAATGACCATAACACTGTCGTAGGCATCATTGTAGGCTGCTTCGTGCAGGCACGTCCAACCACGGTTGTCAATACAATTCGGATTTATTTTTTTGAGCAGTCTTTTTACTGTTTTTACATCGTCGTTTCTGGCAGCAATATTCAAAGCATTCGAAGTGCTCGGATTAAGTGAACTGAAATCCATACTGATTATCTGATAGACAACCGTTACTTGTTATCCAAGCTTATTAAGAATTCCCATTCTTCTTTTATGAAATTAAAGTCACATTAAATAATATTTTTAAATGGTTCTGCAGAGTAGACGATCAATTTTCAAAATATTTGCTAACTTCAAAAATCAAAATACAAATGACATTTGAAACAACCACAGACACAACTCACAAGCAAAAACCAAAAATGCTTAACCAGCAATGATTTATAGAATAAAGAGGATAGAGCATAAGGTCACGTGACAGGGGTCACTTTGGTATACAAACATGGCGGCGGCTCCGCCCCTAAAAATAGTGATACGCTAGTATCGAATTTTCTATCGACATCGATGCATCAACAGTGGCATAAATACGACTGAGAACCTTTGAATTCACATGAATTTTAGAGTATACACTTGTATAACATTTTTAATTTTCGCTTTACATGTCAATTGAGTATAAACAGGGGATTTTAAGATTTGACAGTTAAGTCATTAAACATTAAATCCGATAAAAATAGGTCGATGTTATGACATTTATTTCATGTATGATTTATTTCATGGGTAAGTTTTACCTGATGATTGGATTGGATTTGTGTCAAATAATAAACATGTGAGATAAAATACAATTTTATTAATATCTAGAATTTGCTTGCAACTTCGTTTGCGTGTATAAGACAGCCTCCGTGGCGCAGTAGGTGAGACGCCGACTGTGGAACGAGAGGCCACGGTGTCGATCTAAAAAATATTTTTAATTTCACTTTCGTTTGTCGTTCTGAATATATATAATACTATTTTTTTCTTTTTTTGAAAAATAAACATCAAAATATTTAAAAATGATAATATCGATATGAATAATTTCGTATCGAATCCACTCATCCCTAAACTTGTGTGTAAACAAACAATACGGTTGGTATTCATACTACTTGTATAAACAACGCCTAGAAGACTCTAAAACTTAATCAACAAGATCCATATACAATTATAAATTATAAAAACAAACACAAAATGTAAATTTAGACACATATTTGTTATTATTTCGTAAAAACAGTTACTAACCTATGAAAAGAATTGTTGGGGTCCTTTTTGCTTAAACTCGAATTGCATCCTTTAACACAACACTGAGGCATTTTAAAAACTTAACAATTAAACTAATAAGCAAACTTAACAAACGAGATAAACAATGAATAACTCGAAATTCTTTGATTGTGCAGATTTGTTTTCTCCAATTGACAGATAACGGCATAGTTTGACATTTCATCAATGATTATAGAATAAAGAGGATAGAGCATAAGGTCACGTGACAGGGGTCACTTTGGTATACAAACATGGCGGCGGCTCCGCCCCTAAAAATAGTGATATGCTAGTACCGAATTTTCTATCGACATCGATGCATCAACAGTGGCAGAAATACGACTGAAAACCTTTGAATTTAGATAAATATCAGTGTATAAACTTGTATAACATTTTTAATTTTCGCTTTACATGTAAATTGAGTATAAACAGGGGATTTTAGGATTAGACAGTAAAGTCATTCAAAATTAAATCCGATAAAAATAGTTCGATGTTTTGATATTTTATTCATACTATGATTTATTTCATGATAAATTTTACCTGATGATTGGATTGGATTTGTGTCAAATAATACACACGTGAGATAAAATACAACTTTATTAATATTTATAATTTGCTTGCGACTTCGTTTGCGTGTATAAGACAGCCTCCGCTAAAATCAAAAATACCTATCAGGACATTTAATACATATTAAATAAAATGAAATAAAATAGGTAGATTTTTATTACTATTATTTGATTTTTATTACTATTATTTTTATTACTATCATTATGAATTACTACTTAGAATTACTTAGAATTCAATCAATGAATATGAAAGTGTTGGTTAAGATAAACAATTATAATAATTAATAATAAAATATAAAACTATTTCTGTTCATTAAAAGGTTGAGAGAACATTAGACAATAGACTTCCAATAGTCAAAATTATCTAGCATGTCATCTTTGTAATTATAATGGGTTCTTAGATTTACGCGAATGTTATACATTGAAATAAAATGGTCACGGGGCGGTCCGCCCCGTGACCACGAAAGCTGTAAAGTAATCGAAACGTCGGGAAGTTAAAAAAATGTAAATTTTAAACCAAATCGCGATAAAATCCGTAAAATATAGTTTTATTTCAATCTTTGTTATTGATTAACAGTTCTATTATTAATAGGATTATTAGGTAAAATATCATAGTTATTACAATTTCACTTACCGGGAATATTGTTGGGAAGCTGTTATCTTTCAGTCTTGTTATATTCAATGTTTTATTGATGCAGTCTTTTTCAAAATGTAAACAACAAATAAATGTATTTATTGGAGGGTTCCAATAGTGTCTTCCGATATTTTGTATCCATTTTGTCCTGGTCTGTATGTTTATAGGTAATCTAAAAAATATTTTTAATTTCACTTTCTTTGTCGTTCTGAATATATATATAATTTTTTTTTTTTTTGAAAAATAAACATCAAAATATTTAAAAATGATAATATCGATATGAATAATTTCGTATCACATCCCTAAACTTGTGTGTAAACAAACAATACGGTTGTTATTCGTACTACTTGTATAAATAACGCTTAGAAGAGTCTAAAACTTAATCAACAAGATCCTTAAACAATTATAAATGATAAAAACAAACCCAAAATGTAAATTTAGACACATATTTGTTATTATTTCGTAAAAACAGTTACTAACCTATGAAAAGAAATGTTGGGGTCCTTTTTGCTTGAACTCGACTCGCATCCTTTCACACAACACCGAGGCATTTTAAAAACTTAACAATTAATCTAATAAGCAAACTTAACAAACTTAAGACACGAGATTAACAATAATAAAATCGAAATTATTTGATTGTGCAGATTTGTTTACTCTTAATGACAGATAACGCCACAGTTTGACATTACATGCAGGAAAGAAAAATGGCGTCATTTTGGGCCAAGGGCGGTCCCAGTGTGGTTAGTGAACAAAATATTGCCATATTCGGAACAATGGAGTTATTATTTGTCTCTTTCATTAAGGGACAAGTTAGCTTTGTGTAAATGAGACAGATACATAAATGTACAATTCCGCGTCGATACTCCTAACATAACTATAACTTATTATATAGTACTACTTTTGTGCGTCATCCTCTTATAGTCTTTAATCATTGCATTTCATGCAGGAAACAAAAATGGCGTCATTTTGGGCCAAGGGCGGTCTCAGTGTGGTTAGTGAACAAAATAATGCCATATTCGAAACAAAGGAGTTATTATTTGTCTCTTTCATTAAGTGACAAGTTAGCTTTGTGTAAATGAGACAGATACATAAATGTACAATTCCGCGTCGATACTCCCAACATAACTGTAACTTGATATATGGGACTACTTTTGTGCGTCATCCTAACCAGCAGTTGAGTAGTTAGGACGTGAAAGCATAGCGAACAAATAAACACAGCATCGAATTTATATTATTATGTACCTAAGAATCACGAAACATGGAAAGTAAATCAATGAAAAATAATAGATATTATTAATAAAATAAATAAAATAAAAATAAAAATACACCCAACAGTCACATATATAGTCCCGACCCCACATTAAGATCAATTAAGTCTTGTGTCGCAGGTATCAGAACTACGAGAGACTTTTCGGTCTCACAAACACCCAGACCCGAAAGAAATATTTGTGGGCCGCACAAACATTTCTCTTGGTGCGGGGATCGAACCCGCGGCCGCTCGTTTCACAGGCGGCGTCTAACCAACTGCGCCACGGAGGCTTCGTACCTATGTATATTGGTAACTAAAATCGTAAAATCGATTGACAAAACCGCTGCGTGAAAAATGTTATTGTGTGTAAAGGGACATCAAATAATAAAAAAGGTTATAAATAGGTTTTTATTTATTTCCAAAATAATCAACAATATAAAATATTAATTATTTCAATTTTACGGTCATAAAAATATACACTATATAGATTAAGAATTTTACAATAATAAAATAGTACATTTTAGTTGGAGTAGTTAACGAATGAATAGTTCAAACAATATTAATTACCGCTACTTAAGCCGAGTAGGTAAAAAAATTGAAACTTAAAGAGAACCATAAATACGAAATTATAATATACGTCATAAGAATTTAGATAATACAATGAAAATATTACAATTAAGTAATGTTCATGTTCACAAACAAATGATTTCAAATGAAAACGATTTGCGTCCCCTAAAATAAAACATCACAAATATACACACAATTTTGAAGTCACGTCATCAACATGCAAGACTAGATAAAAAAAGATCTTAAAACACCCATTTTAAGAGTCACCGTACTAAATTAAAATCCCGCAGTAATAAACCGTTTGTAATTCCCGCAGTGACTGCAATGACGTCATTACATGGGAAGTGGTTGTTATGACAACTGTCACTGTTGGTGTTGAGGCACTGCGTTGGGGAATTTGAGTGGCGATATAGGCGTGACTCTGGGTAATGAGTTGGAGCGAGGTGATCGCGGCTCGCGCGGGGAGCGTGGGCAGCGCGACGCGGGGTACGGCCGAGGCCGCAGCTCCTCGGCGCTGCGGAACGTCCCGCGGGCCGCACGTCGTCTGTAAAGCGATGCCACCGATGTCTCCTGCAGAAGACATCTGGGAACCAGACATGTGACACACCAATGAGCTTGACTCAAATGATCCGACGTCATTCAACATACCTCTAAGATTTCTTCAATAAAAAAAATAATCTGGTGTTTTAGGTTAAAAATGATAGTACTGATGGTAACGTGTGTGATTATGTGTCGATGATATGAATACAAATAATAAACATACTATAGATTTTTTGTCTGTTGCTGATTACTAGGCTGAAGATGGAATCCTTATCGATAACTGATTGCATTTCAATTCTCAAACTTTGTATCACGTATCTACGTCAGGCGTATAATGAGATTCTCAGTATTTGACTATATACAAATAACATCAGATACATAAATACATAATATACGACAAACTAATCAATTAAAAAATCAGAAAATATATGTACGATAACATCTAAGTCACAGTATCTTCTCCATCAAGGAAACCTGAATGAGCTTTTACGGCTTTTCTATTACCTATCTATCTTTAAGCATAGGTTAAAATAGCTACCGTTACTATATCGACACAATTCTATGATTTAATAAACAAAGGTAGGCATATATTTTTATCTCGTGTAACTATCTTTAAATGGATACATCATAGAATTCTATCTATTTAACTCTATCTTTGTTTACCGAATCATATAATGAATCGAAATATCCAATGAAATCCCTTGTTAAAGTTGGATAGATTATAAACACCGGCCGTTTGAAGAAGCGCCATCAGATGCGATGTAGTTTTTTTGCAGTGTCAGAACTCAGAACAATAAAATATTTATTTCATACACCGTCACTCAGTAGTAAAAAAGATATAAAAATAGTTAATTGAGTCACGTTTTGTAATGATAATCCAATATTAAATTTACTTTTCTAGCTCAGTTAGTTGTTGCTTGGGAGTCGAGGCGGCGACTGGCCGTGTTCGACCCAGTTTGGCTCGAGTGGACTGCAGCATCTGTTGTGTTACCAATGGTTGCTGAGTGTCTTTAGGCTTCGACCTCACTGGGTTATCCTGTAAGCAGAAATGATCAGTAATAATTATCAAGTCATAAAATAAATTGATTTGATCTTTGGGGTGTGGCACAACGGACATCGAAGAAAGAATCTGATCATTGCATGTAAGTAATGGGGGTAAATATTCTGATGCACAAAATCAGAATATTAGTCTGCGACAATTCGATATATATTTCCTTATTATTTAGTCATGTTGTCATTCCGTCCTGTGTTATCGTTTTATTTACTGTTTTACTTTTCCTAACACTATCGTTTATTTTTCTTAATTTGACGAAATCAAGCTAGCCAATTAACGATTAACTAAGAACGATTTAAGGATATTGACCGCTTTGCGTTGTGACTTGTAGCTCTGGCATGTATTACCGATGGAATCATGTGTATTTCTTAATGCGTCACCTTCAAACTGGCTAAATGCTGTCCCCTTGGGCCTTATCCTCCATGTCATCGATACAAAGGTTTTCGAGGGTATACTAGTTGTATGTACACAGCAATTCGGTTTTCTCTTCTTGTCCTGTAGAATCTTTATAATTTTACTTACTTTAGCTTTCCTCAGTTTAACATTAGCGATGTCCTGTGGCGTGATTGTCAATCTCGGTCCAGGTATCCTAGGAGGCGCGGAACCACACCTTGGTATGGTGTGGGAGCGCACTGGTAGCTTAGACGGCGGTGGCGGCGGCGGCGGGGGAGGCGGTGGCGGTGGGGGTGGCGGAGGAGGCGGGGGTGGAGGCGGTCCTTGTGGCGCTGGAGGCTTGTTCTCTTGACACCTGCGGACATTTTAGTAAACGAGTTTACCTTGGTAGCAATAACCAGAAATATCGAGAAGAAGGAAAGTTTATTAAATCTTAACAACAGTCTCAGTAAAATTGATCATGATGATAATGTTTTGCGGTATTTGCAATCTGCTATAGGATTTGTATTTCTATTTACTTCAATGTGGTTGAAGAGCTCAGTCTACGGGACCTTGGTTACTTCCTTTTCATTAATGATATCATGTCTACCTACTTTCCTGTTGCGTTCATCAAACAAACTTTGGATGTGCTTCAAAGCGATGAACGATAAAAATGCATTCAGTTAAATTGAAAAATCCTCCAAAGACCGTATCAAGCAGTGGATATTAACGCTTATTTAAATAACCTCCTGTAGATTTTAAATTCTATTTTTGTATCCTACTTTATGAATTGCTCTGCTGTGGAAGAAGATATTTTGTATTCGTTCTCTATATTTATAGAAAACGCCTTGATTTTACCGCACGAATTTTGTTACTCTATTTCTGGCTGCTTTCTTTCCCCACAGTAAAAAGGTTACATCTGAATATAAATTATACTTAGTGTATTGTAATTTGTAAATGTAGTCAATTTTTACCTGAGCTTACCCTCGAGTTCCTCAATTTTGTTCATCATCTTCACCATTCCTTCTTTGAGGAGCTCGTTCTCGCGAGCAAGTCTCTCTTGTTTCAGGTCCACTTGTTCCAGAAATTTCTTCAGTTCTTTCAACTCCTCGCCGGATTTATCAGTTATTTCTTTATTATGTATTGGCTCCCTGAGCATGTCCGAGTACAGACCTGTGAGAGACTGGTAGCCCTCCAAACACAAAACAACGAAAAATTATCATAATATTGCTTAAATAATATTCACACAAATAATTCCAATTATAAGAGTGGCATAATAATCGAATCATGCAAGTAGAATACAACACCAGGTACCTAACGACTAACAATAAGTTAAAATATTGTACTACCAACTCTAACATGTATAGTGCGGAGTTTGTTAATATCGGCGATCTCAGCTTTGGCAAAATTAGTTAATGCGTTCATACTAGTCACTAGTCAGCCTCTCAACAAGTTTCTAGTGATATATTCTTCGATCTATATGCTAACAACGGCCACCTTGCAGCGTGCTTGCTAAATGCCGTTACACTATTTATTTGAAAAAAGCTGCAGAGTTTCAAAACCTTTGACGTGCCTCCACTCGATTAGACTGATCCATTTTACACTATTTACAACATCAATATTATACCTATATAACATACCTATTTATTAATTGTTATATCAATGTTATTTATGGCCTACAGTTTAATTTACATTATGAACGGGATAACGAAGACGAGGTCAATTATTCAACTTCTTCATGCTACAACATACCTGCATACTAACTAAATTCTTATGTTTGGAAAAATTGAATAGGTATTGGATATATCGCCTTTGGAGAACCAAATAATGAAGCGCTTATTCAACTCGACACGATTTGATTGCCAGGCAGATTCTGAGTCAATTGTAAATGGCAAATTAATACTACCGGCTTGTTACAACGGTTCTCTATTATATAAATCTAGATGAAACAATTTGAATAAATTACCTAGCTTATTTTGCAGATTAGAATTCTACATGAGCATTTGTTATCGCTTCTATAAATAGCACATTTGTTAAATTTTAGGTCTAGTGCATAGTGTTAAAGCGTAAAAAACATTAGGCTATTATAAACATGATAATCCCTCTTGAAATCACAAAAGATCAAAATGAATATTCGGATCGTATTGAATGCTTAGATTGAAAGGAAATCTGTATTACAAACTGTACGTTTTATATCTTTTTATCTACGTATCAGTTATCTTCAATCAACTTAGGAAATCTCGTTGCCGCTGATATTGAGATGTTGTGAAGTGGCTGTGACGCACGCTTCGAGATAAATCAGTTTGTCTTGATTTTAGTAGGAAGATTTATAGTATGTCGTTAGGTAACGCAACTACGCTAGTGGGTTAAATTTTATTTATTTAATTCATTGTGGAAGGACGCATAATTATAGTATCGCAAATATTTATGTAAAAAAAATGATTTTACGATTCCTGCAGTCTTTTTATCAATTTGTATGCATTACAATTTACATCGTATGTCATAATAGGTTTAATGGCTGAATATAATTATGATGCATTGTCATTTTGCGTATTGGACCATAAGCGGCAATATTCAATAGGTATGGTATTTGTCGATATCATTATGATTCGCCTCTCTGCTCGAGTGGCATAAATGTGGGCTGTGAATTGTGAAATCCTGGGTTCGATCCCTAGACTCGCTTCCTAAGTTTATACGACATATTGTGTCAAAGGTACACCCTAACAAAAACAACGCCAACATACTGACTAAAAACCCCTCGGTGACCGCCACAAGCTTTATCAGCGGCACCGGAGTGTCAAAGGTAAACCCGGCCACCAGTAGGTTCCATCTCCTGTTCAACTTTTTCGAGCAATTTTGACATCTAACATCTAACAAATATTTGCGTTAGAATAACGTTGATTATATTACGTAATGGTATAAATCGTTACTTCAAAATCAAAGGACATTGATCTAAACTGACAGAAAGACAGTTTCATTTATTCAATTACTCCTACATAACTGAGTTATGTAATTTACCTCCAACGGTTTCCCTGCTAGCGTTTTTAAACCATATTTTTTTGCCTGGATAGCGTTGTCTGTGGACTTATTAACTTATTCAATCTTATTAAATTTTGTTTATAACACTTACCTTCCTGCCGATCCATGTACAGAGGTCTACAATCTTCCATGTCTTCGGCTTTGAGTTACGCCGGTAGTTCCTCTCCCTCCGTGGTGTTCCTCCTGACAACATGAACCATTCCATATCACTCAATATTCCAGTGTCTATCGCACACTCAATTTCCACCTCGACTTTAACACTATTTTCTTTAGATGCTCCCATTTCACTATCCATAGGACATCGATAGCAAAAGTCATTTAAAACAAGTGATTTTTAAAAGTCTGAACGTTAAACGTGTTAACGCGTCTCAAAGTAAAATGAGAAATAAGGTCTTAATTCCTATTTACAGCGGTCTCGTCCGTTAAGACCGCAAACTTGAATTGTGTCTGCGCGCCGATGATGTCATTGAACAATATTAACCGCTGACGGAGACGAAATGTTTATAAATAAGCGGCAAAAAAGTTATCACTAATGATAACGTCTCGTGCTATTGTATCAACCAACCTTCACTCTGCAGTAGCGTAAAAGAAGATAAAGCGGATTTGAGGTAATATCTGTGTCTAATTAAAATCACCATTAACTTTAATACTTATATCCTCTTATAACATTTATTCTATATTCTATATACAATTTACCTACATTTAACCATTAGGGTCAAGAAAATGTGAAAAAAGGAATACTGTATGAGATCTTTTACCTGGTGTGCTATTTTCGGAATAATTATGTTTGCTGATATTAACAGCTCTCCTTGACCGTTGAAGTACGTCTCTAAATAAATTAGTCTCGGATTTGATTCGCCTTTTACGAACTTTAAAAGAATGATTGCTATTAATTGATTTAAATGAAACATCAGAGTTGCTAGACAATTGGCATGATGAAGCAGATTGTCCCAGCGATACTTTTGCGTCGTATAAGTCAGATGTGCTTGAAGAACAAGAATCTGTACATTTAGTTTTTTTCCAAGGCCTCATTGCCTTGTCGTCACCATCGCTGGAATCACATCTGTAACGCTTACTCGGCAGTGATTGCTCCGAATTGTCATTCGATGTAGAGTCTTGTATATTAAAATCTTTACCAAACGACAGACTCACATCAACGATACTGCAATTGATCGGCAAAGTTACAAATGGTGTAGTTTGTGTGGAACTATCCATAGAATTCCCATAATTAGCTGTGGGTTCGTCATTAACCATAATGCTCACAAAAGGAGGTGTCTTATTACAATCTTTCATATATTCGTGGAATGAAACATAGCAACTTTTTTCCCATGATGTGTTAATCGTATCCTTTCGAGATCCTCGACGTATCACTTCGATCGAATTGTTATTAAAATTTTCAATTTCTTCAGACGTATCAATGACAGGCACAATATTATTTTTTTCTTCCAAAGACATTTTGTCACTTGTTTAATATTCTTATTCGAGGTATTGTTCACTATACATTAATTACAATAGCAATCATTTAAACAACAAACAACTTTGTGTTGGAACATCTAATGTCAGTTAATTGTTTGAAAAGCATTTTGAATTTACTTTATTTCTGTCTACCCTCGACCACCAATATAGGACATATTAATAATTTTATCTAAAGTTTTCTTTTTAACCTAAATCTCAGATGCTAACGGGGGAGCCATCAGTTCTTATAAAGAAGAAGAGGTGTTTTAAAGAATAAATGAATTTCATTAGGAACTACACCATAAACGGCTAAAAATATACAAAATTATTTCATTAAACATGCGTGTATCCCAACGTATTTATCAGCTGTTACGCATGACATTCGACCACATTCGAATAGCATCTGTGCAATGATTATAGAATATAGAGGATAGAGCATAAGGTCACGTCACAGGGGTCCCTTTGTATTACCAAAATGGCGGCGGCTCCGCCCCTAAAAATAGTGATACGCTAGTACCGAATTTTTTATCGACATCGATGCATCAATAGTGGCATAATTACGACTGACAAACTTTGAATGTACATAAATATCAGTGTATAAACTTGTATAACTTTTTTAATTTTCGCTTTACATGTCAATTGAGTATAAACAGGGGATTTTAGGATTAGACAGTAAAGACATTTAAAATTAAATCCGATAAAAATAGTTCGATGTTTTGATATTTTATTCATACTATGATTTATTTCATGGTAAGTTTTACCTGATGATTGGATTGGATTTGTGTCAAATAATACACACGTGAGATAAAATACAACTTTATTAATATTTATAATTTGCTAGCGACTTCGTTTGCGTGTATAAGACAGCCTCCGCGGCGCAGTAGGTTAGACGCCGGCTGTGAAACGAGAGGCTGCGGGTTCAATCCTCGCACGGGGACAAATATTGATGAGGCCGAAAATTCTCTCGACACCCTTCTCTCTGATACCCACGACACAAGACTTAATTGATCTTAATGTGGGGTTAAGACCATGTATGTGACTGTTGGGTGTATTTATTTATTTATTTATAAAAAAATGTGGACGTAAAAGAAAACTACATGAAACCGCAACAACTATTTTATTGTTACCTCTTCTTAAATTTTTTACAAACATCAACGTGCAACATAAACGTAAAATAATGCGCCCAACAAGCTAAGGTCGTGTACGCTGTCCTCACATTGTGTTGCAACCATTAGCGTCGCGTATCGAAATGATTAACGGCAAATTTAAAATATCACTTTTTAATTATTAATTTTACCAATTTAGAGATTATTTAAATTAAAAAAGTCCATAAGGTCTACATCAATAAAGATTACAAAAAAAACATTTTTACTTATTTTGGAGCCTCGTGCATATTCCCTATTGCCCAATTTGATAATTGTAACTGTAAAAGCGACGATTGTTTTGTTTTTTTTTTTTTGTATCGTCGTATAGGGGTGGTAAATACACAGTTTTTCCTAAAATAATAAATTGACTGCCAAATTTCCGTGACAGTTCGTAACAATATTCAAGGTAGTTTCAAGTTATACCTATTTCTTTAGTGACGTTTGGAAATTTAAGAGAATAAATTTGTGCGATGTGCGCGCACACCGACATCGAAAAAACGACTTCATGAAGTTTAAAGTACCAGGAAAGCATGAAGTTAGCGGATATATTTTTGTCCAAAAGAGGTAACTTCTTCCATTAATTTTTACGAAAATTACACAACACCATACACACATGTATTTTTGACCGACTTCAAAAGAGGAGGTAATCAATTCGACTGAATTTTTTTTTTGTATGTTTGTTACTCGATTACGCTGGTATTAGGGAACCGATTTCAAAAAATTATTTTTTGTCGGAAAGCATGATATACTAGGTTGGTCCCATAAAAAATTGGTGAAGACCTGATGACTATCTTTGGTCCTGAAGAACAGAACTCCTCAAAATAGAACGGTACAGCAATAATTCTTTTTGCACCTGGTTCAGTATAAGTGTATTACTACAAAGGGGGAAGGGGTGTATGGGGGGGGGGGGGAGAAAATAGATACTAATGTAAATACTCAATATCTCTGGCAGTACTTAAACGATTATAAATAAACTATTTTGTCGACAAGTATGATATGTTAGATAGGTGTCATTAAATAATGGTGAAGACCTGATGAATATCTTCGGACCTGAAGAGCAAAACTCCTCAAAATTTAACGGTACAGCAATAATTATTTTTGCACCTGGTTCGGTGTAAGTGTGTTACTACAAAGGGGGGGTTAAAAGGAGAAAGGCGTGTAGGGGGGGGGGGGGGGTTAGATAATAGATACAATTAATTTCAGTTTTCAATATATAAGTTTTACTATAAACAGTAGGCGAAGAAGAGGGAGAGTGAGAGAAATAGATACGTAAATTACCGACGTAAACTAAAAGTATCCGACCTGGTCAGTGTCTAACAATAGCGGATATCATGATTATAATGACTTACAATCTTCTCATAATTTCACAGCAATAATATCATGTTTGGTCTGAAGAATTCGTAAAGTTTAAAGACATCGTTTTGATTATATCATGATCACCTTTCTCATCATTACGATGCCTATCAAAACTAAAAAGGCACAAATAAAATAATTTTTAATAAAAAAATAAAAACCGACTTCAAAGTGCCACTACAAAGTAACAAATAACATATATTTCATCGTACTAGTACCCAATGATTAATGTTCTTATTGACTTGACTAGCTAACAAATCTTAAATACGTAATATTTTGAAGGCGGGTCGCTAAATATCAAACACGTATAAATTTAAGCAAATGTTACACCATTTGATATTACATGTAGGTAGATCCTGCAATGTTGGCTCAGATAGGCACATAAGTAAATTAAACACAAATGAATATAATGTGCTAATCCTACGTGTAAATTTATTGAAGTTTTGATAGTATTTCTATGCGTCTTACATGTGTGTGGTAGCCTGTTGATAATTATCTAGATATGATCTACGAGACGGTTGACCACCGTCTCGGTTATAATTCCAGGGTATACACCTCCGGAATTATCGGAGTCACTTGTGTATTGATGATATTCAATTAACAAACTCTTTAACAGTGATATATTTCAATCATAGTCAGGAAACCTGCATGACATAAAGGCCTTTAAGTACAAGATAGGGTATGTTGTGTCCCATGCTCAACAGTGGACGATTACGGCCTGATATATTAAGACAAATTAATATTCCGTGTAAATCTTGCGTGTTTTTCGCTATAATTACTTACACAAATTAATGTTAAGCGTAAGGCGTACATGTTCGACACTTAGCGACCCGCCTTCAAAATATTACGTATTTAAGATTTGTTAGCTAGTCAAGTCAATAAGAACATTAATCATTGGGTACTAGTACGATGAAATATATGTTATTTGTTACTTTGTAGTGGCACTTTGCAGTCGGTTTTTATTTTTTTTAACTACTCGTTTCTAAATAAAATCATTTTAGTTAAAAAATTTCGAGAAGAAACTCTTTCTGTACATTTTTTCCCGTAATATTTGAATCTGATGTCGATATATTTATTTATTATACCTTTAATAAGCAGCAGTTTATGCATACTGTCGTGCTCTAAGTTCTTGGAAACTAAAATATTTGAATATTCGAAATGGTCCATTAAAAATTTAAAAATATACGCATGATAGTTTTCAAATTTACCTCCTGATTTTAAATGTGGTTTAATAATTTTTTCAGTGTCTTCCACAATTTTTAATAGACAGCGTGAAGGATAAGTCAGTCCACCCCTTGATTTGACTTTGATCAAATTACAAGAAAAATCGTTTTCACTGCCCCGGATTAAAGTTAAACATTCGTAGCACTGCAGTTCTTTACATAAAACACGAGTAACAAAACCAGCTATATACATTACCACATGCTCCGCATACTCACTTTGAGTGTTGTTTAAATAATGTAAATAATTGTCATAAAGAGTGCTGTCGTCTTCAGGAATTTCTACAAAGCTACTCCTGGCAGTCAAATTATTTATATTTTTGATTGGGCATACCTTACTTGAACAATTTAGTATATTTATTTGTTCAAGAGGTATGCAATTACCCATCCCATCATCTCGAATTTCAGCTCTGATTAAAATTTTTTTGTAAGCTGCCTTAAATTGAACAGCGTTCGGGTTGTTATTGTAACCACCTTTGGACCTAATAGCAGAAAAAAACATTTCCAGGTGGTCTTGGGATACTTTATACAATGGCAAATATTTCAATAACTTCTCATCTTCTACTAAATAATTAAATAAATTGAGGGCACTGTTCATGTCTACTAAAAGGCCTATGAATCCGGTTTTGCGGCGCGATGAGACAACATATTGACCAGATGATAGTTTTAAATTATTTATGTAACGCTCAGCCTCGGTAAATAATTTATTAATTCTCTGAATATTTTGTGCACATATTGCTTTTTTCCAGCCAGGAGGCCGCATTGAGTGGCTATTTAACACATCGAAGACGTCATTTATAATTTGAATGAATTTTGCTGTGGACGAGCTGCCTGAAAAGTTTTCTATATTTAAAACATTTTTACAAAAATTCAGAGCATCGGCCACAGAACTACTAAATAATTGAGTGGCTAATCGCACTTTCATTTTTTGTTTGAAAAAGTGTACATGTGTTTTAGTTAATTTGGTCCCTAGATGCAAACCTTCAGTTTCTTGCAATTCAATTAATTTTTCTATGAAATTGAAATTAATTTCTTCGGTTTCGTTTGTGAATCTTTTCAATTCGCCAAATGTGTTCCGGATGAGTTTTACCATATGGCACGGATCTAGAAATATATGTACTGTGTTGTTCAAATATACGAATGATGTTTCTTTTGGATTATGCATAATATCGCATCCTAGTTCTTTTAGCATTGTGATATTGGAAGATGGTCCATCACATGTTAGTGCTACAACTTTTACTCCAGTTTCATAAGCTAGCGTCAAGCATTTTTTTACCAAACTGCATTTTTGTTCGCCAGTTAAGGATGAGACCAAAAAGTAACCGACGGGTATTTTCCAGCTGCCATTGATGGCAGTCAGTAACATGACAAAACTTTCATTTGCTTGATCTAACGCATCAGAATCAAAATTTAACCCGGTGTCTATGCGACCGTAAAACTTTTTTTTTGAAGCATCCCAATAGAGGCCTTTCCTAATTGACATCTCATCTATTACGAGACAGCATAATATTTTTGTCATGCTTGAATCAGCTTTTAATTTGAGCGTTTGAAAAGCTTCTTTGGTGAATCCGGGTTCACAATCTGTGTGTTGATACCATTTAGTAAGCGTGTGCGGATGTGGTATACAGTTTTTGTAAGTAGAGCGAATATATCTATATGCTTTTGGCGATAAAAAGTCTAAAGTTAACGCAAACTTCCGTATTTCTTCGCCGTACTTTTTTGGTAATGACAAGTTTTTTGTTTTCCGTATCTGCCTTTCCAAAAACTCTTTTGGCCCTGCACAATCCTTTAGCAATGACGATGTTTCATCATTGATCAAGTTTTCCTTTTGTAATGTCGTTAAGACGGATTCTAAATTCCAAATTTTGTTTGTTTGTCTTGTAACTTTTCTTTGTAGTCTCTTAATTTTATTCTTCTGGGTCTTGATTTTGTTTGACATCTTTTGTACCATGAATGTTGATACCTAAAAGAACAAAGCTCATGTTACCAATGAACGTCATGACTATCTTATTGTACCTACTCTTATTCCATATTTTAATAGATTTGACTTCGTAACAACTGGGCGGCCACGTGATTTGAACTCATTTATGGGTATCTATAGCATCAGACGAAGTGATGTAAGATCATTGTTGCCGTAAATAAAATTAAAGCTTGATAAATCTAACAATCGTAGCAATAAAAGCACAAGTATTACAACATGGAATAATAAGTAACTAATTCAATTACTAAATTACCTGCTGTGTGCTTGATGAAGCATATGTGTGATCGCATTTAATGTTATGTGTCGTTGAAGATAATACTTTTCTTTGCTAAAAACAAAAACAAGACCTTATTATTTTACCTATAGTTTAATCGTTACAAAAAACACTTACTTAAGCGTTTACTGGTGGTATTTCTCTCATATGTGAGGGGCCGCCTGGATAGCTACCACCGCATTGTCTATTTCTCCCGTCAAACAGCAGTGTAAATAAACTGTTGTGTTTCGGATTGAAGGATATTGTAGCCAGAGTAACTACTGGACATATTGAGACTTAACATCTTATGTCTCAGGATGGCGAGCGCAGTGGAATGCCAAGCATTGCTTTGTAATTTAAGGTGTTGTTTGGTTCTGCTACTGTTTATGAACGGTCGTATCGCTTACCACCAGGCGAACGGCATGCTCGTCTCGCCATTCGTTGCAATAAAAAAAGCAATAAAGTAAATATCAATTGTTTATGATTACGAATATCAACCACTTACACGTCCGCATCAAGCTGTCACTCAGTTTGATAGATGTCTTCCGATTCCACGACGCCGTTTATTGATGTTTTAGTCATTACAATAAAGCATTATAATCAAGTACCTATTACAACTATAGGGAAATTAAAAAAAAATACCAGCAAATAGCTAAAGCCATGCAAAATTGATATAAGTGAAAAAAATTGTACAAATATTAACTAATGTATTGCAAAAAAAAAAAAACATTATTCATAATTAAAGTATATAGTCGTTAGCTTTTGATACCCATATTTGAGTATCTAAAATGCTTTTCAAACACCTGAATGACTACTCTAAAGGAATCTTAGCATCCTACCTAGAGTATGTACTCTAGATAACTAAATAAGCTAAAACTAAACTCTAAATCATTACAAAAAAGGAGTGTACAAAAAAGTGGCTTGTTGTAAGTTTCACTCCAAACAAAAAGTAAAATGTTACTTCAAATTACATAAGCTGACAATCAACAGCACTAGCTTTTACAAAAAAAGAAACAAAAGGAAATAAATAATGATAAAACACAATAATATGATTAAATACGAAAAAGAATATACTGTAATTAATTGATTTTTTAAATATATAATTGAAAAATCGATGAGTAATAATAGCGATTACAACATTTAATACTTATTTAAAAAATAAAATAAAACACATGAACGTTTATTAATGTGAAATATAATTTAAATAACATTTCTTCAAAGGAATTCGAAAGAAAATACAAAAGACAACCAAAATACCGGGTATATCAAGACCGCGACCGAAAACGAAGCCAGGTGGTAGTTTTAGTGGTTACAGACACAATGCATTTAAATTTTTCGCAAAGAACGCGACAGTTTTTTTTCTGCATACTTTTAAAAATCATCATCTTTGAGCGGTAAGTATTTAGTTTTTGCGAAAATAGTAATTTAAGACCTTACGTACCATTGCGTCTTTAAAAATAAAAAGGTGTACATCATTATTTTAGGAAAAATATGTTTTTACCACCCAAATACGACGAAAAAAAAAAATTTGCGATTTTTTTTCACTGTAACTACCATCTGGCTTCGTTTTCGGTCGCAGGTTCACTCTATCGGTGGTGTAGTTGTACTATGGTACGGTTACAATGTTGAAGTCTCGGGTTCGAATCCCAGGTCGGGCAAAGTGATTTTGGATTTTTCTATTCATTATCAGCCCAGAGTCAGGAATTTGTGCCCGATATGGCGATAGGCTCACCACCTATAACATCGTGGGGCGGAACATACAAGGCGAAATGTGGATGTCCTGATTGCACCTCTGCCTACCCCTTCTGGGAAAAAGGCGTGAGTTTATGTATGTATAAATATTAATATTATGATAAATATATTTGTAACAAAAATAATAAAAAATGCAACTGCTACATAAAAATAGTAAAATGATGTTTTCAACATTTTGATCTTAGTGTGGTGTCAGGCTATGTATGTGACGGTTGGTTGTATTTATTTGTTTTATATCCCTAAAAATATACTAATACTTTACAATTATCGTAACTATTTTAGCCTCTACCATAATTTAAATATATGACCAACTAATACGAATTGACATGTTACAACCGTTACAAGAAGGTTATTATACCTGTTGAGACAAACACCCAGTTGCATCTAAAACATTACGTTGCACCATTCCTTGCTAAAATCAAAAATACTTATCAGGACATTTAATACATATTAAATACATAAAATGAAATAAAATAGGTAGATTTTTATTACTATTATTTGACTGAGGAAAATCATTATGAATTACTACTTAGAATTACTTAGAATTCAATCAATGAATATGAAAGTGTTGGTTAAGATAAACAATTATAATAATTAATAATTAAATATAAAACTATTTCTGTTCATTAAAAGGTTGAGAGAACATTAGACAATAGACTTCCAATAGTCAAAATTATCTTGCATGTCGTCTTTGTTATTATAATGGTTTCTTAGATTTACGCGAATGTTATACATTGAAATAAAATGCTGAAAGCTGTAAAGTAATCGAAACGTCGGGAAGTTAAAAAATGTAAAAATTAAACCAAATCGCGATAAAATCCGTAAAATATAGTTTTATTTCAATCTTTGTTATTGATTAACAGTTCTATTATTAATAGGATTATTAGGTAAAATATTATAGTTATTACAATTTCACTTACCGGGAATATTGTTGGGAAGCTGTTATCTTTCAGTCTTGTTACATTCAATGTTTTATTGATGCAGTCTTTTTCAAAATGTAAACAGCAAATAAATGTATTTATTGGAGGGTTCCAATTGTGTCTTCCGATATTTTGTATCCATTTTGTCCTGGTCTGTATATTTAAAGGTAATCTAAAAAATATTTTTAATTTCACTTTCTTTGTCGTTCTGAATATATATAATATATATTCTATTATTTCTTTTTTTGAAAAATAAACATCAAAATATTTAAAAATGATAATATCGATATGAATAATTTCGTATCACATCCCTAAACTTGTGTGTAAACAAACAATACGGTGGTTATTCGTACTACTTGTATAAATAACGCTTAGAAGAGTCTAAAACTTAATCAACAAGATCCTTAAACAATTATAAATGATAAAAACAAACCCAAAATGTAAATTTAGACACATATTTGTTATTATTTCGTAAAAACAGTTACTAACCTATGAAAAGAAATGTTGGGGTCCTTTATGCTTGAATTCGACTCGCATCCTTTCACACAACACCGAGGCATTTCAAAAACTTTACAATTAATCTAATAAGCAAACTTAACAAACTTAAGACACGAGATTAACAATAAAAAAATCGAAATTATTTGATTGTGCAGATTTGTTTACTCTTAATGACAGATAACGCCACAGTTTGACAGATATTAAAAATGGCGTCATTTTGGGCCAAGGGCGGTCCCAGTGTGGTTAGTGAACAAAATATTGCCATATTCGGAACAATGGAGTTATTATTTGTCTCTTTCATTAAGGGACAAGTTAGCTTTGTGTAAATGAGACAGATACATAAATGTACAATTCCGCGTCGATACTCCTAACATAACTATAACTTATTATATAGTACTACATTTGTGCGTCATCCTCTTATATTCTTTAATCATTGCATCTGTGGACTAGCAACTGTCAATTTGACATAAACCAATCGATAAACAAAATGAAATCATAAAACTGTTTGTTACATTATTGTGTTAATTATTTATTGTATACATTGTTAATGTTTTAACTGCAAACATGCGCCATCCATATAGAAAAAAACTTATATACTGTGGCTTAGTAGTAATTACACTTATAATATTTCTTCATCCGGATATGAACGGTCGTCGTACATACGACTTTATAGACAAGGAGGATATTTTACGTAATCTTCACGAGGAGACCGCTGACAATTTTACAAGTACTGCGATTATTGATTGTGATTACTATGATATAATACATGATGATACTACATTGTCTCCGAGTTTAGGAGACGGCGATTTAGTCGAAGGCCACGGAATAGGAGAAGGTGGTGAGTACACACCGCAGGAATGTAAACCAAAGTATAGCACAGCTATCATCGTGCCTTATAGGTGAGCATATTTTATTTAACTGTCTTAAAACGTCTTTATAATTGTCCGTAACATAGATGTAAAATAAATATACTTTACAGGGACCGAGCAGAGCAATTACGTGGGTTTTTAGTGTACATGCATACATTTTTTCGTCGTCAGAGAATACACTATCGTATATTTGTCGTGGAGCAAGTTGACTCTCGTCTGTTCAATAGAGCAAAGCTAATGAACATAGGCTCAGTGGCTGCAATGAAAGCTGGCTTTCCGTGTTTAGTGCTCCATGATGTTGATCTTCTGCCAATACGGCCTGCCAATATTTACGCTTGTACGAAACGTCCAAGACATATGTCTTCAAGCATCAATAAATTTAGGTGCATTTCCTAAGAGTACAATAGAATTTTAGTTGGGTTTAAAAAAATTGCATATCAATTGCCAGAATTGCAACAGTTTTGTATTGTATGCTTTGTAGCTATCCTTCATTTATTCATCACATTCAGTGTACATATTGAATAGTAGTTCCAGGTGCATATTTTACATTTACTTACAGCTTACACGTGTTGCTGTTTTATTGTAGTATTAAAATAACACCATATAAAATAAATTAATATTTTCAGATTTGTCCTGCCTTATTTAACACTATTTGGTGGTGCTATAGCTATAGTTTCGAAACAGTTCAAAGATGTTAATGGAATGAGCAATGAATATTTTGGATGGGGAGGTGAAGATGATGATTTGTATTCTCGTCTAGAGGCTCACAATTTGAAGATGTGTCGATTTGAACCTGAAACTAGCAGGTATCACATGGTGACTCACAGATCGCAACGAAAAGGGTAAGTTTATGTCATTTGATTGTAATTACAAAAAACTGTGTATAACAAAATAAAAGATCTTTATAATTTAAAATATTTTAGTACCTTAACTGTAATAAAATGAAATAAAATATGATAATTTATCATATTGGCATTAAAATAGTACTTAAAACTTATCTGTATTGACTTATTATCAATACATTATATTAAATTATAGATATACCTGTAGATATTGTATACCTATAATTGAATAACAATTGTTTTAGTACATCACATGTGCAATATTCATTAGACAGTTCACCTGGTATTGGCAGCACATTTAACATTGTGTTATCTCTTACATATCCTTGGGTAAAAAAATATAACATGAATTTCTAATTATACTTACTTTGTAATTTCAGTGAAACAAGGAAGAAGTTGCTGAGTTTTGCTAAAAACAGGATGATGGAAGATGGTCTAAGTTCCTTGCATTATGTAGAGGTGGCAACAGTACTCCATCCACTATTTACTCATATCATGGTTGACTTGTAGCATATCTTGCCATTTATATAAACACTATGATGTACATTTACATCAACAATTCAATTATGCTCTAGAGTTTAGTTAGAAGTACCTGACACTTTTACCTCATTAATGTGTTAGGGTAATATCATGTTATTTGATGAAAGATGTTTATCAATTATAAATAATGTTTGAGTATTATCCTCACTATGAAAAGCAATTATTCGTAAACTTGCAATTGTGATATGCTTATTGAAATAGTCTGTCCATTAATCAGTAAATTAAGATACATGTACACAGTTTATTGTGATAACAAACAAATATGGATTGTGTACTTTTGCAATACTAAAGAAAGCTTTATTAGATTTTAGGCAACATAGGTTTATTGTTATGAAATTAAGGAAATTTAATGCATTTTAGATCTCATCAAAAGACTTCAATAAAACAATAAACTTATATGTAATTTCTAATTGTGTTATGTAAAGAGGAATAATATATTACAGTTTAGTGTAAGTTATATTAAATATATTTGTTTATTGCCATTGGCAAGATTTGATTTTAATGTTTGATGTTGTAAGTATAAATGCAGTTAATAATTATATTGTACTTACTATACAAGACTTTAACTTTGAAGTTATTAAATATATTGATAAACATATCGAATGTTAGAGATTAGACTATTTAATACCTAATTTTAACTATATTGATTTATCCATCAAAATGCATGAATGACTAAAATGTATTTGCTTTAATTACTACTTAGATCTTGTTGCGAACTGCAGTAGAAATGAGGCAAGTAATTCACCATGGCAAGCTTTAGTTCAGCAGGCGTCATCAACACTATACAAGAAATTGCAATTTTTAAAGTTTAGAGTCACAGCATCACACAGATAATTACATTCCCAATATGGACTAATATTACATTATAATTTATAAAATACAATATAAGTGTAACCCAATGATAAATTAGTTTAAGATGCTTTGGAATTGTTAATTGTGAGATTTGTAGCAACTATGTGCCTACTTGAGCTATAATAATGTTTTGTAGCCCAATGTGAACAAGCAGGGAATTGTGTTGAGAACTGTGATTACACATATACTTCAGTTTAAAATAAATAAATTGACACACTTTGTGTTTGTTTTATTATTATATTTTTGGCATCAACATTTTCTCACAGCACATGGCCCCCAATTACAAGGAATTTATTCCAATATTTAACACAAAAGCTTTGTAAGCAGCAGCACTCAATTTTATATTCTATGTTGCAACATTTTTTTACAGTGCAGGTGAAATAAAATATGTTATGAATAACACTGCATTTACCACACTTATGTGTAACAATTTTATATGTGAATAAAAAACTTGTAATTTGGTATATAGCGCATGAAAATGCAAGATTGTTATTTTTGAGTCCACTACATTATTTTAAGTGACATACAAGACAATCATTAAACCCATACAATTCATAAAAAATACAATTACAAATAAAATATCACACCGTTCCAGTAGCAGTAGCACCTTTGAAACAATCATTATACTTATCAAATTCACCATTGGTTCATAAAAATTAAATGCCAAATGTCCTTATTTGTAAAACCAACATACAGGTGTGTTCAATCGTTTTTAAAACGAAATAAAAAATAAACATAATACTTATGTACATATAGGCAAATTAATGAGAGCTTTATTTACAGGTAGCAGCCTTCTAATGTGGTTCAAAACCCTGTTTCTATATTCTATATACACAACATTTACATACTGATATTTGACCATAGAGAGAAAGGCTAACATTTTTAATGAGGACTGACTTTGTCTCTAAAATACATCACCTATAGCATTGCTTCTTAACTGTTCTTAGGGTATGACCCCTTATGAACTTTTTGTTACAGTATGTTAATTTGAGATATATTAAGTAAAGTTTTATACCAAAAGGATTTTTCAATCTTTTTACCATCCCATTTTTTGTAATTTATGAGATATTTTATAATAACTTTTGTAAGAAAATAATTTTATTATGTTATACTTTTATTAAGACAGAATAATTCGTTTTACACTGGCTTTAATAAAATTTTCGAATATATTTTGTAAATGGATTTTTTTTAATGTATTTTAAATATCCCAAATTGAAACAATGCTCTATAGTTCTAATAAAAAATTGTTCATCACCAAAGTAATATGATAAGATAAATATTGTATGGAATACACTTTGTAATTTCCAGCAGAAATAGTCTGTTATATTCTAAAACTAAGGTCTTAATACTAACATGCTGACCAGTCCAAGTACAAATGAGAACACAAGTTTAAGATTGGAACCAATGTGCAGCCACTCTGGCCACTGAGATTTCACAACCTGTTCCGGTTGTGTTGGTAATAGCAATGCAACTATACAGCATATGCTTACAGCCACAGCAACTATGTTCACAGGTTGATGTTCCCTGAAATGGATAAAAGCAAATATTGGTACAACATCATATCAATAATATTTTGTCCAAGGAACAGCATTATAAACGATGGTTACTGCTATTTGATGGTGATATCAACTTTTCATTGCTGTGTATGGGTTTTTCCCAACCATGTTATATGTTACCCCATTTTAATTGTGGAAGCTTTACTGTATAATGTATTATTAATAGTACTGTGTTTATATGCTTTATTGTTCTGTATGTTTCCCAAATAAAGATAAAACTAAAAAAATGTATAAATCACTATTATAAGTATATCCAAAACACTTTCATATGTAAATTGAACCATTCTTTATACATTACTTTATATCTCCCTTCACTTTCTAATAGTTCAAAAATGTATTTTAAAAAGGGTTTTCAAAATATGATGAAAGTGTTTCCAATATTTGGATACAATTACCTAAGGTGTGCAGGATGCGTGCAAGCTGCTCTGCTGTGTTCTTCTGTAGCTCTGATAGGCGCTGCTCTGGACACAAGTGGGTGAAAGTTTTCACCAAAACTCTCCTGATTTGTACTTGATGGCTCACCTTCTATTAATTTCGTTTGAATATCCCTTTTTCCTAATGCCTAAAATGGTAAAAAACATGATATTATGTGACAGTATTTGATAAATAATACTTAAATAAGCCTTGTCCCAAAACTTGTTTACTATGCTAAATTAGATTGTTTTTCACATAATTATCCTTATCTCTGTGGCTATTTTATCTGTTACATGTTTGTCTCATTTTTTCACGTAACTGATATTTAAATGAGTTTCAGAATGTATTTGTAAGAAAATCAAATATCTATTGTATACAAAAACAAAGAAAAAAAATAACACATGAGAAAATTTAAACATGGGATTGCAAATAATAGTATTTTGTAATAATTGTTACATTTATATCATAATACCATATGGTATAAAATAACAACGTTTACCTGTTGTGTATTTCTATCATACATTGTTATCCTGAATTTTTCTACAGAATCGCAGTGGGAGATAGAAGGTTGTGTGTATCGCACGACAATATCTATACAGCTTTGTGGTGCGATCACCCCTTCCGGGTCGATTACAGTGAACTTGTTTGGCGACGTGCATAATACTGAAAAATTAATGCTAATTAAAATAAAACACCTATGACAACACGACACTGGAGATTGTTGAGAGAAAATATACCTTTAAAATTCACAGAGAAATCGTACGGATTATAAACTGTGAGTAATTGTTTATGCGTATGTCTTGCGTTCAAATAGAATTCAAGTGAAACAGGGAATACGAATACCGGGAAATTTTTCATTTTTACAATTTAACGTACTACATACGAAAACAATAACAATAAACGCAATCGCTGTTCAGCTGACGTTCACTAACATTCACTAAACTGACATTTCCTTGATTAGGGATGCAACGTTGTAAATGCAAATCGAATAATCGATTCCTTCGAAATACAATGTCGATAGAATATTTTAGATCGTTATTATTTATTGTTATTAAAACACTAATTAATCGTTATCTTATTTATTTAAATCGTATTAAGAAAGGTTATTCTTAGCCATTCCAGTGACTTTCTCCGATATTTTTCAACATACAATAAGTATATTTATACTAGCGGCCCATCCCGACTTCGCCCGGGTCAGATGGTTTTAGAGTTCAGTCGCATGACGAAAAGCATGCAATCCTGCCCTCTCCTGTGCCATGCCATTCATTAAAGTTTTAAAACGCTGTAAATATGTATATTTGAATGCCTAACTCATCGGACACACTATATTGTTCCAGGGTGTCAGCTACTCCTATACCAAATTATATTCAAATCGGTCCAGCCATTTTTGCGTAAAAGAATAACAAACATCCTTACATACAATCTTTCGCAATTATAATATTAGTAAGGATATTTGGAAGCATTTCAGCTAATATGGTCCACTGTTGTAAAAGTATAGTTTCAAAAGATTTTAATTTTTTTTTGGGAAAATCTTCGACGAAAAAAACGTATAGTAGGTACTACAATCGGAAGAGATCGCTTTTAGCGATAAGACCGCCGATTTTGAACACTTTAATTTTTATGTCGTTTTTAATTTTATTTTGTTTACTGTATGGTGTTTAAATAAAGAGTTTATTATTATTATTATTACAATCGTTTAATATTTTTTCAAATTCAATTCTCGTGATAGGAACAATATGGAAAAAGGTTGATAAAAATGTTCAACAGTTTTTGTATAAAAGTTTATTTACTTCCAATAGTTATGAAAATAAATACAAAGCAGTAAATATGTGTCATATTATATAATGAGATATTTATAAACGCTTTTATCTAATTCACTCCTCATTTGAAATGCGAATATCATATTATGTTGTGTGATTTTGAACACTTTTTTCCTTTAATGTGCTGTTATGTTCCATCAAAATATGCTTGATTGAAAAATAGTCCAGAGTAACTTCTGAAAGTGCGAAATTCAATAATAACAAAACTTACCTAGGAAGCAATAATTTAAAATACTTAAGCCGCAAGTCTCAATACTAATATGTAAATTATACATTCAAAATAATATAATTCACTCTTTTTATTTCCGTTGTAATAATTATAGTATGGAATATAATATACAAAACATACATAGGACAAAATGCTAAAATTCTAATTATTTATTTTAACCTGATTGTTTTATTGAATAAACATAGTTTAACTTCTATCGATAATAAAACACTTTTATACACGTTTGTTATTGTTAATTTAGATTTTGTGATAGTTTTTATTCCTAAGTAATTAACTTATAGTTTACTACAGTTATATGCTTGCTTAAAGTATTGAGTTCTCGGTATGAAAGAGTAGAGATAATAGCAACTTGGATCAGGAGATAGTGCGATCAGTTGCTCTGCAAGGATGTAAAAATATTTTCCAAAATTAATTTGGAAATATATTTTTTTGTTCCAGTAGTAATGTTGGTACTCGATTAAGATAGATTTCCCAATTGGTGACAAATTGAATGAAGTCGGTGCCACCCACTTATCCATACTAGGAATCTGGCTCTTTACGCAAACACACAAACACCCTGTGCATGGTGCATTTTTTTAACTACTATTTACACTGAAATAAACGTAGACCTGTATAAACATAGACCTGTCTGATATCCATGCCATCAACTACGTATAGAACTTGGCAAAGATTCTGACCCTTTTATATAATTACATACAGACATATTATGTATGTCATTGCATATTCTAATTGCGAGATAGATTTAATTAATTATATTACAGTTGCTGATATCTTTCCTATCATTCGAGACTAGAGACCATTGGCATCTTACCAGTACAGTTGTCAATCTGTAGGCACACCATATTATTACTAAATGTAATAAATACATCACTACAAAATTTACTAATACTACGCTTATTGTGTTTTCAGTCGCTGCTAAAGACGAACATGTCCTATATAAAGGCAATAATTATCGAAAATATAACAAGACTATATACTTTATTGCACTTTCAGTCATAGCTAGTCAAACAACGTCCTTTATTAGCTAGATGTTAAACAGCTTCACTACAAATCATTAAGTCTATGCTTATAGAGTATTCACATGCTGCCAGAAGGAACGTCTGCAACATCTTAGCATGTCACAGTGCACTTTGATTGCTATTGATAAGGGTATAGCATAGCAACAGCCGGATCTTCCGTCTCGAAAGTGATCAACACGTCTTTGAACTTATCCAGCAGCTGCATTAGTTGGGAGCGGCTGAGGTTCTCCATGAACATTATCTCTTCTAGGTGTTGCTCGCCGCGGAAATAACCTGCGACAATGAATAATAACTGCTTAAAAAAAGTATTTATGGCATTATTATTTTTATTACAGGCCACAATCCAAAAGAACATAAACGTAACTTAAAAATACGATGAATTCGATAACAATCGATTCCATTCAAAATGTACTACTACCAAAATGCAAAATATCCTAGGTTTGATTATAATAATAAGCTGTTTAATAAAATGTAAAATGCTAAATTAAGTAAGTTTTATTTCCTTAATTTTCCAAAACCAATACATGTATGTACTTTATATTTTTCTTAAATTATTTTAAGATTATTAGTAAATGATATATTATGTTGGAGTACCTTTCTTGTGGAGCTGTGCAAGTAGTAACAGGTCGTCAGGGTTCTCCGCGGCGGGAATGTTGGCGAGTGCGGCGCGCTCCAGCGGGGTGAATGTGTGTAGCAACTCGTCTGCACACGCACCACCCGCCCATTCCCCTCCCCGTACACCGCCAGACTCGCACCCCCCAGGAGCGCTCCATACTGTCGGCGGCTGGAAACTGAATACCAACATCCACCATTAAAGTATTGTAGCGGTGTGCAAAAAACCCGTGGGGAAATCGTGTGTAACATCCAGAACCACCGGAAATCAGCAAAAGGTGAGGAAAGATAAGGCAGATAGAAATGAAAATAGGCTTTCGTTAAATTTGTTTACAGTGCCCCTTCAATAATTAATATCCCATTGCATCCATTGTATTCATTTCATAGGCCATGCGAACGAGTAACAGACTTACTATAAAGTAAATGATGATCGCCAAAGTTAAAAACCAATAAAAAATAATCTATAGACCGATTTTACATTTATCGATACATATATGACACTCGACATCTCTAACTTGGGTGTCAAGTCGATGATCGATGCAGCCTTGTCAAGATTTAAACGTCTTTTTTTTGTTGGTTTTTAATTGCTCAATTATAACAAAGGTAGGTCATCAACTTTGTATGAGCTATCATAAAAGAATAATTTGAAGGACAATGAATTATAATACAGTGATTGCCACATTGACGGGGGCGCCAAAACAATCAAATATGAATTATTCATCCGCGCGACTTGGACGTATTATGTATGTAGGTAAATAACTTGGCCATAAACTACGACCTTTTTAACATTAACACATACCAGAAAATTATATAGTTACCTCATCTCACTCTGCAGCTTCAGATTTAGCGAAACACCCTTCTTGTCATTCCCCAACCCGGAATACTTCCCTCTTGGCGACACATCCTGGTCACTCTCAAATCTGTCATCATCGCTACTCGTATCCCTACTTTGTTGATTATCACTGTCCTTCAGCGACAAATCTGACAACCTCGACGGCAAAATCTTTTTCTCCTCAATAAATTTGGTATCACCATTTAAAGTATCCGAGTTATCATTGCCATTCACCTCGTGTATGTTAGTGCCATTAATATTATTCGAAATGCCACTGTCCAGAGAATTCGCCTGCAATTTCTTCTGAATCTTATCGTTTTTGGTGTAGTCGCATCCGTTCATTCCATTGGGTTTTATTCCGTCTACTACGTCCACGCCGTCGTCGAATGAGTGATTAGCGGAGTCAGTTTCGTGGTATATCGCGTATTTCTTTCGTTCGGAATCGATGATTATGGGTCCGGTGTGAGAGAAATCTGTCTGGTTGAGATTATTTTCAGTGGGGTAGTCTTCGTCTGAGTCTGGGAATATTGTGTTGTCTCTAGGTTCCACCGGCTCGGGGACATTCAGTTGCATGTGGTTCAATGATGAGAATGACACGCTACACGAGCGGTTGTAGAGGTCGTGTTTCTCGCAGAAGTATTCTTTACCATCTGCAACATGGAGCTATATATTAGAGATGAATCACATATTGTTAATTATGTTATTTAAATTATGTTACCTAGTTTATGAGAGTAAAAATATAGCATGTTTCCCATTTAAATAAAATAAAAAATTAAAAAATTAAAATAAATAGTTTAAAAAAATGAATTTCAGGAAGCAATCACATTTGATTTACATATTGGGCTGTATATTTTTTGATTTGGTGGACGCCCGACGCTGCTAGTCATAATAATCAGTTTGTAGCATTTTTTTTTATCTTCAAACATATTCAGAAAACCATGGCGTAGTTGTTGATCAGTAAACTTCATAAAAACATGATACCCGCGTCTCGTCCCCAGTGCGGCGAGTTGAACTGCACGTAGGTGTGCAGCTGCAGCAGCAGGCGGCGCTGCAGCAGCCACGCCACGCAGCGCGCCAGCCGCGCCGAGCCGCCGCCCCCGCCGCCGCCGCCGCGCCACATGTACCACAGCGGCGCGGGCAGCGAGAACTCACTCAGCATCTACCATCACAATGCATACAAGTTTACTAACGGTAGGTCGCCGGTTTGTTACGGAGGGAAGTGTACAATAATTTATTTCCAATTTCGTAGCAGGTTAAAGACAAGTTAGACATTCCCGGAGACTGGCTGAGCTTCAATGCTCGTTGCTATTAAAATGCGTGCCACTGTTGATCCTGGCTTACAGAAGTAGCAGTGGCGAGTGTGAGGGCGGGACAGTAGTGGTAGGTCGCTCAAATGTGAAAGGAAGCCTGGGTAGGTACCACTACAATGTCTATTTATCTAGCCAAACAGCAGTGTTAATGCAATGTTGTGTTTCGGTTTGAAGGAAATTGTAGCTAGAGTAACTACTAGACATAATGAGATTTAACATCTTACGTCTCATGATGGCAAGTGCAGTGGTATAAAAAAGGTATTTTATTATTATTTATTTTATTTATTGACTTTTACTGAGGAAACAATGATTAAAAAAAATTATTGCTTTGACCTTGTAACAACCAATAGGAAAGCTTTGCGTACCCCGCGTACCCTTTAGCGAAACCGTAGTCGTACAAAACTCGCGTAATACGTCGTCTATAGGGTAAACGGCCTATGTTGCGAATATACATTCATACAACGTGCAAACAGTAGGATAATAATAGTCATGACGCTCGTGCAAGCTGGAGTTCAGTGAGCAGCTTAAGTGTTGGTCCTATAAAATAGGCGTAAAGTATGAAAGACTTACGTGCAAAAGACAAAGTCCTGGAAACTCCTTCGAGAACTCTTCAACCAGTGGGGAATGTACGTGTAGATTCGCTCCAGGCGATACCACATACACATTGCCTTCACATAGAGGGTATATCACTGTGGCTTTAGCCCAGTATACAAGATGACCAGTCAGTTGGGATACCTAAAAGTATTTTTTTAATTTAAAAAAAACTAAAAATTTCCTAGACCCGTGGGTACAGTGATTACGATATTAGCTTTTTGTGCTATAGTTTGGGGTTTGTGGTTTTTGTAGCAACAAATATTTGCATGGTCCATAGATTATTCCGATGTTGGCAGTTGTACAAATTAATAATATTAAAACAGTGAATAATTTTCAAAGATGTTTAGTAAGTAAGTCCGAACTGGATTATAGTTGTATTCATAAAGAATTAAGTCTTACCTGTTTGAATGTGAGATCTGCTTCTATTGCAAGTGTCTGCAAACTTTTAAGTGGACTGTACAGTTTTATAAGTCTCAAGAGTGCTGAGCTGCCATCTAGCGGTATTGAAGCCAACAGATCATTAGGATTTACCTGCAAACATACATAACACATTTTTAATATTCTGTATTTCTTTAAACACTTTTTATTTGAACCCATTTGTGCTACGATGGTTGCGTGTAATGCGGCGTACAATACGACCGACGAGAGCATATGAATCGCTGGACTACAGAATCATACTATTAGTAGTCTATTGCATCCCGATACATCTTAGGCTGTACCAAAAAATCTATCAATATAATTTGAAAATATGTACTCACCAACAGCAGCATGCCATGATATGGCCTTAATTTCTGCAGGCACTTGTCAATGGTTTCTGGCTCTATTATTAAACCTCGATTGTGTATCTGATGCGCTTTATGTGGCAAACAGAATGACAGGAACACCCATTTATTTATTCTCACTTGGACTATACCTGAAAACCAAGGATTAGCAACATTAAATATTTAGGTAGAGCTTTTCCTATGTCAAATATCTCTTTCCATCACGGGAGATAGAGGGATATGTAAGAATATTACTAAATAATAAACTCAAGGTAGCCTGTTATTGCAGCAAACATACACATTCTTCCAAGGTTTATTTAAAAAATGGTAAACAAAGCTTATATTTAGCATGTATTTTTTGAGCCTGACAGTTTAGGACTCTTTTCCTACTTTGAAAACCTATATTACCAATTTAACACACTTAATTTTGGCTACTTACCAGTACTACACAGTTCCTCAAATACAGCCTTCATTGACCTTGCCATAGAGCTTCTCTGTAAAATAAGATGAAATGCAGACATAGGCCCAGCATCTATGCAATTATCAGCACTATTTGTTGTGGAGCTGACTGAATGTCGTAGATTATCTTCGTCGTCATCATTATCTCCATTCATTTCACTATCCAGGGCTGATACTTCATCGTGAGCTGCTAACTGCAATAGATTCGATTATATGTATATAGTACCTAATTGACTTTTTTATGATTATAAATATTATTATTAATTGATTGATTACCATAATTTTCATTTCTTCAGTCAAATAGGAACATCGTTTTTCTTCATGCCTCAATGCTTTACCCAATCTTTTACTCAAGTCATAATAACACTTCACTGAAAAGAAAGAAACCAATATTTCTATTTACAAAATTGTAGAATGGGGGGACATTATCAGTTTTGTAAAAACGCCCGAAAAATAAATAGGAAAACACCACCAGAATCGTAAAACCCAGAGACGAAACTACTGTTTTTGACCACACAAACACACGTATCATCACGGGGATTGAACCCGCAGCGTTTCGTCTCATAGCCGAAATTTTAACCATTTATAACATGGAAGCTGTCAAAAAATAATTTTGATGAAAAATATCTTACCGATAGAATGGCTCGCCGATGCTTGCAATGCAAACACAATATTGATTAGTATTGTAGCAGCTGAATCATCCTTGTTAGTTCTAAATGGAAGGAGTGTAGGCTGTCCCACAAACCGCACGTCATTCACTTTCAATTCAAACTTCCTGTTGCACAATTCAGCTTTAACTGCAAATAGGGTCGACAGCATTTCATCTGTGAAACCGCTGAGCTGACCTGAAAATATTGTACGTGTAATATTTTGCAACAAATATTCAGACTAATTTATGTTTTATTCTACAAGTGGACGAAGCAAGCTGAATATTAGATTTATGACCTTTGCTAGTAGTAAGCTGGCGATGTTGTTGACTGTTAGCATCTATCGGAAGGCCTACATCCAGTAGTGGACGACTTCCAGCTGAAAGGAGACAATTTACTAGTAATCATGTCTGAAGTTAAATCCATAAAGGAAGGAAAAGTGGGATTAGTTAACTATAGCGTAAAAAGAGAGCAAAATTATAAATGGGCTAAAAATCATAGTTTAAACAACAATTCAAAAGAAAACACTAACTTTAAAATGGAACAACAATTGGAAAATACTAATTAAATTTGGAATTTTTATTATCAAGATGCCTAATCTTTGCATAGTGCACATTTCAGCACTACTTGTGCCCTGTGGGAAACATTCAAGTCATCAAAACTCATGCAAAAAGCAGTAGAATAAGGCCTGAAGTATCCCTTTATTTCTAACGCCCTGGATGGTTTCCCAACCGCACCCTACCCTTACACTACCACTGTTACAATTGTTATATAACACCAACTCTAGTTACAAAGTTGTATATGTAACTTAATTGTTGAATATAGACCAATAAACAGAAACAACTATCAAACATAAGCATTACATTATGTACATTTATTATGTAGCTTATGAAGATAACTATAGTTATGATTAGAGTTATATTGCAGCTGGAATTATTCCAAATAAACAGTCTTTATTTATTTTTTTAAAATATGTAGAATTTCTACTCTCCGTTCATATTTTACATTCTTTGAAGGTCAGTTTCCAAAAATAGGTCACAATAAGAAAGTAAATGTTTGTTTTTATTTACAATGGCCAACCCATTATTAAAGCGACTACACTGCAGCTAATCTAGATAAACTAACTAACTAACTAACAGATAATCCAAATATTATTGAGAACAGTGTAAAATTATTAGTAAACAGCAAACCACATTAGCTATGTGACATGCAATTATGTAAGGAAGTGAACTATTACATAAATAACAAATAACCTAGTGAACTTAAAACTTTACTGTATGATGTTTTATGCCAACCCGCACTAGGCCAGCGTGGTGGACTATATGGCCTAACCACTCTCAATCGATTCACTCGATTGTAGAGTAGGCCCGTGCCCTGCAGTGGGACGTATATGGGCTGATATAGATATAGATATAGATGATGTTTACCAGTTAACCTATTAGTATTGAGTCTGTTTACAAATCTACAGAGCATTACATTCAATTAGTATATGATTTGTGATTGCAATTTGTTAAGATGTTACCAATGTATTACTATGTTGGCTATGTGACACTTAATTAAATTATAATATGACCCATATTGGACATTAAACAAATTACCTAAAATTGATATAGCTGTAATATTTTATACTTATTCATTTTACACACTGTATTTTACAAGAGTCTTGATGGGCAACATAAAACCATTTACAATTTGATAGCAAGTGTTTTTATTGTTAAACATTTAAATAAATAGAAACTGTTTTAACAAATCTTTGATGCATGATGGTTAAAAAAAACTGAATATTACAAATAAACAAAATTATTTATGTATAAATAAATTGAAATGAAACATAAAAAGCAACAATATTTTTTTACTCTTCAGAATAATATATTATGTATGTTAGTAAAATCTACATAGCACATCAAATATGAACCAATGAACATGAACCAATGACAATTTCCAAAACAATGTTATTGTCTAATAAGTATATACACAAACAAGATATAACAACAAACAATGATATGAAGCAATATCTTAAGTAACCTGGCGAATAATTAAAAGCTTTTAGAGATAACGATTAATTATTATTGAACAATGACGCACCTTTACAGATATTAGAATTTTGTGTCTGCGGGTTCTGCAGGAGATCCTCCGCGGAGCTCACCGCATACGGATTATGTCGTCCACACTTCTTCTGCTTACTTTCATCCTTGTTCTCACATGTGTACGGGTATCTGAACAACAACCTATCGCCTTTACTGTCCGACTTCACGAAAAATATGTTTAGAGGATTCACTTCCATGTTTATACAACGTAACACAAATATGATTTTATAAGCGTTTCTTGTTATTCATAAATAAGGTGACAGGACTGTGAAAGGACTTTGTTGTTGAACTGAAAATACACATTGCTTAATTCTGATATATCAAGTATACTTATTTTGTTTATGATATAGTGCATTTAAAAAGAACGGCGGATTTATACGATTTTATATATTTCTCTTATTTTCTTTTTATAGTATCACCACAAAATACACGCAGCAATTGACGTACGTCAAAATAAAATGTCAAATGTTTATTTCTAGCCACAGATTATGGAGTAAATTTCTAGCCCATTGCTCTAGTTTATGGTTTGTTATTTTTTTATTACCAAGCTGTCTATACACTCTCAACGATACACTTAAAGACAGTTTGAGTCATAGTTTGAGTGCGAGAAATTATAGTTTCTTAGATGTTACACATTGAAATAAAACTTATTTTTACTACGTCCGCCCCGTGACCACAAAAGCCGTTAAGTAATCGAAACGTCGGGCAGTTAAAAAATGTAAAAATGAAACCAAATCTGCGATAAAATCCGTAAAAATTAGTTTTATTTCAATAGGATACATATTTAAGTTAACAGCTCATTAGATCCATTCAGCATCCAACCCGCACCGCCTCGCCTGGTGCGGTTAATATTCTATGTATGGATTTTTAAGTAAATCATATATGCGCTCACTACATCAACCCCATAGCGGTATCGGATTGACTCGGTTGCAAGCATCTATCTGCGGTAGACCTGTGTCGATCGTGATTGATCGAATCTTTATGATTCGATCGCAACTTAAACACGAGTAATCGAATCATGGTTCTAGAAAAGATTCGATCTTATTTCATCCGATTATCAAGTGACAAACTAAACCAATTTGGACTCTATTTCAATGCACGTACCGTAGCTAATTGCTTGCTCAAACAAACAATCGAGTTGTGCATTCGATCGCACAACGACGTATTAAGCAAAACATCTTCTATCTCTTTCGTTTATATACAACATCGGACATAAATTCACCTCATCTCACTCTTTCTCTCGTTGTTTTGATTCTTAATCGGAAAGAAAACGAATTGCGCGGGATCGCTTGCGCGGCCGCGTCTATCATGTCAATTTATATTATAAATACGAATCGACGCGTGATTGAATGTTATTTGAAATCCATTCAGTTGCACTTGCGACTTATTAATATTAAAAGTAAAAAGTTAATAACATTTATTATCATGCTTACATGAAATAAAAAAAAATAGGTAAGTTTTAAGTAAAGCAATAAGAAAATGAATAGTATTGTTATCAATATCGTTAATCTAGCCATCAACTGTTCAGTAGGTAACCGTTTTTCGGCCATACAAACAAATTGCGAGTTGCGACACACATGATTGAAATGATCGAATCATTTTAACTCGATCACCATACGAGTGGGTCATGATCGACCCGGGTCACGACGAATGATCGATCGACTCAGGTCTAATCTGCGGACGGCGCGGCGATTTGATCACTTGGTAATAGTGATGGGTAGGACACGTCAAAAAATTGAGTTTGTATGAGTTACTCATTATGTCAAATGAGGTGGGACAATGTACCACCTCATTTGAGGGGATCTTCAAGTGAATGAGTAGTATGTACAAAATAAGTAATGAGGTATTTTCTGAAATTTGAGGTAGATGAGGTTTGTATTAGTACATAGCAAAAATAATGAACTGAGACTTAAGCTTGAAGATGCAAGTTTCTGTTACTCGAGTGTGACATAATAATGTAAAAAAAGAAAAAATCTTTTAAAATAACAAAGTATTTATTAAAAGCAAATTTACATATTATAATTTATAATATTATAGTATTAAAAAGTGTGTATAATAATAATAACAACAGAATTAATATAATATTAACAAAATATAAAACAACAAAATCAATTAACTAAGCAATAATAAACAAAAGTAATGTACGTAATGAAGTTTACTTCAACAGTTTAAATACAAAATTTAGCAGATGTCAAATGTTACGAATGTCGTTCCATAATAACTTCACTTCAATTTCCTTGTTGTTAAGCATACGAAGATTGAGCGAGACTGACTTCAAAATACTACGCATACGTTCGCTCACTCATTCTTGCAAGAGGTAGCGACCATTACAATTGCGAGACAGCGACATTTTCACTACGTACCTTATACCTACTCAACTATTTGAGCTGGTACAAAATTTGTGTTTGAAGTCATGGGACAATTTATTCCTTTGTGTGGGACATTTGAGGTGCTTCATGTATGAGGTACCCATCACTACTTGGTAACAACTCGCTGCTTGCATGCTTGCCTTGAGACTTATTTGCGAGGTCTAACGAGAGCGCTCGCTCGAGAGTGTACAACCGGCTTTAGGTATCTCGTGTTATTTTATTACAATAAAAAACCTAGATCTTTCATTGTACTTAGTTTTTTTAGCTATCATGTTAAACTATTTACTAAAAATAAGTTTTAATTTCATTTTTAATTAAAATAACATTAACTAATTTCTAAAAAAAATGTCTATGGTATCTGATGATCTGTCCATCTGTCAGTGTGTGACTGTGTGTCAAATATCCATTTTTGCAGAAAACAAAAATCTCTAAAAATGGCTAATAAAACTGAAAATAATTGTAAAGTTAATCCAGAAAAGGTTCGGCTAGAAACTGATCAGGGTATTGTAGAGAGTGAAGGTCGAAAATGGGGCATGCCACTGAAAGATGTATATAAACACGGGCTTTCCTTTTATAAAGGTAGGTCTAATCCGGTGTACTGAATTATTTTATTGTTTTTAAATGTTTATTGCGAGTTTTCAATTTAAATCCTGAGTATTTATCGCCTAGAATAAGACTTTTCAATATGAAACGACCCAGGTAATCGATAAAGTAATTTATGCCAAACATTCCGATGACGATCATGTTTTCGAGTTTTACGCATCTTCATTCGCGACTCAAATACATTTTCAGATAAAGAGGGCAAAGCTATACATCTTAGTTATGAAGACAGGTTGAAACTAGTCGCTTATACGCAGCAGGCAGCTCACGGCCCTTTCGACCCCAATTCAGTACCGCCCCTTGGCGTTCTCGATGTAATCGGACGGGATAGAAGGGCAGCTTGGCAGGCACTTGGACAGATGTCCCAGATACAAGCAATGGCTGGCTTTGTGCACAGCTTAGACAGGTATCCAATTACACATGTAAATGCATACACAATATTAATGTCATTGTATAATAAGTAGATTTTATCTGCCTAAATATTCATTAAATTGTTTTATCTGATTGCCATTAATAATTGTGTGTTGTAGTTAAAATTGATAGCAAAATTATTAAACCTAAAAATTAAGAGCTACTTCAATGTTAAATTGCTAGGGTTTTCTTAATTGAACATTTACTTGTTTAATATATGAAAACCCAACTTACTTGAATTTTACAAGTCTATTAGTGCTACAAAAATATACAGAAATCTTATTTAGCTTTATCATTATTACATTACATTCAATGTTTTTGTATTACTCATTTTCAAAGATATAAAATAGTGTCACCAAATATTTTTTCCTAGAACTCATACATTTTATGTGTTGATTTGTTATCAGTATAATAACAACTTGTGTTGTTAATGATGCTGTGATAAAAGTGATAATGGTATTTTACAGGCTATGCCCATTATTCAAACCATACTTAGAGGCCATACTAAAGGATTTAGAAGATAAGAAACAACAAGAGTAAGTTTATTTTCACAGTTCCATTTTGTGTTTGTGGAAAAACCAAATGATAATATAATTCTTTAAACTCTAATCCAGGATTACAATTAGAGGAGGCCAATAGGAAAAAAGATAAGAAATTAATAACAAATTAAAATGATGACAAATTTATGAAGTAATGATAGAAAAAATAACTTATATAAATTCTTTTATTACAACAAATAGATTGCATTATCTAACAAATCTAAAGAATTTTACCTTGTTTACTGCAAAGTACCTTGACAGTAAGCATATTAACAATTATTATATGAATAGAATTGTTTGAACAATGAATACTATTTTGTAGTGTTTGTATCTGTCTTGATTCACAGATCCATCATCCACAGAGTAAATCTTAAAGAAAGATTGACAATATTTTGTTTGTTATTTAATTAAATTTGAAATACAAAAATCTACATGGTACTATAATATGTTTTTTTTAATCTTTTCATCTTAGGAAGTAACAAATTATAAGTCAAAATAATTATAAATGTTAATATTTAAAATATCTCCATAAGTTCAGATTTGCTTTTGTTCTAATAACCCATCATTTTCTCTAAGATATTGGATAGGTCTTGATATCTTGAAATAACATTTAGTTTCTGTTTTTGATAATCTGACAATACCATATTCATTATAGATTGAAGAGAGAAGAAGAGGAGCGAGCCCACAGGGAACTTCAAAACAGAATAATGCTTGAGAAACAAAAGCAGCAGAGTAATAAACTATCTGAAGAGCAGCAAGTGTAAATATTGTGCATTTTATAACTTCAAACCAGATATGTCTGTTAATGGATAACCCTATGTCAAGAGGCAAAAAGCTGTTTTGATTCTTTGTAACCTTTTAATATAGGCTTTTTAATAGGCCTTTTATTGATTTTAATGAGTTTGTATTCCTGCTTTTAAGCATGATTTTTTAATCATGCTTAATAGATTCATTGCATTTGTATTCAAGCTTTTAAGCTTGATTGAAAAATCATGCTTAAAAGCAGGAATACAAATATCAATATTTATTAATATTTAAAATTGGTAATCAAGTTTACATTTCAATTTCAGGCAAAGAATAAAAGACGCTCTTAATGCACAGACTTATGATCAATTCCTACAATATGCCCAGCAGCAATTTCCCGGCAACTTTGATCAGCAAGCAATCTTGATTCGGCAGCTACAAGATCAACATTATCAGCAATACATACAGCAGTTAGCTGTCGACCAACGGCTAGCCAATTCCACAATCAAAGATAACCAGTGTGAAAAGGACATTGAAATAATTAATTCTAATGAGGAGATTGTTAAAGACTGTAATTTGAATGATACGGAATGTGGTGCTGTTACCGATAACAAGTATGTACAAGTACTTAATAAAGTTATATTGTGCATTCCACAACTCTAAAGCCAACTCTAAATTTTTTATAGTATTCAATCGAATTCAAATATTTTTAAATATCTGTTTTAAATAATTGCCTTTTACACCTACAGAAAGATTTAATTTATGATTATTGACAACCTTTGTAGTTTGTTATTCAATTTACTACCAAATTTCATTTGCAGATCAATGCAAACATCAGATAAAAGCGAGCCAGCAGAATATACCGAAGAATCAAGAGGAGAAGAAGAAAGTGATGGTAATTATTTAATTTTTCAATTTACAGGCAAGAAATTATTGTTTGCCATTTGTGTTGTGTTTGAATTATGTATGATTCTCTTCATTAGCATACATGAATGCTCTGCTGAATACACATTTTCAAATATGATTGTTATATAGACACTTATCATATTGCAGGACATTTTCTAACTTCATTGGATTTTCTTGTCATATGCTACATGCCATTCATAAAATCTTGTTACAAGTCTTTATATTATACTTAAATATATTGTACGCAATTACAGATGGACTCCCATCAGTGGAAGAGGCTCGTATGTGGACACAAGGAGAAATAATACAGTTCAAGGAGTCAGCTCACGCTAGTGGTGGTCGGTTGACAGTAGGCCATGGTGAAACAGTGACTATACGAGTGCCCACACATCAACGAGCCAGATGCCTGTGTTGGGAGTTCGCAACCGACAATTATGACCTTGGTAATTAATAATTATATTAAAATATACATACATAACATTATTAGAATGTCTAACAAACATTTTGTGTAGTGTCATTAAGTCTCATTCATTTATTTTGCAAGTATTGTTTTCAATAGGATATTTGTTTGAAGTTTCAATATAATTACATGGTGTAAGATTACTTAAAGAACTTATTGGACTATTGTCTATACATTTTCGGACCCAAATATAACTTGAATAAAACTTAAATTTTCAACGAAGCTATGTATAAAAATAAATGGTTAAATAGGATGGTCCTTGAAGACAACCTCGCAAGCGTATAAGCCCCGCCCCTTTCCCTTTGTGCCTCATGCGTCAGGCGCTAATTGCGGTATTGCGGAAGTATGCGTTCATGCGTTGCAGGCATAAAATATTGCGAGTTTAAATATATTCCTTCTTGAAAATGTTTTGTAATATATTGTAGTAAATCTCTTTTTTCCCCAAGGATTTGGATTGTTTTTCGAATGGAGTAAATCACTAACAAGCGAAGTAACAGTTCACGTGTCTGAGAGTGACGAGGAGGATGAAGGTGACGATGATGGATATGGAGATGAAGGTATGTAGTATTTTTATCTTAATCCTTTTTGTTTAATGTATGATCTATTATCGTGAACAATTGTATGTTGCACTGTGAATTTGGGCAAGCTGATGTGTTAAAAAAGTACAACATAGTTGATTTTTCATATGCAAGTAATAATTGGTTAATATATAATGCATATTTGTTGACAGATTTAACCATCCATGGCAACTCGGGCGATCCTGAGGCGGGCAGTGACAGGCGTGCGCTGAGTACACATCGCCCCCTCATTAGTCTAGTTGTGCCAATATTCAGACGCGATTGTCACACTGAGGTGACTAAATATATTTTTTTTATTTTGCTCTAGCTCTCACCTATCGATTTGCTTCAATTATGCTCTAGATCCTATTGAGAGAAACCATTCAGGAGATAGGAAGAAGAATTATGTATTATGTGAAGAATTAATTAGAATTTTATTCTTAACATGATTCTCTCATCGAACTATTTCAATTTTCCTTTATTGTTATGAGTATTGTAATATTGAAATGTTAAGTTACGTAATATTTTTTCTCATTCTAGGTGTATGCTGGTTCACACACATATCCAGGTGAAGGCGTATATTTACTGAAATTCGACAATACGTATAGTTTATGGCGATCTAAAACATTGTACTACAAAGTATATTGCACGCAGTAAAATGTAGGAAAAGTTATAGGAAAAACATGACACACATATTAAAAATGTATATTAAATTAATACCCTATTTGTTAACTGCCAGTATTATCCTGAAAAAAGGATTTAACTAACAAAAACCTACAAAGTGCAATAGGAGCTTATTGTATTTAGAAATTATAAGATATAATTTAGATTTTAGCAACCTGAAGTCACAGATATGGTTAATTTATTTGTACCACAACTATTCACTTTATAATAGTCTGTTTTTAAAAATATAAATTTCAACCCTGCATGTAGTTACAAGTTTTCGTATGTAAAGGAAGTTAATAATATAGATAACTACAGGCAATATTGTTACTTTATGTTGAGTGTTTCCTAAGCTATTGTGATTGTTTATATGAATAAATATGCAGTTTATAAATTATATAGTTATTTTCGCACAAACTGTGCCATAAAATATTGAATGTTGGTTCAATGTAGTACTTAAAGTATATATTTTAATCTATAGCAACTTTGTTACTATCTTATAACCACATTTGAATAATAAACAATAGACAAATGGACAAAAGCTTTGCCTGGTGCAATTATATTGGTGATGTCCTATATTTTTATTTAAATGATAAGTTCAATAAATTGTGTTATTATGCCCTTGTTCAATATATGTCGAAGTTAGTATTATCAGTAGCATTTGAAATATATAGTGATTTTAGATAAATAACTTATCCATGTTTAGAGTATGTGTTGTGTTGATTATAAAGTTATTAAAAAATATATCTCTACAATAATAATTATTAAATTTTATTTCCATGACAAAAATTTAAAATGGTAAACATCATGTCTATATTATAATGTTATTCTGTTATCAATATCATTAGGTTATTTCTTAAAGCCACAAAATGTGTTAAACCTTGGAAAAGCCAATATATTTAATGCTGTAACTATGGTTTTTATACACAATAGTACCGAATAAAAATATGAAACAATTTTAATACATTTTTCTTATTTGTGACAACCTAATATCGTTATAAAAAGTTAGCAGATTTACGAAATTTGGTATTTAATACTTGTATCAATGGCTAATCTAGTTCAGTATGCGACTTCATTGTTTGTTGGCTCAAGAAAAGGGATTTATGATGATATTGAAGAGAACCACCAGGTTCCTCTCATAATAGGTGATGTTATCTTCAAAAATACTGCTAGCAAAATTAGCCTATGGTTATTGAATAAGTAAAAATAATAATTATTTTATGTTAGTGATAAGCAGTGGACTTCCAATGGCTGAAAAGGGAGAGAGAGAGTGACAAGCTATCAAAAACCAATTTGAAATAAGGACATTGTATATTTTTTATTTTCCTGGTTTCTATTTGATGTGGGAATGCAACAAAAATTGTTCTATATTAAATAAAATAGCTATATTAATTAGATGAAATTCGTGTTTTTTTTATTTAAAAAAATAAGTCATTCATAAATTAGAACAAATTGATCGCAGCTATTATCTCCATGGGGAGGTGTCAGTTGTCACCTGACAGTAGTTTTGACAGTCCGGGAAAATAGCAACAATGTTTTTTTACCATTTGAATTAGAGAACTTTTAAAATTTGAACATAATGTTACAGCGATTGATTTATAATTTTGAACTCAAAATATCAAGTAAACAAGCAAATTTATTGTTTAGGGTGCCGTTAAAAAATAACTTATGTCATCAGTGTGGATTCAGGTTATACGGGCAAAAGGCAACTGTCTTACGAAATTGTTATAACAAAACCTTTCCCGATAAATTTTCTACCTATAGCCTTAGGCTAAGGTACTATACAAGCCAAGTGGACGTCCAGAAGAAAAACGACCATATAGAAAAGGTAAAAGACAAAGAAACGTTAGCGACATCGAACAAAATCAATGCAAGATTAAAGACATCAGACTTGAAGCGATTGTTTGGATTAGCTGAACCCGAAAAATGGACTCTTACTGGTAAATATATTTCGTAGAAAATTAAGTGTACCTATAATTTTATATGGCAAATAGCAAAAATGAGACATTTAATAGAACAAATGTTAACTCAGTACATTAATTAAATTGTGAAATTTGATAACAGGATGGTAATAACATGCCAGTCTAATAAATGTGTTATTGACTTAAAGAAAAAATAATTGCAAGTTCATTGTAGGATTTCCAGTGTAATTAATGAATTACAACTTATCATTAAGTACCTGTTAGTAAACATACAACATCAACATACATCATTAATAATTTCCTATTAACACTATTTTATTCCGATTTTTAAATAAAATTGATTTATACAATGTATGGAACATTTATTATTTATTTTCTTTTATAAGTCATAAATTAATATAAATATTTTTATCTTTAATATTAGAAAGTTTCAAATTTAAGTATTTTATCATTATAACTACATACTTATTGTTTAATACAGTATTTATACAAGAAAGAAGTTTTGATAAGTAGGACATATCAAATCATTTATAACATAATTCTTATACACATTTAATTAACTCAGACTATTACATGAATTCATACTTCTTTATAATTTACAGCTGCCATTGGTTTCCTTGTGATATCATCTGGTGTGACAATGGCCGTACCATTCTCCCTTGGCAAAGTTTTAGACATCATCTACAGTAGCACTAGTGATTTGGGGGCAGCCAGAGAGAAACTTGATGCATTATGCTTAATGCTATGCGGAGTATTCCTTGTGGGAGGTTTATGCAATTTCGGAAGAGTGTATCTTATGTCTATATCAGGTATGCTATTGTATTTTATTGATTTTAATATATTTGATAATTAGTGTCATAACAGGTTTAATCAGCCAACCGGTTCATGGGCAGTGCTAATATCTCTTGTGTATTTGATTCACTTGCTATATCTCTTAGCAAACTTATGTAGCTTGTTATTATAATTGTTGTTCCACACACAATGCCACCATGCCAAGCTTAAGCCAAACTTAGGTATAGGATTTGGTATCTGCCGTTTAATGCTTATCCCACCTATTTAATGCAAATGATACGAAATTTCAAAAAATATGTTCTGAGTACTTACCCTTCTTACATCTCAACATGTGTTTGAATTTACATATCCCTAGACCGAAAAGTTTGGGCTGAGTATTGTCATGCAATCAGTTACAATATTTATATAATATATAATATTCTGATTAGTGTATTTATAATATAAACATTGTAATCATTACCCTATCTCGTTTATCTTTTACCTATTGTGGTATTTAGATAATTCTATGTAATAATATACCATGACTTGCATATTAAGTAGTGTCCTCTATTTAGTTTGTCATTGTTTCTCAATACAATGCCATCTTGTATAACCTTTCCAAAAAAGAAAAGAAAAATAATAGTATTGTTCAATTTGCAATGAAATTTAGAGATACTTGATGTGTTTTTCTTTCCTGCTTACTTCCCTACTACTTACTTACTTATTCTTATTGATTTATTTATTGAATTTTCACTATTTCGCGTGGTTTTTACTTCCTTGGTTATAAGGCCATCAGTTTGAATGTCTTCTTTCACAACATCAATTTAGGGCCACCTCGGGATCCAGGCCTAACTATTTTGCCAACATAGTGGTGAAACATTTGTGGTTTCCTCGGCACGGGTGATAGGATCAAAACGAACACTAATAAATCATAAATATGCTATTCTCTATTTTAATATACCTTATATTTATTATTGATTAATTCATATTAATCTTGCCAGTCAATATAGTAGACGAGGTTAGCAAAAAATAGTTATGCAAATTTGTTATTTGAAGACAACAAATTTACATACTCACTATCAATGTTGCGCCATTTTTTTGAATACTTACTAGGAAACATGTTAAACTTGTCCAACTACTTATTTATAATTAGTTTTTTTTATTTGGCACTAGACAGACTACTTGCCGAAATCGATCTTGAACCCATTCACTAACCTGCACAACCCATTGGTTCTTTATTAGTGTTTATTTCTGTATCTAATTATTCACTATCATGTTCTAATTGTGTGTTACGGCGTACCTTATCAGTTATCAGAATCCCAAACCCATGCGCCTCCTCATTTGTAGTGCGCTGCGCGGTTTGCCAAATGTCACTGATAAGATGAGCAGTCGCTACTTGATAGTAAGCTTCACACCTGCTCAGAAACAGGAGCAAAACAGCACTAAAACAGTATAATTACGAAACACTGCTCGGTAATGCGTAGCGTTCCTCACTCCCAAGTATTCAGTCAGTGTCCAGTAACTACACTAGCTAAGAGCTACAATGTTCTATACACCGGAACACAACAGTATTTGGCGGCAGACATCGGTAAAGCCATGATAATCTACTTTGAAGACAAGTCACATACGAAAGACACACCACCTAGTATCAATTACTGACAAATATAACGCTTGATAGAGGAGTAGGAAATACATTTCAATAATTTCAAGCATTAATAAATCATCTAATTTTGTATATTCTAGGACAAAGAATGACCCAAGCCCTCCGAAAGCAGGTATACAGCGCGATACTAAGACAAGAAGCCGCGTGGTTCGGCAAGACGTCTACAGGAGAATTAGTAAATAGACTGTCAGCTGACACGCAGCTGGTGGGCCGCAATCTTAGTCAAAATGTCAGCGACGGACTCCGGTCTCTGTTCATGGTCGGAGCTGGAACTGGGATGATGGTACATATCCTTTCACAGTACTATGAAATATTCGTAATTACTGGAATATTCAAATGTAATATTTATGCCTTAGCAATGTTAGATTTTCTTCTAATAACGTGCTCGGGAGCCTTTTTCTGCGGCTGCTTTCTAGTATAGCGGTTATTTTATTAATACGAATGTACTAATGGTCAGTAACATAGTAACCATGCAAATTATGCGAAGCATGATTATATTTGTTAAGTATAAAGAATTTCGAGATTTGTGCCATCAAGCTTGGTCGTTTGAATATTTGTATTGCGTAATATCTATAGAGTCCGAAAACCAGGTGCCACTCGTCATTCATTTATTTACAGTAAAGTACAGTAAAGTTCTAGTTAACAAGTTTCCCTTAATGTATTTTAACATGATTAAAGGGTCATCCACAAATGGTCTTTACAATCTCAATTGTTTTAATCAAAAATATTTTTTCAATAGGTACTGTAATACAATTGGTATCAGTTTGTGATAAATTAAATAATAAGTGTTGTATTTGTCGGATGGCCATTAGAGTACTGATGGTAACTGGTGTATTTAAAGTTCTACATGTCACCATCCTTGGCGCTGATCGGTCTGTGCGTGGTGCCGCCGGTGTCCATGCTGGCCGTCATATACGGACGGTTCGTCAGGGGCATCACCAGGCAACTGCAAGACTCGCTGGCTGAGACGAGCGAGGTATGTACACAGCTCATCATTATCATTCATTAATATGGTAAATTTTAAAAGATAACACATTATCCTTCATTAATATGGCAACTTGGGAGGACAGTACAAAATATTTGAGTATGCGGCTAACATCTGTGTAAATATGTGACCTGTATAAATAATTCGGAATTTATTGGAGGTTTTTCACCAGTTTAGATTACGAGTTTTCTTACGTACATTAGCTGGCGAAGTTTGTTCACTTTGTACAACATAAGATAATTATTTGTTTTATCAGTATAATTTAATGTTAATTGAAATAATATGATAATTTAAAATATAAAATTCAATTAAAAGAATTTTTCGATTCAAATGTAATAATTTGTTATCCGTAGACAGGTTTTACAGAAACAGGTTCAAATATTGAGTCGTAAGCCTAACTCTTAAATATACATAAATTAACTTACCAACATATTTTTTATTTAATTTTATTTAAGTTGTAATCTGCGGCTTAGTTTTCGTGGTCTCACATCTATTTGGCAGAGTCCAAGAATTTTACCTAATAAAAAGTACTTTGGTCTTTGTGTCACTTTCCTGCTCATAAAGTACCTGCTTCCAAATTACATCGATTGTTCATTTTCGACAAGATGTTTGATGTTTGATGTTAAGACTATGGATCTCAGATGGTATGACCTATTTATTTGAGATAACAAATGTATGGCCTTCACATAATCAAAGTTGAAGTTATCGTCGTCAATATCGTCCTCAATGATACTGATACAGTTGGACCTCAGTGTGGCTGGAGATGATGACATTTATGAATGCATATTACCAGAAATCTTGAATCCTTTAAATATTCATCGTTTTTCAGTTAGCCGAAGAGAAAATTTCGAACATAAAGACTGTGAAGGCATTTAGCAAAGAGCAAAAGGAAAGTGAATCATACGGACAGAGGATCGAGAACCTTTTAAAACTGGCCTACAAGGAGTCTTTGGCCGTCGGCAGCTTCTACGGTTTGGTAAGATTATATTTACATTTTTATGACCCTGTCAACTGGTTTGAGTAGATTTTTTTGTTTAATATAAAATTAATTCAGCTATTTTTGTGCCGATACGAAACAACTTCCTTGGTCAAATGTAAACAGGAATTATAAACAGTTGTATCTTTAAATAATTACGATTTGTGTATTCGGGTTCCGTATAAAAAGGTTATAGATTTTCTATATACAAATAGTTTCTTTAACTTGAGTGACACATGAAAAATTAACGCGCGTGTAGTACAGATATTTATTACTATCAATGGCCATTATTATTTGATTATACTCAACGATATAATAATATTATATTTATGTAGAAAATAATAAAATTCAAATTACACCTTACCCACTCATCGTTCTGATCCAAAATATGGATGGTCATCAGAATGTCACTTTTAGGTTTTATAGCACAAGGATCCGCAACAAATATTTTTTTTATATCATATTATGCGACCTCTTAATCCACAACGTTACAGAGTTTATCACTATTAATTCATAATCGACAGCCTCCGTGGCGTCAGACGCCGGCTGAGAAACGTGAGGCCGCGGGTTCGATCCCCGCACCGCGATAAATATTTATAATATGATCCACAGGTCTTTGTTTCGGGTGTGAATGTGTGTGAGAACGAAAAGTCCCTCGTATTTTCTGATACCCACGACACAAGCCTCAACCTTTGTGTGGGGTCAGGACTATGTATGTGACAGTTGGGTGTATTTATTTTATAATTAATTATATTTTCAGACGGGACTCTCAGGGAACACTATAATAATTCTAGTACTGTACTATGGAGGCAGTATGGTGGCTACAGAACAGCTTAGCGTGGGTAATCTGACGTCATTTCTGTTATACGCCGCGTACGTCGGGATAAGTATAGGAGGATTGAGTAGTTTCTACACAGAGCTGAACAAGGGTATGGGAGCGGCGACGAGACTATGGGATATTATAGATCGACAGCCTAATATACCTGTTGCAGGTAAGATAATCCCATTTTACGGCAATTTTGATGTGTAGTACTATTGTGTTGAAAGGTTGATTTTTTTGTGGTGTAATTTTAACAAAGTACAAATACCCGATGAAGTCGTGAAGATACCTGCATTCCGTAGAGATGATTAAAAAAAAAACTATGGTATGTAAGGTCCGTTAGGGGCCGGCCTCCAATAACCTTGGTCGACTATCGCCCATACCATTTTATTCGTAATCTCGATTATAGAGGAAACTGTACAGTGTGTGTGTGTCAATTCTAATACTTCTTCATCAGTTTTAATCTACCACATTGTTTGCTATAAAGTGACGCCAATTGCATGCTTGATAAGGTTATCACGTTTTTACACAACTTGTTTTTATTAGTACACATACATACATAAACTCACGCCTTTATCCCAGAAGGCATAGGCGCCACCAGGACACCCACATTTCGCCCTGTATGTTCCCTCCCATGATGTGATGGGGGCGAACTTATCGCCAAATTGGGCACAAATTGCTTACTCCGGGCTGATAATAAATAGAAAAATCCAATATCACTTGCCCGACCCGGGATTCGAACCCGCGACCTCAGCTTTATAGTCGTACCGTAGTAGAACTACGCCACCGAGGCAGTTAATAAATAAAAAGGATAAAATAAGTTTGATAAGCGAGTTTCTTCATAGAAACATATTTATATTTTGGGCTGGTCGTTTTTTTCTGACCATATGATATTTTAAAAATATCTCATCTAAATATAAATAAGATATTATCCGTTAAATAAAGTTGTGTTTTGTACTTGGAACTATTTTAGTATCACAAATTGTTGTGGTCATCGAATACCACTTAGGCTTTTCTGAGTATTATTGTTTTACTCAAGGAAAGGCGTATGAAAGGGATAGTGGAAAGAAGTGGCTGCTAATTAAATTACATGTGCATATTATGCTATATAGGTACTGATATGGCGCCAATATAATACCTACGTAGATATTGTATTATCCAGTATTAAGTATTCCACAAATGTTGGCACGTAATTATATACAACAAATTAATGTTGTAGTCACGATAAATTGTAAATTATTAGTATGTAGATTTGTAAATTATAATTGATTCACTTATTCTCCTTGTGTATTATTTTATCTTCAAAAATTATTTCATTAAATTACAATAGTTACGTGATATATTCATGACATAAAAGACATATAATAAATAAATTATTTGTATAGGCTGGTTCGATACTGGTTTTTATTTTATAGATCAACATAATATTGTATTGTAGGCTGACAGAACATAAAAAAAATTGTTTAAGTTATGTAAAGTGGAATATTTTTTTTTTATATAAAATATGGACAGCTTTCGTGGCGCAGTTGGTTGGACGCCGGCTGTGTAACGAGGGGCCGTGGGTTCGATCCCTGCACCGAAACAAATCTTTGTGTGAACTACAAGTATTTGTTTCGGGTTTGGGTGTTTGTGAGACCGAAAAGTCTAGTAGTTCCCGATATCCACTCAGGACAATTTTTGTGACTTTTGGGTGTATTTATTTATTTATATTTGACTCATATGAATAGATAATGGTATAAGAATTTAAAAGAGTAAAAATCGTTCTGTTTTTTACAGGTTCTATGTTCTATCATCCATTAGTAAAAAGGGCGGTCCCACCAAACCTCACTTAGCTCAAACATAGTTCACATAAATATACTTTTTAACTTTCGTATTAGATGATATCATTTTGATTATTATCTCGATATTAATATGCAAGGATTATATTTATTTATTGATGACCTGATTGGTTTATTGCAGTGTTCAAACTCATTAGTCACTATACCGATTAATATTTATTTATTTATAGGCACTTTATAGCACACATAAAAAATAAATAAATACAATCATAAATAAATAAAAAATAAAAGTACAATTGGCGGTCTTATCGCTCAAAGACAATGTCTTACAGACAATCAGGGGATGGATATAGGAAAAGGATAAACAGAGGGCAGTCTAAAGTGTAAAGGATAGAAGCTAAAAAATAATATTTAATAAAGAGACGATTTTATTCCGATGTTTTTCCGTATTTCTGATGACTGATGAGCACCAGGTGAAATCCATACTAGTGGTTTAAGTTAATCAAATCTGACAAGTTAGGGGGCTTTTAGGACACACAGTAAAGTTAGGAATTCAAGTTTTTAAAAAGGCTCTTTGCATTACGTTTATTTTGTTTAATGTCAACCATGTATGCGGTATTTTAATTCATATAAATATGTCTAAACAAATATAAAAGTACGTCAAATCGTGATCGGTTTATAGTACAATCACTGACGTCATGCAAATAAAACTTGGCAATCGTTACAAAGTTTTATAGACTCGGTATGTGATATATTAACATATAAAAAGTTTAGTACATATAGATACGCTATAGATTGAAAAATGTCAAGGGAATAATATACTGCACGGTTTTCTCTATACTGGCATTCAATTTTTCTTTATGCTCATTGCTCAGGAAACTAACTCATTAGAGATTTAAAAAAAATGCAGTAAATAAAATCCGCCACATAAATTAATGTTTGCGAATATGTACTTGTCCAAACGGAAGAGGAGTCAATATAGAATACTAAAGTTTTAATATAAGTTGTGTAGTGTCGCCATGGCGGAAGGTTTTATTTTAATAAAATCTCACACAAGTGGTCTAGGAATAAACCAGGATTCACAGTCCAGCTCATACACGCTTCCACCAGATCACTGAGATGAATTCATTAATTTGTTTTTATTTCAGGTGGCCTCAGACCAGTAGAGAGGCCCAAAGGTGAAATAGTATTACAAAACGTCCATTTCTCATACGCGGGTGCTCCTTTGATCAAAGGACTGGATTTACATCTCCTCCCTGGCAAGTCAGTGGCGTTGGTAGGCAGGTCTGGGTGTGGGAAGAGTACGATAGCCTCGCTTATACTAAGGTTATACGATCCAGAGCAAGGAAAGGTACTGCTTGATGGTGTAGATATTAAAGAACTGGATCCGGTGTGGTTGAGAAGCCATATCGGTTACGTGAGTCAGGTATGTGGTGCAAGATTTTCTTTGAGGGTTGAGTATTGAGGGTAATGATGTAGAGTAAATGAGAAAGTGATTATGTTAATGTTCTAGGCTTCGCTGGAGGAGGCCTATGTTCAGCAGTGGATTCCAATAGGCTTATAATGGTGAACATACCTCATTAACTAAAGAACTGGCTGAATGTGTTGAAATAACAATACGCGTCAAGTTATCTTAAGCTAATTTTTGTGCTGTAACAGATAATTTGTGAAAATTCAATGTCATACAAGGTCATAAATACTTGTGAAAGCAATTGATACTCAATACCTTGTAGTCCCATATTACACCTAAACTCATACATCCTGTATATGAGGAAGTTGTTGTTGAAATAGGGGTATCTTCTGTAGTCAAGTGTGATATGTGCTGACTTTAAAAGTTGATTATTATTTGTTTACAGGAGCCTGTGTTATTTAGTGGTTCTATTAAAGATAATATATTATATGGTGCTTTGGACGAATACGATGAGGACGACGAATTGATGGAAGAAAAGGTAAATTCGAATTTCAGTAGCCTCCAACAGATTAAATAAATTTAAAGAAGTGTATAGGCTTATTAGTTTATTAAATATTTTGGAATGTAACATTAAAAGTATTTGTATTGTGACATCAAAGCTAATTTTTGTAATGATATTTTAATAGGTTAAAAAAAAAAGATTTTATGTTGTCAACATAGACAAGACGAGCTCATAGACAATATGCATTATATATAGAGTAGGTATTGTAGAGTACATTCCATTAAACGATCACAACGATCATACTCACGACGACCTTTCCCGTTCCACTTGTTAGCGAGCGATACGATCGAACACTTAAATGGAACGAGTTAGGGGGCGTCTTGAGCATTTACGAATGGCGAGTTAGAAAAAAAGCATAATCTTTAAAGAGGTTAGGATAAACTTAAATAATTAGAGGTCAAATTCATATAGGTGCATTGAAATTTTTTTTTCGATATGCCACTTCTAATAAGATTAAATGATGTTCCAAAATCGACAACATTTGGTGGTGCGTCGCAATAATGCTCCATAAAGTAGTAAATCATGAAGTTCGTATGGAAAATTGATTCTCGTTGAACATCCGCTGCAGAAATATTCACTTCTAAAATAATATCTTTCCGTGTTCTCAAGAATTGTTCGGACTTATCCCTGCTGCTGAGTTCCGCCACCGTACAACACGACAAACCTCCAAATACCACCCACATCACCTTGGAGGCTGGAAATCTACTACAGTACGTTTTTCCCGGCACTTTCTCCCACGTACTACAAATCTGTGGAACCAGTTGCCAGCGGCATCATTCCCGGACAGATACGACCTGGCGACCTTCAAAAAACAAGCGTATTCCCACCTCAAAGGCCGGCAACGCATCTCAATGCCCTATGGTGTTGCAGATGTCCATGGGCAGCGGTGTTCACTTACCATCAGGTGAACCGCATGCTCGTTTGCCCCCTATAATATAAAAAAATAAATTAAAAAAAAATCATCTAATTATCGCTTTAGCCAGCTTTCTTGCTTTGACATTTGCGAACTCTGTCATTTTTCTAAACGCTCACAATGACCCACCGATTGACATAGGCCGTCGTGAGCTTATGTCATGTCATTAGTGAAGCTGTCGCCGCAACCATAATGATCGCGACCTCCAAGTGGAACGGCAAATGAGTGTTTTGAGCGTCGTGATCGCTTAGTGGAACGCGGCCATAATTGCGCATTACAAAATTTTACGAATTGTTTCCCATCGGGTATTTCCGCTTCTTTGTTTTTCCTGTATTTCCTTAGAAATAAGCGTCACCCAAATCGTGCAAGGGAGACGCCTTGTCGCACGCAATCGCATCGCAGAAATTCGTGTCGCAGTTTCCTGCCTAGCGAATTCGCATCGCGCCGATTCGCAGTTTTGTGTATAAGTCCTTAGTAATTAGTTACGCCATCCCGTTACTTTTTGGTTTCAAACTGAATGTCATTGTGTGTAAGCTATTTGCAACTGTTTGTGATATATAAAATTAAAAAGTTATTTTAACATTGTTTGATCCACAATCATCTGTCATGTGGAAACTGATGCAAAAGTCAGTTTCTCAACATTGCCTTTAATGTGAACTTTCCGTCAGTTTTTTTTTGCGATGTAGACATCACAATGGCTTGATGTCTATCTAGAGATGAGTCAACAATATTAGACCACACTGTGCCACCGTGGTGTGTCAAAGTTTTACTTCCTCTCAAACGTAGAGAAGACCTGCCTAGCAGAGAGACATAAATAGGCTGGTAGTAATGTTCCATGAGCTTTGAACCGTGAGGTATTTTATTACCACGCTTGGGAATCTTATTTAAGCCGGTGAAATTTTTGGTTTGCGTCTGGAGGTGAAATTGTGTTCGGCATGGGCCAGCGTTTTGAAAAGGCAGTAAGCTTTGTAAACTTTGTGTGGTATAGTATTTCTGTCTAGTTTGGAGACAGACGTAACTTAACCTGTGTGTCACGGACTGATAAAAGTTTGGGAAACTGGACTAAATGATTATTATAATGTACAAAAAGAGTTGGGAACCCCTGGGCTATACCATAATAATATTGTCTAGAAGGAGCCGGCGTGGCTGTGTGCGGCGCGCACGGCGCACCTGCACGAGCTGGTGGTGGCCACTAAAGAAGGCTGGGCGCGGCAGGTGGGCGCGCGCGGCGGACAACTCAGCGGCGGACAGAAACAACGCGTCGCCATCGCTCGCGCCATCGTCAAGGTACACTACTACATATACTCTTCTCATCATTTTTCCTTCCCGCTCCACTTTCAATTTGATTGACCTTGATGGACTGTCAAAATTATGATCCAAGTGTTGTGCATGTTCATGGGCGGCAGTGATCACTTACTATCAGGTGACGTTGATACTCGTTTGAAGAACGCACTTAATTAAAAAAACATAGTCCTCACCGCAAACTAATATCGAGATTCTTGTTGTGGATATAAGGACATGGGCATGTCCCTTATCAATATGAACAGTGCTGTTTACATGCATTTTACGAATACGTGCACGCGCGTAAATATGACGCATCCACTACCATTCGCGTACGACTGTGCTGGTGTGGCCTCGTGTATGCCTTTACACCGTCTCAGCGATAATATTTGCCAAATGCCATCTCTCGTAGTTTCTGATCCCCGGTAATCGACTTAAGAAATGTTACCTGTAATGAGCAATTGTATTCTGAATAAATTCTTGTTATTTATTTTAGTATATTATTATTGAAAATTCCTTTCACATATAATAATAAATAATAATTGTATTGATTTTATAATTATATTTTTTTATTTCAGAACCCAAAAATCCTCATACTAGACGAAGCTACCTCCGCACTAGATACGTATTCAGAATATTTAGTTGATAAAGCGCTAAAGGAAATCAGCAGGGATCGGACAGTACTAACTATAGCCCACAGATTAAGCACCATACAATCGGCCGACGAAGTTGCTGTCTTAGAAAAAGGTGTCATAGTCGAAAAAGGCACATATAACGAATTAATGGCGAAAAAGGGCGGATTCTTTCAAGAACTAATCACGCATCAAACGTTCGCTGCCAAGTCGAGGGACAACAGAGATATGCAAACATAGCAACAATTATCAAAATTATAGTGTTGCACTAAATTAATTATAGTTGAGAAAAATATTCAAATAATATATTTTTTTAAATTACTTTTCTTTTAGACTAAAGTGTGGATGAAGGGAATTAGATCAATTAATTTAGAATTTAAATTTTTCCGTATTTTTTTTATTTGCAACACTGTCGTTTTTACACACAGGACCGATGCTTGCACTCTATAGAAATAAAATTCAACTTATGGATTACGATAAAACAAGAGTTAAATAAGGCTTATTAATAGATTAGATTTTAATAAGTTCAGTGAATTGGCTTTCATTCCAATAAAATATCTAATTAGCTTGATATTTTAAAAAATATAAATTATTTTGACAATACATTGGTTAATGCTATTATCACAAAAGCAATTACTGTATGACAGACAATGTTTAAATTGATATAGGCATCGAAACTTCAATGATATTTTGAGCAATATAATGTTCGCATTTTGCAAAAATGGTTTTAGCCATATTTACATGACTTTATACTGTAAAGATTACTTTAGATTCTTGTTGATAATTTTGAACTTTTTTTATATTTTGCGACGTATTAAGCTACTTTAACCTAGACAAATCTACATTTGTTGACATGTCCAATATTAGATGTAGAAACTTGGTGTAGTTGAAATGTTCAGATTTTATAGATAGCAATGGATTATGTATATAAAAGTGTGGTTAGTTATTCAGGATTATGTGATATGTTATGGTGATTTAAGTTAACGTTATCATGTCATGGTTACGGAACAAAAATGTGGTTATATTTCGTATTTATTATGTGTTCAAATGTTGAATATTTATGAATGTACCTAGAATGTTTTAAATTGTAAAGTTACAACGGGTAATGTGATGTTTTTGACACAAATAAATGGTTGTTATTATTTGATTACGTTTTTTATTCGTTATATCTCAATTATCGATTTTAATGAGGCTTATTTTTACGAATCGTTAATTGCAAAAAATCACGATTGTTATAATAAAAGTCATGCATTACGGTGACGATAAGAGTATCATAATACGTAAACAAATAGTTAAAATATGTAGATGGACCTTGCCCTCAGCGGTGTGTAGATCGCGCCAAAACTAGGCGATACACGCGCGCCCGCACATTCGCGCCGCAACGATTCGCGGGAAAACATCGCAAGCGGAAACATGTCCCATTTGAAAGTTCTGCGCGGGAATTTCGCACGGCAAATATTGAATTGCGCTAAAAATGGCAAAAGAACCAAAACTAATCGTGTGTTGTCGCAAAATGATTTAAGTAGGTGTTTGGCGACACAGACTGCACCTGCGGTTGATAGTAAATACCTCACCTCGCCATGGGGTGAAATACAGGTTGGAAAGGAAACTTTGACTGAATATGTGTTTGAAGACTTGGAGATGTGGGCCGACAGACCGTCTGTGGTAAGTTAAAAACTACATTTATATTAGTACCTAGGTAAATAATTATTTTAAATAAAATTTAATTTAATAAATAAATATTATCCTCTATTTTAGGCACATTTTCAGTGTGGTTTATTTATCATGTGCAAGTAGTTAAAAAATCAATCCTAATTCCATATTTGAAATGAATTATTTTAAAATAAGCAGATTATAATTACAACAAAATATAAACACCTATAACAAATAACCAGGTATCGCAGTTCAGTTCAGTTCTTATTTTTATGGAACTAGGTTTCGCAATTAATATGCTACGTGACGACAATCTAATGTTCTGATATCTATTTAATGAAGCCTACTCGCAACGAGTGTCAGTAAAATGTTCAGTGCATCAATAAATATACAGAGTGCAAAGTTCGCCGCGCTATATTGTATACGGATGTAGGGAGCGAATACTGATACTGTATTAATAGTACCCGTGTGAAGGTTGAGGCTAGCTGTCAGATACTTGGCATGGCACTACTCCGCTAAAAATGGGGAAGACAAGATTTGGCCGTGATAAATTTCACTATCATAATATAATGATGTTGTTATTTGTTATTATTGCTGTATCAATAATAAGGTATGAATACCACTGTCTATCAATAATCATGTTAACTGGAGCGATGTAATAAAAGTAACAAAAATCTTATAAAATAGTATGTACCTTGTAGCAGAGTTAGAGTTAAAATTTTCGTTTATATTTACGATGGTTTCCGTGTTATAGTGCGCCTATAAATAATAGTAGAAATCGCCTTAGCAATGGAATTAGGAACTATGTATTTATCCAGAAACACCGAACAAAACAATTTGTATATTCATATATATTGTCAGTAAAGGTAATAATATTACGTTTGCAAACAATTATCCTTGTTAATAAATAGGTAGGTACCAAATTAGACTTCGCCCCGACCAGTAATCATAAGAATACAGTTAGTTCATCAGGTCAGATCAATGTATTTAGATTTTAATTTGAGGAATAATTAAAGAACCCGTACCAATCTATTGTTTGTAATAAAATGAATACCTGACTATGATATTATTTCCGGTATCTGGATGATATAATTGATGTAATATAATTGAATATTGTAATAAATCACCACAGGATAATTACAATACAAGGTTGTCTTAAGTCGCAGCTGTAATTTTTGATATAATTTTCCTTTAGGCTTAGGTTCGCGTATAAATGAATTATTGTTAAATTACACGCACCTTTTTAATTATTTTTTGTTGTATATCAAATTTGGGTATCCTCAAAACTGATATGGAAGAAACAGAGTATTTATATCGCAGAAAGAGGATGTCTATTTATCCGGACATACGTACTCTACTTTACTCACGTTTCACGTATATTACCAGCCTATGTGGCGCAGTCAGTGCAACGAAAGACCGCAAGTCCGATGTCCGAACCGAGTCAAATATTTGTGTGATTCAAATGATACTACAAATGTTTGTTTCGGGTCTTGATGGTATGGGTTCTTAGTGTCTTGTAGTATCTACTACACATAACTTACTTAATGTAAAACTAGGACGATACTTGGCTGACGTGTTTATCTTTATCTTACGTAGAAATGCAGTTGGTTTTTGTTAAACGCTGCTAATTCAGCGACACGTAAAAGGAAAACTATGTGAGATTGTCACAAAAATATAAATCTAAGTGACGATACTACTATAGTAAGATCAGTTGTTATTTGATGTTTTGTAAAACAAACACTTCGATATCTCAATTGTTTTATTATCGGTCCTTTCACATTATTATTTGCTTACTTATACTACGTGCTATATACGACGTATATATATATATATACGACGTGCTTTATGGAGGCATATATAAAAATATCCATATTTCAGTTTTATAGGATTCAAAGTTCAAAAATGTTACTATGGAACACTCAAAGTTGCGTCATTTACTCGAGTAATAAATGTCTGACGTTGAATTTAATAAATCAAGGTAGAAATAAATCTATAAAATACCGTTGCTTTTCTCAAATAACTTTTATTTCATATCATAATACAGTCGAGATTAAATTATTAGGTTACTTGAGAACAGTCACAGACGATGCTGTGCCAAAATACTTTATCTTGCCACAGTTTATGTTATTCCAACAACAAACTGGACTTTGGTCAATGATTTAGTAAATAAACGGGTCACAAAAACTATTGAATGGAGGGCGAGCATTCCACTTTAGACACGCTGACGTGTTTAAACGTCATATAACATAATTCTATTTTCGATTTTATTGAACCAAATGAAGAATGACGACTTAATTACTACTGAATCAATACTTAAAGATTTATTAATTTTCGTCATTTCTTTTTTCAAATCATTAAAAGGCGCAGCCGTAGTAATTTTTATCGTTGGTATTAAGCTTAGATGATACTATTTCCGATTGCATACTTTGCTCATTCGCAATATTTACTTCATTATGGTGATCCTATTTATTGTATCCAGACATGCGGATCTACGGGTCGTTCGTACGACTACGGCATGATGAGGATGATGGTAGAACGATGTGCAACTTCCCTCGCCGGACCACTGAAGCTGAAGCAGGGGGAACGCATTGGCCTCATTCTCCCCAATATTCCCGAGTTCACCGTCCTTATACACGGGGCCATGAAAGCGGGACTTGTTGTTACCTTCGCCAACCCGTTGTATACAGCCGGTAAGTTTTTATATTACTTTGTTGCTTACTCTATTTAATCGGTTCATAATTAGCGCTAAATTAACTTCAACTCTGTAACCGACGGTACCTAGTTCATAATTTTGTATCCTGTTCGCTATAAAGGAAAGTGGAAGATTATGTATTAACAACAAAGTAAATGTTGTCCCCTAGGCCCTAGGTACACTAACAAACTTTGATCTCGTTGTCTGAACTTTGTACTTTCATATTTCTTGACACTATCACTGCTCCCATATCAAAGCAGTGACTGTAGTTGCAGAGGTAGTTGAGAGTTTGCAAGATTTAATGGATATTTGTCGCGAATTGTGATTATTCAAGTTCAAATAATTATTTGTAGTAGTGTAGTAGTGTATTATTAAATATAAAATACTTGAGTTCGGAATCAATTAAGATGATGAACAAATACAATCGAATTTGTTGAGTAAATGAATTGGCAATATCACAACAGTTTTGTAATTTAGGTCATTGAAATTACTACACTCAACCTATAAATAAATAGAGCGTTATTTTATGGTAGCGTCCTTTTGGTAATGTCTGTACTAGCTTCCTTGCAGCTGAACTTCATTTTATTATATTTAAGAAAATCTTACGATAAAAATACATAGTATATTTTGCCCAACTATTGGCTTTTTTATAAATAGAATCACAGAAAAACGCATAAACGTGTTTATGTCTAGACTCTCCGTGACTTTGCATCTCGTAAATCAAAGTTAAAATGAAAGGTTTAAAGGGCTAGTTTCCAAGTTGCAACATCTCTATCTTGTTAGTATTAAATGACGTACCAATAAATCATTAATCAATATGTCCTCAATAACATGCTTTTCATTAGGGTTGTAGTTTTCTTAAAGCCTTTGAAATAAAATAATAATTTTCTTTTACCTTCTATAAATGTAGTCTCTCTAATCTCTATATCTCAATACGAATTTATAGTCTGCCAATAAGTTTTGGTAAAAATAATATTTTTATTGAAAATTATACTTGATTACGTTCCATTATTCACGGGGATGAGTACTTCAACCCAACCATCTGGATTAATTCAAGATTCAAAAGAAGTGATACTGAATTTTAACATTAGGTTGTCAATGACCACAGTGATGGTATAAAACCGTATTGAGTACGTTATATTATTGATGTTTTAACTCAGTGAAAAGAATATCCGTTGAAATAATGGTACCTAAATCCAGGTCTTGACTCCATAATCAAATAGGTACGTGCTTTGTGACATGTACCTTAGAATCAGAAACTACTGGACACATTCTGGTTACATAATTTTCGGATACTGAAACAATGCTTTGCGAGACATTTATGTCGAAACGGAGATTGAATCTGCAGCCTTTCGTTCATAGCCGGGTACTTATCAAGTTCGCTATGAAGGCAGTTGCCATAAAGCGTTATAACTATCTTAATCATATCATGCGTAACTATGCCAAAAAAATAATAAAAATTATAATTTCTGCATTTATTCTGATCGTACCCATGACGTATACAATTAAAATACGTACGGTAAACATCATTTTCTAACATTGTGTTCAGTGGTCGCTATCCGGGCGTCTAATATGCTTTCTGCAGTAATTAAATATAGTGTAGAAACTAACAAGGCCATGAGGTCTACTAATGTCAGGTCCTTGATAATAGCTCTTAATAGTTTATAACACGTAATTATATATGCGAAATTGACTATTTTACGTAATATATAAGGTATATAGTTTGTGGTCATAGGCTAAGGTGAAGGTTGTGTAGCAATAATTGGAGTAGGTAACTATAAAGTGCTGCGTCACAATTCACAATTGAAACAATGTTGTAAATTTTAATGATTAAAATTACTATTTTTATTTGACAATTACACAAAAACATTTTGCGCTAATCCCTTTTGAATATGATATTATAGATTATAGGGCAAAGAAAGAAAGATAACTCCTAAAGTATATCAATTACCAATTTTTGATTCACTATTTCACAGCCTCTGTGACTAAGATAAAAGATCTTTTAGTTTGCTAAGCTTTCAATCGACTTTTCGATTGGTGAAGAAGACGATGCCCTGTGGGACGTAAATGGTAATCGCGGAGCGTAAACACTTATGTGATTCGAAACTGAAGTTCTCAGCTAATTACAATGATTCATTAAATAAAACATATGAAATCTATTTGTAAATATGACTATGTGAGCTCAGCTGACGCCAAGGCCTGCTCCACTAGACAATGTTTATACAGACTGTTGCATATAATATACAGTTCATAGATAAATAAGCGGATATTCACTGTAGTGCATAATTATCTAAACAGTACCTAAACGTTCATTTCTCAAGTCGATGCACGTGCATGCTGCAAATCATCGCGATAAAACCTTTTTATGATTGCACATTATGTATAGGTACCTAAACTTATATTGTATAAATTATGGATAAACCGATAATGTTTACATTAGGTGTATCTTGAAAATGCGTTACCAACTTACTGATGGGTAACAAAAAAATCGCATATTAATAGGTTTTCTACATTTTTTCAGAGGAGGTGAGACGCCAATTTTCGGACTGTAATGTCAAAGCGATTGCAACCATTGAAATGTTTATGCCAGTCGCCATAGAAGTAAGCAAGTCGCTGAAAGATTACAAAGGAACGATTTGGGTCGGTGGCGAGGACGACAAATCAAAAGGTATAGAAAAAATAATATTTTGAATTGTCTTCAACACTCACTTTATGAGAGCATGTGTAGATATTAAAGTTTTATATCTATAATCGGATCACTTTTGATCTGATAAACAGCGATTATGATACAATAATAATTAATAAGAGGCTTTATACCTTGGACTAATAAGTAAAATTATTACTAAAAATAAAGCAACAATATAATACATTATGGATTCAAAAATTGATACGTTATAAATCAATGATACATATTTCGATATGAATTTGTATAAAATATTCAAGGAACTTAAAATAAGTAACTATAGACATGTCAAGTTTGTGCTATGAAAGGAATTTCATTAGAAACTGGCCAGCAGTTAAATAACCACGCTAAGGAGCTAATGAAAGCAAAACAACTATCACTGTACTCGGTTGCAGCAATAGGACTTTGAACTGTCACGCTCACTAAACTATTAGCTATAAATTGCTATTTAGCTTGTATTCATTGTATGGAAATAAATTTGTCAAACACAGACGCATGGACGCTATTGCTTCATTTTCAAAATGTTAATTTCCTATTATTGATCGAGGACAACACCTAATGTTCGATCAATTTTATCGAAAACTAATGGCCCATGGCGTATACATCAAACCTACATTTATTTGGAGCCTTAAAAGTTTATGACTGAAATTAGGTACAGTCTTTATATTCGCACAATCAATTATTTTGATAAAGGATTTGTTTGGCTATGATTGTTCAATCATATAAAGTTATCAATAAATTACTGATGTATAAAAAGATCTAAAAATGAGTACCGCATTATAGTTATAGTTAACTTAAGTTAAATATATTACTTTATAGTTGACGATAATTTTTTTTTTAAATAAATACACCCAACAGTCAGTATATACATAGTCCTGATTCCACACTAAGATCGAGTCTTGTGTCGTGGGTATCAGGAACTACGAGAGACTTCTCGGTCTCACAAACACCCAGACCCGAAACAAATACCTGTGGTTCACACAAACATTTGTTTCGTGCGGGGATCGAACCCACGGCCTCTCGTTTCTCAGCCGGCGTCCAACCAACTGCGCCACTGTCATTGTTTGAAGGCATCAACGAAAAAATAAATTAACGTGCTTACGGATGCATGATCTTATTTTTACCAACAATCGCAATTGCTTTTCATCTTAGACTTTAATTATCGTGATACCAACGTCGTAGTATTTACTCACAATCCAAAAACCATAGGAGCATATTCTAGATACATCAATTTACTATTTTAAGATAGCATTTCTTGTACATTGATTATCGTTACATTTTTATGAAAGTCTACCACAGTTGGTTAGACGCGGGCTGAGAAATTAGAGGCCGCGGGTTCGATCCCCGCTCCAAAAACAAATGTTTGTGTGGCCCACAAGTATTTGTTTTTGAGACCAAAAGTTTCTGATACCCACGACACACGAATTTTAACTTTAATTTTAAATTAATTTTTAGATAACGGCATTTAATTTTCAGGTATTTATGGTCTGCGATCGCTCCTAATGGCGGACCATCAAGCAGACCTGCCAACTGTGAACTGTGATGAAGTTTGTTTGATCCCGTATTCAAGCGGTACCACCGGCATGCCCAAAGGCGTAATGTTGACGCACAAAAACTTAGTATCCAATTTAAAACAAGTTAAATGTCCTAAGATGATGAAGCACGGAGGAGATAAGAGTAAGTTATTTTTATTCTCAGGACTAGTAGTAGATTGCAACTTAATGACTATTTATTGTACATATAATACTATTACACTTTAAATTGTTTTGCATTTCTAACACCCATTTACTTAGATACGTTTACATAAATGTACCTATATCAGTAATTCTACAGTAAACGCGTGATTATAAAGTAATATAATATTGTTATCACGTTTGCAGATAACTGCGAAATTGTTCTTACGGTGCCTCCTTTCTTCCACATCTACGGTTTCAATGGAATCCTCAATTACAACCTCAGCCTCGGATACCACATAGTTACGATGCCTAAGTTAGTGGTTTTTATATCTTATGTATGAGTTGGCAATGACCAGCCGCTTAATATGAACGTAATGAATAATTGCATTTGGCTTAAACTGATTAGTTTACCAGACCGCATAGTAGCATGAGGTCCTTTCGTGACATATTTAAGGGATAGAAATGTGCTCACCAGTAGAAAGTATGTGAGATAATGAATAGATCATGTAATTTTCTGTTTGGCGGGAGAAATAGACATTGCGGTGGTACCTACCCAGGCGGGCGCTCACATATGAGAGACCTACCACCAGTAAAAATGCAATCATAGTAAATTTCAAATTCGGTACGTTTATAATAGTTCAATCACAGAGTATCTTACTTTTGAAACATATTTCACGCGACATTGGATTAGTTCCAAAAACGTTGAAAACTCCATTGCTTCTGTTAGTGAAATTACAGTTACTATATGTATATTTTCCGCTCTAATTTAGAGAATAGAAATAACCAAGAAGCTAGAGTACTTTTTTCAAATATAAACGTAATTGATATCTATAAATGTAAATACTACAAAAACAATTCAAATTAGATAGGCGAATATCTTCCATAGGTACTTTATATTAATGACACCTAGTATCTTCCTAGTTACTAGTCTATTGATGTATTAGTTAATACGAGTATTATCATAACTATAAATATAGAAAATCTCAGCGATTTTAAAGTCTGACCTTGTTTTGTTATCTGTGTTAACTGCAATTCTATTATAACATGATATCAATGAATTCAATTGTTCAGTATTCATTTCAACGATGTAATTTTATAAATAATTTATAACAAAAACTGCATTCTCAGGTTTACACCAGACGACTACATCAAGTGCCTTGTTGAATACAAGCCTACAACGTTATTTGTGGTGCCTTCACTGCTCGCTTTTCTTGCAACACATCCGTTTGTAAAGAAAAACCATTTGGAATCGGTGGAAACCATTATGGTTGGCGCAGCCCCCACCACAGACAGTATGCTAGAGAAGTTCTTGCTCAAATGTGAAAAAACTAAGGATGAGATTAAATTGCTGCAGGGTGGGTATTGCCGTGATTTAACATTTTTTTTTTATGTTTGGTAGAAAAGACGATGATATTATTGGATGGATGAACAATATAATATGGATTAGTTACAACTGGCTGATGAAAGTTAAAAAAAAACAGTCGTCATGAATGAGTAGTTTTTAATTCGTGGAAAAGTTCCTTTATACCTTAGATTTATTATTGATGTAGTCTTCTGTAGTCAGTAGTCAGTATCCTGACTTGGGTGTCAAACCAGAACTTTGACTAATAATACGGCCATTCCATTAATTCAATATTTTGATTTTAGGATACGGCATGACGGAAAGCTCGCCTGTAACCCTCATGACTCCGTACGACTATCCTTATGGGAAAGTTGGGTCGGTTGGTCAGTTAGTACCCAGCACGCAAGCTCGTGTCGTCTCGCTCACCACGGGAGAAATGCTTGGACCGCACAAATCTGGAGAACTATGGTTAAGAGGACCTCAGGTGAATATACATTTTGGATAGTGCTAACAATAGACTGTTTACCAGAGCTTCGATACGAGGTTTTTGTTATAAAACGTCGCCGTAGTTAGTTACTTAGAAGTTCATCGGTAATAGAACGTTCACGGCTGAAAAAAGCCTCTTCCAAAGATTACCCCATAAATTTAATCCTCAATGTCACATTTATGAGCTAAGGATCCGAAAATGATCGGTTTAATACCTAATAAAAAAAACACGGCGGGTATACTTAAAAAGATTATTAATCTTAGTCAAAGAGGTCGTATGGTAATTAGTATTATTAGAAGTAAATGAAATAGGTAATTGTTATTCCGGGTAACAAGGTGAATTGCATAAAGCAACTTACCAACAAAGTTTAATAATATCCCTTAGTAAATAACTCTAGAAGTCTTTGTTATTAAGAAACGACAGCAATTATTTTTCTCAAATGGATCATAAAACGGGGAAATCTGAACAATCGTTATTAATCCAAAAGTTTGCATGGATTTCAAGAACATTAATTCCGTTAGAAAAATGATGACTAATAATAATAATACAATTATAATCTCTTAAATACATAGACTTGAAAGAAGTTATGTATGCTCATAAATCTTTATTATGAAAGCAACGTAGTTGTGGAATGTTCCATGAGAGTTCCCTTACAGGTAATGAAAGGCTACTGGAACAATGAGGCGGCGACTAAAGAGACAGTGGACAGTGATGGCTGGCTGCACACCGGCGACGTCGCATATTACGACGAAGAACACTATTTCTACATCGTGGATCGTACTAAAGAACTTATAAAAGTCAAAGGCAATCAGGTAATAAACGAATCTAATGGAAAAATTGGCATTTAATCATCGATAATCTATCGAAACACTTTATGTAATTCTATCTGTAGTTCTATTTTCCATACTTTGAAAGAGAACTTAATTATTTAAACGATCGATACTCTAAATGTAGGACGGTACTTAAATAACTTGAAATCGATACCAATTATTATCTATGGAAAACTTACATTCTTATAAGTCTGGCTTTTGTTTTCAATATGTTTTGTTTCCCACAGCCATAAGTATGATTGGGGATTTTTATAATATTGTAGTCTGTAATTTGTTTAATACATAATATAGTTTGTTAGTTTGTTCGGTAAACTGGGGTGAATTCTCATTCTCGTTTTCTTTTCTAGGTATCACCAACGGAATTAGAGAGTGTGATTATGGAACTAACTGAAGTAGCCGACGTGGCTGTAGTTGGCGTGCCTCATCCCCTAGCTGGAGAAGTTCCCAAGGCATTCGTTGTACTTAAACCGAATCACAAAATCACTGCAAAGGAAATCTACGACACTGTTGCAAAAAAGCTGATAAAATACAAACACCTAGAAGGAGGCGTGGAATTCTTAGACACTATTCCTAGAAATGCCGCGGGAAAAATATTGAGAAATGAACTCAAAGTACTAGGCAATAAGGACAAGCACTGATTGTATTATTTTCAATATTAGTAGGATAAAAATTGTATATAGTGTAAAGTGTAATATAGAATAAATTGTGGAGTTTGTTATTAGGATAATAGGACCCACTTGTGATATAAGATTAGGTAGATATTTTAAATAAATTTTTATTTTGAATTAAATATTTTTTTTAATACCCTCCAGGTTATTCAAGTTTCACCTGTCCCAAAACCTAAGATTTTCTATAAAAACCAAACTAAAATAAAAAAGGCGTCTGTGTGCAATAGACACACGGCAGAAGTGAAACTTTAGAAAAGAAGTCTATAATAAAATGACATAAATATAGAGTTTCAGGAGTATTAGGATAATTATAAGGTTAATTAGTGTTATAATATTATAACCAAGTTCAAAAGTGATTTTAAATTTAATGCCTAGTTCACTTTTTGTCCAATGATGGGTCAGAATGGCCTGTATTCAACCTCACTGAATTGATGACATTTATTTTTTTAAATATCGGAAACTGTTTTTTTGCTAATGTGATTATGTTGTCCATGACATATACATAATGAGGGGTATGTAACTGTTGATAGATCATAATCACTGTGACTCTTACACAGGCTGTTTTATTAGGGTTTGTTTTGTTTATATTTTATTTTCATATATACTCCCCAAGGAATACATGTGGATACAAAATAGCTTTTTTTATTTTGGAGATGAGGTCAACATATTAATGAATAATTAATAGAAGGGATTTATTAATTACATAATTTGAATTCAACTCGTATCACTGTGAGGTTTAAAAAACATTTTTAACCTTTCATTTGTAAAATATGAGATAAAAATCCAGAAACTTTGCACATAAAAAATCAATTTTATTGGGATGAAATAATACATTGTTAAATATAATTATTCTACTTATAAACTAACAGTCACAGAGTCATCATATTTTAGGGAATTAGAATTTATGATATTTTATCAGCTTCTGCCACAGCAGTTGCTTCATCCTTATGTTCTTCTTTCTTTTCAGTTTCTTTTATTGATTCTTCCTTCTTTTCTTCTTTTGAAGCCTCCTGGACATTGGATATTTCTTGAGGTTGAGGCAGCACAGAGTTCACATCTGATATAGAGTAGTTGTCTGATTCCAATTCAACTTTAGGTGTATTTTGTTCAGTTTCCCCCGGTGGTGATGTTACTTGAGTTTGTGATTCTGTAGTATCTTGAGAATTATTTTCAGATTGACTAGACTCAGGTGTACTTACTTGAGTCTCAGGTTTTGGGGAGTTGCTAGAACTATCCATATTATCGCTTGATGAAGAACTATCTTCACTTGAGGAAGACACTTCAGATATTATTTTCATTTCTGGTTTGTCCTTTGAATCCATACTGTTCTCATCAACGGCCATAATGGGTTGTTTCTGTGCTTCATTTTTGGGATCTGAAGACAATTCTTTTTCTGTATTTGGTTCTGCAAGTTTTTCTATGTTTTCAGATTGGGCTCTAAGTTTCCGTTCTGTAATTTCAACATCATCAACCTTTATCTCTGGTATAATTAAACTAGTGGGATTGCTAGTGCCATCACCTTTCTCATCCATGTTTGACTTTGATTTCTCCACTGAATTTACAGCATCAGTTTCCATTTTGTGTTCCTTTATTACTGCTGTAGAAATTTGTTGGTTCTCATCTGATTTCTGTTGAATATCGGTTGGTTCTTCTGCTGTGACATTTAATTCAGGAGGTGTCACTGACTCATACTCAGTTGTGTTCTTCTCTTGCACATCCATTGGTGCATCTTGCTTTGCTTTTAGCCTAGCCTCAATATCATCCACCGAGATGTGCGCGTCAGATGAACTAGGTTGTGGTTCTGAGTTTTGTTGTTCAGCATTATCTTTCCAGGACATATCTTCCATTTCTACATCAACGTTGTACTCTGAGTTGTTATCAGAACCGTTTACAACCGGCTCGCCATTCTCAGGTTCTGGGTGTCGTTGGACGCCAGGTTCTCTCGTGCTGACCACTAAGATATTCTTTTCTATAGCTCTCATAAACTTGTCCACCCGATTATACTGTTTACGTGGAAAAGTAAGTAATTCACAAATTCTCTGCACAGTAAATGGCGCTGACGTGAAAGAATCAAGTCGTTCAAGTAAACTGTTTTTCATAATGTCAAAGTTAAACGGGTCTACATTAGGATAAGGTGGAATATCGATACCTGGACTTGTCTCATAGAAATCAGTGATGACGCTCAGCAATTTCTCCTTGAACAAACTTTTCACGAGTGACCATTGATACACAGGATCACCGGTACGGGCCACATACGCCAAGTATTCATTGAGTTCTTGCGGTATAACTTTAGGTTTACGTTTTGAGAACTCTTCTAAGTAGTGGTATATTTCTTCAGCGTTTTCCATTTCGAATTTTGAAATAAATAATACAATGATCACTGCACTAACAACCAGTGGCTTAACAGTTCATACATTGTTTTTTCTTTGGACTAGAATGGTTCCTCCATTTGCAGTAGATGGCGCTTTTCTCAACATCGTGTAATAATTGTTGTTGTTATGAAAAAATATGAAGAACTAAACAATTATTTATAAAATAATAATTATTAGCATATTTAATGAACATTTAGATACGATAAATTCAGACAATAAACTGATATTTGATTGTTTATTGCATGATGCGTGTAAAGGAACGAAAATTGAGAGCAATATAATAAAAAACAATATAACCGCAAAACTGTTATTTTATTTACTTAAAAAGTAAAAACCTACGCTAACTCTAGTTCTATTTTCCCTAAAGTAATTTCTAAAAGCCTACTCGGTCAAAATTCTGGGCTTTGGAAATTACTGGGGAATTAATACAAATTAATTGAATATGATAAGACCTGTTTCCTATTCGATCGTCGTATACCGACAGAGGGCGCTAATGCCATTAATCTAATGTTGACTCTATCTCCATATATAGAATGTACTCTGTGCTAACAACTTTTCAGAATGCTACTTTGGTTTGGAGGTTAGTTTTTCAGCATACGGCGCAAAGGTCTCACAAATATACAGCTTTTGGCAGTTTTGTGTTATTTAAATAACATTATTCTACTTTAATGCCGAGTGCCGACAAAATAAAGTCACGCTTATAAAATCTTTATAAAAGTTCAGCTTAAAAGTTGAAAACAGTAAAAAAGATTTAACACTGCATATAAATATTCATTCTTTACTTTATAATGATTGGTAAAATTAACAATATAGAATAATGTACCAATATTGTTTTTCATGCGTATTTTGTACATGAAAAAATGTAATACTAATCTTCGATTACCTACTATTATAACTGGGACAATCACAGACGTGATTTTACTCCAATAATCTGTGGATCTGATGCACGGCGGGTAATCTTCATAGAAAAAATTTCGACCTTACGACATGGCTTGTCTATGGCTGAGGCTATCATACATGACAGTTACCTCGGTGCCCCCACCTCTTACTTCTACCCGGCGTCACCTTGGACCGCACAGATTACTTAAAATTTAGATCACTATGGGCCGACGGTGACCTAAGTAATCTGTGGGCCGACGCCATTACGTTGTTACGTCAATGTGATCTAAGTAATCTGTGGCCATATTTATTTACATTGTCAAAGTTTCAAATGGAACAGTTAATTTGTTAAGATTTCCTAATAGGGAGACAGGACTCCAAAAGTGATTACAGTGCATTAACTATGATAGATTGCGTAGTTTAAAGTTAGAAGAACTTCGTAAATGCCACGTATGCCAGAAACACTTTGAAAAGAGATTTATTGCACCTACTCCTCGGAGGCCTCGTCTCCGTTTTGGTGCCTACCCGACTTTATTTTCTCAAAGTGAAATAACAGTGGTATTCCTCGAACTGATCCTCTTGGCCACTTAGGTAAGTGTATATTTAATGCCTTTATTATAACCAATTCATTTACAAAAACCCATAATTTAAAAATAATTTCATTGGATATCCCCGTAACTCCATAACTCCCACAGCTATTAAATAAGTGTGTTAAAAGCTCTCCGGGCTATGTTATACCAATATTATTTTTAAAAAGCATTTTGATTCATTTGCTTGTTTACCGATTTTATTCTTGTTTTTATAAACTATAATATCGTAGAAACTTATATAACTCAATTTATTTCAGGAAATCTACTAGAACATAATTATTGTAAGAAATGTAAGCATCATACATATTGTAAGATTGAAGCTGCTAAGAAAAATATTGGCCCGGATATTGGTAAGTAAATAATAATTGGTATGCCTTTTATTTTAATATTTTACCATGTTAAAGAATTTTGGTTGTGTATAGAATTTCACAATTGAACAATGAATAGCTTGTACTTTGATTTTAAGTATTAAGTACAGAAAATTTAAATGATTTGAGTTTAGCAGATAAGGCCCCCCTTTTCATATTTTTGTAAGTCTTTCTTGAGATAAATATTTTTAAGAAACTGTTTGAATATTTTAACACTCTGTTTAATGTAATTATCAAATATGAATCATATTTTATTTTTGTTGTAGCAAAATTTGCTGATGGAACGCTAGTGAGCCCAACACTTCGCAATACGGCTGAAAAGTATCGGTCCTTGACAACCTCTTTGATTCTTGCAATGGGACAAACATAAGTGATAAAAATAAAAAGGCTTTAAGGTAAGCTTTAACAGGAACTTTGGACCTCACAAAGCGATTAACACTCTTCAAAATATAAAGTTTGTTGAAAATAAAACAAGCAAAGAAAAAAGTGCCCATATAAAAAAATTGGGTTACAACAATAGAAAGTTTTAAAAGATTGTGGATTCTTTTTAAAAGTAAAGGAATTAAAGTAATGCGGCCTAGATACTTTAATTCAAACCAAATCGAAAATTGCTTTGGTGAAGTGCGAGCCTATAATTCACGAAATATAAATCCTAATTGTGCTACGTTTAAAAACACCTTTAAGTCATTGTTAATAACTAGATTCATAAAATTCCATACTGAGAGTTATAATAATTGTGAAGAGGATTTAGGTGAGCAGTTGATAATATTAAAGACTCTTTTTAAATACAATAAAAATAATCTTGAATCTTCACCTGAATCCTCCAATGTAGGTTTTGTAAATCTAGAAAGTGTTCCTACAACAGTAGACAAGAATGTCTTCATGTTCACTTACGTGCATACACTGCTGGGTGGGTCGTAAGTAAAATATTAATAAAAATGAATTGCAGGCAATGCAAGGTGAATTTAATTGCAAAAGATACAGGTTCAATTTCTACAAACATTCATAATTATATATCGATGAGAGAATACTAAAGTGTACGAGAAAGAAAATTGGCCTACCCATCAGAGCAGGCCGTGAGATGTTTTGGTGATAATATAATTTGGGAAGTAAATGAATACTTGGAAAATCAACCTGAAAAAAAATGTATACTTAAAGAAATTTAAAAAAATATTTTATTCAAGTATTCATTTGACTTCCTTGATTCCAATGTACACAGGAATGTCGTTCTGGGTCATTTTCTGGATATTTCTTTGAGATTAACAATGAATAAATTGGTGCAATATCATAAATAAGATATTAAAGGGCACAGATATTATTAGATTAAGAAATAAAAGTTTGCAACCAATGCAAAAAAAGCCGTCAATATGTATTATAAGAAAAATAAAGTAAAGATGTAATAAACAAATGTATTTTTATTTTACTACCCAAATTTCCTAAATACAAATTAAATTATTAATAAAAACCAAGGTAAAAGTGACGAGATGACTTAAAAGACATATATCCCGAGCCAGAAATTGAGCACTGTAGGCAAAAATAGGAAGAGCCAATGCCGGAGCTACAGGAGAAAATTAAAAAAAAAAAATCTGTCATGTATGATAGTGACGCTCACGGCGGGTAATCTTCATAGAAAAAATTTCGACCTTACGACATGGCTTGTCTATGGCTGAGGCTATCATACATGACAGTTACCTCGGTGCCCCCACCTCTTACTTCTACCCGGCGTCACCTTGGACCGCACAGATTACTTAGAATTTAGATCACTATGGGCCGACGGTGACCTAAGTAATCTGTGGGCCGACGCCATTACGTTGTTACGACAATGTGATCTAAGTAATCTGTGGCCATATTTATTTACATTGTCAAAGTTTCAAATGGAACAGTTAATTTGTTAAGATTTCCTAATAGGGAGACAGGACTCCAAAAGTGATTACAGTGCATTAACTATGATAGATTGCGTAGTTTAAAGTTAGAAGAACTTCGTAAATGCCACGTATGCCAGAAACACTTTGAAAAGAGATTTATTGCACCTACTCCTCGGAGGCCTCGTCTCCGTTTTGGTGCCTACCCGACTTTATTTTCTCAAAGTGAAATAACAGTGGTATTCCTCGAACTGATCCTCTTGGCCACTTAGGTAAGTGTATATTTAATGCCTTTATTATAACCAATTCATTTACAAAAACCCATAATTTATTTCACTGGTGGTAGGTCTCTCATATGTGAGAGGCCGCCTGGGTAGGTACCACCGCAATGTCTATTTCTCCCGCCAAACAGCAGTGTAAATGCGCTGTTGTGTTCCGGTTTGAAGGACATTGTAGCCAGAGTAACTACTGGACATATTGAGACTTAACATCTTATGTCTCAGGATGGCGAGCGCAGTGGAATTCCAAGCATTGCCTTGTAATTCATGGTGTTGATTGGTTTTGCTACTGTCCATGAGCGGTCGTATCGCTTACCATCAGGCGAATGGCATGCTCGTCTCGCCATTCATTGCAATAAAAAAAAAAAAAAAAAAAAAATTAAAAATAATTTCATTGGCTATCCCCGTAACTCCATAACTCCCACAGCTATTAAATAAGTGTGTTAAAAGCTCTCCGGGCTATGTTATACCAATATTATTTTTAAAAAGCATTTTGATTCATTTGCTTGTTTACCGATTTTATTCTTGTTTTTATAAACTATAATATCGTAGAAACTTATATAACTCAATTTATTTCAGGAAATCTACTAGAACATAATTATTGTAAGAAATGTAAGCATCATACATATTGTAAGATTGAAGCTGCTAAGAAAAATATTGGCCCGGATATTGGTAAGTAAATAATAATTGGTATGCCTTTTATTTTAATATTTTACCATGTTAAAGAATTTTGGTTGTGTATAGAATTTCACAATTGAACAATGAATAGCTTGTACTTTGATTTTAAGTATTAAGTACAGAAAATTTAAATGATTTGAGTTTAGCAGATAAGGCCCCCCTTTTCATATTTTTGTAAGTCTTTCTTGAGATAAATATTTTTAAGAAACTGTTTGAATATTTTAACACTCTGTTTAATGTAATTATCAAATATTAATCATATTTTTTTTTTGTTGTAGCAAAATTTGCTGATGGAACGCCAGTGAGCCCAACACTTCGCAATACGGCTGAAAAGTATCGGTCCTTGACAACCTCTTTGATTCTTGCAATGGGACAAACATAAGTGATAAAAATAAAAAGGCTTTAAGGTAAGCTTTAACAGGAACTTTGGACCTCACAAAGCGATTAACACTCTTCAAAATATAAAGTTTGTTGAAAATAAAACAAGCAAAGAAAAAAGTGCCCATATAAAAAAATTGGGTTACAACAATAGAAAGTTTTAAAAGGTTGTGGATTCTTTTTAAAAGTAAAGGAATTAAAGTAATGCGGCCTAGATACTTTAATTCAAACCAAATCGAAAATTGCTTTGGTGAAGTGCGAGCCTATAATTCACGAAATATAAATCCTAATTGTGCTACCTTTAAAAACACCTTTAAGTCATTGTTAATAACTAGATTCATAAAATTCCATACTGAGAGTTATAATAATTGTGAAGAGGATTTAGGTGAGCAGTTGATAATATTAAAGACTCTTTTTAAATACAATAAAAATTATCTTGAATCTTCACCTGAATCCTCCAATGTAGGTTTTGTAAATCTAGAAAGTGTTCCTACAACAGTAGACAAGAATGTCTTCATGTTCACTTACGTGCATACACTGCTGGGTGGGTCGTAAGTAAAATATTAATAAAAATGAATTGCAGGCAATGCAAGGTGAATTTAATTGCAAAAGATACAGGTTCAATTTCTACAAACATTCATAATTATATATCGATGAGAGAATACTAAAGTGTACGAGAAAGAAAATTGGCCTACCCATCAGAGCAGGCCGTGAGATGTTTTGGTGATAATATAATTCGGGAAGTAAATGAATACTTGGAAAATCAACCTGAAAAAAAATGTATACTTAAAGAAATTAAAAAAAAAAATTTATTCAACTATTCATTTGACTTCCTTGATTGCAATGTACACAGGAATGTCGTTCTGGGTTATTTTCTAGATATATCTTTGAGATTAAAATGAATAAATTGGTGCAATATCATAAATAAGATATTAAAGGGCACAGATATTATTAGATTAAGAAATAAAAGTTTGCAACCAATGCAAAAAAAGCCGTCAATATGTATTATAAGAAAAATAAAGTAAAGATGTAATTAACAAATGTATTTTTATTTTATTACCCAAATTTCCTAAATACAAATTAAATTATTAATAAAAACCAAGGTAAAAGTGACGAGATGACTTAAAAGACATATATCCCGAGCCAGAAATTGAGCACTGTAGGCAAAAATAGGAAGAGCCAATGCGGGAGCTACAGGAGAAAATTAAAAAAAAAAAATCTGTCATGTATGATAGTGACAGCTCGGAGCTAAAGGTAAAATTCTATGTATGGGACATATCCATCTGAGTGACCTAAGTAATCTGTGGTGACGCTAAGGTAAAATTCTATCTAAGGGACATATCCATCTGAGTGACCTAAGTAATCTGTGCAACTGACAACTGAACTGACAGCTGAATTGGGCCGAACGAAACAAACGCAAGTCGTAACATAGAATTCTTTAAAATAGTTTATTAAATTAACTTGTAATTATTTTATAACGTTAATAAAATGAATACGTTATTCAGAAGAAGTTTTGTGCCAGTAAACAAAGCTTTCCAACTATCATTTCGCTCCTTTGCCGAAGCTGGTATCAAAGAAAAAATTGATACTATTGTGAAAAATAATAAAGTGGTAGTGTTTATGAAGGGAGTTCCAGACGCACCCCGGTGTGGGTTCAGCAATGCAGTAGTACAGATAATGAGGATGCACGCAGTTCCCTACGACAGCCACGACGTACTTGCTGATGAAAATCTTAGACAAGGTGAGTAGTGCCGAAATCTAACCTAGTTTGACTATGTAAATTACGTAAAAGAGAAAGATACACTGGATGTGAGAAATACTATTTGACTTTTTTTGGTTTACGCAGAGTTCATTCTTTTTGAAATCAAAAAAGAATATTTATATTCATAAATCGGTAGATTTTTTCAACAAGTTTGGTCACATTTTTGAATATTATTTAAATAATGAACACACGGCCAATAAATACACACATATGATTTGTGCTAAAGAATAATTTAACATAAATTAAAATATTTATACACCATTATTGCATGGTTTATAATATATGAACTAGTTTCTGTATTATGTAGGCTTTGAGTTCAGTGAAAATTAATAATTTTTTGCTGTAAATTTATCTGAGGAAGTATTTTGAAGAAGTTGTGTAAATGGTTTTCCTTATTCTCATTTTAAATTAACCCTTATTTCGACGGGGTTCTCAATCTTATAATTTTATAAAATCATTTGAAAATCCGTGTTTTTGTATCATATTAGACACACGAAAAAATAATTAAAAAAATATAGCACTTACCATTTTTGAGAAAAAGGTTGTCCGCCACAGCGGACTCCGCCGTAGACAGTGAGATTTATAAACGAAGCGACTTGTCCGCTCTAGCGGACATTAGCAAATTAAGATATTTTAAAATAAAACAAGAAAAAATTACAAAAATATGTATTTATCTAAACTTATGCATTACTGTTAACATGAAAGTTGAAAAAACAGTTCCGTGGGTTTTTTCCTGTGAAGAAAAATAAAAATAAATATTGTAAAGGTGAAAGAATATCGGGGACATGTCCATCTGTCACCGGATCTTCTATTTGAGCCCTATGCAATAAAGTACCTTTTTCCATTTAAAATTGAGTGATAGTTTTTGGACTTTCCTCGTTCTCTTTCGAGCTACATAAACTGTTGTCGTTTTTCTTCTTATTCTAGTCATTGGTGATGGGGTATTCAATGATGGTAAAGATGATATAGAAGGTAAGTTTAAAAAGTTTGGTTCTTGTGTTGGATCAGGTATAATTGCTCGTATAATAGGAGTTGGAGGAACTGAAGATAAATCGGGGTCTTTGTCTATTTCATATTAATTGTCAGGTAGATTTTCTGTGGAACTGTGTAAAAGATTCATGCGTTCTAAGGAGGAAGCAAGCGAAGGTGCAGGCGAAGAGCAGTTAGATTCATACAACTCTTAAAGCTCATTCTCAGAATCTGATTTGTCGCTTGATGCTGATGGTGCAGGCTGTTTAGGTATGAGAGCAAAAATGTCTTTGGTCCGTTCATGCAGGTGACACTGTCAAGGAGCGAAAGAAAAAATAAAATAAGCAGACCTCCACCACAAAAAACAAACAATCCGCGAAAATGAAATGCATATGTTAATAAACATACTATTTTATGATATGTTATGTAAAAAGTTTTGTTACTATCAAAAATAAACTGTAAACTTCTATTGATTACGTTAAATAAATATTTAGTGCTTTTATTGGCAAAGTCCGCCACCACGGACAAGTAAAATATCGTGTGAATTACTGAAGTTTCGGCGCTGTCCGCCGTGGCGGACAACTACTTGTTAGGCTATTTTATACTAAATAAAGTTGAAAATGGTTACTATTTTGTTAGTATAATTATCCATCATATATATGACAATAAGTATCACACAAAAAATAAAGCTCAAGAAAAGGAATTATATTAATAATTCATATACATACCTTGAGTAAAATGGAAGAGCTCCGCGTGGGCGGCATTTTGCTCAACAAGTGACTGATGCGGTGTTACCAGACCACAAAAATATTTTTTTCTATATTTTTATTACATTTCCTACCATTTGGATAAAATAATTTATTAAAAATACAAATATTAATCACTACACATTTCTTTAAAGTACTTGTCCTTCCCACCGAACAAATTCGAAATAAGGGTTAAATTGCAAATCATATCTCAGTATTAATAAGTATCCACTTAGTTTATATTCACTTCAGTGAGACCAAAAAGTATCTCGTAGTTCCTGATACCCACAATACGAGACTTGATCTTAGTGTAGGGTCAGGACTATGTATGTGACTGCGACTATGTATGTATGACTGTTGGGTGTATTATTTATTTATTATTATTATTAGTTCTCTTGCAAACAATTGTGATACTTATGTAAAATGGATATTCATTAACTATATGGTGACAAACAACGGCAGATACATGATATCCTACTAATAACCGTTTATAAAAACTCATATAATGTCATTAATCTCTTATGTTCACAGTTAAACCGAAACAGTTGTTCCTTTAATAATGGGTAAAAATATAACTTATTAGTAAACTTACACTCTGACCTATAAAACAAAAAGCAATTTAACTTTTCTATAATCTTCTGTCTCTGATAGTTTGGTTGTCAAAATAATAAGAATCGTTTTCTTTCTGCACATTTTATTACATTTGGCATGTTAATACTATTAAATTATGAGTATAAATGCTTGTTGTTTATGTTATGAAAACATATCTTAAACAATATGTAATTTTTTTTTTTATTTCATTTGTAGTTCTAGGTTTCAGCACCCTATTTAGGTGATGTATAAGTTAAATTTCTTACAAAAATAAGTGTTAATTTGTCTGCAGTAAACAAATTATACATTGATTTGTGTAGGTATTATACATGCCAGGCTATTAATTCACTAAGATAATACACCCAAGCCACACATATGGTTTATTTTATCTTTGAGTCCAATAACATAATTACAAAACATGCAAACTTTTGTTCTTAAGTATTATTGGCTAATAGTTCTCTGATCAATAAGATTAGTAAATTTTTGTACAACAGGATCATTAATTATTGTCCTACAATTTGTAGTTACTTATTGAATTTCACTCAACATTAAGATGTATATTTCTATTCTTTCAGGAATTAAAGATTATTCCAACTGGCCAACAATACCTCAAGTTTTCATCAATGGAGAATTTGTAGGAGGTTGTGACATTATGTTGCAAATGCATCAGTCAGGTGAACTTATTGAGGAGTTGAAGAAAGTGGGAATCAAGAGTGCATTGCTTACGGCTGAAGAGGCTAAAAAAGAAGACCAGAAATAATAGGCTTAGCTTATTTTGATGTTGAATATATCAAATTGGAACAAGTTTGTTTATGAATTTTTATCTAGCTGCAAATGTTTTATGTACCATTAAATTGTTAAGACTTCTTTTGTGATTTACATATTTTTTATATGTACAATATTTTAAAGCAATTATGTTGCCAATGTCTTACATAATATATATATCATTCAGATTCTCATGTGTATTTGAAATTGTATAAATATTTATATAACATATTTGTATCTTCTCAGTATGTTAAGTTAGGACATTGTTGTTAGTAAATTAGGGTAGATAATTAAAATAAAAGAATATGTGTTTAAGAGCTCTTTATTTAATTAGCTGTACATTCGAGTTAGTATACTTTTTGGGCATATATCTGATCTTAATCTACATACCTCATCCTAATATAATTGGTTGAATTTAAAACGCAGTCATTATTAAAAGACAAAAATATGGCAGATCATTTTATTGGAGTACTCATTCCAAAATACTCTCACAAACAATAGAATCATATAAAAATGATAAATAAATAGATGCAGGCAAGCTATGGCAATCTATGATATAAATAATTTGTGTGTGACACTTCCCTGCAACATTTATAAATTTAGACAACTTAATGTATTGGTACCTACCATTGATATACTATAAATTACTAGTGGCAGTAATAAAATTTGATTTGTATAAATAATGTTTGCTTATAAATAAAAAAATATAACAAAAACATCCTCACAATGTGAATGAGTCTTATTTTGGTGTCACACATTAGTCAAGCCTAACATTAGCACCATTTTATCTTACAAATAAATTTTTTGTGACTTCTCTGAGAATTTCATATAAAAGTTAAAAATACCTAATGCTAATGTATAAATAGAGTTGTTGTAAATATATGATTTTCGTGATTTGAGCCAAAAGTTAATGTTAGGGAGAAGAGTTGTCCGGTATGAAAGTTAATCGCATTTTTGGTTTGAACATTGCACATAACATTTAATATAAAAACTGATTTAACACTAACTTTACTCAATACAAAAATTGTTTGCTTTACACTGACACGAGTTTAGGGCGTATCTCGGAGGTGGTCAATGTAAGAGAAATAATTTTTGTGGATTTTACACCAACACCATTTACTGTCTCTGATCTTGTTAGTTGCGAGTGTGGTGACCTGACGGGCTGGCTTCATCCTTGATGCCCTTCTCTTGATGACTTGGAGATGATGACAAGATTATGACTCCTACAACCTGCATCTGCGTGAAAAAACAATTAGTATCTATTTTAAAGTGACTGAAAAATCTATGGGTGTGTAGGCAGCGGCTGAAATAAACACCTGGCAGGCTGCCAAACTGAATATCTTAGTGGGTGTGAAGTACAGAACATGTTTTCTTTTGCTATAAATACAGGAGGAAATCAGTTGTCTTTGCGATCAACATGTATAGCAGTAAAACCTGTTTCAAGAACATTTAATTACATTGTTGTACAAGACTTTACACATGTTTTATAGCTTGTATAATTAAGAGCATTATATCATTGTCCTTGCCTCGTCTAGTTGCAAATTATGTTTGAACCTAAGTTTGAACTGGGTAACTAATAATAATAAATATATTTTATTATAGTAACAGAAATGCCTAGTTTGGAGATATCTGCAGAGGTAAAAAATGTGATACAAAGGAAACTGTCCCTTTTGACGTTCATTTAAGAGAAAGGGCCGCTGTGATAAATTGAAAGTATGTGAGTTATAAAAGACAGCCTGCGGTCCGCCAACTCGCGCTAGGCCAGCGTGGAGTTATATGGCCTTACCCATCTCAATCGTACCCTCGACTGTAGAGACCCGTGCTGTGGGACGTATATGGGCTGCTAAAGATATACGGCCTTATTCTAAGACAGATTTAAAACCTATTTTAGTTATCGAACATCTTCTTCGCTCAAACTGAATTCAAAAGTCGTTCGAAAGGGGCAAAACCTTCGGTAACTAAAAAAGGTTTATAAACTGCTTATGGCCTCTATGTGTATGGCTATGGCCTAAATAAGGGTGTAGTTTTATTACCTAGAGGTCAGTTTCTCCGTAGAGCGCGGTGGAGAAGGCCATGTAGTCGAGCGCGCCGGGCGGCGCGGCGGCGGCGCGGTAGGGCGGCATGCGCGCCACGCAGTACTCCGCCTGGTCGGGCGGCAGCTCGCGCCGCAGCTCCTCCGCCGTTATGTACGGCTGCGGATGCGGATGTTAATCTTGTACTCGTCATGCCGTTATTATTGATATTAAACTTGTCTCTGATTTATGTAGATGTTATGGATTCTATTTGGTTTTAATAAATAATCCTTGTTTTATAGTATTCAGCTATTATAGAATATAATATGAAATTTAACAATAATATATCAAGAAAATAATATATGAGTCATTGTTTTATGTTCAAAATTGATTTCACAGTATAGATAAGTACTAAATATTCAAGTTTCGAAGTGTAGAAAAAAATTGAATCCTAGCTAACATTAACATAATAGTATTTTTTAAGCAGAAATAGAATTCTTTATCTCACCTTGTCACCAGCTAAGATCCTGAAGCTGTCGATGACTTGTTCAGCGGTGTCTGTGTCTGTTGATTCCCTCGTCATGAAGTCCAAGAATGAGTCGAACGATACGTAACCTGCAAAAAAAATAAATTTATTATCTAAAGTCTAATAAAGAAATATTGGAAATTAATTAATACTCAAATTTAATTTAATTTAATTAATGTTGATAAAATAATATTGCTGCGAGCGGTACGTACCTGTGTTGTTGGGGTCGACGACAGCAAGTATGCGTTGGAAGTCGAGTTCTCCTTGTCTGTCTTTGCCGATGCTGTAGCCAACGGAGACTAAGCACGATTTGAGTTCCTCGGGTAACAAACGGCCTGGAACCAAAAATTATCATACATAATTACCACCCCGTTTTTAAATTTTTCTCTGACTTATAGAGTATTTTCATATAATGCAGCATGCGTCTACCTGCCATTCCGTTCCCTAAAGATTTACCCAGCTTATTTATATTCGACAAATGCAGGCCTTACGTGTGCGGGTACTTATGCGACTATCCACGAATATAAGGTGTTTTAATCTGTCGGATTCCCTCACCAGTGCGGTTCTTGTCGAAGTGGTTGAATGAGGCGCGGAACTCGGTGAGTTGTTCCTGCGTGATGCCCTTGGAGTCGCGCGTGAGGATCTGGTTCTCCACCTCGTTGATGGTGCGGTTGATGGACGTGAGCAGCTGCTCCCAGCCCACGCGCAGCGTCTCCATCGTGTATTGAGAATACCTGCACACGATTATTTAGCTTGTTATGACATTGAAAAATATTTGCATCTAGGTATAGCTAGGACATTAAAAATACTTGAATCATCTTTAGGTAAGAGTAAAATGTATATAATATGTAGACGAGGTAGTAGTGGAGATACATGGTAACCTCAAAGGGACAGTAGATGCTTATGCTGTTCTTCAAATGTTGAGCGTCGAGATTTCATAAACCAAATAAGATATATTTTAAGTTGGTATTTTACGCTTCAGTGAAAATTGACTGCCATTACGCTATACATATATACGAGAATAATGAACGAACAAGATGCAATTACCAAGATTCTTCTGGGTAACGAAGGGGGGTAGAGAGGCTCAACTTATCTCTCAAGTCATAATACTTTAAGTATTATGATTTAGTTTTACACACCTGTTTTCGAAGATCATGCCCTCCTGTACGGCCTGGTGGATGCGCTCCAGCTCCTCGATGTGCGGCTTGTACGCGTACACGCCCGCCTCGTACTCCTTCAGTCTGCGCAGCTGGTCTTCCAGAGAGCCCTACAACATCACAAATATTCTCGATCAAATCCAACTTTCAGAATACACTTCGGGTATGTATTACATCTTAGTGGATATATGAACGCTGGAATAGTGTATACTAATCAATCCATAAGAAATCACTGTTGGATGTAGGAATTTGTAATAACAATGTAATACATTCCAACCAGTAACTGAAGACCGGGTTCTAGTCTAAAGAAGTACCAAATATAGGATTTATTTTATGAAGTGGCACTGTACGACTAGTTTTTTATTGTTTTATATGAGAGTTAGTTTAAGATAGATTTCGATGGTAGATAGAATGTACGAATCTCGTCCAAGGCATCTCACCAATATCACTTATGGCCGAGATTAATAAACGATCTTATTTTCTATCTAAAGATCGATCGTGAAAATAGACCAATGGGCTCAAGGTATTGTCGACACGCTCACATTTGATGTGTTCTGATTGGTCTATTTTCCGGATCGATCCTTAGATAGGGGTTGGGATCGCTTATTAATTTTGTCCGTTAGAGTGCCCTAGAAATTTCATCTTAGGGCGCTAACTGCTAAAACGACTATTGGTTGAAGACTCCTACACACATTAAGTTTGGTATATTAGTGTTTGCAAACCTGATTGTATTGTTATAGTAATAGTTGAGTGGTACGTACCTGCAGTCCCATGCCGATGGCGGTGACGGCGTCCATCTGGCGTTCGATCCAGGGTCCGACGGCGTTGGCCTTCTCCGCGAACTGGCGGCGCAGCGTCTCGTTGTTCTGCTGCTTGCGCAGCTCGGCCGCCAGCGTGCCGTCGCGCTGCGGGACCAGCTGCCGCACGTCCGACCACTTGCGGTTCAGCTCCTGCACAAATATTATAAATAAAATAAATACACCCAACAGTCACATACATAGTCCTGACCCCACACTAAGATCGGGTCTTGTGTCGTGGGTATCAGGAACTACGAGAGACTTTTCGGTCTCACAAACACCCAGACCCGAAACAAATACTTGTGGTTCTCACAAACATTTGTCTCGGTGCGAGGATCGAACCCGCGGCCTCTCGTTTCACAGGCGGCGTCTAACCAACTGCGCCACGAAGGCTGTCTTATATCTTCATATTATATCTTTCGTATTATTTCTTCATCTTGTTTAATCGTCATATTAGGTGTAACATACCTACAACAGATGTTGTCGTTTTTATCGCCAAATTCACTACAGTTCATGTCCCGCAAGTCAGGGAGGTAGCGATAAAGGTAAGTCAGAGTCAATAAACCATGGGTAGAAAATACCGAGTCAAAATTTCAGATTCAAAAATATTATCTGAATCGCGAGGTAATGGTAAAAAAGTTTATTTAAAACAAACGATTAATCAAAGTAGAAAAGTAACGATATATTGAAGATGTAGAAATTAGAAATTCTAGATCTTTGCATACATCAGTGATAGAAGTAGCTATGTATTTATCAGACGAAAGTAGATTATGGTATACTTACGTGAGCAGTAAGTGTGGTGTAGGGGTTCTCCAGACCGCCAGGGATCTGGTGCTGCTTCACGATAGACTCTACCTGGTGTACCAAGTTCACTATCGCCTGGAATTATAATAAATATGCTTAGGTTCGATTCACATTGCAAATAAATAAACTAATTGGTTAAAATTGTTTAACAAAATGGTTAAAAAAGTTTTTCTATCACTAAATCATCCGGCTCAAAGGACCAAATCGATGTAGTTTAGTGCTTCATCAAATATGTAACAACGAAAGGTTTTACATAAAAAACAGTTAACTATTACATTGAATTGTATCTCAATGTAAAGCTGTAGCGATGAGTGACAATCCTCATCACGACATCGATGCTTTAGCCAAATTGAAATTGTACGGGCTACCGCTGCTACCGCTAAACGCTGCTACGTTGCTACAATAATTCTGTGGCTCTTGTGATCAGTAATACAAGTCGAGCTGTACCCTTTTTGAGATTTTTATATAGATATATTGAGAACAAAAAATGCTAGTTTTGGTCTAACACTTAGTCACTTGTTATTTAATGGTATTTACCTGGTACTCTTTGTCAGCCTCGCCGAGAGTGGCCTTGAAGCGAGCGTGCGCGTCCATGAGACCCGAGATCTCTTCGATGGTGTGCACGATGAACATGTCCACCAGATCCTCGCGGGTTCCGTCCAACCTGACAAACAAATATTTTCAATTAAGTTAAATTACCTAAATTACATCATTAGAAAGGGGTGTAAGAGGGGTTGGAGAATGTCCCGCCCTCACACCCGCCACTGCAACTCCTGCAAGCCAGGATCAACAGTGGCACGCATTTTAATGACACCGAGAGTTTAAGCTCAGCGAGTCTCCGGGAATGTCTAACTTGACTTTAACCCGCAACGAAATCAACCACTAAGTTAAATTAATAGGAGTTGGAAATAAATTATTAGTGTCTACTTCCCTCCGCAATAAATAAAAGTCATATAAGAGGGGTTATGGCCTAACCTCTCTCAATCGAACTAGGTGCTCAGCGGTGGGCAATTAAGTGCTGATACCACTAAAACTGTGGCTGATACAGTACATATCATTAGATAATAATGTCAGCTAATGCCTCCACCTTTTGAACAAGATTCTAGAGGGTTCTTTGTAAAGTGGCTGTGCAAAATATACTTTCGATTATATTATTTGATACTGATATTGAGTGCGCGAAGTATAGGCTATTAAAATATACTAGTTGAACGATGGACCAAATTAAATTTCGACACAGGCCATTAAAACTTGTTACGGTTGTTCAATATTGGCACAGTGCCTTACTGACCTTTATGTTTCTTAAACGAGCCGGTGTAGTGCAAGTTTTTATCGACCATTCGATCTATTGATGCACCGTTCATTTGTGAACATTTCTATATCGTGACCTTTCCAATATGGTCTTTATAAAATTTGCATTGTATCAACCAGATGCATTGTAGTGGATTGAGGTATAATTAGTATTGCTATTTGTATTTCAGTCTCTGTCACTCCTATTTGCACTATTATTCTCTCACTTTACTGATTTCCTGCGTATCTGGTAAATCGATATTGTTCTCAGTGTCCTGTATACTCTATATTAAAATACCTCAATGTTTTTTATTGCCTGTATATGCAGACGAGTTGCGACTGTCTGCTGTTATAGTCAGCTGCTTCCTACATTGCAGTTCCTGTTATACTAGTATACCAAATAAAGTAAAAAATAATAATAATAAATAAATACACCCAACAGTCACATACATAGTCCTGACCCCACACTAAGATCGAATCTTGTGTCGTGGGTATCAGAAACTACGAGAGACTTTTCGGTCTCACAAACACCCAGACCCGAAACAAATACCTGTGGATCACACAAACATTTGTTTCGGTGCGGGGATCGAACCCGCGGCCACTCGTTTTACAGGCGGCGTCTAACCAACTGCGCCACGGAGGCTGTACATTACCAGTTGTTGAAGGGCGCGGCGCGCTTGGCGAACTCGAGATGCAGCAGGTCGATCTGCTCGAGCACGCGCTCGGCGTCGTCGAGCGCGGCGCGGCGGCGCTGCGTGAGCGCGCCCAGCCGGTCCCACTGCCCGCAGATGCGCTGGCAGCGCGCGTTCACCGCGCCCACCTCGTGGTACTCCAGCGTGCTGGCGGTAGGGGGAAACAAGTTAAACATACTACCTAGCATAATAATACTCCAGCGTGCTGCGGCCAGGGGAACACAAGTTAAACATATGTACTACCTAGCAAATTGGTACTCCAGCGTGCTTAGGGGTAAACAAGTGAACAGTACTTAGCATACGATATAATAAATTTATATTTCAAATTAAAAATAATTTATTGTGGTACATAGGTGGAAATGGTATTATATTGTTGTTTGAACCGCTATGGCCCTCTATATTGGCATACAATAGTTTGGAATATATATTTTTTAATTCCCTTTACAAATTACAATGAAATAATTAAAAACATAAAACATAAATAGAGATAAATAACAAAACAACAAATACAAAATAATAAAACAATGTTAACAACCATTGTATTTATTGAAATATGGTTTATAAGTATAAAATATTTTTTATTTTGTTTAATAAAGAAATATTTTTTGGAATGGTACTCACTTGAGTTCCTGTGCGATGGCGGCGATTTGTTCGACGCGGTCCTGGTGTGCGGCGAGGTCGGACTCGAACGCCTCGTGCTTCTTCTTCAGCGCCTTGATGTCGTACAGCTTGCACTGACGGAAGTCCTGAGACTGAAGCATTTCTTCCTTGCCTATAAACATTATATTGTAGGTATTTATTTTAGATTACTGTATTAATTTAGTATATAAATATTGATATTATACTACAATAGAGGAGGTATGTGCCTTGCAGTAGGACATACAATAATGGTCTCGATCATCATAATGCGGCATTTAATTTGATAAATATTTAACTTACTTACTTATTTAACTTATTTACTTTAACTTCCAAACACATTATTTTGCGCTATTAGTCTCGCAAATATATCAATAAAAGAGTATTTTCGAGGTTAATTACTGTTTGTTTTATACAATTGTTTGGACTGTTGTTTCCCAACTCACCCCTAGTCCAGTCCTCGTGGATGTCAGCCTTGTGCTTGAACTTCTGCGCGAGGTATTCGAGACGCTCAAGGCGCATCATCTCACTGAGCAGCCACTCTTCGAACGCCTTCTCCGCGATCTCCAAGCCCTTCCATGCCTGGGCGATGTCCTGATGATAGACAAGTACAAATGTCAGTAATAGCAAAACCAAACCAATTGCGTTGAATTATTCAACATTTTAATATTTTGAAAACCAACAATGTAAAGCCTAATAGACTTTACGGTACTACACTGGCGTTGAACTGTGGTTGAACGTCGCGGCAGCTGATTTTATAAGCTTTACATATTTATGGAAAAAATATGCATATAAACGATTGTTTTAATTAACTATTATGAGAAAAAATCAAAATGTGTATGCAGAATTTTGGCGACTTTCTTTGCCTACAGAAGCATCCCTTTTACACTCCGCATAAATATTATACATTCGTAAACTTTTAGTTATATTTGTGAGTACTTACAGAAACCATCTTGCCTTCAGTGGGCATGTATGCGGGGCGGTTGCTGAGCCGCAGCTTGGTCTGCAAGGTATTGAAGTTGGTCTCCAGCTTGGCTTTCTGTTCAACGCGCGGTGGCTTGTGCTTGCGCCTGGAAACGATATTCAAAGATTAGAGACACAAATCGAACCGTGCAACAACTATTCCATCTATCCATTTCCACAGTTTTAGTAATGTCGACTTACTGATAAGCGAAAGAAATAGGAAAGAAAGCTGCGTGTGTTTATTACTATAGATCTGTGGAGAAAGTATATGGAAATGGTTTTCCTTGCCTGTAAGTACGGTAGTCCTCCAGTTTTTTCTGGCATCCGGCGAGAGAGTTGTCGGTCTGGCGGCTGTTCAGCCAGGGCATGGTGCGCCGGATCCAGTCCAGCAGCTAAGGATCAACAATTTTTATCAACTATTAATACAATGATTTTGAACAGATTTTTTTCATTCTGATAGTATTAATATTGCAACTTAGTAATTTTTTGTAACCATTTTTTAACACTCATAAAAACTTTCGTAGACATATATATTCTGTTTCTTTTTTTTTATTTATTTTTTAAACCGGGCACAGCATAGTGACTGCATTGCACCTGATGCTAAGTGCTAATGCCGTCTTTTTGTTTTACATTTAATTCTAAAAAACTTCTATAGCTGTAAACTTAAATACAAACTTCTTACGTATGTGTATAAAAATGGCCCAATATGTAATAAATATCTAGCGTTTAGATATAATAAAAAAACAGTATACTTACGTCACTGGCAAGACGCTCGTACTCTTCCATGAGGCGTTCGTTCTCCTGGTTGACTTTGAGTACTTTGCAGATACGGTTCGCGGCCGTTTCAGCCTGCCAACATTACGCATTCATTAGTACGTCGCCAGCTGAGCTCATCTGTAGCTATTGTTTGTATATGATCTATTTTATTATACATGATATTTTGATTCATTTCCTATCGAATTTCTGTCTATATAGATGTACCTACTGCTTTTATAGATATGAAAAGGCAGTTTGACGTGCATAAAATTTAAATTTTTGTAATAATACATTTATTTTATTTAAAAATCAAGAATGCTGTGCTATTAATAGATTTTCCATATCAATATTGGCAAGGATATTATTAGTGGATGTTCTCTTGAAACAATAACTTTAAGATGTGAATTATACCAACTACATAATGTGTTAAAATCGCCGGTGGCCCTTTTATGCACATTGTCATTCTCATGGTGCGCGGGCGTACCGTTGTAGTAAGCCGCATCTGATTTACGACGTACTTTGCTATCTCAATTTGGTCAATCTACCGTAACTTTTACCATTTTTTAGAATTATTCAACCACTTTACTTAGATCTGTATATCGATTCCGATAACGCATGGCCATCAGGTTTATTTACACATTGTATCTGAATTTTAACCGTTTCATCTTCTTGACAGGTAACTAATTATGAACTAATTGTAACAATTGCAACTCCGCACACTGGCTCATCGGAATATATGTGAACAAACCTTCTGAGCGCCAGAGAAGCAATGGTAGTAGGACGAGACGTAAGTCATGACGGCCCGCTCGTCCGGCATCGCCGTGTTCTGCAGATCTAAGCCACGCAAGCGACAATTGTTAGTTCATGCGGTGTATTGTCATTGTGAGAATGCTTGTGTTTGTTACGTTCACTTGGGTCTAAAATAAAAATAAAAAATAAATTGCAAAAACATAAAAAAACACTTTTTGTTTTCGTATTTAACGCGACGTTTTGCTTTGTTCTATTGTCAAAACATTATCATTTAATAAAAAAAATATGTGAATATTATTAAATTCGGATTTTATCAACATTTTGTTTTATTTTATGATGATCAAGAATATTTTATTATTAAATTATTTTTTCTTGAATACAAAGGTTATTTTTTCGCGGTATTTTATACAAGTATAATCTGTTTTTCTATTTATAAGTGTGTTTTGAATTTGTTTGGTATCTATTCATTGTGCGATAACATTAAAACTCGTTAAGCTATGAATGTAATCTAATCTCTGGATCAATATTGTATGGCTATTTTAATAGCTGTAGTGGATTAAGTTACTTTTTAATAGTTTTAAATGGATAATACAAATTACGGTCCGCAATGCAATTTATAATATTTTTTTCTTTGCAAGGGAATAGTTTTGTAACAGCTGTTGTATTGAAAGGAAACGAACATGGACGTAAAATATTTCGCTTTTTTAAATAACAATTGTAGATTTAATTATTATTAATCACAGTGAATTTTTCTTTGTATTTTTATTAAACTCAAATAATTAACAATGAAGTTGCGGTCATGGTGTTGGCGCAAATTATGAATATTTTGTATGAGGAAAAATGTGAATGTGAGTATTGAATGTAATGTAATCATTACTGGTTTAAAAATATGTAGTGTTAACGGTGATAACATGTAAATTTTATATTGTAAATTAAAACACAAGCATTCTGTTACGCTGATATAGAAAAAAAACTTATTTATACAGTTAATGACATAAAGCTAATACATATACAGCTAAAGTTATAATATAAAAATCGACCAAAATCGTCAGTTTTCAGGGCAGTAGAGTCATGCTGTGTAAACTTGACATCGTATCGGACTTTGGACATGAAAATCACCATATGGGAAAAAAGGCCGAAGTGAAGGACTACTCAAGATTCTGTGAAGCACAAAAGGCACTCTAATCATGCTATAAGTGGACACACAAAGGCCTAGCGTTAGGGTCTGGTATAAAACGCGGAAGTTGGCTGCTGCGCTGCGCATGGCGGCCATTTTGTTTTTGTACCTGTTGCGCGCCTTGGAAGGCGTGGTAGTAACACGACACATAGGTCATAATGGCGCGCTCGTCCGGCTTTGGTGTGTTTATAAGGTCTGCAATATCCAGTTACAATTTATATTTAATATCACCCAGTATTCAGAGACCAATTACAATACTCAATTTTGTAACAATAACTGAAAAATCAATATCGCTTTTTCCTATGACTAGTGTCACAATCCAGCAAAACCACTTTTTAGTGAAGTACAGGCCGACTACAAACAAGCGGTACTTAATCGAGTTTAGCGTTTAATCGTTCCTGATTTTTTCAGGATTATGTCACTAATGGGAAGAAGCAATACTTTTGACGAGAGATATAAGGTGGGGTCTTACCGTCGGGGTCCAACATGCGGGGGATGTCGAGGTACTTCTCGGCCACATCGAAGGCCGTGTTGAGGTTTTCGAGAGGGTTGTCCTTGGACAGTTTGCTGTAGTCGATGAGATCGGGCCTGTGCCTGTGGATGAGGGCACAGAAAGCCAAACCGTCCTTGAAGGAAAGGTGGAAGTTCTGGACGTTGACATTCTTGTATGGTGCTGTCTTACGTTGACACCAGAGTAGCAGACCTTCCTGTGAAGCGAATTAGGAAATTAGTTATGATACGTGTATAAAGATATATTTTTTCTATTTACTTGACAAAAATAAATCGATATTACATTTAGTTAGACAATCAATAGAATCACTCCTAAAGGCAAATTATTTTAACCAACCTTGGATTAAATGCAATTTAAGAAAGTCAGTGGGCGTGAGTTTAGAACGGATTGGAGGAGTGTCTCTTTGAATTAATTATTTTACGGATTCCAGAGCTTCAAGGACCCCAAGAGTTTTCTATGGTTTTAGTAAACAAATAAATTACCTTAGCGGTCATTTCTTCTACTGAGATGTCTTGGATGGCGAATCGCAGAATGATTGTCCAAATCATACCAAGAGTCATCTTGAGGTTGCCATCGACGATTTCTTCGGCACCGATTGATACCAGCTTTACGCCTGCAAATAGCACAAATATGAAATTTATTAATATTGTGATATGTATTTACTGGTGGTAGGTCTCTCATATGTGAGAGGCCGCCTGGATAGGTACCATCGCAATGTCTATTTCTCCCGCCAAACAGCAGTGTAAATGCACTGTTGTGTTCTGGTTTGAAGGACATTGTAGCCAGAGTAACTACTGGACATACTGAGACTTAACATCTTATGTTTTAGGATGGCGAGCCCAGTGGAATGCCAAGCATTGCCTTGTAATTCATGGTGTTGTTTGGTTTTACTACTGTCCATGAGCGGTCATATCGCTTAACATCAGGCGAATGGCATGCTCATCTAGCCATTGATTGGAATTAAAAAAAGAAATTATTGTTTTCGGTACGGTAAATGAATAGATTGAGCCTATATCACTTAAACTGCTTTATGATTCTAGGACCATTTGTTTGACTGTCGAAACGCATATAGCAAAGTACTCAGTTCATTTAAATACCACTTACATTCTAGTGACTATCAAAATGCTTATTAATTTAGGAAATTTCGACAACCTTATCCAAAATTACCCAGGTTCTTATTCATATAATTATACTAGCCGCAGACGATATTCGTACTATACTAAATATATAATCAACGTAGAATCATAGACCTTGGCGCAATAAGGTAAAAATACATCGCATTACTATACAAAGCTGCTATCGTTGAATCACAAGACCAATGCATATCCTATTTTGGAACATTTTCAAGTGCGCTAGACATGTCTTACGTCTGACTAATATCTATAAATCAAATGTTAAGCTAGGCTTAGCTGTGTACATTACTATCGCGTATCAAGCCAGTTTGCTAACGGTGTGTACTGTGTATGCGACCCGGTGTTTGTCTTATAAGGGCACCATCTGTCTCGGTTATGGGCTTCCTTATTACGAGGGACAGTTACTCTACAAACGAGATCACCTGACTAGTCACCCTTTAGTATATACCTCACCGTTCTATGGCTTTATTAATAAAATAATTATTATAGGTTTCATTTTCGTATTAGACACGAACCACAATTTATTGAGTCTACCTTGCAACAGTTGAAAAATCCCATCTTAAATCTAGTTTTTATAGAAATTCCGAAAGCATTACGTAATAACGCATTGTAGAGATAAAAGTTGTGGCGATTGCATCATTGCTACACATCAATATAGTCTGTAATTTATGGGTTGTAAAAATGAACATAAAAAGCGTAAAAAAGAAATGAAGTGCATACCTTTGGAGGCAATAAAGTCCAAGGCTTTGTTGACGTTAGCGATCTTGTGGAAACGCATCTTGCCGCGGTCGGGCTTGGGCAGGGTCTCGCCGGAGATCACCTCCAGCAGTAACATGAGTTTCAGGCCATTGCGGAAGTCGTCCTCGATGTTCTCGATGCCGGTGCCCGCTTTCCTCAAGTGGCTGTTGCACCAGGCAGTGAAGGTCTGCGAAGTTCAAGAGTATATTTAATATCATGACATTTTTATTACTCGAAAATAATTATTAAACTTGATCGTTTCATTAAATTACTAGTTTAATGACTCTTGTAGTTTATGCAGGTATATGTAAATCAGTTTTCTATTGATATTATAAGAAGTTGTGCTCTTGTAAGTCAGCGTGCTGATCGATTTTTACTACTCGTAATTGATCTTTTGATCGAAGTTGTCGTACTAGCAACTAATTTGGTTAACTAGTTGTTTCTTTAAGGATATCTATTCCATTTAGTTTCATTATTCATATGATCTTTAAACTCAGTAATTTTACCTTAATCATCCTTTTGTTTTGTTTTAATGTCATATTATTCTCCATAGAAAGTTCAAACTAATCTGAAATATAAAACGAATAGGCAATTTTTTCTCATATACTGATGATGCATAGAGGCTTAGTTCTGATATGTTACAATGCCCGATGATTACCTACTGACGTAATTATTTGAAGATGAGTCAATCGTTTTAGTGCATCTCGACGTGCATTCGTGATTTATGATCTCATGGTAAGTTTAGACTTCAAGACGGGAGTGTGAATTTGTTGGAGATAATATTGAGCCCCTTGTTTCAAAAGGTGTTTATAAACAAGTATTGATGCAGATGCACTCTTATGACTACTAGAACTAGTAATTGGGATACTGATTACAACAACCAACAGATTTCATCACACAGACGAAATTTAAAAACAATTTATCTCAGGAGCAGGAAACCGTTACATATTATATAGCTATATTAGAATAAATGAAGATCCCAAAATTTGTTCCTCAAGCTCAAAAAGCGGGATGATTTCTATGATTTCTATTGAGCATTGGCTAAGCGTAATGTGCGCACGTTTAGCCATACAAGTACTGTTAATCAATACTGCAGTTGCATCAGGTAGGGGAGCGGCCGGAGGGTCCCTCCCCTGTGCCACCGAATTTGCGCGCTAAAACACTTGCACTTCTATTGGTTTGTGTTTCAAATACAACATTTTGCAATTATGATCTCACTGTTTAAATTGTCAAAGGAAATCTCATTTATAGTTATTTATATCACTTATTTTGTTTCAGTTTTGATATGACTAGATTTTCTATATTCCAAGGACAGATTTTGTTTTAGTATTATGACATTGCCTATTTCACTGTACTTATCTGTTTTGTTTATGTAATTATTGTTTATTAATTATGTAAGGTGATTAATGTCAGTTATCTATCTGTACATCTTAAAATCTAATCGCGAAAATCGATGCAATTTGTGAAACATTTATATATTATGTATGCCGTTCAATGACTTGATGTTCGTTTTGTATCTTTTTCATAAATGCGCTTATAATACGGGTTTTAATCGAAGGCACAATTAAAAGAAAGACAATTTGTTTTAATTAATTTTAGTCGTAAGTATATTAATTTATTGTGATGAATGTTGCCGCTTTGTAATAAAAGTAATGTCATTCGTTTATTGCTCGGGGCATATCTCGTGCCATAAAGAGTTTTTAGGCAGTCTGAAAATTGCTCTCATTTAAGCATCGCTGTATTATGCCCATGTATGAGCCGTGGGCTTTAAGTATGGCTATATTCAGATAGAGCCTCCATAATGGGCAAATAGGCGTACTTTCAAAGCTGCCGACTACATTGCATTGTACTATAAACATTTTAGAATTTTTATTAGTAGCTCTATTAAAGAATACTAAGGTACTTCAAGTATTTTTAATATCCTATAAATATTACAGTGCGTTGATATGGCGTGAAGTAGAAAGCATTTTATAAATTGCTATTTAATAAGGAAACTTTTGATATGGGTTTCACAAAATGGGAACATTTGATTGTATTAGCCTATAAAACTATGCAAAGTTCTAAATAAGGCATAAAATTCTATCAGTGTATGTAGGTAATAAATCCACCACTGCAATATAACAGTCGAATTAATTTTTCAGCTGAGAGTATTTAGGTTAAAACATTTAAATTGATACTGTACAGGCTAAAACATTTGACTTTCAGAGAAACCAGAGCTAAAAAATAGAGAAATACATAAATGCCCCTCACATTCATACCCCTCGCAAAGAGATTTGTATCAACGAGGGTGGTATGGGCAACACATCGTAAACAAATCTCAAACAATTTGTTTTACACCAAATGTTTGAGCTTGGTTAGAATTCGAACGTAAATGTAGCTAATTATAATATATGCATAATTTACGATTATTTTAATGACTGAATGAAATTCTCATGTCATATTAATTCATAAACGATTAAGTCAATGATGTGGTGGCACCGGAAAGCATTAATCCGAAATTTTGTTGCACTGTTTTTCTGCTTTCCCCGTATTAAATTAAATAGAAAATATTCGTTTTACGCTTTTAAATAAAAATAAAATACTTAATATAAGATATAGAATTATCTAAAGACTCATTTTATTGTATTAAGGACAATATGTATAGGTACTAGCCTAATATTTATCGAACAGATGTGTCTCAGAACAGGAAAACATTGGGCTATGTGTCCTTGTATGTTATTTAAGTACCCGATGAGATATAGACTCATGTAATGTGTTATTAGCTTTTTATGAAACGCAGCTACTCTGTTGTCATTAAAAGTAAAATGAATTAGATATACCTAAAAAGGAATACTAACTAAATCTATTATTATTCTGAGATGATGGTGGCACGTCAGAAATACTAAGAGTTACTTGGATGTTCCGGGATACAGCTGCTTGACTCATTAGTTCTAATGATATGGTTAAACTATTCCAAATCCCCATTGTGGAAGTGCGTATTCACGCAATGTGGAAGTATGTCTACACTCAGTAATGAGACACATGGACCGATAAAGATACAGAATTCAGTAATCTAGAACGCACATTCATTGATGTTTCATATTATTATTCAACTGTTTTTGCTTCAAAATAAGTTCAACCAACCGCTATCAATTACAGTTTGATCATGTGACAAAGAATCGTCGACAAAAGGACTATTGTATATAATGAGTGCTTGTAAACGTTCCTGTGCAAGCCCACAAACGCGATTAGTTCCGGAGGCGGCGTCAAGGCCGCTTAGATAAATATTATTCAGAACATTCAATAGTCTGCGTGATGTCGATCCGTTAATGCCGAGTTGACAATTCAAAGAACCGTGGTAACGTTGCCTAGGGTTGACAGATGCTATGCGTTGCTGTTATATTTTCTAGATATTTGTAAACATTATCTAGTCTAGTTTTAAATTACGAATTGATCGGAGCCACAGCCACAAAAAAGATAAATATTTGATTCGGATTTTTGTGCATGGAAACCAAAGAAATCTAAACGAAATCCAAACGGAACGATGTATGTGACTATTTTATATACCTATTGATTATAATTTCTTATCAATTATATTACTAAAAATTGCAGGAAGCTGCTAGATGTAGGCTCGCTTTTAACAAGGCGCTATGGAGATCCTTAGGGAACGCCTATCTTTAACACTGAACTTTTTCTAACTAAAGATGATGACGATATGAATTTGAAAGCCAATCAATGGTATCTATCCAATTATGCAGAAGAGTATGAATAGTCTTCTTAACACCCACATCAACTTGTAACCCTAGTATTGTATCAGTGAACTGTTTCTCTTGGTTCACAAGGTAAACACTTATTATAACTAAGCTGTTAAGTTCACGTGGTGAACAATGACATGTGATACAGGTGCAAAAAATGCAAGAATTTAAATGTTGCAGTTTTACCTAGACAACCTGCTCTTGTGACTTCACATTCTTTACATGAACTTTGAAGTTATTGTTAACTTGTAATTAGTTTAAGCCTTGGATTTTGCAATTAAAACACTTAACTCTTTGAAGGCTGTTGAGACAACTATTATAGCTGTATTTATTTTGAGATTTTTAGGATCTTGCTCATCAGAGGCATCTATACTAGTCATGATGATGATCGATTCACATAAAAGTTTCTTCGGAGATGAGAGACTTATATACCTATATCCAATTTATATTAGATGCAGAGCGTACAAAATTAATAGAGTATATTGTGTCTTTGTCTGCCAACAATCTTTCGTGTGCGGAGGGATGTTATTAGAGAGCAGTCGCTATTGTTGATGTTCTTTAGTACTTTATAGGATTTTTTATACACTTAAACTATTTATCTTATAGATCCAGTATTAAAAGCGACTCAACAAACGTGGTTGGCCACTATTCTGATTTCAAAAGCACGCCACTTAAATGTAGTGTTAAAGCGAAAATGCTTTTAACTAATCGAGTTCCGAGACCCTCGTAAGAGATCTTAGTTTATTGTTATTAATGGTACAACATTATAGTCCGTATTGGATCGGATTTTAAGAGACGATGTGATTTGAGCAATAAGCTGCGAGGAACTTTAAAACTGACCGAACTGCATTCTCGGCTTGCTGAGAATGAATCATCTTTGGAGCTTGAGTTGGCACAAATAATAAATACCTCCGTATTACGATCACACAGGTGAAGGTATAAGGTACCTATGTAGTGTCGTCGATTTATTAGCACGAAGAACGGTAAACATATTCCGAGATGACTGTAATTGACGTGTTTACTGACTTAAAGAAAGTTTTATGATATGAGAAATTAATATATTCTAATAAGTAATTGATTATCGTTAATGTATTACTTTCTATTTTTTGGTTGGAAACTAATGTATAAATAAAAACAAACAGGACGTCGAAATAGACGCAAAATATAATAAAATGTCACATAAATATGACAAGTGCGACCTCGTCGGAACGGGAATTGGCGTCCCTGAGACAAACCACACGTCGTGACCCAGAATATGAAAATAATCCAGAATCACCTTGCGGCGGCCATCACGGCCAGCGGCGTTCTAAAATAAGGCGCGCAGGTGTGGACAGCGCAACTATTCCGAATGAGCTGGGTGGTGTAGAATGTAGATGCTCCGGCTCTTTGCAGATGATATTGTCAACAATATTCAATTTGTATGAAAGGTTCATTTCAAGGCAGGGGGAAGGTCACCGAGCGATTGTTTTTTGTTACGCGTCTACAATCCACATATCAGATGACAATTTAGTAGTGACGAGTTACGTATAGGGAGTTGATGTACGCAACGGTCGGGAGGAAACCATTGAGCTCATTGAGCACGCTCGTAACAATCATCTTGTTGATATCAATTTTAACTCGTAATGTCATCTAATTTTGTTTATAAAACAGCGCACTATTTCTCATAGTTCAAAGAATTGTAAATAACACGAACTTGTCACGGTATTTGTTTCAAGGTTCGCCGTCGGCTTGCCAAGAAATATATTCGAACCACTCAAAATTATAGACACCTTTCTGAATTTCAATGTCCGTTTAAATGAGCTCGCGGAGTAATGCGGGTAATATTGCAGTATCTTCGAGCCAATATAAGCTAATAAGTTGTGGCCTGCTTATTACGCTAGTTCATTACGCGGCCTTTATTTGTCTTGTGAAAATATCCCGCTGTCAACCTAGTTATTATTTATGCATTAGTCTCATTGACTGCCAAACTGCATTTTGCGCGACACATAAGTTGCTAGGCGTAGGCTTGGCACGGCCGAGCCCGTACACATAATCTATTCACAAGTTCGCAATGACAAGTCGGATTTGTTGTCGCTAATTGTTTCGATGTTTTGAACTGTGGTCTTGCAAAACAGTTTACTAAGACTGCATAATATTAGATATTTTCGGTACTTTTGTGTGGAGACTGGCTAGTATCAAGATATGAATAAAATAACAACATTAAAATGTTTGTCTTCTTCGACGATATGTGAAATAAGTAATAAACTACTTAAACTTAATTACCTATCAAGCAATAGATAAACATAAGAAGTCTTATTCATGTTCAGTTTATAAACCTATTTTAGTTATCGAATATTTTGTCCCTTTCGAACGACTTTTGAATTCAGTTTGAGCGAAGAAGACAAATCTTCGATAACTCAAATAGGTTTAAAATCTGCCTATGAGTATGATCCAAGAACGAAAGCGAAATAAGAAAAGTTTGGTAAGACGCTACTGGTTTCTTTTCGTCGGCGGCAATTACAAATTGTGAATAAGCAATTAATAAATAGTCATTCCACGAAAAGGATGAAAAAAATGTTCCATGAATTATTTACCAGAGAAACGGTCAACGAATAAATTACGGATCACACTAGTTTATTCAATAAAATCTTACCGGTTCGGTTTATTATTGAATTTTTATAATGTTTTTATTATATTATAACAAGTTATGGAACAAAAGTGAAAAATAATGTTTTGATGGTATGAGACAGTTTAGTCTCGCGGGACGACGGCAATATTCATTTTATTTTTTATTGCTTTTTACCGCGACGCAGGTTCATAAAATTTTTATTGAAGCTACAGTCGCAGCGCGTATGTCAGCGCAATTAATAACGCCCGCATTCTGTGCACAAAGAAATCCTCAGGTAAAAAAAAAAGAAAGTATTCCGCCGAAGGTCGGCACAAGGTGTGCTTTTTTAATACCCGTATTCCCCGAGGTATTTCTTGTGCTAGCCAGTTTTTGTACCTGCCATGAATTCGATTCTCATAGTTTTTATCTACTTTACATTGGTAAAGCTTAGTCATTTATTTTATTTCACTAAAGGCGTATTTTAAGACATTTGTGTTAATTTCGCAGTTAAAAGAAACTTGGACCGTATAAATTAGATAAAGCGTAGGTACCTATACGCACGTGCGCTGACCAATTGTACTATTAAAATTAGTTGGCCCAAATACTGGATATTGTTTAATATATTTCAAAATTCAATGTGCTGTTTCTTTAAATCGACAGAAAATTTAAATATGTCTGTAATATTTACTGATTCTTAGCTTTTATAATTTGCAACATGATAATGTCAGTTTTTATTATAAGTAAGTACCTTACGCGTCCTACAAGTTAATGGGCAACATTTTATCTGATCCTTAAAGCAGCAAGCTTGCATGCATATTGAGTACGATGCACATAATTATAGGTTTTCACTCATGAATGTGGAATAATGCAATGTATTACCAGAGTCTAGTAGCCTGAAGAATCTTCGTGGTCTTTTTAAACAAATTTAATATGTGGTAATGCGCAGAATTGATTAATACGGGATTCCGCATCAGTTATTACTCCTTACAACTGAGTTTTAATATTAAAATGCTTTGCAAGAGTTGCTAGGATTAAAATAGCATTGTAATGTACCTGTATCGGCATCCGAAGCTTTAAATGGCTCCGCGTTCATACTTTCACTATGTTCATTATAGAATACAGCTCAAGGTGTAACAAAGTCGTGTCCAAACGGGACTGCACTTTTGCAACACAATCACACTAAGAAGTTTCTTATGTGATGTACTTACAAAAGTTTAAAGTTTATAGTTTAAAATATTATAGTAAGTATTTTGAATCTGGTCATACCTATTTTGATAGTGGCCACCGGATATTGCTTACACATATTTTAATTTAAAAAATTTGAAGTACCCATTCTAAATTCAAAATCAAGTGATAAGGTCGCGCAATATTTGAGTCTTAATTTAAAATTTAGTTTGTCTATGATAAACATTTAACTAGGTGCGGTTTCGCCATTTATTTAACGGATTTCTCAGATTCCTAATTTAGTAATGAGCCGTTGGCTAACAGACCAAGTTTGCTTATTTTTGCAAATAAGGAGAAAATATGTGTATTTTATTAGATTTCCTGTTTGTTGTGGCTCGAATGAGATATAATCAAGAATATTAAAAAAGTAAAGCAAATATCACAAATCACAAATTCACTTAGGTATTTAACCAATTTAGAAACACTCTTTATGTAATTATTACCATGACAAATGGATACATTTTAAAATTAGTGACCTTTAACACCATGTTTATTGGTTACCCTTTTTAGTTATTGACTTTTTTATTTGGTTTTAAACAACAATACAACGTTTAGAATTAATTTAAGTGAATAAATAATAAACAATTCGAAACACGGAGTCATTCATAAAATATGCTGAATGAAATTCCGATTTCGCGTGTTAATGTTAAACGCCTTTATTCATAACTTCAAGGGTAAATGTAGGATAAAGAATGCGCGAGCTGCCGCGGACATGTTAAGTAAATATTTATGCTAATACAAATACATTTTTAAACTTTAAATTAAAACAATATACAGAGAGCGTTTGCAACACTGTTAGGATTAATAAAGCCTTGAGCGTAAATTATAATGTTACGTAGAAATTAAAATATCTTGAAAATACTTTGCCTGGAGTTATAGACCAATAGTAATGTTATCGGTTGAGACTAGCCACTAGTGTTAATTAAACCAACACCATGGTAGTACATTCGAGACTGCAATATTGTTGCATATCAAATCGATTATAAACCACAATTGGACACAGATTTGGTGTTTGGCCAATTTATAAAATATAGCTAGAAGCCACGGCATCCCACATAGAAAGAACTCTATAGCTTACTGGCTAGAGTTGGTTGCAAAATATATCTTATTTATTTATAATCTTTATTGTACACTACAGAAGCTTGACAAAAAAAAAACATTAAATTAGATAGCAGTACAAAAGGCGGTCGTATCGCTCGAAGCAATCTCTTACAAACTACCTTGGGATGGAAATAAGAGAAGGATAAAAGAGAGGGCAGTCAATAGTGTACCAATAGCTTGACTGATAAAAAATACAAATACTAATTATAAGAGGATTAAAATTAAAAAAAAAAAAAAGTAAATTTAATAATACATGTAAAATAAGCTACATACTAATTTAATAATAATATAAACATACAAACTACGTAATATATACATAAATACATACATACATTTATATACACACATAAGTGCACACATATCGCTCATACAATGGAACAACGACGTAATTACAAAAAAGTCGAAAATGATCTTAGTTAAAATATTTGATCCGTTACTGCGCAAAAAAAAAAAACAACTACACAGTTTTATACAAATTTATTCAGCGTATAAATAATTTGATTATCATGAATTTTACCACATTTTTGCGTCGTACGAATTGTAGTATACCAGTAATGGTTTGTTGTCTCGGTTTGTTCCGAAATATTGTATGATAATTAAAATACGAAACATGGTGTATAATTTAGATGTGCACATTAGATCGTTTTTTTTTTAATTAAACTATGTTCTTATTCGTATTATTTAAATATAATATGAAATATTCGCATACATGTCACCAAGAGATTTTATCATCCGAAGCCTATATTATTCCCTGACACTCATATTGAATCAATATTCTTGTCTATGGCATTTTAGTGCATTAAAGAATTAAATAGTGCCATAACAAGGGTCGCCTGACAGGACAATCGGTGATTACAGTGATTGATAGCGACAGCTTCTGGAGTCAGTGGGCGAAGATCATTGGACTACACATGATGACTAATGTAATGATTCAATGAGTTACCACTTCATTATATTGATATTGCCACCATTAACAACTCCGTAAACGGTCAGTTTGGTTTAGAATTACTAAGTGCAAGCTTGTATGATGATCAATTGATTTTATAATTCAGACAAAGAGTTAAACAGTGCGCCAATGTGTGTTCACGATTGAGAATTCATATTGTGGCAATTATCAAGTCCTTGTTATATGTGATTGTTGAATATTGTAGTTATTATTTGCACTATGATCAATTTATGTTAGTGTATTGCCATAAAGGGAATGTAGTTGTAAGCTAATTTTACTTTGGTGCCAAAGATAATTATGGAAACTAAAGTATAAATACGAAAATTTATAAATTAAATTTAAATGGGCGCGCAATGAAAATGGTTTAATGTAAAATAACAGATTACAGACACTTTAATACTGGAGAATCGCTCATGCGGAACTGAGAGTTAGTGAGCATTTTAATTACTTATTATAATGTCTTTTAACTTAGAAACTTAGACGGTCACCGATAGATGTATTTTTATAGTTATTTTGTAAATTTTACTGCAGTGTTTTGTCTCATCAATCGACACAAGACTTGATCTTAGTGTGGGGTCAGGACTATGTATGTGACTATTAGGTGTATTTATTTATTTATTATCATATAATGTATCATAAGTCGAGTGCAGAATTTAATGGCGGAATAAATCACGCAAGTATTCTCTGCTTGATGAGGTTACTAAAATAATCCCAGTATACAAAATGAGTTTACATCATTAATATAATTTACTTTTTAAACTAGCTACAAAGTTAAGATTTTAAAACTTGGCCTTCTATAGATATCGTAACAGAATTTGCGTCATAACGGAAGATTGTACGAATCATAAAGAAAATATACATACTTTCGTGCGTGTTATAAATAGTGAATTAAGGGCCCTACCTGAAGAAATTAAAATTAAAGCTAGCCCATGGTCAACTGGTAGATCGTGAGAAGTGCACGATTATGGATATGATTATGTCATGAAGTAATTGTAAAACAAATCGTCTTGCAATCAACCTATCTACTTATTCGCTGTATACAAACTACACCATTAAATAATAACATAATGGATATAAATCATACTGCTGAGCACTGGCTCCTGCAGAGAAAACAGGCAAAAAGCTATCACACCGGTATAGACTCCATGTTGATTAGAACAATGCTTCGCAAAAATATCGACAGGAACAAACTTAAATAAAAACCCATAAAATCATTTTCTAGGTATTGTATGGAATCTTAAACATTATTACAGCTTTTACAACCACTACTGCAACCAACCAATAAAGCATATTAAGTATGTAGGTATATAAATAAGGTTGTCTAATAAATAATACACGCCTTAAAAATACGAAGGTACAAAATGCTTCTTCATTTACAAGGGGACCCTAGAAAATAATTTTTAATGCAGAGTAAATTAAAATTTGTATAAAATAATAAAAATTTAAATGTGTAATTAAAGTAAGGAAAATATTTAATTATTTGAATTGAGCGTGAGTCATCTGATCACAGTCAGATGCGAAAAAGAGAATTTACGGACAAGTATTCACAAAAAATTTCGCAATGCGATAGTGATACAATTAAAGTAAGTAAAATATGATGAATTATTTATATTGATCATGAGTCATCTCATCACAGTGGGAAGCCAAAAAGAAATAAATATAATAAGTATGTCAATGTATATTTCAGTATTCATACCACTTGCTCTGTGTGCCGATATATTATATACTCGTATTTTTATGTCATCTATTTATTTCTATTTCATTATAGTTTACGACTGATGACTGTTTACATTATTTTGTTTGATATCGGGAAGATATAGATTGTGGATACAAATGCCGGAGTATTCTACAATAATTATGCCGTGGAATAAAATGGATGTTCTTATAACATATATTATGATTACGTACCTTGTAGAATTGATTGGGCTTAATATATTTACTTATCCTCACTGTTAAGACAATCTGTAACCTTTGCCAGTATATTTTCAGAGCAAACTATCCTCTATACATTAGTCTGCGATAGCCGGATGTAATATAACAAGAAGCTGATCTTATTAAGAGCGGTAATAGCCGTCGAGAGCAGGTGTAAAGGTGTGTCCGGGCCCGTTGCCAACACACCCACAATCAATTCGATAAACAATAACGTAACCGTTGCATGGCACATATTTATTATTACATTTTGTAAACACAGGCGTTGTCTGTAAAAAGTAAGTACATATATACCTTCTCTAAATTTGCTGATGGTGGGATTTTACTATCCGTTCTGATGGCGACCACCATAAATTACGGATAAATTACGTAAAAAGCAAATAAAAATATAATGTACGGATATATGTTGGATTCATATTTTTAAGTGGTTCTGTTCTTTTTATGTATTTACTGAGAGGATTTGGCTTATGACTTCAACGAAAAGCTCGGGTAAGCCGTAACGTATGTTTTTCCGGGAGATAATACATCCCTAGGCAGTAGGAATTAATAACTCGCGAAGATCTCGCAAGTCGCAGGTCGTTATTTGCTGTGCCATTATTAGGATGACGGAGTGATCTTTAAAATATTCTTGTTTTTAATATTCATAAGTGCGATAAATACGTAATTTCACATTCATTACTTCAAAGTTTTTGTGTGCTAATTAACAAACGTATTGCATTTGTAAAATCGAGATCAACGACCCACAATTATTTCAGTACAAATATGTTTAAAACACGCGAAATGTAACAAAATGTGCACACTTCACGTACTAGTGCTAAGTGTGTAAAGGACTCACGTTTCGCACGGTGTGTCATTTTGTGTGTCCGTGTAAACCTCGACTGGCTGTTTCAGTACCTGTAAGGAGAAATACACGATGAGCAACGAAAATAGGAACTTAAATAATATCTCGAGAAGAAAACAAAATCAGAGTAAAAAAAACTATAACACGTGGTAACGTATGAGGAAGTTGTAAAGGAAGTCTACGAACATCTAGAAATTGAGGAACTGTGGATGCTTTAGCAGCTTTTATGTGTGGAGGATGTGAGCCTTACGGATAAAATTACCTCAAAAGATGCGTGTCATTCGTGCTCAAGGTTAGGGTTAGCGAAGCTCTACCTTTTATAATTTATTTAGGTAATTTGCATTGTCTCGACAAAGTGACAAGAAATACAGTGCGGATCAGACAGTTTCCAACGACGAAAGATCATCATCTCTCGCCGTTCGACATAATTATACCGGCTAGATGGTAACTCCCATAAGAATAGAAATGATTAATTTGTGTAAATCACGCTTTTGTGATTCTAACTAATCTCTTTATTAAAGCAACGGCAGCGCTATAACTGCCATGGGAACAGATGGTATTAACGCGTGGGCTTGGAAATTCAGACGGTTTTCGTGCTACGATTTATAATACAGCACGTGTTAGTACGAAAATCCCGATGAAACGGCCGAACATGCTATTTCTGTACACCACTTCCTGTGTGAGACGTATTAGCGTGGTCTTTTTGTCACTAATTATTTATATTAAATGTATGTAATGATTTGGCCCGCGAATGCCAGTTACATAATACCGTGGCTTCCACCCAGTCTGACAAAATTCATCATCGTTTATCAGTCATGACTCAGCATTAATGGGCAGGCTCGTCCGGAGGGTACCACTATCTCGCAGGAAACCAATGTGATAGCGTTGCTGTCGCGTTTAGTTCGGTGAGTGAGATTTCCGGATGCCCAATACCCTTTCCTCTTCTCATTCTTTTCTTTCCTGTTCTCTTACCAATTTGATGGGCCGGCAACACATCCATGATCCAGCGTTGTGGATGTTCATGGGCAGCAGTGATCACTTACCATCAGGTGACTTGCTTGCTCGTTTGCCGAATTTCCTTATGCAATAAAAAAATCTTATATCAATTCCTACAATTTGTTGTCTTTTCATTTATGTATTAATTGTATAAGGAGGCTATTTCTCATAAAACATCATGTAGATGTGTTATAAACAGCAGCCGTACGGTGTACCCGCCTGTTAAAACATCGGTACGAAGCTATAAAAAAGGAAAACGGTAACTTACACATCGGCCATACGTTAAAAATAACCCCTTAATAAACCTACATACACGCACCATGCTTTATAAATACCAAACGAGCAAAATCACGTCTTTCGCAAACCGTGGCGTCTGCACACTTCCTTATGTAAATAATGATGTAATATCGTGTTGTGGTCAGTGTAAAATTTTACTGCACGATTTACTGTTGACGCATCGACCAAGCTATGTGATAGCGATATACTTTGTAGCGTTGGTTTTCGCTGACATGCTCGATCTGACATGGCTTGATGTTTCAACTGCCATTCTTTACATGTGGGTGTAATGTGTTTGGCATCAGATTGGTGCCTTATTTACGCTGACTTTGTCATATGATCATTATCGACCTTTGATTTGCCGTCTTTCCCACATTGATACTCCAATTACTCAGAAACGGTCACGCGTTTACTTCGACCTTCGCTTTAGAAACACCTTATTTAGATCTGTCGTTTGATATATCTCAATTACTTGTTGATACCTCATATTCTACGCATGACGCCATATGCTCATTTAGCAATTATGAAAAGAAAGATATTGAAAATGAAGGTAGTACCTAGTTGGAGTAATAAGATCAACAGATGACCAGCGACACGAGATTACAGGTTGTGTTAATATAGAAAGGAAGCCATTGCGAAGTGAACGTGTTCTAGTTTAAGGATCAGTACTTGTGATAAACAATTCCTTGCTAAAGAACGTAAGACCCAGTTCCACTTGCAGCATAACTATAAATATTAACCTGGCTACTGCCTCTTGTTAAAACATCTATTCGAGATTTATATCTAAATCAAATAAAGATAAACAGTTTAGCCGATCCATTAGATATCGAATCTTCGAAATTTAAAATATTGCCTGACCCGAATGCTAGTGTTTGCGGTAAATTCCGCAATTTTTTCGTATCTCTTAAAATGCCGATGTCTGTAAGCCCAGTCTTAGCGCAGTCAATCATTTGGACTTATTAATTCAACATTCCTCGTTTCACTAAACATTCTAGCGCGTGTCTGAGTACTGTGAATTTCTGAAAGTGAAACTTTAAGGCCATAATGTTACATATTAAAATGAAGCGTTAACTCAGCGTAATTTCAATAAATATTTGAAATTTTTATTCGTCTTTCATATGCGTCTTGTAAGATTTATAGGTTTTAAATGGTCGGTTTTATTGCAATAAAATACAAACTGATATAAGATATTAAAATTTCTTTTCGACTTTATGTAACGGAAATAAAATCGCTAGTTAGCTTTACATTTAAATTTAACAAGAATAATATTACTTACTTTACGAGTCAAATGTCTAATTTGATAATATCTCATTAATTGCCTTTGTCATCACGGAACCACCATTTTGAGGTAATTACGTTTAAACAACTCCATTTGATTGCAGCGTAGTTAAGTTGTAATAATTAAGTTCCACGGAGCACTGGCATTGTTTCTACCATTATGACAAGTAATACGTGTGAAGGAACTTGTGGAACCTACATTTCATACTTTATTAACATTTTATGTTTCTCTGTTCTGAATTTATATCTTCAAAACAGAGCATTAGTATTTTTGTTCAAACGATTTCTCTAATGAAAATAGTTCTGTTACACTGCTAATGATATTGCATAATTCTACTGAGAAAAAAATCTGCACGTACCTCTTTACTTAAGTAATAATAAAAACACCGCAAAAAAGATTAAAAATTGTTTTAAAGAGTCTTAGTTTTACTTGGGTTATTTTATGACATCCAAAATGTATTCATCTTTTAAAATCCAATCCTTTATAATACTTTTGAATCAGTATCTGGTTGAGTTGCAGGTCTATAGGTTAGTACCTAGTGTTTCACTATATCGAGCATTTTAATTGGATAGCTTTGACGCTGGAATTGGACTTTCCGAATGGACGAACACCATTCCATCTCCTACATTTGTAAATCTCACCTCGGCATAGCGACAGTTAATTTCAAAATAAATAACACCAAAATCGACGTAGAACACTTATTATCAAGAATCGAGTTAGGCACGACTTAAGCCTATGAATAATATGTATATTAACGAACAAGACAACGTTCCAGACGAAAGACAACAATAACAAATAACTGGCAGCTCGGTTCCGTGTCACTTATCTCAATGTTTTGAGAACATGTGTTTATTCGCATTGTTTTTGTGTATTCGCCATTCACATTACGATTGTTCAAATGCAAATTAATTGCAATTTTTAAACAACAAATAGTTCAAATGTCAAACTCCGTTCCAAGAATAGTGACATAAATAATCGTTTTACAAACGATTTGAAAAAGCTATTTTTAATAACATATAATTCGCGCCGGAGAAAAACAGATCACGAAACAAAACTATTACTGAAGTCATAAGACACAAAATTCCTACTTTAATGGTTTTTAAAAAGCTATTTAGTAAACAGGGTTAGCAAACTTAAGCGACATATAAAGGTACTAAAACTAGTCGGTGTATAAATTGCATAGACGTTGTCTTAATCCAACAAATAAAATCAGCATAACATTGTGCTCGAATGGTTAAGAGTTGTCGTGAAGGAATAACAATGCACTAAGAGCAACGCATTAATAAGCTTTTCTCCGTTTGAACCGGCTTTTCTCAGTTAAATCCAAATGGGGTCGAAAAGGCCATTGTGTGGTGCCATCGACCCTCGGGGTATGCTAAGCGAACGCGACTTACGCGTACATCTATTGTTTGTATTATCTCTAGGCTGAATAATTTGCATGCCGTCTGGTATCTATCAAGGTACACGCCACAAATCAGTCTGATAGTGACGTATACAGTTCGCATTCGGATATTCGTGGGATGAAATTTGTCTACATTATATCAGGAATTTATTGTAAATATGAGTTTGATTATATTTAATACAGTACAATTGTGTTATAAATCAGTTACACGTGAATATATAAATTTATTTTTATTTAAGACGGCAAACATAAAATGAGTGATCTTGTATCGTAAATTCAACAGCGGTGATGTTTGGATGATGCCTTAAAATTTCAACACAACGAATAACAAACGTTATTTTCGGATTGTATTCCCGTTCGCCAATATTATTATCATCCTATTCTAGTCTATTGCTACACACGTCACTGAGTATTTTTTGTGGCTTAGACCGATTACTTCGCGTCCGTTTTCGCAAATATTTGGAAAAGAACATCACAACCGCGAACCAATCGATTCGACGTTTACGGATGTGAAAACTATCATCTGGTTATGCTTGTTGTTTTTATTCCAAACGCAAAGCAAATAAATCTTTTGAAATCAATTGCATGACAACTGTTCTAAATATTTTACTGACGGAAATCTTATATCGAATACGAGGACATATCGAAACTTTAACAATGCAACATAAAAGTTTCGTAAAAGTAATTTATGTTCAAATAGTCAATGTTCGAATATTCGATTATTTGTCCCAACCACTAATAGCTACGTGGTTTTGGTGCTAATGTGAATATTTATTAATGTTACTTTGGAACTAAACGAACTTTTAATTCTAAGAATGATTTGGAAGATTTAATACAGTATGTTACTAATTTTTAGTATCGTACCGACATAAAAATAGAATTAGTTCAAATTGACACTGAAAGGAAATGACAATGAGGTCATGTCCAACATGCAACATATTATAAAGCAGATAAAGTAATCTACTGAAATGTTTTTAAGCATGTAGGTTATTTCGATTAAGTTTTATAGGTTACTCCACTTGAATAAGTTAATTTAACAGTATTGAAATTTATATTTACAACCTTTGAAATTAGAAGAAGAATAATCATAAACATACTGCTAAAAATTACATTGTCTAACTTCACAATTAGTTTAACGTAGAAACGTTGTTATTTGTTTAAAATCCTTGCATTGTGCAAACTTTAAAATATGTGCAGCAAGCTTTGTGCCTATAAGTTGTGAAACCTGATCTCACATTTATTATGACGGAGACCGCAAGTAAGTAACCTTTTCAATCAATATGCTAAGGCTTTCAAATGGCACAATACCATGTTTAACGAAGAACATACTTATATCCTTTTGAGGCGAGATCGTTCCAAAATATTTGATCCAGCTCGAGTCAATTTAATTAAAGATTTTATGCCCGTTGAACTGAAGTAAACATCAATTGAGTTAGAAACGAAGGGTGAACTTACTTGATGATATGCAAGTTAGGACCATTATGCTTAAGAGAAGTGTGAATCTTGGTTAAAGAGCGACTTATGTTAAGTGGATATTATCTTGAGTCGCGTCGTGCTTCGAAACGGCTTGTACGGATAATTGCTAATTTGCTATTAAAGCAAGTTCGTCTTTAAACCGAGTCTTTATGAGAGACTTTAAATATTCTAACATAACACTGGGATAATTGGTTGTAATTTTTAAGGTCTCGTCGTTTATCAGCCCGCATTGGGTAATTGCGTTGAAGTTTGACGTCCCTTTAACGTGAAGGTCATTCGAGCTCAATATACATACGCTGATCGTGTTGTAAGTAAAGACTTAGCAATATAAATTTACCTCTGCTTGAAAACAGACGATGTAATTACATATTGTTTTACAACCGGAAAGAAATGAAAGCTATTTAACAAAATGTAACACTATATTTGTAAGTCGCTGCGGTTACCCTTTTGTGGACAATGTGATATTTTGAACGAGCGAACAAAAGCGTTGGTCAGCTATTCATGCTGTGACAACAATGAGCCCCGGCTTATTATGACGAACGCACCTACAGACCGCTTAATTTAATACAGTCTACTTACATGGTTAGTTTGAAACGATGTTGGAGTTTCTTACATTTTCAGAGATTTTTGTCTTTAGTACGAAAAGTATCTTATAGAAATCAAATAACGTGGCTATGTATATGTGCATTAAATATTCACCAAAAGGAAATAACATATTTAGCCAGGGTCGTCCAACAACAATTTACATTCTAGACCCAAGAAGCCGTTGTATGAGTTTATTATTAGTAGGGCCCTTTCGTTTGTTTCTGGAATAAAATACCCTAATATTATCTCGGTCTAATGCAGTTATTTTGAGATGGGAAAAACCCTTTAATACATTAACACACTGAAATTTACTTGTACATATTGCATATTGGCTAACATTCCCTATATGTTGTACGCAGTCGATAACTAATAGATTTAGAAGTCGCACAAGAGCATACTGAACGACTGTCCCGCTTCATGTAAACAAGGTTTATTGAAGGTCTGTCGAACTATAACAATATTTTTCAACAAATACATGTGCCAAAAGTTTTGTAATAATACTCTCGACATTGGGGGTCCTTACTGTCTTTCATTTGCTCCCTACTCTCTCTGACATTGTTCGTCAGTTGGGTAATTATATTAATTAGCACATTACTCGTGATAAAACGACAAACATTAGCCAAAACTGCTCCACCCACCCACTAGCAACCCGATCATTTGGCAGTAGCTGCAGAATTCACGTTGGCGTACTGTTATTTATGGGCTATGCCTTCAAGAACACAACATACCTGATTGATATATTTCATTGTTATTCATTAGTTTTCCGCTGATATCGTATTACAGATCAAAAGTATGATAGTTTTTTATTATCTAAAACATGAAAACATGTAATGATTACATAGCCTAGAAACGGTGTCGTGACGGCCTGAATGCCATTCTCATGCTTATGGTTTGTCACAGTTACAGCTCAAGAACGTTAAATATAAGAAAGCCCCGACGCTGTCTTCATAATGTTAACATCTATTTTAGCCAATTAATATAGACGTAAACATTATAAATATTTTTGAAATAATCTCTAATAATGATATTGTTGTGGAGTGAAAAACGATAAAAACATTCTGCAAGACAGTGGGAACGTGCAAAGGAAATGAAAAAGTAATGTCAAAGGAAACGAAATTAAGAAAATGCGACAGTCTAGAGAGTTTCATTAAAATTCGCTTCGAAGCATTGAAAGGAGGTTTAGTTCTTGAGTTAAATTGGATGAATACCTTACGTTTTGATACTACAACTAAAGAAATCGTATTGCAACTAGATAATGCACTGAATACAAGTGAGGTGCAATAGAATCGTGAATAAACCTTTAAATATCTAAAATATTAATTAAATTGACAATATCTGACGATAAAACAATAGCATGAGGCATTGTTATTATTATTAAAGATAAAAGATAAGACACGATTTGCAATCAAGGTTATCACGAACCCTCAAGGAATTTCATGACTGAATGTCTCGAATGCAATAGTCCTTCTATATGATCGAAACACGTGTTCAGTGTATCAAATCGAGTGGAGCAAAATTATAAATCTTGCATCTAACCAAGCGGTTGTACAAACTTCCATATAAATGTACAGTGGCTTTGAACCATACATAGACGCAGGCCGCTTAAGGATATGCGTGTCATGTAGTAATCCTTTAAAAGAGTAACATATGTATAATAGAACAATTAAAAGTCCGTAGTATACGATTACGACAGGTTTTAAAACATCTGTCAGCACTTATGGTAAAAATAGATTGTGTTTGGTCGTAAAATTTAATTTTAAATGGTGTATTTTGGTTTGTATCATTTAAAAGTATTGATGAATGATTTTACCGTTTTGGGATGACGCATTGCATTCTCTGATATTATATTATGATCAGCAACTTATTAGTCGTTAACGTATTACATGGTATCATGGTGCAGTCCCTATTAAATGTAAATGAAATATTTTTTCAATGCTCAGGTTTCTATAAGCCAATTTAAATTGTAGATATAGTTTATTGAGGATGGTATATGACGATCCAGACATCCTGTGAGCAATCGTCAGTTAATAAAAATACATTCGCACCGCGAACCATATTGGTAATACAATGAACTGCGTGTATCTGCCGGTCTAGATCTGCGTTAGGATAAGAAATCTGAGAGTGTTCCATAATAAGAGTTCTTGGAATAATTTTCAACTGCGATTTAATTTTAACTAAGTCAGTGTTTGATATATTTATATCGTGTTTACCAGATTGTTTCAATGTAATTAAATTTATTCAATTGCTTTGCGTTTGCGACTTAAAATACGAAGAGGAAAATGAGGCATTTGCTTTAAAATGTATTAAATTACCTATAAACCAATTAGGCGACCATAAATATTAATGACTGCATGGACTATCCTCAACTTATCATTTTATTTTGTGAAACCTATAATATTCTTAGAGATAGTTTCATTCAATGATTTGCAATATACTGATGTCTGGTAAAAAACTGGTTTGGCATAATTCCTCAAACATGTTTCGGTTCAATGGATTAGATTTGATTCGCTTATCAGGCGAAGACCTTTGCGGCGCGTACCGTGTTGTAAGGTTTAAGAAAATTTGTTATTGCTGATATGCTATTTTTATAACGACCGATGATTACCCTGTAATTAGAAGATTCGTGTTTTTCGCATTTTTATTCATATTAACTGTTAAAATGTTTTTGTTTTCGAATAAAATATGTTAGTTACGTGATTTTGGTTTCATTTCTTGTAAATAATTCAAGAAAAGTATCAGTGGGAAATTGTTGTAACAGAGGCCATAACCCGTTTTAGATGTGGCGTCACACATGTTTAATAAAAAAATGCAATGTAATAATCACCCAAAAGGAGACTAGTGTGCGTGAACTCATAATCGCATGTTTGATCAATAAAACGCGAGGCTTATCATGAGCTTATCAAAGTGACGCAATCCAAACAGCTCCCGTTAATCATTCACATTGATACATTTGGCCACGTCTGTTATGGAGCGTTGCGGAAGCAACCTACGCATAGGTGTCTTCCAAATATCACTGTACGGAATCCGACATGCTACGCGGCATTGACGACATTGTCACGTCCGAAATAAACACCCAATAATAATCTGTTTATGTATGACTAATTAGTGTTGTATAAGCGGAAACATTAGTCAAGAAATTGGAATGGTCAGGTTTCATTCATAAACAAGTTCCAAATCGTGTTTGGGCAATAATGTGGGTCGAATGCGGCCTGAGCTACCAGCTGCAGAAGGCAGCTGTCACTTGGATAACTCTACAGCCCCTCATTATTATTGTATTTTGTATGGGCAGTGGGCATTCCATTTTTAATATAGTAGGTCCAAAGTACAAACTAATAGCATATTGTTGGTCTGATGGAAATGAGTTCGATGGATGTAGGTTTCATACACGGGTTTATAATAATCCTTATTATACGACAAAAATCCGTGCGGGTTACGCATGGGTACTCTCCATCATATAAAAAGCGCGTTATTTTTGGCGGATATATATCTCATAACATAATCAGTTCTAGGACAGGAATGATAATGTTCACAGTAAATTAAAGACTGCTAAAAGGCAGAGTGTCACACTGAGTGTGGTCTTGACGCTTAAGGTTTCTTCACACAGACGATCCTGACCTAGTGTTTAATTACCTTGAATCACATCTCATTCAAGTAACTTTATGTGTCACGAAGTTGTTTCTCGCCTTATACTGAATACGAGGAAACAGATCAAAGGTGCCATAGCTTGTGGCTAGTATATTTAATTTTGATGCATTACGAATGTAAGTGTGTAAGTAGAATACATATAAAAATATTTTTAATTTCGAATGTTATTTAGAATTATATACTCCTCGTAGACTGTGCGGAATTTTGGCTGTAACACTTCTAACTGTAGTTTTTTAGAACACAAGAATAATAGCTACTTTTAGTAATGCAAACGTGAGATTGAAACAGTAGTGTATGATTTACAAACGTGTATTTTCTTTTTGATTATTCCAATATATTTTGACATAAAAGTATAGAGTATTTTTGCACATCGTCCGTGATATCTGTGGCGGACAGCTGGGGTCGGAATGAATAGTAATTGAATGCATCTCCCCTCTCGTCGACTGTGGGGCTTGTCTAAAAGATTATCGGGGTGATACAGGCAACTATTATTACCACGGCGCCTTCCAATGAAAACTACACAGTGTGGTTTATGTTTACATCCAGACGATTTCTTGTTTCCTATGAAACCTGTTGACCCAGTTATGACGTACCCAAATGTTAGTAACGGTTTGTTTTATATATTTGCGGTTAAGACAGCGGGACCAAATCATGCATTTGAGTAACAGGACTGCAATATTATATTCTGTTTATGTTCTTACTACGTTGGTTCACAATGTATCTTTTTTTGTAATTGTTTTTACTTTTGCTTGGGGTATTGGATTATCATAAAGATAATAGTGTACTAAGAATTTGTTTGTGCCGAGTAGAGCTATAAGATTACTTCCTATCACAAGTTCGACCGGAAATAAGTTCGAAGAATTGTAGGTGCCGCTATTGGTACTTCTACCTGCCACTTTGAGAATGTGAGATTTCTACCTCACCCTATGTTACGCAGAACTTGCACAGACTACAATGCATAGGTGTATAAACGTGTGAATTGTGTTCGAAATGATTAGAAAATATGATACATTTCCAGAGATCTATGAAATGAAAACTTGAAACAGTCTGAGGAAAATGAAGACTTAAAGGCAGCGCTTTGATTTTTTGCTGTTTTCGTTCCAAACTGCCGTTTCCGTGCATTTAACGTTTTAACGTGTTCGGCACAGTAGCCAAAACTGATCGTATGTTGGAAATAAATTTAGTACCCACGATTTTCTAATTATAATAGCAAGTGAGTGTAAGCATTTGCGTGGGCGAGTGACCAGAGGCGAAAATAGACGTTGTTGGCATCGGATCGCCCGGCGTGACCAGCCCGCCTGTCACTCTGACAAGCCGCCTGATTTTTCTTAAAAAACAACTGACAGACGGAAAACTGCAAATACATGTCTATTCTGTTATTTTCGGCGCGCACGAAATAATTAAGCTTCATTAATTTCGCTATCTCTGTTGACTTTCAACTATCTTGAATGTAGGGACCGTTATTACAGAGAATACGCGTATAAAATGATCTGCATATTGCTCTGTAACAGTTTCTTTTTAAATAAAAAGTAAACATTGAGAAGCCTAGAATGTATGTATTTGAAGGTAAAATTAACAATATAATACTGGCCTTTTACTGATACGCTCGCGTAAAAGTTTTATTGAAAATTGTATTAGCATTAAGAATTAAGATTTAACATTTTAACTTAGTGTTTCTACGAAATACTTTGTGAAGAGCTGAGCAGGGATTACGGCCTATCGAATTTTGTGTAAAATGTAATGATGTTTGGAGCAAAGTCCCCTTCAAATAAGCGGAGAATATTTGTGGACGGGGGTGTTGTACATAGATATTAATTATGTATTGGGGTTCTTAGGATCAGTCGAGATAACTAAGTTGAAATGTAATTTGCCTAACAACTGGATAGAATTGCGTAAGGTGATTTACTCGCTTTATTATTTATGAATACAAGACTAAAACTAAAATTATTTTTGATATAAGCTTGATTTTCATAGAATGATTTCAGAATGACATCAGCAGCAAAAACAAGTGCATACTTTTAAATAAAATTTGGTACAGATTTTACGGTAGCAATAAATAGATTATAATGAAAATTATACACGTTTTTATTTTTTTCTATACATCTGTAAAATGAAAACAACTGAGGGACAATATTTAACAGGTTTTCTAAGGCTCAAATGGTCTCAAGATTTTTGTCCATTAATATACCAAATTACGATATTCAATCCATCATCATTACAGCGAAATTATATAAGAAATGTAAATTAATAAGCTGGATTCCTCATTAGAAGTTTATGCAGCAGTTGGATAATGTAAGTTTAATAAATGGGCTCCTAGCCATGGCGCATGACGATGACATACAAAAAGTAAACGCAGTGCCATGAAATACGCTTGCATTTTTCTCTATGAAAAACTCCGTACAAAAATGTACATGGAAAATTGTTGTATAGGAATAAAAGATAAAAGTGTGCCACATTTTTTACACGGAGTGTTTTATTCCACTTTCACAGAGTAAGATGTAAAAATATTGGTAGATGTCTTTTGTCCACCTGCCAATTTGAATGCCGTACCAATATAGTTAATGTACAAGCATTATTTCTTTTAAATACTGGTTTATAAATTTAAACTTATTTTCCCTGATAATTAAATAATTGGCGGACGTAGTCGGTGGTATCCACTGAAGAGGAATGTGAATAGTGTAGTGTGTTTTAGTGTAGTTAGGTGAAGTAGAGCTCATATTGAATCCTGTATCACAAACCCTTACCCTGTATATATTCTTTATTTTGGTATTCTTAAAACATAGTAGTTATATCACAAATGTTTAGAGGTTGGTGCGTAGTTACAAAGCATGAGATTAAGGAACGCATTGGGTGCAGCAGTGGGCGGACCGATGCGACGCCTACTTATCTGCTATCCAGTGTTTTGAAACACTACGTAGAACTCGCAACCCGTGAGAACTGACGCACTAATGCAAGTTTATGTATACATCTGACTGTTTGTTTTCATTTTGAAAATGTATTTTTGTTTTCTTTTGAACTCTGATTTGGACTTTGTTTTTTCGGTCTCATTGCTATTTGTTTGTAATGTTTTCAAAATCTAGATAACCAAATAATATGGATACAATCAAAGACAAGAAATTTAATGAGAACATACTATTTAGCAATTACAAAACGGTGGAACTTGAAATATCACAATCAAATTCTAATTACATTGAACGGTAATAACCGAAACCTGTCCTCTTCACCGCACAATCACAAAAATAAAACACATTCTATGCATGACATTAAGGTATAGCGTAACAATGATGAATTGTCGACTATTACATAAAACTTGAATTATTGGTAGACAATTTATTAACTTGTTCCTAATAATAATGCCGTAGGGTCTATAGTTTAATAGATCTACGAGCCAAGTGGGATTGTCCGCGGAACCGGTCCACTTAAAATAATATTATTGATGTAGCCAACAGTACTGAACGTTGCATGTGCTTTTATCAGAAAAACCAATGAGTAATCTACACTGTGACATGTTTATTGAAGGTTTGGTAACTTTAAACTTTCACTTTATGAGTCAAACTTTAGTTTTCCGTGTGTTTAGTTTTTGTTATGTCCCAGATAAAGTTGAAATGGGTGTGACGGATCGAGAAGGTGTTCGATAGCGAAATGGAAACGCGTAATTCAAGTTTGTCGAGTCGAGTCTGTTTACTTTGAATTGGTATTTAATCAAAAATGCTGTTATAAGTGACATTCTTAGGAAATTATTCTACATTCTATTGTAAGTTATGTGTTACTTTTTATTTTAATACGAATCTCATTTCCATTTTTTGTGAGTGTTTTCTCCTAACGAACTCTTTGTGTGCATTTCTTATCAGCGATTAAAATTATCTACACAGATACGGTATCATGACTGGGCATTTCTTACGTACATTAGTTTCAAAAGATTAGACATAGCTAACGTTTGTTTACGCTCGTCTTCAGTTCGGAAAGCAGGTTCGTGGTCAGTGGGCTGCGATAACACTTAGAAAGTTACATTTCTCTCGCTATTAAGTAAATGTAAATTTATTCCGCCGCGTCGTTATCGTGTCGTAGTTCAATATTCAAGGTCGTTTACTTTTGTTCCACTAAGATTAGGCTGTAGATTGTAGAATGCATGACCGGTGAATGTTGTCGCCGGTATTGTTCCGTAATGGCAAATTAAGCTGACAGCAATGCCAGTTTAGAAAAAATAATGTGTTAAATTAATTGTCTTTAAATTTAACTTAATTTTTAAGTACTCCACAAAATATACACCTAGTCTTTTAAAAGGTACACTACCATTTATAACTGTAGATACAGCGAATGTCATTAAAATTCGTGATCACTTAGAATTGCTTTTAATATCAGCCAAGACAGCTTTGCATCAAACTTCGCATTTCATCAGCGAACCTTTTATAAAGTCTCCGCTCATTAATCAATCTGTCGTGCCGGCAAGGACCCGGTTTTAGGGCAGACAAAAAACTTCAACTCAGATAGAACCTGGATCGCAGTTCTACGAGTCGATCATATATTTTTAAAACAAATGACGTAGTTGTTTAAAGTAGATTTATTCAGAATTCCTAATGTGTGTTCCGAGAAATTCGATCAGTCAACGCTACCACAAAGGGAGGAAGGAAGTGGATTCTACAAGAGCACTGCGTGCAGGCGAGCGCTTTATAAAAATATTTTATTTCACATGTGCGGTTTTGACGCCTTGCATCGGAAGTGGATTTTTTAAACTATTCTTTACACAGTTCATGTAGGTTGAATAGAATTCATAGAATTCAAAGAAAAATAGATTCAAATGTGCAGGGATTTGTTAATCTTTCCGGTCGATACACAATGAAAAAAGTTAGATGTATAGATGTTAAAACATAATAATGTATTAAGTATCTGATGGTATAGTGCAGACATTCCTTATTTGGGAGAGAATTCTATGAGCCCGGAGACTGTTATCCAATTTGTTAGAACCATGAATCTAAATTATAGAAAACGTACTTAACCTGGCTTCTCTTAAAAATATTCTATTGACATTAAGAAGATTGTATACAGATTGCACACTGAACACGTCTTTCAACAAAACACGCCAGTTACCACTTTATCTTGTATTCATTGTTTGGGTATAAATCTGTCAAAAACTACTTATCTGCTTCTTGTAAAGGTTGCTTAATCCACGGTCACTACATTATTGATATGCAAATGTTATTTTTACTATAGTTTGCCGTGGAAAACCTTAGAGGTATATGCAGCAATAGATTTCCTGTAAAAATTGTAAAGATGATAACGAAATATTTTGTGGAATATTGTTCTTATGATTTAGATTCATAATTGATTCATAGGTTATTGTACCGTTTTGTGTAACGATCTCAGTAAGGCTAGTCGTTAGTTAGACTAAAGTACTAAAGAGAACGCACGATGGCGACCAAAGTTCGCTGCATCGTAATGTTGTGGAATAATTGACACGGACGCACATTCATTTTGTTTAGTATGAACGTATGCGAGTGAGGAGTTGCAAGCCGACACTGTACCTCGACTCTTGATCGAGTGCCAAAAGTGAGCTAACAACGACAAGGAAAAAATAGCCGTGTCAAATGTTACGTAAGTAATATCATACTTCTACGTCAACATATTTCAGATCGAATTAGCAAAATGTTTAATTTTACCCAGTATTGCCTTCGACTTGTCGCGCAACTATACATTCCATTATTACAAGCTCACACACGAAAACAATTGAGGTCGACAGTTTTTATCATTTGTTAAATTAAAACAGGAAATTTCGAAAAGAGTACGCGTACACGGAGGACATGCGACATACTGCATCAGCTTATCGCGTGTCAATGACCTCGTTCACAGGAATCGCGCGGAAGGTATGCCAAGGTGATCACTCTTTAACTAATGACAAGGTGAACCATTCCGATAATACCAATTGGAACAAATGCCATGGACCCAATGTATTGAGTTTACCTGCACTCGCATTACCATTCTCATTATACTTATTTCGTTACCTGCGGGTCTAGTTCGTGAATAAAACATTGGGCACATTGATTTAAATCCTTGTGGTGTCCATTTAGCATTATTATCCTGACATAATGTCTCTGTAAATGTTACAAATAACGAATAAATCTCAAATAACTGCTGGCAGCATAAACGCTCGTATTATATCGATAGACATTAGTGGTTTCATGTAAATTTTCTATTTTATAACCAGTTCCGAGCTCGTCCTCACTTTCACGCCCGATTTCTAGTGTAACTGGACTCTATTACTATTAGTAAATTGAAAGCCATGGGCGATTTAGTGGTTTGGTCGAGTGACATGACGTCATAGTTTGATACTCCGATATGAGTAATTAATTGGACAGTGTGCGGTTCAGGTCGCGTGGAGCGGGCTAGGGTTGTGGCTTGTGCCATGTGTGATGTGAAGCGCAGCACGTTGAGAGTGTGTGCCAGTGACCTCGTTGCGGAGGACTGATGTCCCTGCACGTCGCGGTGTGAGTGCGACTGGTCGGGCGACTTTTCCGCGCAGACGCATCTCAAGTTGTCGACCGCGACATTGACCCGCCGTACATGTACGGCCAATGCACCGTGTCGCAGCCTCTTTGTTTATATCCTGCGAGGCCTACCATGCAAACCTCGGTCGTTCGTTGTCCCCATGAGTAATTCATCTAACGTAATGAACGTGGCGTACAGACTACAGATACTGACGCGTGTTGGCCGCTCTAACTGGGCCAGAAATTTTGAAACCTAGCGAGCTGTTTCGCATATCGATATCGCAAGCGTCGTGTGTTTCTTAAACTATAGTTGTTTTAAATGCTAAGGAAATTTCTCTTGCAGTTTACGTAACTTAAACCGTCGTAAACATCGAAAAAGTTTCGAAATATATTTTAAAATGCAAATGTTTACGAACATATAATTAAAATAATTGTATTTTAAAAAAGTTGGATTAAAAAAGAGGCGAAATGGTACTTTATAAAATTAATGTGCAAGAAATAACATACATAATGCTACACTAGTAGGTAATATAACCAGGCACAATACGTGGAGAGTTGAATGGTGCCGTAAGTCGTTAATGACATTCCACTGGTTCGGTAGGGAGTGCGTCAGAGCAGGCGTCAGACCAATGGGTCACAGACAGGCGCGAGTGCTAGTGCTCATTGCAGTTTTCATAGACCACAGCGAGCGAAGCAATTTCCTGAAATACGGGATTCATAGTGACGTAAAGTCGGACGCCCGCGCTTTCAGCGGCGCCTGCGCTGGACCCATTTTAGGACATGACTAACGGAAATTCGACTCCTCTCTCTCTGGCCTGCTCCCTCCCGTGGGAAGCGGCGTGCGTCCGTCTCGCTCGCACGAAAAGCTTCAAGAAATCTTTTAATAGTGTCCACGGCCGCGATCTACTTTCAATTAGCGGCGGGAAATGAACAGGGATGTTTCAATTTTTGAAAATGCGCGCGAAATTCGTTAAATTACACATATTTTATTCTGTGTCGTTAAATTAAAACTTTTTTTGAGATCCCGTGTACCTTATCCTGTGTCTAAAAATAGCTACTTATTCTGATAAATTTATCAGCAGGCACAATTTATACACTGGGTCCAGATCAGATGTAGTTCGCGCACAGAGAAGTGTTACTACACTCACATCAACAACTTTGAGTACCACATCGATTTATTGATATTTTTTAAATACGCAAACATGACTCACGACAGAGATAAAATTTTCCTCACTTTAAAATTCAGTGCATCCGAAACAAAACATAAATTATGTTAGGTTTACCCACCGATAGCAAAGTATTCGCGTTTATGTAAGGTGAGTAGAACTGACCTTTTTCTGTTGCTTCTCCCAAGCCGGGTCTAGCAGACCCTCGCGCTCCCACTCCTCCTCCTGTTCCATGTATCCGTCCCCGTACACCCCGCCATCATAGTTATTTGTTAACACCCCGTTGTCCATCATCATGGTCACCGCACTGACCGTCGATTTCGATGTTCGTTCGAGCCTATGACCGCGAACTCGCGTGTGTTAGTTCGTACCGCGCACTGCAACAGGCAGCCGGCCGTACGCCCGCTGCAAGAAGACTGGCGCACGAGCGCTGCTAGCGGCGGCGTGAGGAACTTTCGTCGTGCGTTCCGTTTCACGTAACCAAGTGTCAGTTAGAGGCGCGACACGATAGAACAAAGTGGAATGGTTCATATCTCGGAAGCGCACGCGCGGCTCAAAGTGGGACAAACTTGCTATACAGTATACATCATTATTTTTACTCAACATCGCATGTGAAATGGTGTTTTACAAATTTAGAAACTAAAGTATAAGTCGGTGGCTATATTGTTAAATGAATGTGTGCTTTGAGGCTATTTGATAAATAAATAATGTATGTTTTTATGAAAACCAATGGTTTGAGAAGGTTGCGCTGTTTTAGCTTTGTTGTATTTTGGTCAGCTTCTTATTGCCACAAACATGTAGAAAGGATCTATTGTTTAAGAAATAATTAAATAATAGCGCTAAATAATTTAAAAATAACTTAACGAATGCTTTAGTTAGCCATGAAAGTTATACCGGCATTTTTCGTAAATCCGAACGGCGCGGCGCGGCGGCACGGCGCGGCCGCGCAGAATTGGGTATTCTACCCATTTTCAAAAAGTCTTTTAAGTTGTTCCTAAGATTAAGACAAACTATTTAAAAAAATATCAAATTTTTATTCGCTCGGCAAGTCCAATAAAAAACCACTTAAAATTTAAATTTTAAATTTATGCGCGCAAATATGTGAAAACGCTAGGCGCCCCATGTTCCTTTAAAATGATACGTCACTCAACCAGTAAACAACCTGTGTTTGTATGAGCTCTTGGACACCGGAGGGGGTATTCTACTTACGGAATGACGTAGAATCGTTATCCATCATGGCGGCAGCCGTTTCACATATTTTTAGGACAGATAAAAAAATTGAAATTTTCAAAACGAATTATAAAATTTATTCCTTGGAAATAAAAACTGAAATTAACATATACTTATTGCTTAATGCTCTACTATATACATTTATAGTTTTTAGATTTTTTCTTTCTTATAGTAAAATACCCAATTAAACGTGACTTCTATCATAAAGTCCCGCATGCATCTTTTATTGTAAAGAAAAAATAACTTTATTATGAAGGCACTTAATGGCAATTTTACGTGTGTTTACCTAATAAAAGCGCTTTCATTTGAACAGGAATTATTAGTGCACAGCTGGTCAAGTAAACTGTTTGAATTTACTTATATTATTTTTATGATGAACGGAATTGAAATTGCTTAACTTTATATTTATAAGTGACTAGCATTTGCCCGCAACTTCGTCTGCGTGTTTAAGATAATGTAGACGTTATATCGATAGAACTATTCCATTGTAACCTCTACGTAAACTTAAAACAAAAATCAACATGCAGCATTTCTATTTCCAATTCTGACTCTGAGTTTAGATTATCGGATCAATGGGTTCGTCAGTTGTCGATTCAGAGACCAATCGGATCAATAAATAAAAAGTTCAAAATGACGGCCAACATTTTCAATTCTGAATACAACTTTTGATTATCGGAACTCAGATCGGTTTTGAGACCAATCGGATCAATACATAAACGGCCTTATTCATATACATTTTTGAAACCTATTTTAGGTATCGAATGTTTGTTTTCTCGCTCAAACTGAATTGAAAAGTCGTTCGAAAGGGACAAAAGTTAAATATTCATAAGAATAACTTCAGCAGTTTTATATTCAATACAAATTTTTCAACCCTTATTTTTACTCCTTTAGGGTTAAATTTAAGTTAACAGAGTACGCACTTATTTTTAATTTTAGATGTGTAATTATAGTGTCAAATTTGAAATCGGCAACATCAACGGTTGCGGTTTTCCATACAAAATTATTTTACCCTTTTCACCCCCTTAGGGGTTTAATTTCCAAAAATCCTTCCTTAGTACTACCCTACGTTATAAAAGAAATCCCTGTGTAATATTTCAAGTTCCTAGCTTCAGTAGATTCGGCTGTGCGTTGATCCGTCGGTTCGGTTCTACAAAACTTCTACCATTATTTTCATCTCTTTAGGGTTAATTATAAGAAAAGCAAGTATGCAGTTATTCTTGTTACAAAATGAGTAACTAAACAGCCAAGTTGGAAATCTGCAACTTTAACGGTTTCGATTTTCCATACAACAGTATTTTACCCTTTTCACCCACTTAGGGGTTGAATTTCCAAAAATCCTTCCTTAGTGCTACCCTTCGTCATAACAGAAAATCCTGTGTCAAATTTCAAGTTCTTAGCTTCAGTAGTTTCGGCTGTGCGTTGATCCGACACATTGTTTTTACAAAACTTCTACCCTTATTTTCACCCCTTTAGGGTTAATTATAAGAAAAGCGAGTATGCAGTTCTTCTTGTTTCTAAATGAGTAACTAAAAAGTCAAGTTTGATATCTGCAACTTCAACAGTTTCGGTTTTCCATACACCAGTATTTTACCCTTTTCACCCCCTTAGGGGTCGAATTTCCAAAAATCCTTCCTTAGTGCTACCTTACGTCACAATAGGAACCCCTATGTAAAATTTCACGTTTCTAGCTCCAGTAGTTTCAGCTGTGCGTTGATCGGGTAGGAAGGAAAACACCCAGTTTCTAAACATTTCAACCCTTATTTTAACCCCTCTAATGTTATTTTTTAGAAACATAAAGTATGCAATTATTGTTGTTATTGAATGATTTATTAAACTGCCAAGTTTGACAACTGTAACTTTAATAGTTTAGATTTTCCATACAACAGTTTTTAACCCTTTTCACCCCCTTAGGGGTAGAATTCCCCAAAATCCGTTCTTAGTGCTACCCTACGTCACAATAGGAATCCCTGTGTAAAATTTCAAGTTCCTAGCTCCAGTAGTTTCGGCTGTGCGTTGATAGGTCAGTCAATCAGGTTCCTCTTTTATATATATAGACAACTAGGTCAACTTTCATAGTCTTACGACTAATTCATTCCCATGACTAATAGGAGTTGTTTATAACAATTATTATGAGTTATTATAATATGATTTTTGGAACCAAGTTCCTTATGGGACGATGCGGAGGGGTACCCTAACCGGGAAAAAACGTCCGTAACGTAAGATTTTTACTCCACGGATGAGTTTGACATTCTAAATTTAAAAATTTAGGAACTTCGCAAAATCGCATGGTGTGGTCGGATGGGACCTCTTAGTTGCACATATTCACTCGCAGCAATATTTCACTTTTTAAAATTCGACAACCGGAATTCAGGACTGATTTTTGGCAGACAACCCTAAACCACCGTGTTCGAATGAAATAATTTTTATTTTCATTTAATTTTAATTAATTAACCAGACCGGTGCAAGTTACTAGTATCGATTTACCTCTGCCTACCCGAGAGTTATGACGGGAAAATAGAAGGCAACCTAACGTTTGTATATTATATGTATTCATACTTTCGATTGGTAAGAAATTTGTCTATTAACCAAACCGGCGCGGTGCAAGGTTAAATTTTTTTTTTTCAATTATTTATTAATCATATCCTGGACTGAATTTTTTTAGACAACCCATATGAAATATTATGTTTATTGACATATTAAATTTAATATAAAATACGTTTGATCCATTAACCAGCTCGGTGAAGGTCGTTCTATGACGGGATCTTCTACTATAAGTAAGTTCTTATTTTTGGATATCGACAAAATAAAAACTTTAATAATGAAAGTCATTACTACTACTTACTACTCTTTTGTTGTAGTTTTATATTTGAATTGGGCGAAGTTGAAAAAGAATGTGAAGAGGGCTGAACTGCCGTCCTCAAGCTAAAATGCCGTTAACTACCATAACCCTTTTTTGAGTTATGCGCAAAAAAACATTTTTTTTTTGTTTTTAATATGCTACTCAATAACTAGAAGTCATATTTAAAACTTTGAAATACTGAATAATAGATCTCAGGAAGCACTTTTCAATAGCGAAACTTTTTACAATACTTGCATTTAAAAGTAAAAATTGGTCAGATGTTGGTTAACGGCATTTTAGCTAGAGGACGGCAGTGAATTCCCCGCATGATGTGAATAGGTATTGTCATTTTAAATTAAGTTTGCAACGACTTAATCATATAAAATATTTTTTATTATTTAAAAAGAAATCCAGAGGAGTAAGTGCATTGTGATTTCACCATCAGTGATTGCCTGAAAATCTGAACTGTGTCCCGTGCAGGATGTTTAATTTAGGGCAAAAAAATATAAAATTCCGGCGAATTCCGGACATCTATTAACGCTGTTTCCAGCCTTTTAACTGTCTTAAGATGTGTTTCCTAGGTCCATTGTAACGTGGGACTCAAGTTTCCTTGTTGTTTATACCAGCTATAGGATAAGAAATACTCATGCGGAATTTCGTTTAGGCATATTGTGCTTGCATTGCGGCGTTGTTTACTGGTTCGACAGGCATATATCATTTTCTAATGCATAGTATTTTAGTTCCCTAAACAGTTTTTGAATATTAATGATATAAAAATCTCTTAATTGTTAAATGCATCGCGAACTGGCGATACAAAATAATTTCAGTAATAATTACAAAATAAGTACAGTATGGATAAAAATATATAGGTGCGAATTTAAAATCGTGTATTATTGGTACCAAAATATCTTGTATGTCCAATGTTAGAGCACGAAATACCGACGTATTTGTTTGCTTATAAGTTTGAACAGTTCATAGGATAGTATCACTGCATAGTGCATATTCTAACGAGCTAATACCATTCCGACTTTTTAGTCTATAATGTACTATTGTCGATAATGCACAGAGGAATTCCGAAGGAAAATTAAATAAAATAACAACATCGCCATTAAAATACACAAAAAAATTTATTCACCACATAAAATTTCTTTGGATAATAATCTTGCTCATGCAAAATAACAGTTATAATTATAATTTTATATTCTTTGAAGATCCCATATATTAACATACTTATAGCAACATTCACGATCACAGGAAGGTTAAAATTTTGGAATAGAAAACTTATTTAACCATCAAAGAGCTTGACACGATTGGTGTTCCTACAAATTAAATCTATAAATACATACATGAGTATTATATACGTAAACTCATAAGATACCAGGTATACCGTGGGATACGACTTCCACGGTACATACACAGAATATATGACCAACTATCTGTTACCGGCATTTAATTCATCGAAGCTTTGAGCAAAATCACCACGAACTAAACACAAACCATTCACAATAGAAGTTATTTGTATATTTTCATCATAAGTATAAAAATTTTACTGACGATTCAACTTGTTTTATTTCATTTTCCAGAACGTTAGAAACTTTAGAATTTTAGGCTACATATTTATTTATACGTTAACGTGTATTTATAAACGATTCATTAAGATTTACGAGACCCATTTCACGTATTGTGCGCCGAATGTTTATCAGAAAGTAATCGAAACAGTCTTTTCTACACATCATAAGCAGTCGCGGACATTTTTGTTGTTCTAGGCCAAAATTGTTTGCCTCTTCACACAGCCAATATATTCAATTCGGTTACCATATTGTCCACCTGTGTTAAGGCAATAGATATAAATGTTTGCCTGAATAGCTGGCCTTGTGTGCCTCAAGGCAAATTAATTTAGGTTCGACTAATGATGATTAAAGTCTCTCGATTTAGGCCGCGATCTACTCAGCCCATCGGAATCCGCTCCTGTGGTATCGCCACAGTTTTTAATAGCCTTGACTCATAATCTATACCATTGAAGACATTCATAAGTCAGTATGTTATTTAATTTCGTCGCAAAATGGGTCCTAATTTGATTATACGATATATGATATTAATAGATTTATAAATAACATTTGGTTCAGAAGACTCCACCGTTACATTAACACAAACACATCCTTATATTAGAGGAGCTCGAGTCGAAGATATAGGTTCTAGTAATAAACTATAGCTATGCAGTCTGTATGTCCATCATCATAAGTTAGGTTAAAACTTACACTAAAACAGACTGCACAATACGATTTGGATTGAGTAGTCATATTTTGAGGTTTTAAAAACTTTCACATATTTATATATTAACATACATACTTCGAAATATTTAATATGGGACCAAATACGCAATATACATATGTATACAATTATACATTGGCCTATAAAGCCTCAAAATATGTTTACTTCACCACATAAAGCGTTCAGTTTATATACTTAAAAGTTAATTAACAAAAAATACTTATAGCATATAACATCAATAATTATACATCAATATATTGTGCAGTAGAGATCATAGGTAACACATATGTTTCTTAGATAAATGCTGATTAATGGAACCAAATAAAGGTAACAACTAAAGTCTTTTCTGGAATGCAACTCATAATTTGTGCGAAAAATATCGTTATTTTATGAAAAATATAATAGTATTTACTTGGTATAGTGACAACAGTAGAGGGTTTTCTAAGGTAAACGCAGGTAAATTATATGTTTGTTGAAGTCGATACTCGATAGTACACAAATATAATATTATTTAAAATATATATTGGTGATAGAAATACAGCATTTATAATATAATAGTATAAGGATATAGTGATTTATAATATGTGTAGTCCTGCTTGGTTTTTCAAAATAGACACAGGAAAGTTTCCTAAACAAAAGTTATCTTAACGCCATCTACTGGGATATAACGAAGTTATCCTTATAACATTGTAATATGATTTATTTATGATTGCTATTACAATTTTTTCATCCATCGACACCAAAAAAACAAAATTGTGTCGTTATCTAATTAACCTTACAATAACAATATTAGCATGTTAATTTATCCATACTCGAAGGCAATAGCAGTTAAATATGAACTTTGGGAGGAGAACTCACTTATGAGATGTGCTACACTTCATAAAATTGAAATATTATATTGTTAATCTACAAACAACATCTCTAAATTATAAAATTCATTAAACTGCAACATTTATACAGACGGGAGTGGTTCGAACTTTATAATTATTCATTGCACTGAGAAATCTACTTGTGAAACCAGATCTTTAATAATAGGCTGATTTTGGACAGAACGTACACATACATTTAATATCTTGACATCAATATATTTCAATCTTATATTTAGTATACACGATAGCTTGGTAATATTAATTTTCATAGTTCTCTGTTCTCATTTGCGGATCACAGAAAGGGATATAAACGTACCAGTTACACATCAACATACAATATGTTAGATATTCTCTCGCTAGACTGAAAGTTTCATCGCAAACTTTGGTACCAAAAATAGAGATGATTATACTGAACACGTCTAGCTAGATGTAAAAAATATAGGTATCAATGAACAACAACAAGAAATAGGTATACGAGAAGTGTACAAATATTTCTCGCACCTCTACTAGTACCCGAGTACATCTATAACAATAATACTTTTAGAAGGCGTCAACATACCACAACGAGAAGGACCCAGCCCGATCACTCTTCATAATCTACCTAATACACTGATATACCTCACAGCTCCCAATTTATATTCCGTAGTCAAAACTCTCGAACTCGGAGAATCTCGAATCCTGTTTCTGAAGTCGCTGCTGGCAGGCTTCTATGTAGCTGTCCTGGATTCTGTACATTCCCGAGTTGGCCTGGTACATGAGCGTTTCCAGGATGCGCTCGTTCTTGATTGCCTTCGACGGGAGAACCACCTTAATCAACTCCTGCGGCGAGATCCTGTACAGTTTCAGATCCCTGGCTAGTCTCTCCATAATGCATTTAAATTCATTTTTGGCATCAGTCTTATTGGCGGACTTGGATTTTATTTTGTTGCGGGCCCAGCTGAGCATGGCTTCGAATTTCCTCACTTCTGGCACCTCTAAGTTCCTGCACATTATCATTTGGACCATGGATTCGGACAGGTTGAGAAACTCAGAAGTCTGGAAGAGGGCGTACGCTCGCTGTTCTATGAAAGCCAAGATCATATTCACCAGTTCCGAAGCTGACGTATAACGCCAGTAATAGTTTTCTAATGATATGAGCATCGTGCAAACCTAAAACATAAGAAGCACATTTGACTTCGGGTAGACGATAAAATACATAGCTATACATATACGAGTAGTGCTTTTAAATAGTACACATAAGAATAAAGGAATTTAAGTCTTCAATCCGATAGCTTTATCACGCTGTCTAATAGTCCTTACCACTTCTATCCTGAGGAACTGCTTGGCGTGGTGGAAGCAGGCCTGCAGCAGTTCCGGCAAGTCGTAGTGCTCGGCGGCGCAGATGAGCCCGGGTATAGAAGCACACGTGAGCGGACAGCTGCCCGTGTGCAAATAGTCCAGAAGTATGCGGAATGTCTCCGGATCGAACTCTATGATCGAGAACTAAAAATAAAAAAGATAATTTATGAATTTCAGCGTGTTTTTATTGCTCTTGCTCTACATCTTAAAATAGATGGATTGATGCGAGTTCGGTTGAGATATTGCGATCGTAGTTCTATATTGTGATGTTGGTTAGATACGAGTTTGGCTAGTTTTAGGATTCATTTGTTTAACATCTATTTATACTTAGGTGATTAATTGTGCTAATATTTTAAATGCGAGGACTATTACATATTTTAATAGGTATATTCGTAAGATATCTTGGCTCATACTATTACTTTACTATTAAAATGAGCTGTTGTATATCTATCATGTTATTTGCTAGTATTCCATACGGGTTGTTGAAACTATTAAATCCTATATAATTGATGAGACCACTCACCTCAGTCTGCGCTAGTTTGGCTCGGTCTACTTTCTGAGCGTCCGCGCACACCGACAGCCTTGGTACTGCCAGTGCCGCGTTCTTATCTTTCTCTTTGTCTTTACCTTCTTTATCTGTATGAAAACGATGTTATATGTTAGTATGTTCTGTGACTTTTGCTATAAGGTTTCCACAGGCGCTATAGTTTGATTTATTCAAAGTATGTGGGTTGTCCGTAGTTTTATAACCTTGCGATGCCTCACAATTGGTTACTATTTATAATAGCAGCGTGAAATTTTAATTTATTCATATATTCGCATAAACAGGATCTACTTAGATACAGGACTTAATATTCATATCTTATGAAGGCAGGAATAAGTATGTTAAAATTTTTAGTTTGACATTTTACAGCTATCATTACATCTATTTATAATATTTATTACGATTTAATGTACGAATAATTATATGGACTTACTAGAGCAGTCTTGTGAGCTGGACCACTTCTTCTTGTCATCAGCATTCAGTTGCGAATGTTGTTTCCTGATAGATCGGCCCCAACCTGCTGTGATTGTGCCCAGCCGGGAGAAGGCACGCTTAACCATTGGCGAGCTGGGCACACTTTTTGGCCTGCAAATAAATGAAACAGGAGACCTTTGAAATACCAATAAAATAATATTAAGCAGTGACAGAGGTGAGACACTTTGTCTTCGAAAATATAAGTAAAATAAACAAGACAGGTAGTACGGGTAGCTATTACAATCGACATAATAATTCTGATTAAATTGTATGTGTATAATTTTATTGATTCATATTTTCAGACATCTTTGCAAATAAAATATAACGCGATCTATAAAATGTTACAATACAGCGCTACATCAAAATGGAAAGCATAAATAAGATCTAATTGACCTTTACTTAAGCTGTAGATAATCACATCTTCAAGCCTTTATCTCGAGGGCTCTTATTAAAGCAAGGCACCTTCGTTAGAAAGAGGACTCAACGGAGGAACGCGAAAATTCCTTGAAATTAGGCACGTTTCCAATTTTTTTCGTAGTGCCTATTGCTATAAATAATAATCTGTGAATGTTAAGATGCTTGTTCACTTATTCATCCAAACGGCTGAGCTATTTCGGATGAGATTGCTCGACAGTCGGTTCATCAAATTCAAACGACGTAACATATTATTATGACGTCATTCTTCAGTATCATTTCATTCTTCAACTTTAGGCCACTAACCTTGTTTGTTGTTTAGAACAGTTCAAGAAGTTGAACGGATGAATGATAAATGGAAGAATGAAGTGAATAAAATAAGTATGTTACCTGGGTGACTCAATGTCAGGCACTTGTAAGAAATTGCTGCTCTTCTGTCTGGCCGGCGTAGGAGAGAGAAGTGTGGGCGCAGGCCTAGCTAGTAATTCCGCCACTGGGACTTGCGGTGATCCGAAACCAGTTTGTATCCCGTACAACATCTCTTGAAATACTCTGGAACGTTAATTTTTTCTTATTTTTAGTTTGCGAGGATTATAACGAAAGATTTAAATGTTAAAATTTATTACATCGTAAAATTAGCGAAAATGAAAGCAGAATTCAAATAACATTCACATCAATGACATTACAGAGAAATATTGTTTGAAAAGTGTTTACAAAAAAAATATTATTGACGGTTGCAAATGTTATATCCAAATCACAACTTATTATAACTAGATGGAACAAAATTGTTTTCTAAATAGCTTCAGAGTAAATCATTTAATAAACTATTTACCAATGAGTTTATTATAACAAAAATTGCGGAAAATAACTGACCTGCTTCTTACACCAAGAATAGCTCTTACTCCAATAAACTTGGTCTTCTGCTTGGACTGTCCCACCAGGAACACCACGTCGAACAGCTGCGCGTTCTGTGCGGCGTTCAGCTCGTTGTTGAGGAACACGCGCGTGAAGTCCTTGGCCAGCTGGTCGTAGTCTTCGAACTGGTCTCTCACCGAGTCTAGCAGGGGAGACGAGGGACGCATGTGCCCTATCGGACGCCATGATCCTGCAATAATGAGAAAATGGTGTTAGATATAATTAATAATTTAGGGGGTATAAGAGATACGATTCGATATCTGAAAATCTAATTGTAGTTATATCGAGTTTTTAATCAAGAAATAATAACAATATTATACAAACTTTATTGTGATAAACAAATACAAATATGAAACAAGAATACAAGAAAAGATGTGCGGTGTGATGAAATTTCTAAAAATATTTTTAAAAATACAATAGCTGACAAAAAGGTATTTTACATAGTAGCATATGTACCATTATTTATAATTTTAACGTACCTCTTCTGTATGGTTTTGGTATTTGACCAGTCTCGGCGTGGTTTTGCAAGTTGGCCACAATGTCTTCCAGCATTTGACTGCGCGTACGCTCTTGCATCCTTGCAAACTTCGGCGCGGAATAAGACGCTCTCTCCCCATTTACAATCTTAGTCAGCAACCATTCCCTGAAAATAATTATTTTTATCAATAACATTTAGCAAAAAAGGTAATTTATAGATAGATATAATTGCTATAATTCGGACAAAATATTTTGGAATAAATATTTATTAATTCAAAAGAGTTACTTATACAACCAATTCTTGACATAAAAAAAATATTTGATTTTCGACATTATCTTTATTAAAATACTTATAAAATAAAATGTACTAAAAATCTAAGCGATAAGGTGAAACTTATATGTATACCTAAACATAGGTCCCTTGTCGAAGACGCTCTGCTCCCACAAATAAGGTTTGTAAGCGCCGACTTCATCACGAGTCACCACCGACACTTCGTACCTCGTAGGACGGCGTTTTATTTTTGCTGATACTCGAACTGAAAAACATTGATCATCGTAATTATTATTAGTTACATCAACATTACTGAACGTACCTATATCTCTTTTAAAAAGTTCTATAATTATCATTTGAAAACGGTTTTAATTCAGTTTTCTATCACTTTAATCATTTTTTTTCAATATTACAATATTTTCTGTAGTAAGATGTAAGCACTGGAATCCTATATTAAAGTTTTTTGATACTAACGTGAGCTCGTCAACGCGATGTTTTAGGCTAAGCCTTCAAAACTAAGCAGAGGTCCGCATTCAGCACTGAGACTGACATATCCATAACATTAATAAATACTAACCTAATATAAACGTGTGTAAGAAATGGCTCTTAATACAGGCAGGTGAGAAGGCAGTGTTGTCAGCTTCCAAGAACACGACGCAGACGATATCATTGCCGATGTGGCGTTTCCTCTGCAGTTTCTGCGGGTCGTGTCGCTCGTACGGCAATAGGGTTGACACGTGGAACATTATCTCTATCCCCCGCCAGTTCGTGTACACTGAGTACAGCCCTGTCAGGTCGTGTACCGTGTCCAAACCTCCTTTGTACTTGTCGAAACCTAGAATTTTGATATTTTTATATAATTTTAATTAAATACTTAAAATAATTACTCCAAAAATATTAATTTGAAGTAAGACAACTGGCGGTTTATAAAATCAAAAGCCAAACGATCTGCATATAAAAGTCATCAAAATCCTAGTGGCGTGTGGCAAAACTTGGAACTACAAATGAAATTTTATATACGTAGGTATACATTAATCTCATTTCTTGAGACATGTTTATTGAATATAAACAACAAGCATTTATACTTGTAATGCTCGTAATCTAATAAAATGAACGTATCAAATAATAAAGTGTGAAGAGAGTTATACAATTGTTATTTTTTGACAACAACGCATTCGGGCGCCAGAAGATGGTAGACAATCTGTACATAATGAATATACGTCGTCGTGATCCCACGTAGGCGTGTGTTCAGAGCAGGTGCGATATTGCTCTATAAAAAGGATATTAAGTATGTGACCTTTAAATTCCATTTTGTTCATTCCATCTTATTATAGAGCTCTATATTGTAAACGTTCTCTCGGCCGTTCATAATCGTACCTTTAAGTCGCACTTTCTCGCCAAGAACTTGCAAGAACTCTTCAAACATCGGCGAATTCTCGTTATTATCGAGAATTTCCTCCTCGTTGTATTGATTCTCCTTCACATATATGACGCCCACTTTTAGCTCCGATTTTATGAACACCTGAAATATAAATTATACTTATTAAATATTTTTAATAACTTAGTTACGTGGAATGATTTCAACGATGTAAATGAAATAAAGTTAATTTCAATATAAATTTGTTGTTCTTGAATTCGTTTAAACTTTAAGTGATAAATTGACTTACTAATCGTAGTAATAGGGCCTAAATACTAGTTTTTTTCTGAAATAAAATTACACTGCTTTAACAGTGCATTAACGTAAATTATATTTAGTATTTCACGAATCATATTAAGACATAGCCCATTAAAGGGCAGGATCTTAGGTTTTATAGTTTCTTTGTGTTAAGAATACTATGCATATGCAAAAATATGTTAGCTCTGCGCAATGAAAAATATATCATAACCTAAATGTTTGTTAAAACAATTCCTTCGTTTATAACAGTTTATATTCTACGCTGTTCATTTACAATATCCCAATTCCCATATAATTCACAAGATGCAATATTATCCTATAAGCCACTTCAGACAATAGTTATACCGATGTATTTGTTGCCTGATATTCAGATTTCCATCACGTCACGTTATTGATGTAGCAGTCTGTTATTACCCGTATGCTATGTAACATGAATCTACCAATATTGCTGTGTACTATCGACGACATAATGCTATTAGGCTGAAACATGAATAGCACCAAATCTAAGACCATTCATCATTCATCTATATACATACTACAGATATTTTTACTTCTGCTTACAATCTTCTCTACTATTCAGAGGAGTTGAGATGAGAATTAATTAATTGTAATATATCAGTAGGCAAGGGGAATTCACATACCTTTGAAATCGACAAAGATTTCATATATTTTTTTAGATATGTAAGTTTAACCACGATGTTTTCCTTGACGGTCAAAGGGAGCGTCAATTAACGTCTAAAAATTAGGGCTTTTTTATATACCATAGGTAAACAGACAGGCAAACAGATCACCTGATGCTATGTGACCACTGCCCCCATGAACAACTATAATCCTTGGGATGACCCAATATCTATGAACTGTCCATGAAGATACAAATGTTGGCGGCCCATTAAATCGGGAGGAGAGCGGGAAGAAAAAAGGATGGTAAGAGAAAAGGGGAATCAGGCATCAACCAATCATGAGTCATGACTGACAACAGCGTTGTTCTACCATTTTGTATTTTAATAAGTCTGAGGTGTGAGCTCTAGATCCCAGAGTTCCATTCAGTAAACCCATCCGTACCTCTTAATTCTTTCTTACTCTTTTATGTTATTACACACTAACACATCTACTCCCCCACAGAATAAATTCGATCAGCCCTGTCATTATTCGAAAATTATATGAATAAGGAAGTCATTCCCTCAACGTCTTCGAGTTGCGAGCATTGTTCGATCTCATAAGTCTGTAACGGCCTCGGGGACTGACCTTATTATGTTTCCGTCCCATAACGCAACTCGCACGGATATGAATATATTGTTAATTAACTAGAATTAAGAGAAAAGGTCAGAAACTACACCTTAGACGACTGAGATAGGTAATAAAATAGGGATACCGTATATTTTATCAAAGTTCATGTTAGTATAAGGTTTCTGTTTTATTCGACGAGTAATATTTGAGCACAGTATTATAATATTGCGAAACCCGTGTCTAGCTAAATTAATAAAACTAGACCTGGGGATTTTCTATATGTACTGTGGATCATATATTTCAATCTGGGCGAATAGAATAAAATAATTGAGTTAAGGTTTTTTTGTTAAATAAAATGTAATAATGTCATACAGGTAGAGTTAGAGAAGTCTATTTTTGAAACACATCGTCAATAAATATTTGATAAGATTTGGTCACTGTCCATAGAATACCGCCACTCCTAGATAATAATACTTATGACTTTTTAAGTCTTTAAACGGTTTTGAGAAGCCGTCGATCCCGGTTGCGTAATTAAAAGAACTAAAGCTTAAAACTTCGGATACTAGGTCACTGATCAAATATATTTTCATAACCGGCCTTTGGTTAATGCCATGGACTCAAAAACCCTGCTGCTGTTTGACTTACACACAGACACATATTCAATTGGGATTTAAATGAAAAGGCCGTTTCTGAATACACTCGAAATAAACTTTCCTTTACTAAGATTCAATTAAAATCCATTTTGAACATGATTGAAACACGAAACTGTTGTCGAAATAACAGCTTTACGGCCTCCTTTTCCTATTTAAATTCAATTTAGAATAGTTAGAAAGTGGCGAACTTTGCTCAAATACAATGAAGAACAATTAACGTTTTCATAATGGATTATGTTTGAATCGAAAGACAATTTACAGTTTTACACGAATTTCATTGGTTTCATTAAAATGTATTATTTGTCTTTTATTAGAATTTTCGTCAATTAAATATTCAGTGTTAATGTATTTTGGTAATGAATTTTGGTTTTAGATTACAATCTCAGGTCGGAGAATCTACTGTAGGTAGGTACTGTACTGTAGGATGATTTCATTAGTAATATTTCGACCCCTATCACATCCTTGGAAGGCGAAATGTGGGTGTCCTAGTATCACGTCTGCCTACCCCTTCTGGGAAAAAAGGCTTGAGTTTATGTATATAAGTATGTAATATTTTGATTGGTCTATTCGGGTATATCTGAATTTCCAGTCTCCGAAATTCCGATAATCACTAAATTCTCCTAAATACAGCATATTTTGCTCCAACAACATTCATCTAACAGTCATGTCATCTTAAGTCAAATAAAAATTAAGTGATTATCGGAATTTCCCGTATTTCAAATCTCGAATCACTAGTCGTATTCAGTACCTACTCAGATAGGAGTCAGTCAGAATTCTATCAATATGTACCTGATCATAGCAAGACGATAAATACCAATATAGTGCCTTTTGAACTTGGACGATCGCAAACTCTACTTTATCATAATATAAATTGTAAAACATTCCATTACTCTGAAGTAGCGTACCTAAATTCTAAATAAAATGTCAAGTCAGTTACACAAAGTGTATATTTTGTGTTTAGTTGAAAATAAAACATCGCGAGTCTAGATGGACATTTTGCTTGATGAGAGAATTTTACTGCCGTCCTACTACCTAATAAAGAAAGCATAAAGTACTGTACGTATGTCGCTATTCTTGGGACATAACGTCCGCCGCATACTTTATGTCTCCTACTTTATTAATAATACTTTTGGTACACTGAAATGTTAATGATAAAAAACTGCTCGCCTCGTCGAAATGAGAAAAAGTTGAACAATTTAATACGCCTTTTCTTGCCTGTACGAAAGTTTTGTGTTTAACGAGGATTTTTTATTTTTATTTTAACAATCCAAATTAAAACTTATTGTTTTGATTTGATTGTTTGCTGAAAGTGCCAATTACTTAACAAATTAAAATAGGTTGAGTAGAGCTCATAAATAGTGAAGAATGAGTGAAAAAGAAGTGGTTAGAAACAAATAAATATTTATGAAATAATCACAATACCAACACAAGATTTGTGCTAGTCCCATCGTTGGAACAGGCGGATTTAAACGCCTAACTATACTTCTTCTCAGTCTACTATTCTCGCTTGCACATGGACTTCGATTTCTTTTCGAAATTGTTTTGTAATATTCTTGTGTATGCAGGGTTCCTCGGAAAGTATTCTTCAATCACTTAAGCGAACAACATTTTACTAGTACACATGACTTTGGAAAATGTAATCATTTTATTTTCGTAGTCAGTTTTTCGTCTATCGGGCTCTATTTTACATTAATTTGAAAATTAAAATTGAAGTAGTATTTTCCACAATATAATTGTTATTTTAACTTAAATGCGTTAACAGATAAATAACTTTTAGATACATATTCATCCATAGATTATAATAGCCAAGCTTGTTGTATCAATAACAAATCTAACCCCTAAAATGGTGTTTCTTTACCCATGTTGTTTGTTTCCCATTGAGGCATAGGAATACTGTTGCTATTTTGCAACTGAGCTCTTAGTATTCCTTTGAAAAGATGCAATAAAACTGCTTCTTATAAAACTCAATGAAACCACTAAGATTACTTTAGCAAAGACATTTTGAATGTTTACGAGCGCCTTTGCAACGACCCCGAGTGGCAATTATAAAAAAAGAATTCCGTTTTATTACGTCATTAACTTTTTACTTCGAATGGAAAGCTTACAAATATTGTAATAAATGAACCGTTTTTGTATCGCAAGCAAATGTTCCAAGCCTATTACCTGCCCTTATTTAGCAAACGTGAGATAGGTAGTTTTAGATGTGGAAAATTCATTACAATGACCATGTACGTGTACCTCGTTCCGGATTCAGCCTATTTATATTCGGTTTTGAATAGAACAGAATAATTGTGGCCACCGGCGACATATGGTTACTCGTATTTTTTGAACTGCACAGTACTTACCATCAAGTATACCGTAGTTACTTCAAAGCAGAATTAAATACATTGAGTTTTAATAACTTATCTATTAAAAACATGAACATATTATTTGTAAAAAGATATATTTATATTTTACATCTGTAAACTTCCAACAAAGTCAGTGTAACCACTACTCTTCACAAAAGGGAAACAAGTAGGTATAAATCTTTACTAAAAGGTAGACGCGAGTCGTTCACTCGAAAAAGCCGTCAATAACTTAAGCAGACAGGAGGCACTGGCAGGGAGAATATCGAACAGCCCGGGTATAGTGGACCGTTTTTTGTCAAACCATTCGTGTCAGGTTGTGTTACGTTTGTCCATGTTTTCGGTCACATGACATCCGAGTGAGGAGGGAAAATGCTACGGGTATTTATAGATTTCAATAAAGAAAAGCGTCCATATTGGGATTGATGTACATATGTATACCAAGTTTTAGACGAGGTGATATAATGGAATTTTTGTTAGTATTTGGTGATGTGTTAGGTGTCAAATACGGGTGCTTAATATACTTAGATCACCTTTGTAGAGCACATTTATGACTGGTGTCAGTCAATTATGTATTAGTTATTCTACTATTAAAGTGATAAAGGGAAATATTCTTTGCATTTGTTGTTCGATTTGTATTACCATGGGAATGCAATATAGTTAATAAAGATAACTATTAAGAAACAATAGAGGAAATAATACTAATTGAAAGTTTTTATTTTAAGCGCGATCTGCCTACCCAAATATTTCATCTGTTTCTCAACCTCGTAAGATACAAGACTTTAGTAGAGCTTAAGCAAATACGAAACATACGCACCTGCAAAATGTCAATAAAATTTTTATATCGGTGAATTTAATAATTTGTTTAATTAATTTCAACTACGTGGTTGGACCGTCAAATTCTGCATACACGTACATAATATATTTAATAATTAGTTTGTCTTCCGCGCGTTAAAAACATTTCAACTGGCATTCCCAGGGATTAATTCGCATGCGAGCCCGCACTGGTGTATTAATGAAATCCGACATTTGTCTGAATTCAAAATGTAAAGGATAGGGACGGGCCGCCAACAAAGTTTCGTCTTATAAACGAACACTGCCGCCCTAATGAAAATTGGCAGCTCAGTGGATCGAACAAACTTGTAACGCGCCAAAGTGAATTGTACGGGACGGGCATTCAGCTGCTTTTTGTGGTTAATTTGAACTTCCAATACGTTAGTGAATATATCAATACGTCCCTTTTTGTCTGGAATGCTTATTTAATAATTTAGGCCTTCGCATTTGCCAATCATTTACGAATTACGATGATTTTATTGTAATGTCGAAAGTTCACAAGGATATCTTATTATCCACTTTATAACGGTAGGATATTTGAACGAAGAAATTAAATTAATAATACTTAATTGCGAGTCATAATACCGGGTATATCAAGACCGCGATCGAAAACGAAGCCGGATGGTAGTTTTAGTGGTTACAGACACAATGCAAATAAAAATTTCGCAAAATAAGCGACAGATTTTTTTGTGCAAATTTTGAAAAATCATCATGTTTGAGTGGTAAGTACCTAGTTTTTGCGAAAATAGTAATTTAAACCCTTACGTTCCATTGGGTTTTTAAAAATAAAAAGGTGTACATCATAATATTAGGAAAAATATGTATGTACCACCCAAATACGACGATAAGTAAAACATTCCAAAAAAATATTGATGATTGTTTTTTTGTGAAATTTTTAGTTGCATTTTGTCTGTACCCACTAATACTACCACCTGGCTTCATTTTCGGTCGCGGTCTTGAGATACCCTGTATATTTTTTTTAATAGGTAAATTGGATACAGCAATATTAAAATAAGTTAGTTGGACTCATATGCAAAATGCAAACTATTTCTACCTCTAATACTCATAGCTACGAACCCGTGGTGTATGTATAAGGTTCTTAAGTTCCATATATTCCTGCTACTCATCTTAAGTAACACGAAACCCATTCAGTAAATTGTAAATGATCCATATCCTTTACCAACTCCAAGTAATATTTTACAAAGAATCAAGGGATGAAACTTCACGCGCGCCGAAGTTTGTACGCGCACATCTTCGAGAAGTAGTTCGGCATCTAACTTGTCATTAGTCCATTACCGTGATTAGTCGCGAGGTAGGGAGGGGGTGGGGGTGAGTTCTCCCGCGACTAACCTCATCAATGTTTCACGCCGGTAAGCGGCGGCATCGCTTATACGTAATTGAGAACTGAAAAAACAATCGCAGCCCCAAGAAAAGGTTTTACTGTTAATTTACTTGCCCGAAGTTCGCCTCCGAATGCTAAATGAGATAAGATCGTTTTTTCTTGTATTTCACCTTTTTGTTTATGCATCCATACTTTTGTATTAATCAGATTCTAAAGAGCCGAATAAGTACGGAGTTTTGTTTGCAATACTATGATGAAACACATGGAGTAAAATAAAATAAGTGTTCGTTTCAATTTTACGAACAACAAAAGAATTACGCCGTTCGAGGCAATTTATATTGTGATGAAGTTGGCACTGGAATGGAAATTCTCGCTGTTTGATCACTGATAAAACTTGGAGGTGTGTATTTTCGTTTAATGATACAGAAATGTGTAACGTTGGGAACACAATTTGCAGTTGGATTCAAAATAGTATGAACAAATTCAGTTAGTAATACACATAATAATAAAAAGTGCTCGACCTGTTATTTAATTCTGATTCTTCGACGTTTTAAAATACATGCAAACATAATTTTAATACCCGAAAACAAATATTGGGAGCTAAATTGAATATAGCAAATCCCCCAGTTACAGTCAATTAATTAGCATAAAAACTTCTTGTTGTAACGATATTTTTCACATTTTATTATACATAATGCCAAGCTTAATATGCAATATATTAAGTAAGCATTGCTTTGTAATTCATGGTGTTGTTTGGTTTTGCTATCGTCCATGAGCGGTCGCATCGCTTTCTATCAAGTGAATGGCATGCCCTTCTAGCCATTCATAGCAAAAAAAAAGATTTCAAGAGGCCCGCCAACATATCTACAATTCAAGCTTTGTCTGAAGTGTCAGGTGAGTCGTTTTTTTCATTTACTTATGTAATAAAAAAGCTAATTAAGTATCTAACTCACCTGGTCAAGTTTGAGCAGTTCTTCAGGAGTGTCTGGCAGTTGTCCGAGCATGAGCGGCGGGTTGATGTTGACCTCCTTGCCGAGGGATCGAACCACCTCCTCCCGATTGTACCGGTCGGCGAACACACACGACGCAGGGATCAAACCATGCACTGTGTAGCTTATAGCTCGCACTAGGATCCTATAACAAAAATACTGGTGAAATAGGTATCGAAGATATAACTTCCTACAGGTCACCGTGGAAATCTTTGGAGGCCTATGTTTAGCAGTAGACTTCTTGTTATTAAAGTAAACTCAGAAGTAGTAGTAAAAATAGGTACTGTTGAGTTAGCTGAACACCTTTTTAGGCACATTAAACACGCTAATACTTGAAAGGTTAAATTATGGATAACATTTTTATCGAGATAATATTTGTTTACAGTTCTATGTTTACAGTATAAATTAACTTTCCCTCAGATATTTTCTTTGTATAATCATAAAACGATAAGTTAGCTGGAAAATCCGATAAATACTTTTAATATTATTCCAGAACATTTATTTATGTAAAGTACTTTCATACCTTTTTAAAAACGTAAAAGTCAATATTTTCTAAACGAAAAATAATTAAAAACAGAAGATTAAAATTCACATACCTACTTGACGTTATAAAATCCGAATTGAACAACAAACACGAATCCTTTAAAGGCAAACATTATTTTCATTAACCATTCATTAAAAATTTAACTTTGCAAAAAGGGGTATGCTTTGCGCCAATATCAACATTTAAAGAAGGGTGCGCGGAATAACTGACCTAAACGGTTTAAAGTCAACTTTGGGAATTAAAAACCGAGCGGTGGTGCAAACAACGATTACTATTCAGTAGTAGTTGATAGAAGAATATTTTACACATGCATACAGACAGAGGTGCTACCAGGACACCCACATTTCGCCTTGTATGTTCCGTCCCACGACGTGATAGAGGCGAGTCTATTGAAACATCGGGCACAAATTCCTGACTCCGGGCCGATAATGAATAGAAAAATCCAGTATCACCTTGCCCGATCCGGGAGTCGAACTCAAGACCTCAGCTTTGCAGTCATACCGTAGTACAACTACACCATCGATGCAGAATATTTTATTATGGTCGAAAACGTGGCATCGTAAAATATGCATGTTTCGGATGTTTCATGAACATCCGGTTTTGACCAGGCCGGTATAATTGTCTTACCCGGCGCAAATAAAAATCACTATATCACAATATCCCCCGGTATTCTATTTATTCTATTCGGGGATATTTTAATAGCAATGCATATGCAGGTGGACTACAGTCACACCGCCGTGCCAGTACAATAATAAAGTGGCTCGAACTGTAGACTTCCGATACAGTATTCTCGGAAATTAAACTAGGAATTCAGAGGTGCGAAAATCCCGCTGCTTGTCAGTTGTATACGATGCTAATGAACTTAGCGTTATGGCCGACTCGGATCTGCTTTCTAGTTGATAGCATTTATTTTATGGCGCGAAACCCGAGTTCAGAGCTCACCCGTTCGCGGGAATAATAAAATTGTGGTCTGAATTGTTGGCAAAATGTAAATTTGGTGCTTGTATTCTGCTGGAAAACGCTTTTTATCTTTTAACATCGTTGACGCTAAACGCTCGCTTTATCTTTTGTGGCTAGTTTGGTATTGTGTTTTGGGATAAGCAATTACGTTACCAACTTTAGTGCACCTTATGGTTAAAAATATATATATCTAAAGCATTAGAAAAATACAACGGTTTCTAATACATTTTTTGTGATAATGTAATTAATGTGTGTAATGTCGTGGAAAACAGCACAGTGGTATTTCTACTGAAAATATCAAATCAAGGTCACATAGCCAACAGAAAACCAAGCCAATAAACTGTCAATACAATATTCCAAATATAAAGTAAACATTCTAAGAAACGGCCAGCTTCAATTTATAGTTTGAATTCTTTAATATGTAATGATTGAAATGTACATTATAGTCCGGTCAATTTAGACATTCGAAGTTACATAAAGTCCCAACAAGCTGAATTTCTGTGAAATTGTTCAAAACATAATTATAAACAATGTCTAGAAGTTCCCCATCATTCCCCTGTAAGGAAAATTTTTTATTCAAGGTCAAAGGTAAAAAGAATGAGTTTTTCGCGATTTTCAGCAAAACGGTAAGTTTTATCATAAAAGTACCTCAGACAAAAATTGTAGATCATAAAATTATCTATAAAAAATGTATCAATACTTTTTTTCTTACGAGCCACCGTTTCTGAGATATAACGATTCAAAAAGTTATAAAAGTTGTTATCGTCATAATATGCACACGTTTCCACGCTACCTATGAGGTAGTACGTAACGTGGTTTCCTCAGTAAGCCTACTCCACGGGTCAGTTGTGATCCTGTTTAATGTAAAACTATTGCAAAATAACGGAAATTTTCAAAGATTGGGAAAGATAAAAGCAATGTAAATTAAAAAAAAGTGTTGAAGTTTATTCGTCTTATTCGTAAGTTTCAAATTCTTGTTCTTCTTCTTGATCTTCTTCTTGATCTTCTTCTTGTTCTTCTTCTCCTAATTCTTCTTCATCTTCATTTTGGATGCAAGTAAATTGCGTCAATAGCGATGTATCGCATGATACTTCGTCGGAGTCAAACGAATCCTCCATTGTTTGTGATTCAATATTAGAGCACGACCGGCCTTGACAATTTGTGCATGCCAAAGAACAAGACAGTCCGACTTTTTTGCAACCACATTTAGCACTGCATCCCTTTTTGCAGTTGCAAAAAATAGTGTTCAGCAGTTTTTCCGGCGCAGGTGGAAGTAAAGTTTGAACTGGCTCTAATATATTGTTGACCAACTTCCAACCCCAGTCTGTAGGGTCTAGCTGATAACCAAGCCACACTTGAACTTGGTAATATACTCGAAAAAGATGTTGGTGAGCAGCAACTGAGGTTGGAGGAAGACAAGCTAATTGAACTTGTTTTTTATTTTTAGTATTTTTAACGAAACAGGCATATCGATGCTTATCTAAACAGGTAGTTTTTTTAGGAGCTCCGTACATAGAAAGAAGAAAGCGGATGCCGTTGGTAATAACTTCTTGTTGAGTTGAATTACTCTTTTTAAAAACTTCAGCACATTGAATTAAATCTTGTTTTTCAAACATTTTGAAAACTGCTGTTTTACCCCTCCTGTAAAATGCAGATGTCGTATCACAGCCAGTTATTGAGTGTAAAAATAGTACATGATCTTGACACTTTACAAAAGTAAGAAAGCTTTTTGATGAATATATATCTGATTGATGCTGAGCTTTTCCTGGTTTTAAGAAAAAGTTTTTTCATATATATATGTTATATATTAAATGTTTAAATATTTTTCTATCGGTCATTGTAATTTATACTTACAATATAAAATATACATAAGTTTTAACTATAAGAATATCAAGTAAAATGAAACCATAAAATATAACAACTCTAGATGTATATACGTGGCGTACTCATGCATATAACATATTATGACGATAACAACTTTTATAACTTTTTGAATCGTTATATCTCAGAAACGGTGGCTCGTAAGAAAAAAAGTATTGATACATTTTTGTAGATAATTTTATGATCTACAATTTTTGTCTGAGGTACTTTTATGATAAAACTTACCGTTTTGCTGAAAATCGCGAAAAACTCATTTTTTTTTACTTTGACCTTGAATAAAAAATTTTCCTTACAGGGGAATGATGGGGAACTTCTAGACATTGTTTATAATTATGTTTTTAACAATTTCACAGAAATTCAGCTTGTTGGGACTTTATGTAACTTCACTCTCATTTTTTGGTCTAAATTGACCGGACTAATTACTATTACTCGGGTTATAAAGCAAGCTCTATAAAAATTGGAGTTTAAGTTAAAGAACCATAACATGGAACTAAAAAAAATAACTTGCGATAACTTTATTTACCAACTACCAACGCCTTTGTAATTGAGTCCCACAAAAGGAAACATTAGGCACCACGAAACCATTTCAAAAATCTTGCCATCTACTTTTTAATTAAATTCTTACATTGTCGCAGCGTTACAGTTTTCCTATGACAGGGAATAATGAAAACGGTGGAATTTACGTGAGCGTTCCCGCTATCTTCAGACGAGTAATTTCTATGTAAAAACGGCAATTTTTTTGTGGCGTGCCTTGATTTTATACGGTGTTGAAATCTGTATCTAGAGGTTTGTACAAAAATTTGCTTTGGTAGTGAGACATTTCTATAAAATGTAAAAACACAAGGAATAAGATTAATTTGATTTAAAAAGGCGATTTTTTGTTAGGCTGTATAGGTTTTTGTCTTTTTACAGTGCAATACGAGTATCAAAATTAAAAAATCAAGGTACTGATTATTATCTAATAAAAATGACATATATATAATGTCAGCTACCATGAATTGGCGTGTGGCAAAATTTGGAACTACAAATAAAATTCAAAATAAAAATCTATTTAACGCATTGTTTGAGATCTACTTTCATTATATAAACAACAAGCATTTATACTCGTAATATAATAGTATAAAAATGACAAATATAATAAAATGTAAACATAGAAAATTTTTTTCTAATATTGTGACAATAGCATGACAACAACACATTCGGATGCCAAAAGAGCGTAGACAATCCAATCTATGAATTTTTATTCTTCTATGTCATACTTTATAATGAATTAAAACTACGTTTAATTAACTGATATGAAATCCAAATCACAACCCATTGTTTCAAAGCCCTCATTAGCACCTCAAAGCTATCAGGTCTCCAAGTTTTATAAGCTAAGTTAAAATAAAACACGTACAGTACAAATTCAGTGGGTGAGATGGGAGTGTAGAAATGTAACACAAGTTCCGCGAATTCTTATCGAGATTTACATATGTTCGAGCATCATTAGTAAGTTTAGCATTATAAGTTGGTCGGAGTTTACCTTTCTGTTAAGCGGAACTCGCAGTTCCAGAGTATTGAATTTGAAATGTTTGGAATATATTCACAAGCAGACGGTTACGCTTCGTCTGGGTGCAATTAATTTTCCATTCCATTCTATGCGCATCATATCTAATATTACATTAATTATTACCTACCAAATCTTAAAAGCGACATTACTTCAGGTACTAAGATTTCCACCTTCTCCCGGTAAATACCTATTTAGTAATAAAATCAAGTCTTAGTAATTATTTGTCTTAAATTCAGTCGAATTTCATGACAATCGACGAAAGGTTCACAAACAGTCATAAAGTCAAAATTATTCTCGCTTTTTCATTGTTTATTGAGTAGCATTATATACACGGAGCCCCGTTCAGCTTTGCCTGACTTCAATTAATGTTCCGTTGCTGTATGAAACAAGGTTTATACTGAGTTTTAGGTTTATGCACTCAAGAAATTCTTTTTCTCGACATAAACCTTACTGCTAAGCTGTCGCACATCTCTCTTTATTTAATTGTATCGCTGCATTAGCTCAATGGACCTCTAAAAGCTGTTTGAAGCAATGAATTGATGTATTTCATTCACTACATCGCGTCTTTAAAGTTTAGTTTAGTTGAGGAGTAAACAGTGAGGTTAGCCAACCGAAAATTAATTGCGAAATACTTTTATACAATGAATTTAAGAATGCATTTTTGCACAAGATATAAAACTTATAACACACTCAGAAAAGACTGCATAATTTTCTCACATATGTATACTTAAACATTAGTTTTGCCCTCAAACGTAAAGACAAACAAACCTGTGGAGACGGTGAATTTGCTAATTTTGTCCAAACTACACCAACCTGGGGTCTGTTGGACAAGTTTAATGAAGGGCCTTATGAAGAAGACAAACATTTGACAAACCAAGCCAGCGCGGTACGAAGCACGGTAGATGTTTGACCAGATGGTGCTGCAGATAATTAAATTAGTATAACGCTTTGTAGTAATTAATTTTCTTGGTAGGGTTCTTGTTAGTTGAGAATATTTACTTCATTATTTTATTATTTACTTAGTACCTACAAATGCAGCGTAAGATTCTAACGACACTCCGAGTTATGGTAACTGATCATAAAGCTTTGGCTAATAGAGTTCAACATTACAACTAAACATTACAACATTGCAAATGAAGCACATTGTACAACTAATTATGTTGAATTTACCTTACAACCTCAAATACAAATCTGTTCGAAAGTTTTGCAATATAATTGTAAAAACTTTTACATCTGAAATTCCTAGAGAATCATAATAATAAAAATATCCACATAGACATTACTTTTAACGGATTGCTAAACCTACACAATCAATAAATAACACAATAACATAAAAATGTAATTCAAGTTACAGCTCATATAAAAAGAGCGAACAAATGAAACAGAAGGAATCGAATAAGATATCAAAGGAGTCGATCAAATAATCTCGTGTAAGTTTCCGAGCTAATTCCATTGCTTGGCCTTCGGAGGCATTGGCCGGGCGCGGGTTAACGGAGGTCGCACACGCTATTCTGTCATCGAGCCATTGCCAATCTCGTGAAAATTCAAACCCTTACTATATCTATATCAGCCCATATACGTCCCACTGCAGGGCACGGGTCTAATCTACAATCGAGGGTACGATTGAGAGTGGTTAGGCCATATAGTCCACCACGCTGGCCTAGTGCGGGTTGGCGGACTTGCATACCGTAGAAATACTTTAAAATCGCTACGGTATGCAGGTTTCCTCACGATATTTTCCTTCACCGTTAAAGTGCGTGGTGATTGACTATCAATACACACATAACTCCGAAAAGTCAGAGGTATGCCCTAGGATTTGAACCCTCGACCACCGTAAGCATGTAGGCAGCCGCGTCCGGTCCGTTAGCAACAGGCCACCACGCACTTCCAAACCCTTACAAATAAAATAAATAAAAAAACATGGTAAAATGGATTGATGCTTCTCTAAATATTTTGTTGACGAATTTTATTGGTGTATAACTATTAAAGTAAGTAATGGATTGGTTTTTAAGTTTGAGGATTTAAGGTTTTATGAAATTTGTCTAGTGTTTTATTAATTTTAATAATAAATCAGGGTAGAGTTACTAAAACCATTGACAATAATCCATGTGTTTTAATGAATCAACTATCTGCGTAGCACCTAGTAGGTCAGTTTCTAATGTCTAAATTTAAATTAATAAATTATATCTTAATTAGAGTTTTATTTCATTCCATTGCTATAATCAGAAATTTGCTTGAATTTAATAATACCTAAGAATACTCTAGTCATTTATTAAGTACAACATATTAACAGATCTCTACGTTACTATGCACTACGTACCAGATAAACAATCCACACAAGACGATGACGGGTTAAATACCCAAGGTGCATTACAGCCATTAGGGAAATTAATTCCATACCCTCAGAACAGGTAAGGTTATTGTGTCCTCAGCCATTCTCAAGGAGGGAGGATATGACGAATTAAGGTAGCCGGTGCACCGGGGATTGATTGTGTGGAACCGACGGAAGTCAACACGAGTTACTTCTGAGACAAGTTGAGGAAAACGAAGCATGTACCTTTGTAACTTTAGCTGTTACTAAAGTGGGTATTGTTTCATGGAAAATAAAATAGTTGCTCCTTGATGGTGATACAAGAATTAAGGTATTGTATGAGTTGATTTTAGATTCGACACTGAACTAGATATTTTTGGTCTATTTTTCCAATTCAATTAGTAAAAAATACTGGTTTTTAAATAACGCAGTTTTCTATTCTGAATTTATAAAACAGAATAAATCATTCTTAATGTTTCAGCACACGATAATTCGATTACATAAAAAGCTTTATAAATGAAAACTTCAAACTGTATAATAAATAATGAGGTCCGGGACACGTCCAACATTATTTTAAATTACCGAAACCGCCGTCATATCGCAGAGAGAAATGATTATAAATCTTTAAAGAAAAGCTTTGTGCCAGACGCGGCCCCACCTGAAATATTTGATCATGAAAATGGTTATCAAACATTTTTCAAACGTTGCGCGTACTTCGCAAGTCAAATTTGTAAAGCATTTTTGGTAATTTTCGTAAAATTTTAATTAAAATCAAAATGTGGGTATTAGAGGTACTAATGAAGGTTGCTTATACGTTGCGGTTTCATTAAATTCAAAGGGTTGAAAAGGATTTTTCGCCCGTTGTTTTGTGTGTTTAGGCTTCCATCAATAGTCAATCATGGCGAATATGTAATTGATTCCAACATTATGTTTGTTTATTCTGTTTTATTGATAAAGTTAAATATTGAAATATGTTTGCATTACATCATGTTATGTAAAGTTATGAATCTACTCGCGTAGGTTTTGATTCTGACTGCCTGGCTTGTCTGGAAAGTTTGATGGCTTTTTACTAATATTAAAATCAATTTGATTCAACAAACACATTACTATTCTCGTTTCATAAACTCATATCATATCAATAAGATTTTACGCATATCATGTTTTTGTCCTTAACATATGGGATTAATTTTAAAAATTTTCATTTATATCGCAGATATACATTGAAACATATACATGTAAGATTAATTCGTGTTGCTGAGGGAGTTTCTTAAGCCGTTTCTTCTTCACAGCTACAACACGTTCCGAAGCGGTGGTAGCAGTAGTTAACGATTTAAAAAATATTTTGAAAGACTATTTGTATAAAGAATATTTTGATTTTGATTTTAATCCATAACGAACTAATGTTACAATATGTATATTATAGTCTCAACATTCCAGCAAATATTCAATTTGACCTCAATAGCTAATTTTTAACAACAGCTACAAAATCTCACGTCTGCAAAATTCAACGAACGGTCACACAAAATATTACCTGGCACTTTACAGCTTGCTTGTACTACATTATGCTAATTGAATTCTTAGTTTACGAGAGGGTCGTGGAGGTAAACAGAGAGGTCACGACGCCAGCGCTGGCCAGTTAATTATAGCATCTACAAACGGTATACAAAGGTCGCCGTTCTGTTTTACAATACCTTGCCATTTTTAATTAAAATGCACCCCGTCATGTGATGGGACTCTTATATAAATTTAACGCGGATGTGGGAGCCGCATTAATTTTCATTAGAGTGGCAATATTGCTTTCTTTTTTCTAATTAGTCCTTGGTAAGCTTAGCTCGGTGATAAAGGTGCGATCTTTTACCGGGAGATGTCGCTATAAAGGTTTATTCAGTTCAAGGGAACAGTGTCTAGGTATGCTATGTACTCGCAAAAAGCGTAGTATATTAGCATTTACTACTTTTTAGACAATTAATTTGTTTCTGTCGCCAGACGCTTCAAAGAACTTAATCGGGAAACATAAGAAAATGGGATAGCATAAACGAAGTGGATAACTTTGGTCTCTTTTTTGAATGTTTTAAAGTATGCGTACAGTTAAGCTGCAAACTGAAACCTTTATTAGATTATTCCTCGCATGATATTATGAATATATGATTCTTTTTAATATACACAGATATTTTACTAAGGCATTCCCAGCGGCAGAGATGAGGTATCACGATTGGAATTTCATATTTTGCTAAACCGCGCGCCTGTGTATTGCGACGGAATAGCGCCGGATGACTGTTTAGTATAATTATTTTTAATTAAATTCCATTTGTGACTGTTCGCCGTGATATTTGATGAGATTTGGTTTATAGTACGTCTGGGATTACAAATTTAGAAACGCTTTACTGATCCGTATTATAATTGCTATGATTATTAATATTAGAGTTTGTTTCAATAAATCTTAATAGGTTTATTTAAATATTTGGAAAGTGTTTTCTGCTTCAGAATGCATATTTTATAGTAAAAATTGTTTTTTGTCTATTAGACACTGATTTATGAGTACTTTAATGTTTAAGCAGTCCAAAGAAAATACGAATGGTTATCCAAAAAATCCAATGTGGTATATTGGACGGTTTTTCGTTGATTACTTTGAAATTAAATAGATAGAAATTTTTATTTCCATACTAAAGCCCGAAAGTCTAATTATGTAACTGCAAAATTCAGCTAATAATCTCAACAATGGAGACTGAAACTGGATTAACGGGCAACAATGCATCGTGATGAAAGGCGTCAACAAACTGCAGAACAATGCTGTACGAATGAACTTGACGTGAAGATCTGACGTTTCCGAGCCGCCAGCCCAGTTTCCAGTTCACGCTGCTTCTCTTGATAGCTGGGTGTAAAGAAACGCTCGCTTCAATAGATTATACGGTTTGCCATACTTGTTCATTAACATCAGTGAAACGAACTTGGATTTTATTGGCTTTGACATTTATCGATTTATTTATTAATACGAAAACTTTTTAGTACAAACTTATACACATATTTTTGCTACATTATAGTTGATACCCGGTTTGAATTAAATACCATTCGGTGTTTACCCGTTTCACTTTAAAATATTGTGAGGAAAAATCTCTTATAGCAACATTACTGTCGTAGGTACTGATCTTATTACAATGTGGCTGAGTATTCCACAAGCTTTCTATAACAGCTTGTCCATCTAGTACAACTCTAAAATCAAGTCCCATTTCTATTTTTACATACCTGAACTGATCCCGCGCATTAAGAGTCTCCTGTTTAATAGACAGTATGACTGGCCCGAGGTCCTCATCATTGGTGAAGTAGTTCCAGTGTTCGGTGCCGTAGAAGTACTTTTCATACGTCTCCTGTTCCACTGAGGTGAGCTCGAAGCCGCCAGACCTCTCCCATTGCTCTTCAATCGCCGTTTTCTTCTTGGGCGTGCTGCCGCCATTGTCGCTGCTGTCCTCTGCTGCCTCGTCCAGGGAGCCGGATCTTCTGTGCCGGTCTGTTGGGTTAAATGGGCTTTTGTTAGTTATTTTGTTATTTCATTGCTTCGGGATCGATTTTTTATCTAACTCATTATTAATGTTGTCAGAAAAACAGTGTTGTAACTTCTGCTTTGAAGTTGTTCGTTAAAGTAACTCTTCATGATTAATGCTGATTGCTGGCAATAAAAAATATTTTTATTTATTCATTAGCCTTTCTTTATTACCCATCAATATACGGTAGAATTAAAAAAATAAACAGTTTAAACAAGGTACCTACGATTGCAAAAGTTCACGTTATAAAGAATAAATGAAATTAACGATGGAATAAATAATAAAATGGAGAAAGAAATGACAATCTAAAATGTACTGAATAAAAAATATACAGGGTTCTATGTTTTTATAAATTGATACGATGACCGACACAGTTTGCGACAGATTTAGGGTCGATGTTATCCCGGGTAGTTTATGATAAATATATTTTTACTAAACCTCATAAATATAAATTGGCGAACCTTATCCGGTAATATGGGAAAATCCTGAATCTCAAAGTAGATCGCCGATTGAATCATCTGGTTATATCAATATTCATTTAAACATAACCGCTTTTTCAATCATCCATATTGTATAGAGCGTAAAATTCTTATGTGTCTTATATTTTTCAAAAGTGACATACATTTCTGCGAATCTCAGAACCTTATGAGGGACCATTTGCAACAACTTCACACATAACGTTATTACTTTTTCTGAACATCAACTTTTTAAATAAACAAGGTAATGGCGTAGGTGGAGGCGAAAATGCGCCTGTGAGTACCTCCAAACGTATAATTCGATGAAATAACAATTTCACATGAACTTTTATTGTTTCATGGAGGGAGATGTTATTTTTTATTCACAGCATTTGAGATGTATGTCGTGGGGCTCAACGTTTCACATGTCATCTATAAAGAGGTTTAGGAACTTTTATATAGTTGAGACAACTTTTTGTATGAAAATGTTTTGTCTGCTTTATAAAAGTTGGCGTCGGGTGTAATATTACTCTGTATCTGATATACTAGTAACAAGAATGTATGTTTTATGCTTATGTATTCATGTTTATTTGTACATTACCTAAAAGGTATTTTATAGTTGTAGCGGCTTAGTGTAATTTATAATGACAACGCGTAATATTACAGTCTATCAGTTTCTATAAGGTATATACAAAAAGGGATCTTTCGATTGTAAAAAATATTCTTTTAGGTAATATTTTTGCGATTCACGTTAAATATCTGTTGCTACACGTACAGGTAAAATTAGGCCTGTCTCTAAAATTATACCGCAATTTTCTTTACGCTTCAAATAACTTTACTACACGAAGGCAATTTAAAATTCATCGACTGAATTTGAAAGGCATACTTTAACCTTGCGATTGAAAGAAAAAATCTTTGAGAACAATTTAATTAGCATATATTAGAGCAGCCAAGTGGATATAATGAACAAGCTTTTAAAAAAGTAAACGATTGTGTTATTAGGGCTTAGAACAGTATTAGTATTGTTAGTTATTTTTCAATAAAATTATAATAAAAAAGTTCTTTTTTTCAATTTTGGTGAGTATTTTGGATCGTTATAGGTCAATGTTAATTTAGCATTTAAGTGCAACGAATTAAGCGTCAATTCTTGATATCGAGATTTAATTTCATCCAAGATATTCATATAAGGTACAGAATGAAAAGACTACGGAGAAGAATATAAAAGGTATTATAAATAAGATTATTTTCCAGCGCAAGTGTTTAAAAATCTGCGAAATATTAATACGGTGAATAAGATTTGTTACTCTTGGTAGAAATATGGAAGATATTAATTGAAACCTCATATAGGGTTAGGGTATCACGTCAGCCGTCAGGAGTTCGTACAACAAAATTTATTTTATACATATACATAATTAATACATTAAATTACCTTAAAGAGTAAAGCCATGATATTTACCCATTTAGAATTATGGAAAATGTTGTTTAAATATGTTTGAAACATACTTTGATATTTTTAAGTATTTTGGTTATTTTTGAAGTTTGCATTGTGTATATTTTTAAGTGATGTTAATACCAACGATAGATTCCTTTCAAAAACCTACCTCATAACTAGATTTTATAATATTTATTTTAAAATGTAGTATAAGTCCGAAAACTAACCTGCAGTCAGTACCATCTAAGCACAGGTTAATTAATACGTGCGTACCATCGACATGCAATATTTGTTGTTAAAATATTCACTCTGTTGTTTTTAGACGATTTATTAATTTTGGATGGACTGCGGTAGGAATAAATCAATTATAAATAATTTTCTCTCGTCATACAATTTTGTTAAATCAATTATCTCATGAAATGTGGTGTAATTTTTAACTCGATCGTTAGTAGGAAGACTTTAACATTACAATTTCTTTTCAGTAAATAAAACTTAAGTTACTTTAGTAAGTAATACATAAGTTAAGTGTTTTTTTTGGGTAATTTTCAAATAACGAAACATAATTTGCCTGTCATCATTGAAATATATTCTTTCTAAACAACAGTACACAAAATATGAAAAACTGTGTAGTCCCATAATTATCATGATTTACGCTATCTATATTTACAAATCCCGAGGAAACCAGCAAAACGGTTCCCCATACATAGCTTTGTCATAAATTGAGCCGAAATCCACCCCTCAAGATATTGTGTATTAAAATAAATGAATACGTGATCCGTGGTAACGGAGTGTCCAAGATTAATTGCCAAGCAACTCCCCTGAGCAGGTGCTTTGATGTCATGGAGTCTGGCTCTTAATGTTAGTGAGCTTTATACGGACGACGAAAACGACGGATAAATGTGAAAAATTGAATAGATATAGAGAGTTGTGGTTATTTTGCTGTTTTTTTAATACTGTATACTTCGTTGGCGATTCCCTAATATGTAATGTTGTGTAGAGTGGTACAGACATAAAGATTTTAAAAGAAAATACAATTACGGCAAGCCAATTGAAATACAACATGAAGCTGGAGTTAATGATAAATCAGAACAATACGAAAAAACTACTTCAGAAATGTTATAGTTTTCGAGAACAGCTACATTTTTTGAAGATTGATAAATATTCACATTCGAAGCAGAATAAAAATTATTCAGCAAAAAGCCCTATACTTTTCTTTATGTTTTTCCCGTGCATGTCCCATTTCGTCCCAACTTGCAACTGTCTACTCTCCTTAACTTACTATTACCCATAAATCCAAAATACGATTGGCCATTTCAATCACAGCATATTTGTTTTGAGACAACAGCCAAGACAGCAGGATGGCTTCATTGTTTCCGTCGGTCCTGACGTATTGAGACGAGCCAGGCTGTCGTGCAACACTATCTCACGCAAACAGTTCGCTTCAGAGTAATGGGTTTAGGTATCCCTTATTACGTTCCTGTGATACAGTCGGGAAATACGATGTATGTATGTATGGAGAAACATGAGATGTGATGTCTGGAGTGCGGTTTCCTAAGTTGGGATTTGCGTAAATGAAAAAAAGTTCTGATATTATTCTAAAAAATACAACATTTAAAAACAGACAGTTTTGTGGTTGTGGAAGTATATGGAATGATTATGTTTGTTGTAAGAAATTAAAGAGTTGTTATGGTTTTAAATTCCAAAAAAGTGTTTATTATTTATAAATGGAGCAGAAGAGAGTCGTTAGCCCAATTATGAAGTAAGGAAAGTGTAAAGGAAATTAGGATATTGTCCTTATGAAAAACTAAATAATAATCCATTGAAACCTGGCCTAGGTAGATTAAAAATCAGAGTTACAATTTACAATATCCAATACAAATTATATTTTTATGGGTTATGTTAAGTGCTCCACATTTTACTATTAATCTTTACGCTAAATGACCCAGCTCTAATACAATGAGCCGATTGAAACGAGTTTCAGTAGCGTTGGCAATGTACCCGGGGCTCATTGGTGCAAATTCAATAGGTGTGACAAGACGTAGTCATAGTCAATACTGCATAAAACTGTCCGGTCCTTTGCGGCGACTCCATTGAATCGCACTCAAAGCGGACGTCACAGATAACTTGCAAATATGAGCTGTTTCTAATGAATGGGAGCTTGTTTGTACATAATATGTCGAATTTGGATATTATCGTAATGGTATGGGTGATTTCGTATAGGAATTGTAACATTTATCAGAAATAATCGGCTGTTTATTTTTCGACTACATATATGCCTGTTTGTCCTTTACCTATTCGGACTATTTTGTTAGTTGAAAGGTATACAGCCCATGTATGTTGTTGCCAGTTCCATGAGGCTATTTCGTGACTTATAAAAAACTATACGAACACCGAATCAATTATATATATAAATAAATAATAAATAAATACACCCAACAGTCACATACATAGTCCTGACCCCACACTAAGATCGAATCTTGTGTCGTGGGTATCAGAAACTACGAGAGACTTTTCGGTCTCACAAACACCCAGACCCGAAACAAATACCTGTGAATCACACAAATATTTGTTTCGGTGCGGGGATCGAACCCGCGGCCTCTCGTTTCACAGGCGGCGTCTAACCAACTGCGCCCCGGGGGCTCTCCATATGTAAAATATTAAAAATTTCGCCTAGTGTCAATGACTATAATCGAGACTGCAAATAAAGAATCAAAGAAAAATACACACAGACTGTACTTATTATTACTTCTAGGCACGAAAGAAGACATATTTAAAATTATCTGAGAAAAAATTTAATTATTTCGTCTATCATAAAATCTAATCACAAAATACGAGAGGCGGCAATAAATTGATCCATTCAGATTGTATCTCGGTGAAAATTTATTCCCCAAGTTAGCGCAAAAAATAGGACTTTAATTTAATGTTTTTATCACGTAAATTGAATACACAATGCTGGAGATTTCTTATGAAAATATTTTGAGATTTACATTTGTTCAAAGAATTGCTTTACGAATATTTTTTGGGATTGGCATTAGCCTGATGAGGTAATCAGTTTTCAAAGGTTTTATTGGCACAATATAAAAGTAAGGGCCAAATGAAAGATGTGACTAGATAAGAAATTAGACAAGGTAGGTAATATAAAATATGTAGATTTAGTTACACCTATAAGCGCAAGTTCATAATTCGTAGATGAGTGTAGAATTTTAATTATACAAAGACAACCCTAAACACGTCGTGTGTAATAAATGTACACAATTTAAAAACATAAACACATTCATACACACTAAGCTCTTAATCCCCTTTCACTCTATTCGCATTATGAAATTCATAATCAGTGGCGCACACTTTCGCCAAATCCGCAGCTATTTGTGACTGCCTCCAGTCGTAGACACAATATAATCGTGTTAAAGCAACCCTTTTCAACCCACTGAACACAGCACTCATACCAACCTTATTTGTAGTTATGGCAAAAGTTGCCAGTAATATAACATTTACGGTACAATAAGATTACAGACGCAATTTGCGAACCTTCAGTACGATAAAATGTATGTTTGGATACAGTTTGAAACGGCGCGGTGGTCGCAAGTTAAGCTTCAACTTTTGTGTCTGGAAGTAATTTTTGCAGTGCTTAATTATTGAGAACTGCTTTATAAGCTCTAGAAAACCATTTATTGTAGAGATAAAACATGTTTACATGCACACATTAGAAGTTTGCTAACCTACAATTACAGGTCAGCGTACCTGACTATGGTCCAAGCTCTCTCAATCGTAAAAGAGGCCCCTGCTCTTCATTAAGACGTATATTTATTTATTTACACATTCACGTTTTGAAATTATTTAAATCAAATCCTAAATTACAAGTATAAATTTGTTTTAACACTTATTGACTTCCTCATATATTAGGAACCTTGTTTTATATTATAGGGGGAAACGAGCATACGGTTCACTTGATCACCATAGGGCGTGGAGATGCGTTGTTAACTTCAAGGATCATGGTATATTAACGTTGACTTTCGTATTATTTTAAATACTACTCATATATATTTTTAAAAAGTCTTTTAGATCATGCAGAAAATATTATACATCGAACCACTAAATATTATTTAGTCGATACAATAGCAAATCAGATGGCGGGACGACTTGCATAAAAGGGCCGGCAGCGACTGGATGCGTAAAGCAGCAGACCGGGCTCTGTGGCGTACCTTGGGAGAGGCCTATGTCCAGCAGTGGACTGCAACGGGTTGATGATGATGATGATGATGATGATGAATAGCAAATCTCTCATTCGAGTTCAAGATGTCGAGTACATTTACAAGTTTGTGGAGTGAATCCGCCGCGGAGACGACGGCGTGACAGAATAAATTATGAAAAACGATATTTTGCTCCGAGCAGAGCACTTTCGTAAACATGTAGTGTATTGTTACGTAAAATTTGAGAGAGTCATTTTCACTGATTTAACGTCGCGCTTACTAGAAATGATAAATTCCAAGCACAAAAACTTACTCTTATGGTAATTTACGATTACTTCACCCACAAGAATTCACGTATAATAAATCATATTATTTTAATTACTTACATTAGTCGGCTCCATATTTGTTTTTTTTTATTGCAATGAATGGCGGGACGAGCGTGCTATTCGCCTGATGGTTAGCGATACGACCGCTGATGGATTGTAGCAAAACCAAACACCATGAATTACAAAGCAATGCCTGGCATTCTACTGCGCTAGCCATCCTGAGATATAAGATGCTAAGTCTCAATACGTCCAGTAGTATTTTGGCTAGAATGTCCTTCAAATCGGAACACAACAGGTTATTTACACAACTATTTAGAAGGAGAAATAGACATTGCGGTGGTTCCCATCCAGGCGGCCGTTACCTATGAGAGACCTACCACCAGTAAGTTTTTAGTAAAGATGTCAAAGTTGGCGGTAACATACGACTTTAATTGAATATAGATATAAATATGAAGAATAAAATACAGGGTATATCAAGACTGCGAACGAAAACGAAGCCAGGTGGTAGTATTAGTGACTTCAGACACAATGCAACTAAACAATTCGCAAAATAAAAACCTCATTTTCTTGTCGTTTTTTTACTTATCTTCGTATTTGGGTGATAAATACATATTTTTTCCAAAATAATCATGCACACCTTTTTATTTTTAAAGACGCAATGGTACGTAAGGGTTTAAATTACTATTTTCGCAAAAAAAATTACCAAAAGGATTTACCACCAAACAATGAAGATTAAAAAAAAATGCAAAAAATAATCTGTCCCTTTTTTTTTTTGCGAAATTTTTAGTTGCATTATGTCTATAACCACTAAAACTACCACCCGACTTCGTTTTCGGTCGCGGTTTTGATATACCCGGTATAACAGCCCATATACACCTACTCCTGAGCTCAGGACTTTTCTACCATAGAGTTAGATAGAGATGGCTTACGCCATAGTTTATCGCGGACAGCAGACTCTACATATTACATACTACATACCATAGAAAATCTTATAAAAATCTCCATGTTTCGCAGTTTTTCACGAGGTTGAGCAGGAGAAGAGATCAATAGAGGTGAATGTCACAAATACGTAAAAGAATAAAAATATTTTATGTATTATGGGTATTGGAAGTAATATTGAGTATTACAAAGTGATATTGGATTTTTCTATTCATTATCAGCCCGGAGTCAGGAATTTGTGCCCGATATGGCGATAGGCTCGCACCCTATCGGACGGAAAATACAAGGCGAAACGTGGGTGTCCTGGTTGCACCTCTGCCTACCTTTTCTGGGAAAAAGGCGTGAGTTTATGGATGTATGTATTATGGGTATTGTAAAATATTATCTAATATTTACATCGTCGCTTAAGATGCAATATTAAACCTAGGCGCCGTCTGTTGAAATATGGAGAAACGTAATAAATCATTTAAACTGGGTAATACACGTTTTGTGAGAGGAAATAATTCCGACGTTCCGAAATGTATTACTCATTAAAAGTTTTATACCATTAAAACGAAAGTTATCTTGTAATTGTACTCAACTGTCTAAAAGGTTTTAATATTTGATGTCCAGGGAATATGAGGATTAAATATTTGATTCCAGATTTTCAATATTTTGGATCGCGAACTTTAGTGTGCTCATTAGGTAAAGGTCAATTTTGTGATACCACTGTTCTGGAGCAAGGTGGGTATTTATTGAGGAAGGTGGGTATTTATTCAAAGAGGGAGGAGTATAGGTACTTTGAGTAGAAGAAACTATTCAACCCCTAGCTGCCTTGGAGGATACGTCAAATGTCGACCTATCAGACCTGGCTGTGGACATTTCATACAATCCGTTATTTCAAGTGTCAGTGCCTTACGGATGGCTATTTACACTCTGAAACTAGAGCCAGTATTATGATATGCTGTGATCGTCTGCAAATGGGTATTGAATTGTGGTAGGTTATAGATTCACCTATCATTACATTACAAAATAGTGATGGAAAATCTCCAGCAAAACTAAATATGACTGAGACAGACACAAATAGGAAAAACTTGACTATCAATTTAACATCACTTAAAGACCACAAAACCAACGTGTCATAATACTGCAAGGTTAAATATTAATATAACACTGTAAAAGATGTATTATTGCTATCTACCTCAATACATCACAATAACCAAGGCAAGGAGTGCGCTGATTGATGAGCTCCCGAGGGCAGGAGGGAGAAATAAATGCGGCAAGTGAAAACTGCGAGCGAATTCGATACCTGTCTAATTTGGAAATGGCTTTTGTGCCGAATAAAAACTCACCCATTCGTTTCGAAGTGGAAACAAAAGAGTGTTAGGTGTACATTATTTTCTTGAAAGTGTATCCGATGAGCATGTAATTGGAGAAATTTTGCGGATATTGAATGTTGGAGGGAGTGTTCATATTTCACTCTATTATATTATTATATCTCATACGGTATATACAATACAACTGGTCTAATCAAATAAGAACACTTATGAACCAACTATATCACAACGATAAGGGTAGAAAAGTTGGGGAATTCTCAATAATTATTGAAAATTAGAAAATGGAATTGAATGGCGCATCAGAAAATCGAATTTAATGGTTTACTTTGGACATGTTCTTACAGCAAATACGAGCGTTGCAATTCGAAAGTAACGTCTTTTAATGGAAAGCAGAATTGTCTTGCAAAGCCCTGAACGAAAGATTTTTTTTTATTTTTTTATATTTTTAATTAGCCTTATATTTATAAATAACAAAGCAGCTGCTTACAATACCAAGGGTGTGTATAAATTAAATCTATTTTTGACTTCATATCTGTTATTATAAATCGTCTACATTTATGCAAATTATATGCTAACATGCTCACTACCCTGTTATTAATACTTTCACGATATTCAAGACGTGCATGAACCCCACTTAAAGTTATATATTGCTAGTGGCTTCCACTCGATCTTTATTATAAACTGGAAAATCTACATACATCGCATTAAGTTAATGAACAGTGGGACAGCGTAGTGGATTTGAGTTCAAACATGTTGTGCAATGTACTGTGTAGAGAAATCTAATAAACCCATAGTTGTAAAAAGAGGAATTGATCAATAGTTTAACTATTTTTGTGACGTCATTACGACAGCATTACTTATGAAAGTATTAGTAAAGAGACTGAAAGTAGATTTTTTTGGTCGGTCTTGGAGGGGTTTTAGAAAGTGTAATGATTATATTGCATTCTTGGAATATACACACGAAATTATGGACTATCTAGAGTTTGTCATACATTCCCCATCTGTTCATAATACACCCGCATACTTGCAAAGGCTAGAACTTATAATATGAGACACAATTTTTTAATATTTTAGTTTCAAGGGGAAAAGTTTAAACAGCAATTGTTTTTCAACAAGAGGAAAGTTACAGCGGTAAACATCGGATTTGATCCCCCTTTTTTAAATTCATGAGGACAGCGGTATATTTGTCTCGCAGCTACAAGTTTTAATTTAAACTTGCCGTATTTTACATATTACCTTTGTAGCGCGGATTAAAGTAAGACTAATTAAATTTTAATTTGGTTTCTCGTGCGCGCCTAGCTTTGTTTGTAATGGACTTATCTGATTATTGTTGTCTTACTGCTGGTTGTAAATCGTCCTCTGGTATTTAATGTGGGTGTGTTATTACTTGTTTCATATGACTTATTGGCGAACATTAGTATTTCAATAATTTTGGGAAAATTAACAAGCTTTCTGCTCTAGTTCATTGCCAGACAAAAATGGACTGTTCCAATTCCTAGACCTATTATTTCTTATGTAAGTCGTGCAGAATCCAAATACAAAACAAAAAAAGGAATTTCAAATGAATTTCATCACGTCTTATGACCGAGATTAATAAACGATCTTCATGTCTATCTAAAGATCGATCGTGAAAAGACCAATGGGCTCAAGGTATTGTCGACACGATCACATTTGACGTGTTCTGATTGGTCTATTTTCCGGATCGATCCTTAGATACGGATTGGGATCGCTTATTAATTATGTCCGTTAGTAAGTCCAAAACATCCCTAAACCTCGTTTTGTAATTGTTTCAATTTACATTATCATACTCCTGAAAAGCTAGCAACAAAACACAGCATATTAATTGAAACGAATAAACCCGAAAATATTCCCACTTCCAAAGCTTGTTACACGAGTTGCTTGCCAAATTGTTATTACGCAGCAAATGGGCACTAACACAAAACTCGCGTATTGTTCGCGGAGATTTATGTTGCATTATTCCACACCTGATAGGCACGTAACTTGGACCGACGCCGTTTGTAAAAACGGATTGAAAGACCGTGGAACATAAGACGGTGAAAGCAACTTTGGGGAACATTTATTGGAAAAGACATATGCAAGGGTTGTTTGAATTATTCCTGTGAATGTTTTTTGAATGTAATTGATTTAACGATATATGAGCAAGGATGAAGGTTTATGTAGGTGAGGACAGAGAAGCGAAAATGAGCTTGTACTCTGATGTAATGATATCAAAATGAAACCGATACACACGTAATATTTGTGTATATGGACTCCTTCTTTTCATTATTCTGATATAAATAAACAATAAAAGATATTCCCTTGTTTTATCTTCTCATTAGCAAAACATGGTCTATGACGTCACTCTCCGTCACGCTCAGTTAATCACCAAGAAGTAACACAAGTCGGAGTGACCGGGTCAGTGTGTCATTATCCTAGCGCACACCGACGTGACTTCTGAATAGCACTGATAAGGGGACGAATGGCGCCGAAGATCCTGCGCTTCCGACGAGAGGACGCCGATAAATTGAAAACGTGTGTCGAATGAAAGTCGGACACAGTTTGCGGAGCTGTACTACTCGGGAGAACCTTTTAACTGGAATAATAGATAAACAGTTGTGTAACTTTCGGTAATGGCCGCGGTGTAATCGAATTGCGGTAGAGGATGTCTGGAGGGTGTGACGGGTATTTTTAACAATGATTTTGGCGAAAAATGTTTTATTAATGCTGAATATTCGTATACTGTATAAAACGAGAAGTACATAAAAGTGAAACTTATTTTGATATCTTAACATCTACGAAATATAATATATTCCCTAAGGTCATTTCTACATGTGAATATGAAATTTGAAATGCCATAAAGGTAAAGGAATACGCTGGATGCAGCCCGTTTCCGACAGCTTTGAATGAAGAAGCTTGGGGTAGGTCTATGTCCAGCAGTGGATCGAAGACTTCGTGAAGGTGCTCTTTTTGTAAAAATACTAGTATTGGGTTTAAAGACATTTAAGTCGCACCTATGATTGTTGTTGTAAATACTTTAACAGGTATATTATGAGATTTAAAAAGTTCTTACGGTAGAATTATAGTTTAAATTTAGATATGATACCGATACTGGGGTGATAGAATATGTAAACGAGGTGGCAAGAACAAAGGGGTATTCCTTTAAAAACTGTAATTATGTGGTGTATTTTCAATATTAGTAAGAGGATCTATGATGTACTTGTGATAGGCTGGTGTGCGAAAAATTTATGGCAGAATTACAGTATCAGATTTGATGCTTTGTGCAAAGCCTTTACCATACGTCTAGAAAACTTTACTCACACATCATTCTACATATAAACTGGAAACCCAAGGACAGAGGTTTTTTTTTAAGCACAGGACTAAGAACCCATTCGAAGAAAAGGACTTTATAGAACGAAGGTGGAACAAAGTACAAGGAGTAATAAATACACAATAACACTCAACGCAAACTCGCTATTCATATTTTTACTAAACTTCCATTGTAATCAAAGTTGAGCGGGTGAGTTGACAACTCGTCCCGTCGTATCTTGCTCGCTTCTATTTACAGTTGGTAAACTTTTATGTCGTTTGAAGATTCACGAGTCGGCAAGTCGACAAAGTACCTCGACGGTGAAGGGCGTCGTGTACTCAAAATAATCCGCTTTGCATAACCAATGTGCCTCACGAGTTCGTCTAGCGTGCGCGCCATTTGAGATCTCTCGATACACTCATTACGCTCTGTTTATGACGGTTCCAGTGCATCTATATGTACCATTGTTTCACGAAATTAAATTTCATGATGGGTGTGTTTTATTCATAATTTGCTTTTAATACATTACAGAGCAAAACTGAATAAGCATATCATAAGTGTGTTCATTCAATTGAGGATCAGATAAAGTGGGTCTCTGATCACAAGGTTTAAATAAAACACTTCGTGGTTGGCATCGGCTTAGTTGTCCACTTAGAATCCTTGATGTTCATGGATTTTGGAAACTAATGACTATCGCTCAGAATTTAAGTGCTAGGCAGCTAGACCGTCAAATAATTTTCATTTTTCCACAAATAAAAAAGGGAATGATACTGATACAAATAAAGTATAGAATATATTTATGGCACAGACGTCTACATACTCGAAACCAAAATAAATTACATTAAAATATAATTTGACGCGAGTCTAAATTAATTAAGCATGGATGATTACTTAAAGGATTCAAATTCATTGAAACGTGTTATAACCGCGACATTTAAATAACATCGGAGCATCAAAAAGGGCACATTCTGCACAAATTAACAACACAAATTATGTTGTAATTTATTTTACTCATGTAAAACTCTGGGCGTATTGGGCTTTTCTCACCCGTTATGTTGCTCTGAGTGGTTTTGTTCTGATTGAATTAAGTGTGATATGTGACTTTTTATTCGTATGCAATATATATCTGTACTGTCATTGTCTGCTTTAAAATACTCAGAAATCTATACAATGAGATAATAATTATTTTTCATTTTACACAAAAAACAGTTTTAATGAAATTTATGATCTTAATGATTAATCAATGTCTTTGGTAGTTTACAAATGATTTATTATGTGGCATTTTGAATAGCCTAGGTTTGATAGACCAGCAAGTGGAATGTGTGGGGCGTTGGTATTCTACGACTCTTTAGGCATCCCTTCATAGACACATATTGTTCACGAGGTGCTTAACGCTAGTCCATACAGCTGTTGAATTCGTTTTTATATTTTATCTATAGATCTTATTCATTTCGTTGAATTGTGTCTAGCAATATGGCGAGAACTGTAATTGAGCTGTGTAAAACGCTATCGTAAAATTTTATTATGATTTAAGTATAATTTGATTGTAAAAATTTATCGACCTTTCCCTCAAATTTTATTGAACTTGATTTATAGCTCAATGTATTAAGGTTTTTATTAACAATATTTTTTTAATAAATTTTCTTTTATGACGTCTATAAATCTTGAGCACCATTTTAAATAATAATTGTTCACATTTTCCATATTAAACTAACTGACCCGGTCACTGATGATCTGAAATTTTCAGCGAAAACTTTAAAGATTTTCATATATCTAAATTTAATAATTGTGAACCATCGGTTACAGTAAATTTATATTGTAGGAATATGAATTAAAAATGGCGTTGATTGGTTTACTATGAGCAGCAGTCGAACAGGGCAAAGGTTGATGTTGTGTTTGGTATAACCAATAGCGTAGGACCATTAAATGTTTTATACATACGTATATACCTACGTGTCCTTTCTGTTATATACCAAAAGAGGTAAGATAACTAGACTACAGACTACAGTTCGTCAGGCTTATTGCGCAAGCCTGTCGTGCCGGTTACAAATTTAACGAACCCAAAAAAAATGGATTTCCAGTGACGCCACTGGAAATCTAAACAAGAATTTTATGATTTTTAGCCATGTAATAATATCGTAGCTTTGTTAATGTTTAATTACCTAACACCTAATTTCTTTCTTACATCAGTACGAGCACTTTCAATATTTATTTGACAGTGATTGTCAGTTCAGTGCTTTGAACACGAGGAGCACTCACAAGAGTCGAGGCACACAGCGCGAACTTGTTCGAATCGAAAGTTAAGTGCTCACGTCTCAATTCGTAAAGGTTGTTACATATTCTAAAACCTTTGGCGGAGTTTATGCGCTTGAGAAGGCGCGTGAAATTTAATTTTAGGCCTGACTTGGAGCTAATGTGACAGGCGGGGAATTATCCCCTTAGAATCATTGTTTGCGGAAATTATTCATGAATGGCATGTTTGTCCCGCCTTTGTGTCGCGGCAATAATGCTAAAAGCGCTCCGTATTCTTTTATTCTCGTGTGGAGAATTTTATGATGCAAGTTGGAGAATATTATTTATGAATCTTTTTAATTAGATCCAGTTACACTAATCGAATTAATCGAATCCCGGGTCGGGCAAAGTGATATTGGATATTTTTATTCATTATAATCAGCCTGGAGTCAGGAATTTGTGCCCGGTATGGCGATAGGCTCGCCCCCTATCACATCGTGGGACGGCAGATACAAGCCGCAATGTGGGTGTCTTGTTAGCACCCCTTTTAGGAAAAAGGCATGAGTTTATGTATCTACTTATATTACGGCCTACCATCAGACGCCATCTGCGTATGTCAGATGAAAAAAATACTTGATATTATATTATACAGCCCGTGCTACTGTCGGGTTTGGCTAATAAAAATACCACTGATAGGTATGTGGGCGAAAATAATATTACTAACACGCTTTACGTCCGAACAAAGGGTGTTTACGAGAACAACGAAATTCCCTAAAGATTTTATATTTTGCATAAAATAGCTATTTAGACAACTGTATTTATACATGTGTTTAATATACTCGTATACTACAATAAATTTTATATTTTTTACGTTAATTAATCGCATACATGCCAAAGTTAGAATATGACGGCTTTATAATTTATCAAAAAACAAAATAGAATCGTCTACAAAAAAAAAGATATTTAATATATATAAATATATTTTATAGTGTAACGCAGAATTCGCAGACTGTATCTTGTTGGTCTACGTATAAGCTATTCCTGGCCCTGCGCGACTATAAAATATAGTCAATATATAGTTTTCATACACAAATGGCTTTTACTTGTTTCAAATTTTTCCTTCTTCCAGGTTGAAGGCGCAAGGTACTCTCCCCAATGTATGTGGATGTATATACCTTTACGAGGAACTTTATGGCATTTATATGAGCCGACCAAGACAGATGTGGCACGGAATCAATAAAGCGGTGTTTAGTGCTATCAAATTGTGTATGTTTAAGAATAATGGCCCCTATATGCTAGTTGGAGCGCCAAATCTGGCGTAATTAAACTAAGGCTAAATCAATTTAGTTTATCGTTTTACCGTTAGATGGTGCTATTTAATGATTATGTTTACTTTTGTAATTAACATACATACATACATAAACTCACGCCTTTATCCCAGAAGGGGTAGGCAGAGGCGCCACTAGGACACCCACATTTCGCCTTGTATGTTCCGTCCCATGATGTGATAGGGGGCGAGCCTATCGCCATATCGGGCACAAATTCCTGACTCCGGGCTGATAATGAATAGAAAAACCCAATACCACTTTGCCCGACCCGGGATTCGAACCCGAGACCTCAGCTTTGTAGTCGTACCGTAATACAACTACGCCACCGAGGCAGTGGTTTTGTAATTAACGTACCAAAGAATTTGTTAGATATAAATTATGTTAGACTAAATTCTCGGTTTAAGAGTCCATTGGCTTTCGGGTGATGCCGCGAATAACTTTGATGTTTGCATCGCTGATATAGTCAGGTTGAAGAAGGTATTAAACTACAGTTTCTGTATCTTTATGAACCCAAATACGTCCCACTGCAGGGCACGGGCCTTCTCTACAATCGAGAGTGCGATTGAGAGGGGTAAGGTCTTATATTCCGCCACGCTGGCCTAGTACGGGGCAACTACAGGTTGGTAATTGAAAACTGTTTATTCTTTTGTTAAAGAATTGAACTCACAAAAAAGCATATTAAAATAAGCGTTAATGAACACCATGTATATGATAATAGGTGCTGTTGTATCCCCCTGAGTGACGCGAGATGACGCGCGGTGCTGCAAAACACTCGCTGTAAATGTATCTCGTTACACAATTTAATTTAACCCTTCGGTTCAGCGGTAACAAAGGCGGTATGGCATGGCTGTAAAATTTAATTTATTCCGCTCTTCATTCGACATGGAATCATTGAATAACAAAACTGATATGTTTTGCGTATTGTTAAATATACAGAATTGAGTTTTTGCGAAAACCGAATGTATGATTTGTAATAAACCGTAGGTTCTGCGTTAGCTTTGTTGGAAAGTACAAATAAATGAATTTATAGATCAAACTAAATACAATTTTGATAAAACATTTGTAAATACAAGTTTATTAATTTTGTTATAACCACAGTAAATTCAAACTCACGTCAGTCTAGTGCAGTGATAGCATATGAATACTTAATCAATTGGTCTTCGAGACAATTAATACATAAAAATTTATTTAACTTCCGCTTTTACTATATCAAAAATAATAATTTTACGTATTCCCACAAACTTGAACTTAAAACACAAAAAATACTCATAAAAATTTTTCACAAATAAACTACACGTCACCGAGGGACGATACTAAAAATGTCTAAAGCGAGCAACACAAAATATTTAACCAGCTCTCAAAGTAGGACTCTGTGGCAAAATAATTGCGTCGCTTCACTTTGCGGACGAGTTGGTAAAGAACTCTTTGTGGTGGCCTCCAGGTATTTAGATGCTCTTTTAATAGGCTTATGTAATTTTCCACCGTCTACAATGAAACAATGGGACACTACAAGTTTCTTTTTAGTCGTTTTATTGAGCTTGAAGTAGATAGATGTTTGAAGGGACAAAGAGGTATAGAGCTTTGATATCTTTATTTTTTAACCTAAAAATTATTTAAGATCTTTTGGGTTATAATCACCTCAGCTATATTACAAATTAAAAACTACTCTAGAAATGCCTTGAGACTTTGAGTTTTTTTTCAACGTTGGTTGTTATCTTTCTGATGTTCAAATACTCTTTCAGACTAAAAAACTCAATAATCAGGCGACCCGTTTAAAATGTCATTTATGTTAATGAAAAATTATTTGTATATATAGATAATTTTTTACTTAAAGTCCGCGTCATCATTTAAACCTGTTAAATAAAAACTATAATTATCTATAGTTTACTGTGTTCTTCAGGAAAAAGTACTAAAACAAATGAGCTACGTAACTGTTACTATAAATACCTGTAATCCTGGAAATAATAATAAAAAAATCATCAACAAAATAATAAAATAAATAATAAATGAATAATTATCAAAATCAAGCTATAAAGTGAACTCACCATCGCTCGTGTCTCGGTCGGGCCCGCTGTCGTGTTCCGACTCCGACTCGTCCCAGATGGTGTCTGTGGCTATCTTCTGTCGAGAGCATTCGATCCAGTACCCCGGCGTCGGAATCAGGCTGTGCGGGTACTCCTCGCAGAATTCATCTGGAAATATTACTGGTTTTAGTATATTAGTTGAGATTGTGGGTGTCAATTGGTTCTTGTTTGTTATGGATTGTTTCGGTAATTGCCGGAGACTTAACGATATTTGTACCCGATTTTGTTTTATCCCCCTTCCCAACTTTGACGATTTTTAGAAATACCTAATGTGTCTAGAACTCTTATCTACGGGGTTCCGCTGTCGGTAAATTCGTTTTATAGTGTTTGTTCTTAAGTAAAATTACGCGTACTCGTCATTAATATTGAATTGTAATGTAGATATGATGCTTTTGAAAACTTTTGCGAGTGTCTGATTTCGAAATAGCACAAAGGAGATCGGTCGATTTGGTCCAACTGTGGACAAGAAATACATTATTACCAAAAAATTTGGCGTATTTTTTTTAGATTCATTTCTCTATTTACTTTTATCCTACACCATTGGAATTAGATTTACAAAAAAATGAGGATATCATGAAATATTTCTACCATTTTTGTATTTGTCAGCAACATTCATAGAGTTGACATCTGTCACGAGACTATTATCTGTCAAATTGCATTGTTTATTTCGTCGTGTACTAATGTGTATTTAAAATTGATTTAATTTGAAAATCATATAGTTTCGTTTTGTGGCTGGGTGTTGTGTTTATTCTCTACGGCGTCCCTTGCAGTCAATTGCTTACCTCGATCCAACCATACTATAGCATATAAATAAGTTAAAATGTTTATAATCGTCATGTAAGCAAAAACTACGGGAAATCATTGATGCGCGCCTGAAGCCAACAACTACGAGACACCGATCGTACAGGCGCAAAGGCTTACATGATCTGTAATGTCTGAATGGATTCATCCTCAATCATTGTTTTATTTTTTCATTATTGTGTACGGTAGCTTCGGATATTTTTTAAACTAGCGCATGACAAAGTGACTAACTAAGGTCTATCTAAACTAAGAAGTTCCATTTGACATTGGGAAATAGGGATGCTGTCAAATAAATCGGTTCTTACAATATCCGATTATTTAGAGATATCGATAATATTTGTTTGTATTTCTTAATCGATTACAGTTTATATTTTCAGTTTACATCATTTCGTTTATTTTTTCATGAACATTTTTATTCTAATGAGACATCAACAATTGCATGTCACTTTACTATTTAGGAACAAAAGGAGTGATTTATCTATTACTAGCGGCCCGCCCCGGTTTCACCCGGGTGCAGACACTTTTTCAAGTCCAGTCCACATCACGCACATGCTTATGAACACATGATACATACATACAATACAATACATATACTCCAAAGTGAGGAACCTCCTCACTATGTGTGGCGTATCCTACAATACTGCCTTCATTTCCATTGTAATATCCAAATCTATTAATTAATGATAAATTAATTCATATTAATATTATTATTTCACTATTTATTGATGTATGTTCGTTGACAGCATACCTATTATTAGCTGAAAGTTCAGTATTTTTAAAATTAAAAAACAACTGTTTTATATCTGCTCGATTATTTAAATATTTTTACCGATTATACGTATACAAATGCATTTGAATAGTCTCGACTCTACCGGTAAAAGACCCAACGAGGTGGCTTTGTAATGACGTCTAGAAAAAAAATATGTTGTTTAAAATGGTTATTTTGCTTTATTTAAAGAATTCTAGTTTAAATTTAGTGATTATGGTTTGTATATCTAGTGATAAAATAAGAATAGCTTCATAATTCCATGGATTTACGGAAAGTGTTATTGAAATTGTGTGGGTTACGTCTGCACAAAGTTATTTACGTTAAAAGTATGAAACGTCAAATGGAACCTGTTAGTTTAGATAGACTATACATACAATAAACCTGATATCAAAATAATATACTTTTAAATATTCAAATGTGTTTTTCTGTCTTCCTTGATAAGCTTACGTACTTTATAATAATGTATATTCATACTCATCCCAAGCTTAAAATATAAGCCAACTATGATATTACGTATTCAGATAGCAGAAAATGGTAGATTTTGTAAAACTTTAAGAGGATAAATCTTAAAAACCCCGTATCCTAGCTCAAGAAGATTATGTCTTATTTGAAGGATAAAAAATCCTTATTATTTAATTCTATGTCTCATTTGTCTCCCCCATGTTTCCACTACTAGGCCCAATATTCATAGGAAAACGACCGATCTCCTTTAATCGTTTACCTAATATCGTAATTGATTTATAAAATGAACTTATCGCATCATAGTCCATTGTCATACAGACTTAATCTTCAATCATAAAAAAGTTAAAGTATTTAGTAGTAGTAGTAGAGTTATTGTCTTACGAATAATTACTTATTTTTTATTCCATCGCGTCACAGTTCGTTGGCTGAATTTTCTATTCAGAAGGGTATGCGTCTACCGCTTGACAATTTGCTGCGAGAATTTGCAAATCATCAGAGTAATTTGTCCTAATCTTTCATATAACAAGATATGATTTTTTAGATGGAAGTTTAATCTTATATAGTTACCATATAAGTTGTGAGTACGAAAAATCATCGGTCAGCGGTGAGAGAGCATTGCGACCGCAATGAGGGCAGCAATTTAGAAGGGCCCTATTACTCGCCTTTTACAATTGGCACGAGATATCTTGCTGGAATCCTAAAACCACCTCGTCACAAACCTCCATCTGTCCTCGAGGTGAGGAAGACGACAGACCAATAGCACAGCGGTAGTGGTTACTCAAACAACAAACTTATGTAAGTCTATCAAAAAGACAAAGATAGATTACATTTATATTGCCTTAAGAAAAATATATTACTTTAGGTATGACATTTTAATATGGTTTTGAGAGCAAAAGAAGCTTACACAAAATAAAATTGGCTTAGTATATAATGTTACTCGTATAATATGGAATTCGAACTTTCAAGCTAATTATAGAGAATACCTCCGGCAAAATCTTAGCCAACAAAAGATCTTTGTGAACATCTCATGCCTTTTTGTGGACATTATCAAGCGGGATTACTGCGGATCCAATGGGTCGCGGACAAATATCTTGTTCGGTTTCGTAAGGATTTTTACAAAGCTCTAATTGAAAATGTTGATTCAAGTTAAATGGAAGGGGTTTATCTTTATTCTCGGATTTGGAATGTAAAATGTATTGTATTTTGTACTAATAACACAACTGATTCACGAATTTAGAAATATTATATTTTTGATTGGTCAAAATTTTAACTTCACCAATTTATGTAAACTAATATAGTTTTAAGCCAGCGGCTTTTATGTTAAAACTTTTAACTTGTATTCCAAGCCAGATTCAATAATTGCTTTTCGGCTACAATTAGAATAGACGGGTTAACGCTTTTCCAAAGCTCGCAGGGACGGAATTATCCACAAAATGTATTATATTTGGAATTTCATTCAACCTGAAACAAATGCACAGAGCCTGACACGTCATGTCGGCACGCTAACGGCAGGGGAGAATAATTCGATTCGAAAGGCTTAAAATCAAGCCTAAAGTACTGTGAGGTGGTAGTTAATGCCAGATAAAATTGTGGCGGTACTACCTTCCACTAACTAATCCTCTCGAAGTTATCCGGAGAAGTGTAAGAGGAGTTTGACAATAAAGTATCAACTAAGCTGGACGTCAAGCTTGATATCAATCCAATGGCGTTGTATTCATCCAATACCGGGCTAATAAATAATATAGAGCATAGTGATGGGGTGCAGCATAACAAATGAATGGACGTTGCATCTGAACTTGCCCAGCGCGTGATCTTGGAAAGACCTAAGTTTAGTACTGATAAGCCCAATGGATTGCACTGGAATAAAGGGCTTTAAGTTCCAGTTCATAACTTTAAGTTGCAGTCAATGATGATGACAATGCCGAATATGATGGTAGTAGTGATGATATGGATGATGAAAGTTCATATTCTGGGTGTTTGTGAGACCGAAAAGTCTCTCGTAGTTCCTGATACCCACGACACAAGACTCGATCTTAGTGTGGGGTCAGGACTATGTATGTGACTGTTGGGTGTATTTATTATTTATTTATTTATTTTAACATAATTGAAATAACTAAAATTTACCCTCAAGAATCCGTATAAGTGAATTGCTATGTCCTTACTTTTCCCACTCAGATATTCATGTGACATGAATTCTGAACGACGAAGCCCTTCAGTTCTATTAATATTTCTGGATATTCTTGCGTGGAAATCTGTTCGCAGTGATGCCATTACCGGGGTCGGTTGGTGAGATCAAAATAAAATATTTACATTGTAAACGGGGATGCATATTGACCACGTCCTGTACAGATGCCTCGCTTTCAGTGCAACTTTATATTCTTCCGCGTTTTATTAGATATCGTATTAATTAGAAATTTAATTCGAAATTTGTAATGAAATAACAAAGGGGACAGTAATAGGTACAAGTCGTGTTCATATGTCAAAAGGCGGATACTATTCATTCAAAGTAAATGGTGTTACAACTTCTTTTATACTATTTTCGAGATAAACCAGAAACGGCAGACCAGGAAAGCGAACTAATGACCATATAATAATTAATTAATTTACATAAAGGACTGTGTTTTTTCATGGTGTAGTGTCGAATGTAGTAATTAATTAAAATTACGAGTATGTATTCGGTCGTACCAAAACAACTGTTAATTAACATACTATCCAGTTCTTTATTCGTAAGTGTTTGTATAGTCGTTTGACACACGAAAAATATAAATAAAGTAAGTAATTACAGCAAAACTAATTACGATTTATTTCTTTTCAAAGCCTTTGGAAGCGGTTGTTTCTATTCAATGTTTGGCACGAAAAGGAAAATTAAAATTCGAATTTGCAAAGATATCATCAAGCACAATTTTTATAATTCTTAAATATAACTAAACAAATAATAGTAAATCTACAATTATTCTTCAAATCTTCGAATAGTTTCTTCTTTATGTTGTTTTTTATGATGAATTACCAAAGGCTCGATTCACTGTAAGGTAGAACACCAAACTTTAATCAATATGCTTGGCGTTCATACTTAGAGTGGACTGAACAATCTTGGTATGTTATGTCTTCATTATTCATGCATCTTCATTCTTCAAATATCTTCGTATTGACCTTCATTACAATTGCTATAAAATACATTCTTATGACAAAACATTTTTAAGATACATTACATTTGGATATATTGATATCCACTAATGAGTAGTTTTAAAATATTTTTTTTATGACTAACATTATTAACATACGTATTTACGTTTCGTTCGTCCCTTTCAGCTACAAGAAGTCCACTACTGGACATAGGCCTCACTCAATGATATCCACATCGACCTGCTGGATGTGGCTTGAACCCAGTGACTTCCAGCAACCTTAACCAGGTCGTTTAGGACGGTATAACAAATACAAATACAAATAAACTCCCAACAGTCACATACATAGTCCTGACCCCACACTAAGATCGAGTCTTGTGTCGTGGGTATCAGGAACTACGAGAGACTTTTCGGTCTCACAAACACCCAGACCCGAAACAATTACTTGTGGTTCTCACAAACATTTGAAACTGTGGTAATGGTACCAATGGTGAGGGTAACTGCTTTCGCTGACGAATACTCTGTCTGTCCATTTCTGCTTTGACCATCAGGTCCATTGTAACCATTTGTTCTTTGCCATATAAATAAATACAACTTTTTAAATCAGTGTTTTGTGCCGAAGTCTGTTATTTTTTTATTATCATGTAAAAAACTTCATAAAAGCCAAAAGAACAAAGAAACTTCGAAAGACAGTCTTAAGGACAGAGTATTGCTATTCATGATAAATAAAATAGTTTTCAATATTTTGAGACCGTATTTCGCAACAGCGAAAACTTTTAAAGGACCTCAGCGCGAACTTTCGGTAAGATGAGTCGAACGAAACTATTATTGAATACCTTCTACAAGTTTTTGGTTTATTTGCATGGAGAGTTATTTTTGGTGAATTTTAAGTAGCACGGAATGTAATTTATTTATTACATTTCAGACAAAAATCACGCTATTAAATTCATTCCTTAATACTTAAAAAATGGGTATTTTAATTTAGATATTAGTACATTATTAATATTATGTTATAAAATATTTTGACACAAAAATTTTATGCGTCTTTGTTTTTATTTTGTTGGTTGATTTAAAATACAGAACTTATATTTTTTACCAAAGTGTCGTAATTATTATGAGTGTGCCGTGTGGTAAAGGGTGCAGTATAGTTTTGTTCTAGAAAAACACAATTTTACAAGTAATAGAAGCCAAGATTATTGCATCGAGTATTGTACATACAAAAAAAGAAACAACATGGGTAAGAATACGCAACGAAAATATTAATATGACCTATATATCACGTCTTTATCAAAGAACACAAAAGCAGTATTAATTTCTGTTTCTACGAAGGGGTTTTTATTTAAAATGTGAGCACAAAAGATATATGTTTTGAGAACAGGACGACTACGATGAGATGGTGCATTTCATTTTTTTTTCTTAACGCTCTTGACAACGAAAGAGTCGAAAGTAAGTTCTTTTGTATTCCATTTGCTTTTCATGTATCGGATACGTAGAATTTTAACTTTACTAATGTACGACGGGCGAGATTAATTCATATTTTTTTGCTCAGGAATTGCTAATACCGAATGGCTGAGATTAATTTAAGATTTATGTATGTAGCCGTCACAGTTGCTTGCACATAGACTGCTGCTTCGATTTCTGCAGTTTCTTTTCGTTTCGATGAATTATTTAGTGAAATGCAGAAAAGATAATTATAATGCCCCATCTACTAATTTGCAAGCTTTATATATTTTTGTTTATGTACAGTATAGTAAAATAATAAACTAAAATGAAAGATGGGATAGACATTCGACGGAATAAATAAACCCGCAAATGCGTTAATCGCATTAGGCGGATGGCCGGTAACACTTACCTACATGCGATTAACCCATGATACTAGGAATTGGACAAACATGAAGTAAACATATCGCCGTACAAAAAATCCACATTAATTTCCTCACGTGCAAGCGTACCGTAAACCTCGTATATAATTCCTCTTGACCGCTTCCAATGACATGTTCAACTTAACAATCCTTAAAATGAGAAACATTTTCATTTCCAGTTTAATAAAACACTTAAGGATCTAAAGACACACTTCACAGTCAATTTAAAGAATAATACAAACAATTTCAAGAAAGACGGAATAAGTGCTCTCTTGCAGGCAGAACTAAAAGTATTTTCCAGGAATCTACGCGGAGAGGTCGTGTTTGCGGTCTAAACAGCGCCGGCGAAATGTACGGGAAATACATTTTGTCTTTTGAAACAAACACTGCAGTAATATCTTTGCTCCGGCCGCGTGTGCCTGTAGTGATATGCGACTCAATTGGTATTTATATTGTCACAATACAGCTGAGAGAGGCTTAACGTTCGCTTCAGATTGGAGGTATTATTTTATTGCTTTATATTTTAATTATTTTTTGCAAAAGTGTGAAGTGTAGTCAGTGATAGGTTTTATTAATTGTTTGTCTAGACTAGTGTCATGGTTGATGGTAAGCGTCTAGAGTTCATGGACTATAGCAATGCCAGTGCCAAAATCTATTATATTTTGTAGTGAATACCTTAAAGCTTAATGGATGGTGATTTAATTGAAGTTAAGCCTGGAGAGTCGTAATTATATTTAAACGTAAAATTAAACGCGAGAGTTGTTTTATAGGAACAGTGAATATTTCCAAATGGAAAGTGGCCTATGTCCACGCCTCATGAGCTACCTCTATAGTAAAATCATGCCAGTCCAATGAAATTTTTTACGTGTGCAAACAAAAAAACACTTTATCGAAATTATACTATCACTATAATATTAACCAAGAAAACCTCGAAATAAGATTATACGAAAGTCTTTTGAAACCCCTAAGGTTGTATTGTTAACGATTATGTACAAAGTTTATAGTCCCTGAAAGCTATTGAGTGCGGGATGTACAATTTTATGAAAGCTAATGAAAGAGTCTAGTGCCCAACTTCCCTCAGTATCGTTTATAAAAGACGATTATAGCACCGATTAAAGTTACAAAAAGCGATTTTTAAAGCATCGGTGATTTATAAAAGGGACATATGTACAGCTTTATAGTTGTTTTATATCTTAGTTGCCTTATTTTTCTAGAGGTATTAATATTATGTATGTACATGAAGTATAAGGTTTTTGGGTTGGATTGCCAGTGGAGAAGTTCACTTTATGTGACGTTCAGATCTTAGATTTTCTTCGACTTAAAAATACGACTGTCTTTGGGTATACAAGCGTCAGCTTATGTATTTACTGGCAGCATAAATTGACTATAATACAATGCCGAGAATTGTTATATTTCGTCGATCAATCCAATTACGGTTTCTTTAACGGTGAAGGAAACATCGAGAGGAAACCTGCATACCGTAGCGATTTTAAAGAATTTCTACGGTATGTAAGTCCGCCAACCCGCACTAGGCCAGCGTGGTGGACTATATGGCCTAACCACTCTCAATCGATTCCCTCGATTGTAGAGTAGGCCCGTGCCCTGCAGTGGGACGTATATGGGCTGATATAGATATAGAATCCAATTACATGTCAGCCAAAACCGCACATATACAGACTGTATCCGAAACACATCACACTTGCATAAAACCACCATCTTATACCTGGTCGCTACCTACCTAGTTACATATATAAATACATACATAAACTCACGCTTTCTCTGAGAATGGCTAAGCAGAGTTGCCACTAGGGCACCCAGTTTTCGCTTTGTTTGTTCCGTCCCGCGATGTGATAGGGGGCGAGCTTATGGGCATATCCGGCACAAATTCCTGACTCCAGACTGATAATGAACAGAAAATTCAATATCACTTTTCATGATCCGGGATACGAACCCGAGACCTCAGTGTTGTAGTCGTACCGTAGCACAACTGCGCAACCGAGGCAGTCAGATACAAACATCCCAGCAGTATTCAGTATCCCCAACCTCAAAAGTTGTCCGCATGAATAAACAAACACCGAAAAGGTCCGTAATTCCGAGCGAAAGTATTATTTACCTAATCTACAGGGCGGTGCAGATGAGTTTTTCCAAACTGCGTGCTTTATCACTCCACGTTCGGGTTTAATTGTTTCACTGTTTACATGCCCGTGGCGCCTTTTATGAAATTTTATTTTATAGTTTGTTGATTCTAGTTCCATTGACATGTTACGAATTCAGTATGCTAATGGTTTTTGGTTACGTTTCGCTGAATGGAATTGTGTGGTTTGATGGAGATTTTATCGTAATGTCAATATAGTTAGATTATATGGGTGGTGACATAAAAGTGTTCATTGAAATCGAATATAAGTATAGCGTCAGCAGTTCGTACACAAAACAATTATTAAAGTATATTAAACCGTATGGTATATATTTCTTACTAGATAATCATATTAGTATTAAATTTTTAATAAACAATTTTGTATTGTTCTGTTCTATTCCATTAGAAAAATGGTAATACGTGAACGTTCCATGTGCGTTCCTATTATATCAAACTGAATAAATATAATCCATTGATCCTCGCAATTTTCTCACCACCTATAGTTTACAAATCATCCATCACAGATTTGTAGCGCGGGGAACGTTTTTAAATCACATATTTCACTTAGAGTTTCGAGCAAGTTGGTCAGCGTGGGTTGAAGTTTGCAAATATATTAGCCACGGAGAACGGGCTAGTACAAACACAATTTCAGCGTGTCATGGGGTACACCGCCTGCCGACTTCCGAGCTATTGGTTGTGTGGCCTGTGTGACCAATTTAAAGGGATTTGGGTCAATTTTAACTCAATTTTTTGTATATAATGTTATTTGAGTGGTGGATTTTTTGTAATGCCTCTTATTGCCGCAAAAGGAGATGGTTATGATTAAGTTTTATAGATCGGTGAGTGTTTTCGTTTTATAATTTCAAAAAAAAGATAATATTATAAACGGTTAAAAATACGAATGGTAAAAAAAGCAAACAGTTGTCTTGCGTCGCTTACCGCCAAACCCTAGAACAAGGGATTTTTTACTCCAATTTACTAAAATCTTCACCTCCACTAACACTAAGATCTCCAATTTCAATACACTTTTAAAAATTCATTTAATCAACCATTACATTAAAAAATCACGCATGTCACAATCCGTCAGTGTGAGCAGTACATCTGCCAGTTCCCATATCTCGCTCTATCGACCCTCTAAATAAATAACAACGAAACCCTCAGTCCTCAGTGCGGACGCTATATGATTTTTTAAGAACTCTGTTTTTAGATCTAGAATAAATAATACCAAGCTGTTATACATTAATGCTGTGGGTTTATAGTGTCAAGTTTGTCTGTTTAGATATGAATTGTATTCTGTGAAAATATTTGTTCATGGTAGAGCATATCAATTATATTTGATAGCTACTTTATGTGAAGGACATTGGTACTTTTTCCAACGTGCTTGTTAAGTAAATTTTATTAAATAAGAATGATATTTTGATAGTTTTATCACAACGTTAAAATCAAACTTCTGATGTGCCGTAATGTAATTACCATTATAGCTTTCAGTACCAAAAGGCAATTAAGACCGAAGGGTTTTGGGATTTTTCAGGAGTGATGTAGATTTATGCTGTTTTCTATACTTTAATTTTATCAATTTTCTTCGCGCCAACAATCAACATTCTGCCGTGTAAATCGGGACCGTTGGTTTTATGTGCTAAGATTCCAAATACGTTTACCTATAATTTCTTCTTCCCAATTCGGCAATTCATACGCCTGTTTATATTATACATATGTGACAATTGCACAGGTAAATTATACGAAAAACACACAAAACAGCAGCGTACACATTGCTAAGAATAACTACGTATCCACACATAAACCCATTCAGAGCTATTCCTCTGACAGCTTGATATGACGTGTGTTGACAATACATTAGCTTTATGCCCACGCTGTAAAACCTGCGTATATCACGAAAATAACGAGCCTTAAATATTTTATATGCACTTGTGTGGGCCCTCTGTCGGGTTTGCGGGCGAGGCTGCTTTATTATTAGCGAAGTTTTTATCTTTGTGTGGCGAGTACAGGAATTTGCCCGGCGTGGTACCCCGGCAGGAAGTTGTGCTTCCTTCCCATCGAGTTTTATTTGAGCGGACAATGGAAAAAAAATCTGTGCGCATGTAATATACATAAGGGGTGTGCGAAAGGAGAATTCGTTACGAACTAGTGTTTGTTTTTTCACTTAAATTATCGTTAATTTACTTTATAAACGACACGTCAAAATTTTCTCATATTGCGCTGGAGCGGTTTGCACCTGTTTTAATGCACAAAACGGTTTTCCTAATTATACGAAGCAAAATAACTTCAATTTCAGGGCTGATAGAATGAACTGCGGTAAACGGACCGCAGCTTGCGGTAATGTAATACCTCAGTCTTTCTTGCATTTCATTTCATGGTTCGCAGAGAAGGGCGGTATTGCCAAATCTTCTGCCGACCCTCCGTCAATAGTGATGTACGTTTTAGCAGGCCAATAAATAACTACATCCTTATATGTATATTGAAAAGGAACATGGGGGCTCCTACTTTCTTTAAATAATATATGGATTAACAGGACTGCTTCGGTGGCGCAGTTGTACTACTGTACGATTACAAAGCTGAGGTCTCGGGTTCGAATCCAGGGGTGACTCACTCTAACTCCGCGTATAGATTAATAAATTAGTTTCCGCTTCGATCAGTTTCAATATCCGACTAGTGTGAAAAGCTCAGACGACAACCGATTAAAATACAGATCCGACACTCGACACTTAAGAACGTAGCAAACTTTGCTGTACCTACCAAAGAGAATGCAAACGAACATAATACCATATGGACATAGACAAATTTACTCTTTAACATCATTTGGTAAAGTATCATGTTGTTCATCACTTGGGCCACCCCGAATAACCAAATACCCACGAAATATCATCCGAGTTGCTCAATTGTAATATCAATATGTGTAAATGTTATGGCGTTGTATTGCCGGAGGCTCGTTGTCAGGTAACACGAATTCTCCATTTCAGCGGACAGTTATTGACTGGGGGCCGGTCATCGGAGCCGTGACAGGGACGTCGAGTCCGAACGCTGAATAAGGGAAATCCGAGCTTTTAATAGTTTGCTGTTATGCCCGTAATAAACTAAAATTTGCACACGAGCTGTTCATTGTTTATGCGTTATTTGCTTGAGGGTTGGTTTCATTTTGTTTATAAGGTTATTATAAGGTTATGGAGAATTGGTGTGATCGGGGAGGTATGGATATTTTTGTTGTTTGCATTGTTTAGTTGATAACAATGTGAGTAGTTTTTAAGTCTCTGTTACTTTGAATGTGGTCGGCGAAACATCCTTAAGTGTAACGAATTTCTTGACTGGCATTTCACATAGTAAGCTTACATTGTTCGAAGCTTATAATTATGTATAACTTTCGAGGTATTTTTAAAAGTCTAATTTGAAACATTTCAAATAAAATAAGTATACGGTACATATCAAAACAAAAAACATCGTATTATCTAAAGTAGATGATATTAAATAAATAAATAAATACATCCAACAGTCACATACATAGTTATGACTCCACCCAAATCCCAAACAAATACCTGTGGATCACACAAATATTTGTCTATTACTAAGAATAATATTACAAACAATGATAATATAGTATCCAATTAATCTTAAACGTCAATCCCAATTTCAGTAAAACAAGCACGACGAAGATCAGTAACAATAAAAGTAAAGTCAGCAGAGATTTAAAAAACCAATCCGAGGTGTCTGCAAAACTTTTTATCTTCGTTAAAAGCGTTCTTATATAAGTGATATTTAATTTAATTCTGAGCTCTTTCGAATAAGCTCATCCTTACGATAAAAGCAAATCTGCAGTATTAAAGTGGCAAAACAGCGGGCATAAACTTATTAAACGAGCACGAATACCACGGAATCTTGGTACAGAATTTTCATTTGATTGCAAGTAAAAATGAGCGTAATTATTCTGTTCCAGGTTTAGTAACGGTTAAAAGGTGTAGCGAATGGTTCGCACGTTTAATTTTGTCAATTAACCAGAAAATTGGGAGGGGACCTCGTCTCGAGCCGCGCGATGTTATTAACGTTTTATGAAGTTCCCCACTTTTACCTCCTACATTATTTGTACTCTGAGATTTTGTACGTACAAGATTTTACTCTTATTATCATTTTAGCATTTCATTATTATTTAGTAAGGGCTGCGAAATAAAACCAGCAGTTTTGGTTACATCGTAAATGGTTTGTTTCTATCTAAATTTCGCTTTTTGATGTAATCGAGATTGTTGAAGACTTGAAAATTCTTCTACATATCCGTACATTACTACATCAGTCCTCAGGAACTGGCATTGTAACTACATTTCTCCAGGAGTTTCATGGACTTTTGAAGTCAATTTCTATTATAAATAACAACAATATGGTGTGGTCTGAACAAGAATGTATTTCAAGTATTTATTATTGTAACTACTATAGTTACTATTTAAAATAGGTACAATACAGCTGGCGGTTACCGAATTTCTGGCTTTAGAAACAACTTTCAGAATGAAGCCACAGATTGTCTAGACCTGTGAAATGCGAAACCATTAAGTTTCTCTCCATTTAATAGCCTCAAATTGTATATTAATTTTCAATAAAGACATCCATCAACAATGAATATACTATTAAATTTCACAAATTTCGAAGATTGTAGAGAATTTGCTTTATGGTTTCTCAGAATTATTTAACAGATTTAGAACAAATTGCTACAGTATTAATTAATGTTACGAGATAAACTATACAATCAGTAATTAAATTGTTAACGAAATCTCAATATAGCAAATTAAAGGCGATACCAAATCCACTTAAAATTAATGCAAGAAACACCGGAGACTCAATAACGTATCCTTTTTCTTATCTCCTCATTTGCATAGGCAAAGTGCCCATGATCATTATGGGAAAAGGTGATAACTTACCATCAGTCAAGCCTTTTGCTCTTTTATCAACTCCAACCAATAAAACAATGAATGGTGACGTCAGCGTACCTGAACAAGCTTGCGGTGGCAGTGGGAATATGAGTGTGGTGGAAGACTTGCGCCTGGCGACGGCGCAGCCCAGCGACTGCGGCTTGAAACTGCGGAGCTGCTGCATAAAGTCGCTGCACTCCATCAGCGCGACGTCCGCAAAGTGCAGGTCGCACAGGATTTGGTTCTTGAAGCGGCGCGCGCGTTTCTGCACCAATAAAAAGAGAAGCTGAACAGTAAAGTCTAAAAAAAGCGTTTCTACCGAAAAAAATGGAAAGTAATGAGCATGGAAATTAAAAAATACATCCTTTTATTATAAATAATATTCGTTGTGTGCTTGTTTAGAGCCACTGTGAAGGGAGAGGCGGCTGGTTCGATCTCCGCACCGAAACAAACACCCATATATCCTTCAATAATATTTCGTGTTAAGATTTCATGTTGTGGGCCAAAATAGTTGCTTGAAGCTTCTGATAATCGCCATACAAGGATTTTACTGTGTGGTCAGAACTTTGTGAGTGACTATTGGATGTATTTATATTTTACCTAGTATTCTTATATTTGCCTTTATCCTAAGCTTATTAAGGTTTGTAAGATAATCTTTGAGCTACGATCAACAGCGGCACGCATTGCAATAACATCGAGCCACGTAACTTGGTAATTCTCTGGAGACACTAACTTTCCTCTACCCGCAACGACATTAATCATAAAATGAACAGATACAAATCCACTTGCTCCTGTAACAGAGCCGTGAGAGGAATTGAGGTATGGTACGTTTATATGCATATTGCAGAGGGTCAGCCTGTGATTTTACTACGGGCCTGTCATCAATCCTTTAGGGAAATAGCCCAATCACATCCGAATTACGTTTAATATTAAATTTAGTCTGGAATTAGATGGAAAATGGTAGCGGTAGTCGGTACTAAATATAGAATTATATATTTCAGAAATGTTTAAATTAAACTGAATGATTCTTTATAATAAGCATTCTACGTAAGATTTCTGTATAACATATTTAAGTAGTAATTCTACAAAGATACTTGTCACATGCATAGAAGTATTTTGATTTTGAAAAATCGCTTGTTTAAGACCTAGTAAATTGTTACTTTCTTGCTAAAATAAGCTAACAATTCATGAAATATTTGAAATACTAAAAGTGTCTTATAGTATTGGCAAAATTCGACAGCAATTTAATAGTAGGATAGATTTTACAACCAATATATGAAATGAAACAGAAACTAATCTCTCTAAACCACAATTCCTAAATGTATAACTATTGTGTCGCATAAAAGTCCAAACAGACTGACAAGGTCTGCTGGATGGCACAGAATCGATAAGCGGTTAGCAAATATTTAGATGACCTAAAAGTATCAATGTCAAGGCTTAGAGCCTGCTTACTTTGGGACTGTGTTTATACGAGTCTATTTATATTTTTGATATCCACATTAAGTATACAGGTTTAGAATCCTTTGTCAAAATAGAATTTGCTTTGTCAAAAGCATTTCATTAAATATAAAGTAATTTTTTTTATATTATTTTCTAAATCTATTTTACTAATCTATATGATTCCCAAGTTTTACGTAAGCACCTATATTCAAAAGATTACATTATCGGGCTATATAAGTTAAGTCCAGTTGAACAATATATTTTCGCTTTCTTGACTTCGTATCTTATTAATTTATTTTTACTCGGGCTGCGCTAAGAATTCCAAGCCTTGGTAATCCCTATTTGATTAGTTTCACGGACAAAGAACGTTTTATTAAGTTGTTTATTAGCTCAGAACAAAACGCATTTCGGATCTCATTAAATCGTTTACACTTTGTGAATTTGGGACAAATACGAGTAAATTAAATGTTCCACAGGACTTGTTTCGTACAATGGAGTACTTCAATGTGGAACAATATTATTTTAAATTATAATTTGGTATAATTTACGGGCTTGTTGCTATAATGTTGTTGAAGTAGATTGGGTAAGTTGATGTAGATGCCAGGAAGGTGGCTTTGAATTTCTGCCAGCAAAGCAATCAGTAGGTAAAGTTTTTTTTATAGCGATGAATGGCGAGACGAGCGTGCCATTCGCCTGATGGTAAGCGATACGACCGCTCATGGACATTAGTAAAATCAAACAACACCATGAATAACAAAGCAATGCTTGGCATTCCACTGCGCTCGCCACCCTGAGGCATGAGATGTTAAGTCTCGTTATGTCCAGTAGTTACTCTGGCTACAATATACTTCAAACCGGAACACAATAGTGCATTTACACTGCTGTTTGACTGTTTCTTTATTTCCCAGTTACTACATTTAAACCGTTACAGTATACAATTTTAAATTGCAATAACTTTAACAGTATCTTTGGTACAACACCAAAACTCAACGACATTGCAATTTACAACATCTATCTACAATAGCGCAATCAAGATACACGATGTAATTTCAAATTCTCTGACTAGTACTACTGCTATATGTAAATACACACGTTAACATACCAATTCAGACCTCGTTTGTGTGAAGCCTACCGACAACTATAATGTATTCAAAATTAAATATGACGAGGCACGTGTCTGCTTCCCAAACGGCAATTTACGACGTAATTTACCAACCGAATATTGTACACATAAATAATTGATCTAGGATATAAAGGGCCTATTGTTAAGGTGTGTACATCATAAGGCATTTTCTTTATACAAGCGGTAATACTTTCGGTTATCGGTTGGGTAATTGCGAAGCAAAACAATTTCCTAAAGTTACGAGGGGAATGAATAAACAAACCTATCGATATAATGTGGGACGAGTACTGTGTCAGCGAGTCGATTTTGGGTGTATTCGACCTCGTTACGGTTTTTGCAAGGTTTTCACAGTTTGATATGATGCCGACTGAATGATAGTAATGGAATTATTATGTACTGTCGTACAATTGGAATGCTGTGGATACCGAATAAACGTTTTTGATAGTAAAGGTTGGACGTAGTGATGTCCTTATCTTTTAGTGTACATTTTTGTATAATTACGTAATGGAGTTGCGTTGCGCAGGTAGAGGCAAATATCTTTCAAAACCGATTAGCCATTGGTTCATACCTATGTTCTTACTTTACGCAAAATTAACTTTATTTCGGAAGATTAAGTTTATTTTTCTAATCTTTGTCAATCATAGTAAGCATTCCTATTGATCGACACTAAATAATAATTCCCGTCAACAATCCAATTTGGCGTTATTTCACCCACAATCAGTCGCGAATTTCACTGCCAGAATATATTTTTTTATCTGTAAATGATTCAATTGCATAATATAATTGCGGATATGATCGTAATTGAAACACATTGGGCACATCACTACACGGCGGCACGTTACACCGCGCATCATAAAATAAGCTTTATCGATTGAATTCCGCTTTTATCCGTTCCTCATTTTCTTATAGCACTGCGGCACATATTAATTATTTATACATTTAAATTTCATATCTTGTATGTACAATATTTTACCCATAAACATGCTTGTGTGTGAATTATGCTTTAGTATCTTTCTTTCCTTTATCTTGGCTGGTTTCATGGTCCGCCTTTCTACCCAGTCTAATTCGTCTGGTCCTTGGCATCCTGTTGTAAGTTTAACAATGTTGTTGTAAATACATTAATACTTTAAAGTGCTTTTTATGCAGTATTAATAGTCACCCTTTTATTATATGTATTACATTCAGCAATAATATTATATTTCAACAAAAAGCGTATATTATTAGGCTGTAGTACGAAACAGTAAAATACTTAAAGCTCTAAAGTAATGTAAGTAATTTCATGTAAGTCCAATAGCCTAATTGATGTCGAAGAGATGCCTATATCTTGTTTATCTGAATCGAACAATTTAGAGTAACCAAGAGTATATTTTATGAGGTGCTTGCTGCATAGATAGAAGCATAGTAGTGTCGCATCTAGCAGCGCCTACCTCCAAACACAAATATTAAAACTGAATTTAACGCTGAATGTATTAAATAATATAATCCCATCGTTTGCAAAGTTGTAGTCGTCCGTGTAAACAAAAATATTCATTCATTTTTCCGTGAAAAGGTTCGTATATTCGTTTTTTTATTACCAAGTTACATACATTGAAAGCTGGTTTTACTATTTACACGTGTTCAACAAATAAATAACGCGGAGCATATCAAACAGCGTGTTTCCAAATTTTTTATTAGACTATTTTTGTCCATAGTTTTTGTTTAAATATCGCGATAAAATTCCGCTTTTGACAGAGATTCCATGTACGATTTTATTTTTATTTGTTTTCGATAACATTTTGAGAAACGCTGGCTTACTTACTGGCTTTATACATTGGCTGGTGGGATAAATGACTACTGCAACTGGTGGTAAATACATTGCCGTTTAGATTAAGTATTGGCAGCCGACAACAATCTCCTACTATTCGATATATTTATGCCATTCTATTTAATTATTTCTTCACGCAAGGCGAAATGACCCAGAATTGGAAGAAACACGTGGGTTGACAAAATATTTCATAGAACAGCTTAATTGTGCGACCGTTATATGAATTTGAGAACTGGTTGGGAGAGACAGTGATGGACGAGACCACGAACCTGTAGTTTGTAAACACATTATGTTTTCTAATATTTAGTTAACTTTGAATTGTATACCAGTTTCTTTAGTATTTTTTTTTCTTCATCGTTTATTACTATGGGGTAATTCCAGAATTAAGATTTCTACGAAAATATACATGTCAGGTACCACATAGTATGAACAACGTGTAAATTAATTTATGTGAAAAAATAATTTACAAGATATTCATAAATGTTACTGTATTCCTAAAATGTTTCATAAAGGTTTCTTAGATTTACGCGAATGTTACAGATTACACAACTAATTTTTACGAACTTTATCACGAGGTTGGTTTATTTTTTACATTTTTTTACATTTTGATGATTATGGGGCGGACTAACCAGTCAGTCGGGGAGTTAAAAAAATGTAAAAATTAAACCAAATTCGCGATAAATTCCATAAAATTGTCATTTCAGTATATTTCATAAACCTAAAAAAACATATAAAATAGGCACTAACCCGGACATAATGGACGTATTAAACGAAGCCTCGCACTTTACCTTCCACAATTATTACGACATAAAACAGCACACAACAGTTCACCTACCGCCTGACAAAATCCATGATAACATCCCTATCAATTTTAACGACAAACATACAACCAACTCAACTTTGGCTAATATACACTGACATACCAACAAACTCTGGGCAAGTCAAAACGTCAGTAAGACATTTTAACTGCACCGTAATGTGAGCGAACCAAAGCTTCACCAAAGCTCCATTGACATTTGAAGTAACTCTAGGGCTTGATCTGACCAGTCTACTAATACTGGGACCGCATGTTTATTTCCAACATGTCGACAAGGCCTGTCTGCGAAGGTCGGTGGAGCTAAAATAGCTGATCTAAATTTTAGCTTAGCTTATGCAGTGAATTTTATTTTAGCTATATTCTGGTGGATTCTTTTGGGACTTATTGATCAGTCGAAGATAAATAGCAAATTATATTAAAAATATACCGAATCTTTTAGAATAGTATTGGGTACTGTAGTGAACAGTGATGCTGATCGCACTGCCTGGTGGTTTAATGCAATATTTTGAAGTTAAAATAAGTACATTTACTGAATTGTTCACATCTGATAAAACAATATTAATCAAAAAAAATATATTACAAGGCTAAGTTAATAATACTTAGAAATAAAGGATCTCAACTTATAAAACATAATCTTATAAGTTATCAGTTATAAGAAATAAAGCGTATTAAAGAACTTTTCGTTACATCATAATGTGTCTAGTGGGATTTATATACGATCCTATATATAAGCAATTGAAGAAGAATTGCTTTAGCAGTTTTGGAAATATTAGTTTTTGAATTCATTATTGAAATTGATTCTTAATGAATCGTAATAACAAAGCAAATATTCCAGAGTCTCAAGAGTGTCACACTACACAATTTAACGCATATTGTATTGTTGTATCAGCCCATATACGTCCCACTGCAGGGCACGGGTCTGCTCTACAATCGAGGGTACGATTGAGAGTGGTTAGGCCATATAGTCCACCACGCTGGGCTAGTGCGGGTTGGCGGACTTTGCATACCATTAAAACTTATAAATCGTTATGGTATGCAGGTTTCCTCACGATGTTTTCCGTCAACGTTTAAGTGCGTGGTGATTGACTATCAATAAACACATGACTCCGAAAAGTCAGAGGTGTGTCCTGGGATTTGAACCCACGACCACCGTGAATATGTAGGTTGCCGCTTCTGGTCCGTTACCAACAGGCCACCACGCACTTAAACACAATTTAACGCATAACTGCAAATTAATTTAATTTACAGGCTGTTAATGAAATACCTCCGATGAATAAGGCAGCTTCTTAGTATCAATAAAGTAAACGAACTAAAGAGTGCTTTATACAGCGTGCTCTCAAAGTGAAATCTGATAGATTTATTCGACACCTGGCAGGCTTTGTAAGCAGATTTCCCCCCGATTCGTCCAACTTAGACCGTTATAGCGGAAAGTTCATTATTTCAAGGTGACAAATTTTCATTTAGATCTGAGATAATGTCGAGTGGGTGGGAGAAAATTATGGTTCCTGCGTAACAGCTTAATTGTTTTTTATTGCGATCGAGTGCTGGCTTGTTAAATGGATGATACTTGTAAAGACTTTCTAGTTAAGTGGAGATAATGTTTTAATACTTTCGAAAATGAAGATTCGTTGATTGGTTTATATACATTTGTATTTTGATGCACTTTTTACTTATCGACAGAGCTATACGAGTATAATACGAGTAGGAAGTTGAAGATAAAGCTTGAGTATATTGGAAAACAAAAATAGTTACAAAAGAAAAGATATTAATATAGAATCAAAATATTAAAAAAAATAAGATTATATAAAAAAAAAACTTTTTTCATACATTAATCACATTTTAATCCCCGAAGAGGTAGACGAAGGTTAGTGTTAGTGTTTTGTTTTATTATCTATACCCAAAATTAGATAGCCAAGCATATCACCATACTATAAAATCCAGTCCCAACCACCTGATATATTTTCAAACCGGATAACTGACGACCGAATAACCGATAAAGTAAATTGCCCGACCTGGACCTCGAAAGAAGGAAATCACGGCAAAATGCCAATGTAACACGCGGATCATACGCGCTGAATAAAATGATGAAAATAAAATATTCGCCACACGTTATACAAAAAATGAATTACATCATATTTTTTTGTAACCGAATCGTACAAAGGTTTCGTCGAATAAAGTGGTATTTCCATATATCGGTAAAATAAAGTGGAGTTTTTGAGCACCGGTCAAACGAAATACCTCGGGGATTTATTATGTGCAGTTTGTTTTCGGATTTCGGCTTGAATTGAATTCGAGATTCAAAACAGATATTTTCGCCGAAGGATGAGTGTTTTTGGCAGATATTTCCAATGTTTCGAAAAGTTCTGATTATTGTGTAATTTTGTACGGACAAAGACAATTTTGTTAATGTAGTCAAAAGCAAAAGGATCAATATTTATTAAACATACATAAACTCACGCCTTTTTTCCAGAAGGGGTAGGCAGAGGTGCTATCAGGACACCCACGTTTCGCCTTGTGTCTTGCGATGTGATAGGAGGTGAGCCTATCGCCAAATCGGGCAAAAATTCCGGACTCCGGGGTCCTGACCAATAATTATGAATAGAAAAATCCAATATCACTTGTCCCGACCCGGGATTTGAACCCGAGACCTCAGTTTTGTAATCTTACCTTAGTACAACTACGCCATCGAGGCAGTAAGTATTAATTATCATTTTGGATTTATTATTATTTGCGCCGGGCGCTTAATTGTAGAATGGCAGTGAATATGTCCTGGTTCCGTCGCTCTCACATCGGACATATCACTTTTTTTGTGTATTTGACAGCCTCCCTGGCGCAGTTGGTTAGACGCCGGCTGTGAAACGCGAGGCCGCGGGTGCGATCACCGCAACGAGACAAATATTTGTGTGATTCACAGGTATATGTCTCGGGTCTGGGTGTTTGTGAGATTGAAAAGTCTCTCGTTGTTCCTGATACCCACGACACAAGATTTTATCTTAGTGTGGGGTCAGGACTATGTGACTGTTGGGTGTATTTATGTATTTATTTCAGTTTGGAATGTCTCATGTGATGTGCTACACTGCAATTTGTGGCTGGTATGGCGGTCCTCTTATCACAACTTGGGATGGAAAAGAGATGGCAAACTGTAGGTAGGACTATTCTTACCTACAGTTTGCAGTTTGCAGTTTACAGTGACTATTCACTACCCTTTCGGTGACATATAGTCCACTGAATATCTCCAGTACTTTAGTATTATAGTTATTAAATAAGTTTGGTAATTATGAGCTAATCGTTTCAGTGCTCGCCATACATAGCAATAAAAAAATAGCCTCGTATAACTTCAGACTATTGTCCATCGCTGGTATTCTATGTGGACGACATATATCTACTCACCACCAGGTGCAGAGCATAAAATTAAAACTTTTTTCAAACCCTGCAATTTCACAAAGTATACTCATCAAATATGACATTTATAGGGACATGATTGATTGCTTTCCACTGGGAGTGATTGTCGGGGCTTCTCACCGATTCGACCGTGATTAATTCCGACCGCTACGCCTTTGTTGCCGTCCTTAATTTCATCTTTGTTCATCTTGGGTGGACTTGTTTGGTATGTTTCATGATGAGGGTTCTTTTGCAATGTTATTTTTGTTAATATTGCATTTATTGAGTTTTGGATAGTTACAGTTATTGTACAATTCATGATTACGGTTGTTAACTGTAATTGTCCATTAAAGAGTATTCAGAAAGGACATGCTTCTAAGGTAATTAAAGTTAGTATTATAGAAACGTGAAGATTAAACTGAAGAAATTACTTAATGCTTCGGGTTAAAGCGTAGTTCATTCCGTAATTCATGCTATATCACCAATTAAAAATATTAAGTACAAAATGATAGATGCGGTATAATAATTTTAAAGTAATGTTTATAATTATCATCTTCAACCACAGTACACCGCTGTATGTAAGTCACCCTCAAATAATATCGTTATTTAATATTTACGACATTTTTTCGGTTCATTTGATCCTGTTATAGGAGTTTCAATAAAAATATTCAGCGAAGTAAATCGAATAGAAAACTTGTGACATGTTTTGACGAACACCGTTGACGTGAACATTTTTCATGGAACATACGCGCTGAAACTTTCACAATAGAACGGAAATATATGGATAAATCGTGCATAATTGCAGTCCTGTTAAATCATTATTTTATTTTTATTTTATTTTATATTTATAGTTTATATTATATAGTACATAAAAAAATATTGTGAAACATGAAAACCGAATCTAAAATTTATAGCTCACATACTATGGACACTACTACTGCATACTGGTGGTAAGTCGCTCATATGTGAGAGACCGCCTGGATAGGCACCACCTCAATCTTTAATTCTCCCGCCAAACAACAGTGGAAACACATTGTTGTGTTCCGGTTTGAAGGACATTGTGGCCAGAGTAATTACTGGACTTATTGAGACTTAACATCTTATGTCTCAGGATGGCGAGTGCAACGGAATGCCAAACATTGCTTTGTAATTCATGGTGTTGTTTGGTTTTGCTACTGCTAGTGAGCGGTTGTATCGCTTACCATCAGGCGAATGGCTTGCTCACAAAAAAAAAAACTATTAGGCGATTTATGTAAATCTGTATGTATAACACTTTTCGTTCCATTGGTGCAGCGGATTAGTAAGAAGAGTGGTTCCAGTATGTTAGATTCAAAACAAGAACTGAAGGCTGTAACAAATTTTCCCTACACAAATACACATATTTTTTACTCTTGAATGCATATTAATTGCTTATCATAGCAATTTGATGAATTCAATTAGTTTGCCAAATTAATGAAACTTTTTATAATTGTAAAATGTTACTCCTTATGGATTTACAATAATAAAATATGAAAGTCTCCCGCCATTTACTATCTATACATCGCCTTAAAAGTATACATTGATCACTCCAAAAACATTCACAAAAATAAATCCCTATCATTTTCACCGAAGCATTCATTTGTCGTAATACGAAAACATATTAATAAACCACACGAGCCTAGACATTGTTACATCACTTGTTCTAAAAAGATCGACGTGTACATTTTTCATGAATCCTAGTATTGGAATAGTTGGAGGTCGTCCAAATCCACGGACCTAATAATTATTTCATCAGCCCTCGTATACGCTCTCCCCACTTAATGTTTCAATACAAAGAGTACATTCATTTGATTGGCAGCTAGAAAATTAAGGAGTGTGTAGTGAATTGATATCGAAAACGAGGTTGTTCGATCTTGTATTAATTGAATGTGGCTTAAAAGGGGTGCTTTTGTTAAGTTGTTTTGTTGATCGCGAAATTATTTGGAACTAAGATTATGAAGAATGTGCGCTGCGGTTATGAGTTTAAGTTTTTATGATAAACGCTTTTAGTTTCAATTCTATACAAACACATATTTAGAAGACTGCAGCTGTTTGCTTACCTTATGGGTAATTGTGCAAGTTAATCAAGCTACATTATCTAACTACCTACTCTATAAATACACTCTTAAGTCGTACGGGAAGAGTATTAGACAGGTCCTAGAACATTTATTTTCACCTTAAACGGTTAACTTATGAATAAAACGAGTTAAAATTAAATCTCCATTTCGATAAGCTAATTAGGCGCCTACGAAGCTACGAACAAACCTATTCAAAAATAAAAAATCCGGCTTATTTTCGTTAAAAATCTAATAATTACGCCGACAAATTGTAACAAAGTATAATTTATTAAATATTATCGCGGTAAATATGACGTGATTTAAAAAGGGCTCAGCTAAATTAGCGATCCATTAATTATAACGCTATGCAATAACAATATAAGAATAGTTTTGATCCAACATGTATCTCATTATTATTTCAGTATTATTTCAACTTTTCTAATTTTTAATCCGGAAATTTGCGAATTTTTTGGTCGTAATATTCAATACAACTTATAAAGTAGTATTATAATACTCTGCAGTACTTTTAGAGTCTCACTAGCGCACACTAAATCATTGTAAATTACCACGCACTTTAACGGTGAAGGAAAACATCGTGAGGAAACCTGCATACCGTAGCGATTATAAAGAATTTCTACGGTATGTAAGTCCGCCAACCCGCACTAGGCCAGCGTGGTGGACTATATGGCCTAACCACTCTCAATCGATTCCCTCGATTGTAGAGTAGGCCCGTGCCCTGCAGTGGGACGTATATGGGCTGATATAGATATATATAGAATAAATATACATACATACATAAACTCACGCCTTTATCCCAGAAGGGGTAGGCAGAGGCGCCACTAGGACACCCACATTTCGCCTTGCATGTTCCGTCCCACGATGAGGTAGGGGGCGAGCCTATCGCCATATCGGGCAACTAATTCCTGCTGATAATGAATAGAAAAATTCAATATCACTTTGCCCGACCCGGGATTTGAACCCGAGACCTCAGCTTTGATCCGTACCGTAATACAACTACGCCACCGAGGCAGTCATAAAAAAAGTAATAAAACTAATAGTTTTCAAAAATTTCCGTACATTTAAGAGATCTTAATAAAAATAAATTTAATATGTATAAAACGTTTATAAGGAAGTGGACCTGGCAGAGCCCCGATAACGTGACGAAAAATGAGATCGACTTTATCATGACGGATAAGAGGCGTATATTCAGAGATGTCTCTGTGATCAACAGGTTCAACACCGGAAGTGATCATCGACTTGTACGAGGCACTCTGAATATAAACTTCAAGCTGGAACGCACCCGTCTGATAAAGTCCACGCTCCGGCCTACGCTGTTCCAAACCATTGCCGGCTCAGAAAGATTCCAAATGGAACTTCAAAACCGATTCGATGTGCTGGAAACCGAATGTGACGTTGACGAGGACTTAAGTAAAGTAGTAGAAGTCGTGAGGGATGTGGGTAACAGGTTCTGTCGGAATAGGCATGCGGGCAGGAAGTCCAAACTTTCAGACGAGACCCTGGAACTCATGAGGGAGAGACGCGAGGCCGCAGCGGCAGACCAGCGAGCACTCACGAGACGTATTCGAAAAGCGGTACGGCGGGATCTTCGAAGTTCCAACACACGCCTTATTAAGGAGGCAATAGAACAAAACCGAGGTTCCAAAGTATTCGTGAAGCGTCTTGGGAGGAGCCACATATCCAAGCTGACTGCCTCCGATGGTCGTCTCGTCTTCTCTAAGCCAGAGATCCTCTCAGAGGTGGAAGACTTCTATAGCCAGTTGTATGCCTCGCAATCTCCGCTACCAGAGCCTGTCCCTTCCGATCCCCGAGCTGCTTTAGTCCGACACTATTCCGACGAATTTCCCGACGTCAGCATTTATGAAATTGAGTGCGCCCTCAAACAACTAAAAAATGGAAAAGCCCCGGGCGAGGACGGAGTTACAACTGAGCTCTTAAGGGCAGGGGGAACACCTGTACTTAGGCAGCTGCAGCGTATTTTCAACTCCGTTCTCCACGAAGGGAGAACTCCAAGACCGTGGAGCAGGAGCATGGTAGTTTTATTTTTCAAGAAGGGGGACAAGACCCTCCTCAAGAACTACCGCCCTATATCGCTCCTGAGCCACGTCTACAAATTGTTTTCGAGGGTCGTCACAAATAGGCTGACGCGACGGTTGGACGACTTCCAACCACCGGAGCAGGCCGGTTTTCGCGGAGGATTTGGCACCATAGACCACATACACACTTTGAGGCAGATTATACAGAAGACCCAGGAGTATAATCAGCCTCTGTGTCTCGTTTTCGTGGACTATGAGAAGGCCTTTGACTCCGTCGAGACCTGGTCTGTTCTGGACTCCCTGCAGAGGTGCCAGGTTGACTTTCGATACATCGAGGTGCTGCGAAGCGTGTATGAAGCTGCAACGATGTCCGTCCAAGTACAGAATAGTCAAACAAGACCGATTTCATTGCATCGAGGAGTACGACAGGGGGATGTGATATCCCCGAAACTGTTTACAAATGCATTGGAAGACGTTTTCAAGACTTTAAACTGGAACGGGCGAGGCATCAATATAAACGGCGAATACATCTCGCACTTAAGGTTTGCCGATGATATCGTAGTCATAGCAGAATCGCTGCAGGAAGTTCAAGAAATGCTGCACAGCTTAAATGAAGCCTCCAAACGAATTGGTCTCCGGATGAACCTAGACAAGACGAAGGTCATGTTTAATGACCTCGTCGCTCCGGGACCGGTTATCATCGATGGCACGCTTCTCGAAGTTGTCAAGGAGTATATCTATCTCGGGCAATTAATGCAATTGGGTAGACACAACTTCGAAAAGGAAGCCGACAGGAGGATTCAGTTGGGCTGGGCAGCGTTTAGGAAGTTGTACCACATATTTTCGTCGGATATACCACAGAGCCTGAAGACAAAAGTGTTTAACCAGTGCGTCCTCCCTGTAATGACGTACGGAGCCGAGACGTGGACACTGACTGTGGGGCTAATCCATAAGCTTAAAGTCGTTCAACGTGCTATGGAAAGAGCTATGCTCGGAGTTTCTCTGAAGGACAAAATTCGGAACGAGGAGATCCGCCAGAGAACCATGGTGACCGACATAGCTCTGAAAGTTAGTATGTTGAAGTGGCAATGGGCTGGCCACATATGTCGCAGAACGGATAACCGCTGGAGTAAGCGTGTTCTGGAGTGGAGACCGCGTCTTGGAAAACGTAGCGTGGGACGTCCTTTGGCCAGATGGCGGGACGACTTGCATAAAAGGGCCGGCAGCGACTGGATGCGTAAAGCAGCAGACCGGGCTCTGTGGCGTACCTTGGGAGAGGCCTATGTCCAGCAGTGGACTGCAACGGGCTGATGATGATGATGATGATGAGGTAAGTCGACGACGTACACGACTTGGCGTAGTGACATTTATTATTAGCTTACAACAAACTTAATATTTTTCCGAGATGAAAATGCATGTGGGGCCCGCACGAGGCACGTGCAAATTGAATCATGATTGGTCGTTTGAGATAAAAGGAAAAGTATGCTTTAGAGCGTGTAGAACGAATAATTGTGAGAAGTGAACGTGTATTACCAAATGAAATCATAGAAAATATTGACACTATTTTTCGAGTAACATTTTGTAGCGGAGTCGATATAGCGATAGGCTCGCCCCTTATCACATCGTGTGACTGAAAACACAAGGCAAATCGTGGGTGTCCCGGTAGCACCTCTACCTACCCTTCCTGCCTACCTTCTAGGGAAATGGCGTGAGATTATGTATGTGTGTATGTATTTTGTAGTGGCTATGGAGTACCTATATAGAGTTCGTGATTGTGCATTATTTTTTTGTTTGGGAAATTCGATTATGTACTTTGGTCTTTTTTTTATCGAAATTTTTAAAAATGTATCCTGCTATTTATTTATTAATACAATAATAGTTCATCAAATGAGTGACCTGCTCATCTCATAATTCTTATTAATCAATATTACACCAATAGACCTTTATTTCAAGAGTTAACAAAGCAAATGCCGTAACGGACACGTGGTAGTGTTCATCGCATAACAGCCTTCGATAATGGATTACGACCTTAATATTCTTGAGAGGCTAGAAGCTTCACTCAAGATCGCTATCTCGATACACGTAGGTTCAAAATGCGAGGAATATCGAGTTATAAAGAACTTTATTTACAGACAGTCAGAAAGACTCCTCGTTGCTCTATTCTGGTTGGTAACATCTGTAATTTGAACATCTGTTTATACCATGTTTTATGCAATAATATAATAAATAAATTAATAACCAAATCTAGAGCGTTATATCCTTCGCAAGATTTGAGAATAACGGAAAGTCGGGAATAAACGACTTTTTTTATTTGAATGAATGGCGAGACTCGCATGTCATTTGCCTGATAGTAAGCGATACGACCGCTCATGGACAGTAGCAAAACTAAACGCCATGAATTACAAAGTAATGCTTGGCATTCCACTGAGCTCGCCATCCTGGGACATACCATGTTAGGTCTCATTATGTCCAGTAGTTATTCTGGCTAAAATGTCCTTCAAACCAGAACACAACAGCGCATTTACACTCGCGTTTGGTGGGACAAAACTTTGAAAAAGGACTTTAAAGGGACTTGAAACATTAAAAGAGAATGTAAAGGCTAATTAAGGTACCCCTTGTTATCGCACTGATAAAAAAACAGCAGTGAAGTGCCGTAATATTGAAGAGAAAGGTAAAGGTGCCACTAATGCCTTACAAAGTCTGCAAGCCTACATCCGTGCAAAGATTCGGTGAGGGCAAATTAACAAATGTCCGTCTACAAATTAAACTTAGTAAAACTTGTAAATAAATTCTCAACAAACGTAATAAACTGAAGCATCGATGAAACCATTACACAAATACTATCATTTGGTCTTTTGTATCTGTTAAACTATTAGAATGAAAATAGGCCATTAGCGCGGTAACGGAAACCGTGCCGGGCTGATCGCTATATTGATTAGTATCCAATAAGGGTGGGCCTTCCCCATTAAACTCTTCAAATACAATCCTTATTTCCCGTACATCTATTAAGAGGTATGCGCCAGTAATGTGAGTGTATTCGACGCGGCTGATTGTTTTTGTCGGAATGAGAAGTTTATTTCATGCCCTAGTTCTTTTATATCTTCATTCGTTTTATAATCAATACGTATGATTTTACTTATATATATATGATTAGCGTCCTTGTACGTCCTTTACTTATATATATATGATTAGCGTCCTTAACTACGACAATAAGTCCAGTTAGGGACTTTTTTCAAGCACAATAATTTATCTATTATTTATATAAATTAATTCGTTTACAATTTGTGTACGTTTTCTTTATAAATAATATAACAATAGCTAAGCCTTTTTTTAACTTCAAAGTAATATAATTTATAATCCATGCCATAACTTTTAAACTATTTATCTACTAAAACTTTAATTTAATTTAAGACACTGAATCATTGTTGCAATCAACGCGAAAGATAAGTACCTAATATTATGTTTATAAAGATATGGACGCTCCTTTCAATAGGTGCGTGATTAATCCCAATCCTAACGTAATAGAAGTACTTGCAGAATATACTTCAATCCTTGGTTTATATTACAAAGCCACTAATGCTGGAAATTGCGCATATTGTAAGCTGTATTATTCTTGCCGTTGTTAACATGTGTATCACGTACGTCACAGACGGAGATGCGTCTAGACGCTATTGACTCTCCGCTTTAGATATTGCCTACGTATTAAAAGCACTGAAATCTAGTAAATTAGAAAATAAAACAATTACTCAAAAATATACATAGCCATTGTTTGGATCGTTATCTCATAAGAGTGGGTAGAGTTTATGGATGCCCACTTTGCTGATCCTCGTGTACCACTTTCTCTTCTTTACTTTCATCAATTTCCTTATGCCTTTTTTTAATACTATCGCAAGTTATTTACACTGGACTGGAAGAAATACGCATTTTTATTTATTTTACATTATTTTATTTTGTTCCAAACTTGATTTTTTATTCATTTAAGCACATTAAAATATTCTTTAATTTAATCTTTATTTCATAAAGCTAGATCAGGTACTTTTGAAGATATTGAAGATTTTGTAACGAACCTTTTTTCATTGCGGTTTCCAGTGTATATTAAATATTGAGTAGATATAGAATTTTATTTGAGAAATTAACCCAAGCATACGTTAAAGAAGAAATAAGGTTTGAAAATGAGTGTGATATATTACTTGTCAGGTAATTACCAGGTTTTGTGATCTATAGCCATTTAAATTTACAATATTAAAACATCTGAAATATGTTTTTTTTATTTCACGAAGAGCATAAAAAGAAATCAAGTCAATTTAAAAACGTAATAATGGGAGGATGTAATGTAATGGAAACAAGACTATCGATTCTAGCAAATAATTCTTCATTTTTCCTTTACTGTCCGCTGGTTTGAACTACAAAAACGTAATAAACATAGAAATACAAAAATTTAATAGAATTTTTCAAACGAACGAAACATATAATAAGAGAGCATTGAAAGCAAATTAAAGAACTAAAGTATTCTATCATCATCAATATATATATTGATGATGATAGAAATTGATTGGATATAAATACGAACGAAAAGCGTGCAATTTTCATCAGAAGTGAATCAGGTTTGCATTATCCAAACGAATAAAAAACAGAAAACACACCTTCTCTAGGCACATGTAATTGCTTTCATTGGTGATTGGAAACAGCTCCCTGATGTTCTAAATTCTAACATTTAAGATATTTCCAGTGTTCACAATCGAATGCAAATCTTTTTAAATCTTTTTAAAATGCTTTTAACGCTTGTGTTGCCGAGAACTTTGTTTTTTTTTGAAGTTTTATTTTAGTGTTTTAAATATCTAATTCCATCTAAGAGAGAGTTCATAAAACTGGTTTAATACGATTATATTGTGTAAAGCAGCTTATTTTTTAAATCGTTCATGCATTGCTTTGTCAATTTAAATATTGTTAATTTATTAGCGTACCCATGGAGGTTTTCTTCTTACAAAAGCTCTTATACTATTATAAAATAGTACTGTGTTTTCAGCATTTCAAATAATATAAAAATTCCCAGTCATAATTGTGTATTTAGAACAGAGTTCACGAATACTAATGCACTTTGTACGAAAATAGAGGATGAATTTACCCATTCAGTACAAGCTTTCGCTCGCAAGTTTGGACGCGGATGACAAATGCACGACATAAATCATAGACTGTCGGAAAGCTGCAGAATACCCAATTATGTGTGAATAAGACACGTTTGCGTACAAAATGCTCCTTGCATTTAAAACTCCCGGTTGAACTACCCAGTTGTGAAACAAATATGAGAAGTGCTTTATATGATTTGATTTGAAAAATATAAATGGTTGTTTGTTCCAGTGGTTTTATGAGATCGTTTTGGAAAAGTGTTTCGACTGATTATTTTTAAAATGAAAGTGAGGCCTTTGAATGTATGGTATTTTTTTATGAAATGCCTAAATATCGATCGATTGAACTTTATTTACTAGAAAAGAAATACGAGTAATAAAAACATTAATGTAAACTAGATTTATATCTAACATCTAAAAAGATTCCAATGTCACCATCAACTGCGATCTCCGAGAGCTCAGGATTATTAAATAATAATAATGTACTAGAGTAAGACTCTTAATATTACTACTATTAATTTGGAGGGCCTATGTTAAGCAGTGGACAATAAATATACCCAGCAGTGACATACATAGTCCTGACCCCACATTAAGATCGAATCTTATGTCGTGCGTATCAGAAACTACAAGAAACTTTTCGGTCCCACAAACACCCAGACCCGAGACAAATACTTATGGCCTCACAAATATTTGTCTCGGTGCGGGAAGCGGACCCGCGGCCTCTCGTTTCACAACCAGCATTCAACCAATCGCGCTACGGAGGCCGTCAAATGCTGATGATGATGATGATACTAGAATAGAAATTATAGACTACTGACCTGGTTGGGTCCGGTGAGGTTCAGCCCGCAGGAGTTGCAGCGCAGACATTCCTCGTGGTAGTGGTTGTTGTCGTACAGGGGGGATGGTTCTGAAACATCGCACATTGTGAGACACCCTGCGTAAAGTATAAATAAATATTATAGATATTGTAACATGTCATATTTTGGGGCATCCTGTATATGTCTATAGTCTTTTATTTCCTTAATATGAGGGTCAATAGTCTTACAATTGAAAATGTCAATATTTTTAATTTTCAATAATCTGTTGGTTAGCAGTGTCGTCTTCCTTTATAATATATTTAAGCTTCAGCAAGTAATTGGATTTAATAAAGACGACCCCTGAGATATAACCTTGCTTGGCATTATTCATTATTTTTATTGCCCTGGTCTGCACTCGCATGCATTTTATTAAAAATCGAATGATGTAACTATTTATGTATATCGAAAGCCTTCACGTTGGCTGTGAAACGAGAGGCCGTGGGTTCGATACCCGCACCGAGACAATTTTTTTCGTAAACCAAAAGTTGTTTCCGGTCTGGGGGTGTGTGAGACCGAAAAAACTCTCGTAGTTCCTAATACACACGACATAAGACTTGATCTTAGTATCACTTCAGGACTGTGTGCATATATGACTATTGTGTATTTTTATTTATTTGTAACTGCTACACATGGGCATTCCTCAAGGATTTTGACGAAGATCTGTTAGAGGTACACCTGCATCCAGCGTCTTCCTACACCCAGTATTATAAGTTGTAGCTAAAGGTTTGCTGTTGTACTTGGTGTTAGGAATATACAGGGTATATCAAGACTGCGAACGAAAACGAAGCCAGGTGGTAGTATTAGTGACTTCAGACATAATACAAAAAAAAAAAAAAAACCAATTTTTTTACTAATCGTCGTATTTGGGTAAAAACTAGGAATTTAGCACCCAAACACGATGTTATTCAAAAAATTGCAGAGCAAATTTGGCGAAATATTTAATTATGCTATGTCTGTAACCACTAATACTACCACCACCTGGCTGCGTTTTCGGTCGCAGTCGTGATATACGCGGTATCTTAATATCTCATCTGTTTTAATGTTAGAACTTACTGTTTAGTCTAGTCGCTCAAATATTAAAACTTTTCACATTCGAAACTGTAGATGTAAGATGCCTTATTATTACAGGGCGAGAACACAATATATAAGAAGCAATCTCGGCTCTACTTTTTGTGTTGTCTTGTATTGCACTTCTAAGGATGTTATTAAATTTAACACGATAGCTATTTTCGAATTCGGTCTTCATCCCTCCAAAATATAAATGTGAATACGTAAATTGAGTAAAATCAAAGCGATTGGCTCGGGTCCAATCCAACACCTTTACCCAAGCCTCAATAGTAACATTTTACTTTAAGAGCTTTCCTTGGAAAATCACCCTTCAATGCGGTACTTATTCTTCGTTCACCTGTCAGTATTAGATTTTTGGCAAAAGGTAAAAAGGCCTCTTAGGGTTGCCCGCAAAATGGGTTATTTATTATGGCTCCAGATTTCTTAGAAATGGACGGAGTAAATGCCACTGATGTTTATGTGTGAGTTTTACAAAAAAAAATCGTGATTATAACAAAAAGGTTTTTATTAATTTAAGATTTTCATTTTAAAAGTGGCAGAGTCACATCGAAGTAAACGATCAGTTATAAAATACAATATTTTAGTAACTACTGATATTACGTATGTCATCCGGTTAACGAGTTTGAAGTCCAAAACAGCTTTGTTTAATTATAAAAGTTTGTATAAATGCATTTTAAGTATAGCCTCTTTTACGGTTTGTTTAATTTAAAAATAAATGTTATTTGTTTTAAATAATATTTATCTCTGTTTAAATTGCTTTAAAATAAACAACACCAGCAAAGTGATGTAAAGAGTAAACACGTAAATAAATAAGCGTAAGCCGTTCAATAAATAGTGAAAGCAAATTTTTACTCTGGCACACCGCCAAAGGGCGTCGTGACGTAACTCGGAAACTTGCCAACAACGTGGGCTCAAAATTTTAAGACCAAGTTATACGGCGCTGGCGGGTGACAAGCCCTGCCTTCAATTCAGGATAGTGTCCTTTACATTTTATCAAAAAACATACATCATTTTGCGTTAATATTTTCGGATTTCTCCATTGTTGTGTTTATGTCTTATGAATATTGATGTTATACGCTATAATCACCCTAATTTGTTTAATGTTTAAAGTATTGGTGTTCTTTATACTGTACTGAAGTCTGTATCATCTGTACTGTAGTCTGGATCAGGTCATAAGCTGAATACTGAATACGGAGTCCCCTACAACTGAAACTTCGATTGAGGTTGACGGACTTGACTATAGAAAATCTTGACCTCTTTGGTATGCAAATCTCTTTTCGTTGTTTTATCGTTAAAGTGCGTGGTAATTGACTACCACTGCCTCGTTAAACTGCCTCGGTGGCGTAGTTGTATTACGGTACGGTTACAAAGCTGAGATCTCGGGTTCGAGTCCCGGGTCGGGCAAAGTGATAGATTTTTCTATTCATTATCAGCCCGGAGTCAGGAATTTGTGCCCGATATGGCGATAGGCTCGCCCCCTATCACATCGTGGGACGGAACATACAAGGCGAAATGTGGGTTTCCTTGTGGCGCCTCTGCTTCCCCTTCGGGAATAAAGGCGTCAGTTTATGTATGTATGTAATTGACTACCAATAAACACATGACACCGAAAATTCAAAAGTCTGCCCTGTTTGGCACTCACGACCACGGTCTTGGCAGCCGTGCAGGGTCCATTACCATTTTCTATAAAACAATAAAAAGATTGAAATAAAACTAATTTTTGCGGATTTTATCGCGGACTCAGTTAAATTTTAAAATTTTTTTAACTTCCTGACGTTTTATTTCAATCTGTAACATTCGCGAAAATCTAACAAACCATTATACAATAAAAATAGTTTGACTATTCTTGTTCAAGTTTAGTGGTGAGTGGTTTTAGCAAACCATTAAATGAAACCTGAAGTCGTCGTTTCATATTCTGACTGAATATCTCTGGTCCAGTCCCAGATTATATTTTTTATCCGCCGGTTTCATTTACTGTACCCGGATTTATTTTTCCGCCTTTCTAAACGGGAATCCTGTCACAGTATGGACTTCGATTTTATGAATTCTTTGTGTTATTATTTTGATTTTTGTTCCTTTATATACCGCGTATATCAAGACTGCGACTGCGTAAATGAAGACAGGTGGTAGTTTCAGTGGTTGCAGACACAATGCAACTAAAAATTTCGCAAAACAAGTGACAGATTTATTGTGAAATTTTTAATCGTGTTTGGATGATAAATACCTGGTTTTTGCGAAAATAATTTAAACCCTTACGTACCATTGCGTCTTTAAAAATAAAAAAGGTGTACATCATTATTTTAGGAAAACTATACTATACAATTATTTTGCGACATTTTTATTTGCTCTCACTGCACTGTCACTAATACTACCACCTGGCTTCGTTTTTGGTTAGAGTCTGGATATACCCGGTATTATTTAGAGGCTGTTATAGTGGTGTTCACTATGGGGAGTGGTTTTCATCCACTATTTTAATATTTGTGGTCTTAGGTTTAATAGTTTTATTACATTTTCCTGTGTATAAATACACTGCACTTTTAATTGAGTGTATCTGAATAGTAATTGCATAAAAATACTACATCAGCGCAACGTGTTTAATATCATATTTACTGGCACAGTTTCTGCTAGATTCATCAATAATTTACCACAAAAAGCCATTTCTATTCCCCATAGGCCGAACTTTTTTAAATAAATTGAAGACGGCCGACAAACGAAGTTCTGATTAATCACAGACTAATCTATTTGACACTTTGATACATCTCGAAGGTCCTGAAGGCTGAATTGTTAAATTAGTTACTGCTCATTGTATTTCTTTGCGAGAAATTTGATAAATGGCCCGGGGCGAGATAAAACTTTGCCAACTCCGCCTGTGTACTTAATCAATATTGATTTCGAATTTAAAGTAATAATTTATGTAATCATTGCAATGACTATATAATTTTGTTCATTTCATTTTTGGTAAAGTTTTATTTTCTATTAAGAACACAAATACAGTGTTTGAAACGGGTAGGTACTTATTTTCTTTCTGGTTTGGTCAATGAAAGTACTACACTTGATAGTACTTAAAATGCCATTCAGGTTGACGACCGGTCGGCGATGGACAATAGTCTTTTGCTATTCTTGCTACACAAGTATGCCCGTCCGTAAATTGGAATTTATATTATCTATGTACATCGCCGACCTGCACTAGGCCAGCGTGGTGGACTATATGGCCCAACCACTTTCAATCGTATCCTCGATTGTAGAGTATATGGGCGAGTATGTGTATACGTATGTGGGCTGATACAATCCAATCCAAAATTACATTGTGATAAATATGATATCGCAAGTATAATAACTGAGTACTAAGTATTTCATTATTGACAGCCTCCGTGACGCAGTTGGTTAGACGCCGGCTCTGAAACAAGAGGCCGCAGGCTCGATCCCCGCACCAAGAGAAATCTTTGAGCGGCCCACAAATATGTATTTCTTTCGGGTCTGGGTGTTTGTGAGACCGAAAAGTCTTGACCGAAAAGTGATACAAGACTTAATTGATCTTAATGTGGGGTCAGGACAATGTATTTGATTATTTATTTATTTACTAAGTACTACTTGGGGGAGCCCTATGTTCAGCAGACGACTTTCTGTGGCTGCATAGATAGATAGATCAAGACCTTTGACAGCCTCCGTAGCGCAGTTGGTTAGACGCCGGCCACGACGGCGTGTGAACTACAGGTTTTGTTACGGGTCTGGGTGTTCGTGAGACCAAAAAGTCTCTCGTAGTTCCTGATACCCACGACACGAGAGTTGATTTTAGTGTGAGGTCAGGACTATGTATGTGACTGTTGGGTGTATTCGTATTTATTAAGGTATTAATAGATAAAGATCGATGTACGAGGTTGGTGCTATTGGGAGTGTGTGGACACATTGGCGAACATTATTGCAGATAGTAAAAGAAAATGAATTGACACTCATAGAAATTGGACTTTCATCGACAATAATGAAATACTGATCGCGGATATTGTTAAATATTGCAGAAATAACAACCGCATTAGCCGGACTGACCCCATGTAAGTGAGGGGGAAAGAATGAAGATTTTAATGATCATGAATGTTTGTGTTATTCATGAAAAATTTGCCTTGAATTTGTTAAATAACTTTGTCCATATTATTATCAATAAATGATGAAAAGTTAATTGTTTAAAACTTTAAATTGCCCAAGTTTTATAATTACGTACCTTCACTTCTTTGCTTCTTCTATGGTTGATGTTTACGCTCCATCACTAAGCTACTATACTTCGTTAATTATACATATAACGTGTGCTTTTTCCAAGTTTCATGTCAATCCAGATGCATTTATACATTGCTGAATAAAAAACTTAGGAGGCTGCAGTAATATATTAATTAATATCGGTATTAAAATCATGTTCGTCAGTTTTTCCCTTCATTCCACATTGAAATATGACCAATAGAAAATAGGGCGTAATTAATATGATCGTAGTATGCGCAGTAAAGAGAGTTGTAAACAAGGCATTGCCTTTTTATAGCCACGGTATATTCAGCCGATATTAACGTCATGGGCCTCGGAAACAATATCGTTTCAATATTCGATACGTTTATCGTTTTCGTCAGTTATTCGGGTTATTGTCCATAAAAATACGCGTAATGAATGTACGCTTCCTTATTTGACACATATGTATGTTCGGTTTTATTATTAACTTGATCGATTCAAAGGGCTGATTTTTGTGGGTATGATTAGATTTGGCAGTTATCAGATGATATAGCAGCAAATTATTTACAAATATTCAAAGTATACAAAATGATAATCCTTTTTTATCTTAGTTATAAAACCTACTCTTAGGAAAACGTGTATCACTTTTTCTCTCTATAATTATTTTGGCTCGCGTCTTATAATTTCCCTATGTTACAATCCTAGTAAATCTATGCTATTCTTTACAGATTTTCTGTAGCATAGCAATGAAATTAAAACACAACATACATTGCGTCTTTTTATTGACATAGCACTTACAATGTTCTTAGTTAAAAATCAGCTCATAGTTCATACGACACATTGCCTTTGACCAGCAATGTACTTCAATCACCGTAAAACAAAACATTACCTTTGGCTTACACCAAGAGCTCGTTTAACTTATCGTTACTCGCTTGGTTTGTGCTTCGACTTCTATTGTTTTTATTATTTATTCCACTCAAGAAGTAAATTGGTATTTTTTATTTTTTTACAATGGTACTGGCATGTTCACATTAAATATCTGTATATTATGTATAGATATTTATCTGTATCAGCCCAAATACGTCCCTCTGTAGGGCGTGGGCCTTATTTACAATCGAGAGTACGATTGATAGGGGGATTAGACCATATAGGCCATTAAATATTCTTTAAATAAAATATATTAAATACTACAAATGCAACAACTGATCGCATTAGAAATTACAGTGAACTGTTTTCACAAACACTGGTTGCAAGCGGAAAATTAAAGTCACACGCAGTTAATTTTTATGGTATGTGTTATATGAGTATTTAATTACAGTCAATACACTCTGCGAGATAGAATCTGTAGAATTTCAGTTAAAAAAATGCCGCGATAGTCTCTACATTTAATACAGTTCCAACAAAGACACCAATGAAACTATCTGCAATTTGCCGATCCAAATAACACTTTTACCAAGAAAATACAAGTAATCCGTGTTTAGTTAGGCAAGGAAGCGGTCAACGGAGGATAGTGAAACTCAGATCTCCCTTGAGGGTAGCAACTAATTTTGGGGTAGCGAATTCAATCCCAAGAAATAATAAGAAGCGAACAGTTTTCTTATTTTATATTTACAGAGCGGAAAACGGTAATATTGTCATAATGAAGATTGATAAATATGGAAATTGTTACAGGCGAAGAAAATGCTATAAAGGAAAATGAATGACTATTCCTTATTACAATATTTGGTTATAGCCTTTCAATAATAATTGAGATATTGTGACATGAAGACATTACTTTAATCCGCATACGAGGCATCTCGTCAGCAGTTCGAACACTATCATTAAATTATATTCAACGGTGTAGCTACTTGATATATTTTTTACTAGAAATAATACGTTGTGGTTCATTATTTTAAAATACAGTTCGTTGAAATTTTCATGCACCCTTGTCCTTTAATGTCGCCAAGTTTTTACAAATGGCAATGGAGATCGGCTATGAATTTTACATCGCGTCATAGCTCAAACAATCCATTTTCAAATATTCATTATGTTAAGAAATAGACAATATTATAATTAATTCAACATTGGAATAATTATAAGGAACTGACTTTAGGCATTTATATGTAAAAAAATCACATGGTCGCTACAGTGACTTATCCTCTAATTCATTTTATAATGAAGACGACCAAGTAGATCGTTAATATTCACAAAGCCAGCGACCAGTGTAATATCCATAAGTTACAAAACCCTCTATAATGGCATACGAAAGCATCGCGTTCCAGGATGAGCTAGTGTGCATCCGTTGTGAGCAAATAGTAAAACTTAAGAACAAAATTTAAAAATCTCGCTGTAAATAAAATATGCTAGTTGTTTTAATAAACAATTTATCGGATTTACTTCTAATTGGTATTTGCCTAGTTTTAGTACCATGATTTATTAATATATCTTGACGTAAGTTTAAAAATCAAATAATTATGTGAATTATGATTATGTTACAATGAATATAAGAATAAAAAGAGGGTTTCCAATATAAACTAAACAGTTACTATGTTTATATAACATTCTGCATTACAAAAATATGTTTTTAGATTGATATGAAAGCTTTTGAAAACTTGTAAAAGAAGGTTTGTATCATCAAAAGAATATCCAGTTCATTACTTCTATTATTAGAGTATGAAATTATCTAACTTCGCGATGAAATAGATTTTAATTAAATATAAATTGAGAATAACTGACGTGGAAGGTTGATATTTACCTAATAAAACTCGACTGACTGACAGGCAACGTACAAAATTAATCAGTGGGCCTGGAAGATCATATTTTACACAGAAGTTCCTTATATAGTATCGGTGAGCACAGAGAAAAGATTTTAGATAATTCATCGCCTAAAATCTAAATGATAAAATATAATATAAAAGATTGTATGGAAGTTCGTGATTTTTAAAGTTACAAATAGGGAATTTAGTGTTAACTTCTTACGTACAGTCAATGGGAAACCTTATTGAGGGTGCACTTAAAAAAGAGTCATGGAACTTAGGCAGTCACATAAAACAGCCAGGCAGCCTCCGTGGCATAGTTGGTTAGACGCCGGCTATGAAACGGGAGGCCGCGGGTCCGATCCCCGCACCGAGATTAATGTTTGTGAGGCCCACAAATATTTGTCTCGGGTATGGGTGTTCGTGAAACCGAAAAGTCCCTCGTAATTTCTGATACCTACCCACGACACAAGACTTAATGAAATGAAATGTAGTTGAGATTTACTTAAATACGTAAATAAGTAGGAACATGTACTACAACATGTAGTCACAATCGACGGTTTTAGAAGATAGCAGAAAGATTTCCTATATTACAAAGGCTTTTCGAGAATGTCTGAGGGTGTTTAATAGGGGATGTAGAAAATATATGAATTCGTTTGAAGCTTCCGAGATTTTTGCAATGGAAATATCAGGTTCTTTTTATTGCAATGAATGGCGAGACGAGCTTGCCATTCGCCTGATAGTAAGCGATATGACCGCTCATGGAAAGTAGTAAAACCAAACAACACCATGAATTATAAAGCAATGGTTGGTATTCCACTGAGCTCGCCATCCAGATACATAAGATGTTAAGTCTCATTATATCCAGTACTTACTCTGGCTACAATGTCCTTCAAATCGGAACACAACAGTGTATTTACACTGGCGTTTGGCGGGAGAAATAGACATTACGGTGGCCTCTCACATATGAGAGACCTACCAGTGCAAAAACATATAAAGACAAGTTGCACACAAAGTATCACGGACATTTAATTTTAAGAGATTAATTGATCTATATTCGGCATTGTAAAAACGACGCAAAGCACGGAAATTCTTTCTACATTCTAGAAAGACTGTATAGTAAGCAACACAAAATTTTGTTAGCATATTGTTTAGAATAACGTTGTGTTCATCTAATTAGTAATCACACAAAGGACAAATTAGTTTGTTTTCAATACGAGTAACATTAGTCAAGTGTCGGCGGTGGTTTGGAACAATCGCGACGGTACAACCACACTACCGCGTAGTTACGATTTCATTTCGCGTGCGGTCTTAACACATCTGCAGTCGGTAGCTACACCATTTGTACTTGAGTATATAAAATATACGTTAAATAAATTATTTCGTATATAAATGACAGCCTCCGTAGCGCAGTTGGTTAGACGTCGGCTGTGAAACGAGAGGCCGCGGATTCGATTCCCGTACCAAGACAAATGATTGTGTGAACCACAGGTATTTGATTCGGGTCTGATTATTGTGAGACCAAAATGTCTCTTGTAGTTTCTGATACCTACGACACAAGACTCGATCTTAGTGTGGGGTCAGAACTTTGTATGTGACTGTTAGGTGTACTTATTTATTGTTATTTATAAATAAAAATACACCCAACAGTCACATACAAAGTTAAATACATAAATGAAATGTAAATGGTGTGCTGGTAATCCAAACCACAGGACACTCAGCGACATTTCGGAGTCATGTATGTATTGTTGATTACAAAGGACTAAAATGGTTTAGAAAGACGTCGTAAGGAAATTTGTATACTATGGACTTCCTTACATTCCGCCTGTGAGACCTGGTAATCCGCGATAAGCTAGCGCCGAGGAATGTGACCTAAGCTTTCTTTAACATAAAGGGGGGCTTGTGCCCTGCAGTGGGACTACATGGGTTTATTTATGTATATGTTTGAAATTATATTATTATAATATAAAAGTCTAGTAACATGAGAAAGAACATTATTATAATTCAAAATATTTTTGTTGCGTCATTTATTTATGTTTTTATTTAGTTAATTCGTGCTTATTATGCACTGATTTATTGTGATTTGAACGGGCGCCTACTTGACATCAACCTTATGGAAAATTACACATCTCGAGCAGTTTTTACAAATTGCAGTCAAAATGGATTTCCCAACCCGGGAATTGAATCTATGATCTCATGATATATTATATGTTACAAGATACGCAAGACGTCTTATTTTGTAAAACTGAACTGAGAACTTAGATCATTATCAATTAATAATTTTTATTTAGAATAATAAACTTATTCTACGTACCCAAAAAATAAATATACTAGAATTACTAAAAGATTTTGTCAAGTATTCAAATATATAATAAAATAAATATTTTATTTATACAAAAAAATAGGCGTATTTTTATGTCAAAAGTGCCAGATAAGTAATAAGGATAACAGCCATCTATCTAAATTTTCAAAGAGATTCTATCTCTTTGTCGTTGCGAAGGAAAAGGAATAATTTCACGAAAATGGATTTTTCAGCTCGTTTATTTAACGATCTGTGCATATACAAATATGCTAAGTTCTTATATAAAAAAAACATAAAAATATTAGGAATGCGTAAACTAACGATTAAAAACTTACAAAACTCTGGATTTAACACACGTTAAACATATTTTATAAAAATGTTAATAAACAGCTACTACTCACCATATCGCCCCGACGTAATTTTTAAAAATATTCTTCACACATTTAAATAATAAATTCTTGCCTCTAAACACTGATACTATAAAAGTTGAAGTTCACTATGATCTAAGAGACTTATCATACGTTCGCTACAATAATAATATTGGTGTTTTGTTTTTAAAATGCACTATTCTAGGTTATGTCTCTCGGAATACAAACTGCGCTCCTCAAGTTCAATGTCAAAAACCTTTCTCTGTCTCTATATGTAAATGGGAGTTATCACAAACTTATTTCGCACGTCACTGACAGGAATATGTTACCATAATCATAATTTTTCCATACGCGCACCGAAAAACAAAACAGTGTACCAAAAATACAATAAAATCTGCGTGTACTTTTTGTCAGGATATTTGGATTCGTTGTAGAGTCTACGTTGGTTTGGTGTGAATTCACGATTTTTTTATCGCGATACTAGGCTGTCAAACGTATTGTTATTTGAGGTTATTCGTTGTGTACGGCACGTCACTTTGGTTCTAGTAAACATGGCAGCGATCGGCAACAGTCAACAGATGACAGGGCGCGGGCGGGCGGGCCTGCGCCTAGCGCTCGGTTCATCTCATCTCTGTATGTCCCGCGCGATCGCGCTGCTAGTTCTGCGAGTTGGAATGGCCGGCCGCCGCGGCGCCTCACGCCGCTCGCTCCGGACTTCTGTGGCGCCACTGTGCCGACCTCTCCCTCAGCCAGCGTCTTCTCACTCTGAGGCCCCGTCGGCAAAACAGCAGGAAGAGTGGGACGAAAGAGCTACGTGTAAATCGATTGGCTGATGAAAAGGGGCGGGGGATGAGCACGTGGCGCCCGTTGTCACTAGTGCCCGTACTCCGATTGAGTTTACGGTTGTAATTCGCTTTACGTTCGGCGGGAGTACTGGAGCTATATGAAACTTGTTCGGGGTACACTAGCGCTTTATGAATTTTACTACAAACAATTATGATTGGTTTAATTTAGTTATGTCCCGCTCAAGACCACGCACTTTGCGGCTTAAAAGCTTTGTTTGTACTTGAACTAGTTGGAAGAAGAGTAAGTTTGCAATATCGCATGCGCTGAAAGTTTTGTGTGTAGTTGTAGAATATGCTTTAACTATTGTTTTTTTTCCTGATTTTAAGATTCTTAAAGAGTTTTCAGGCAATTGTTTTTGTTTGAATAAATATTTTTATAAATCTCCTATATCTTTCATTTTGTCGTGATAACTTTTTATTTCGATCAATTAATATTCTTAACACGATTATGAATCTATAGGTAAAATGAAGCTTTTATGAATTTTTATAGGTAAAATTGCCTGTTGGTAAACGGACTAGACGCGGCTGCCAACATATTCACGGTGGTCGCGTGTTCATTTGAACATTGGGATTTCCCAGGGCACAAATTTGACTTTTCTGAGTCATGTGTGTATTGATAATAATTAATCAATCCAACACGCACTATAACACACCGTATAAAACACCGTGAAGAAAGCTGCATGTCATAGCGATTTTTAAAAATGTATGGTATGTAAAGTCCGCTAACCCGCACTAGGCCACCGTGGTGGATAATAAGGTACCCTTCTCAATCGTACTCACGATTGTAGAGAAGGCTTGTGCCCTGCAATAAGACTTATATGGGCTGATACAGTTCAGAGAAAATTAGAAAACAACTCTAAAAAGAAACTCACGAAACAAATTATCGAAAACGGAACATTCATATTGCAAATTTTGAATACGTGACTTTTGGCGGCTAAACCCTGCACTAGGGCAATAGTACCTAAATAGTTTAATAATAATAAAAAAACACTCACCAGTCTGTGTGCTAGAGTCGAAGAACGTGCTCGTAGTCTCCACCGTCATGGTGCCGATGGTACCGTCCAGGATCTGAGTGGAGGAGTCCCGCCTCCCGCGCGCCCGCATGCACGCGTCGTCACTCTGCGAGCTCTGCCGCCTGAAGTTGCGGCACCTGATCATCTCCTCCGTAGTCGATTGCCTTCGGAAACCACGCGCTATTAATATCTCTTCGGTCGTCGACTGCCTTCGTATCATCGTCCTCTCAGGAGGCCGCGCGCACGGACTCGGGTCTCGGCTCGAGCAAGAACTTGACTCCGGACTCCTTGCACGACCCATTCGAGCGCATGACGCCTGCCTTCTTAATCGACTACGACGCCTTGCAGCAGATGGACTCAGTTCCCCACCGCCAGCTCGATCTGGGCTTAATTGGGAACGGTCTCTCCTCGGCCTTGCTGCTGAATCTGGGCTCAAAGAATCTCTCCTCACTCTTCCTTCATCATCGGGTCCCAGTGATGGACCAGAGTCCCTGCGCCTCGCTCCAGGCGGGCCAATCGGATCATCAAACGCTGTTGCCTGTCTTTGTAAGCGACCTAGCCTGCGTTCAGGGCTTGCTGCAGCTCGAGAATCTCGTCGAGCTGTTCTTCCGCACTGTGTTGTTGAGTCTCGCCTTCCACCTAGACTAGGAGGTGTCCGCCCGCTTGGCGTTGTCGCTTGAGTCGCTTGTGCTGACTGTGTGGCAGTGCTTGTCTGTACGCTTTGTGTTGCGTTCGAGGTTGGCACAGTCGGTGAGGTTGGAGACGGGGTCACGGCGGATGTTATGATTGTCGGCATTGTCATTGGCTGGCATTCTCCGTCTGAACGGCTAGGCTCATGAATCGCAACTACTGTTACTGCTGGCAGTAATGTAGAAGGCCCTGGATCGGAAGACACTTCAACAAAGGAAGGCGGAGCAGGTGTGGGCGGTGAAGCACGTCGCTTCCTATGAGATGCGACTATCCTTGGAGGTTGCGCCACTACTGAATCACGTCGGTGGCGGTGCCCATCTACTGAGTCCCGGCGTTCCTTACTCTCTTCACCGGAGCTACGACGCTTAATGCGGCGTTCTCTTGAAGGCATGACAGTGGTTGAATCTTTCCGTTCCCAGTAATTCGGAAATTCAGAGCGAAAGTCCTGTGGGGCGGCTTTGGAATCGCGGCGTTTGGAGGCCATGGACTTTATGCCGGAGTCGGCGGATGAGTCCCGCCTGCGTCGTGGTGGCGGTTCGTGGCGAGCCCACGGAAGGGAGCGGGCCAGGTCCGCCAGTGTCTCTCGTCGGGACAGCGGAGCTCGTTGGCGGCGAGGCGCGCCTCCACCTCCCCACTCGCGGAGTATGTCGGTGAGTTGGGCCAGCGACGAGCGGCGCCGCCGGGGACCACCTTTAGGTATTAATAAAATCGTGCTATTTCTTTATGGATTTATGAATGTATGCTTTTTATTTATAGACTAAATTATTACTGCAGAAAACACTGATTAATATTCGTGAATACAAAATACAGTCATTGTCACTGGCAATTTCGTTCATTAGAAAATAATAACTTACGGGATAAAAATATTAAAGACTGAGAATACGTACCTCGAGGTTGGTCCGACACGTCGGGTTCCGGAGGTGAGAGACAGGAGACCTGTGCGGCGGAGTCTCTGCGGCTGCCGAGTCTCTGTCTCAGCGTGGACTCCTCGAGCGTGGATCGAGTCAGCTCGTCCCAGCCGTTGCCCCCGGCCCACACCAGTCCCACTTGATGCGACAAGATCGGCAGGTTGCAAACGAAACATATTGCAGTCATTGTCCTGCCAAACAACAAAACCATATTGATATCACATCAAACCTCCAACACTATTCGAAACTATTCACTTACGCTTTGTTGTTACGAAAATTAGTATCCCGGAATACTTTAACACGTGGTCTACTCGGTACATAAAGTGAACAAGCGTGAAGTCTCATATCGCGCGCTTGTTCGCATCAACGGACTGATAAAACTGTACTACCGATATTAAGTAATAACCACTCCTATCCCCGACATGTATTATCAATAAACAATTGGCGATAAGTGCACCATTCCTCTCGGAGTTCCGTCGCTATTGCTTTGTTGTCTTTGAAACTCAGTGACTACGTACGATCGATCTGACGAATGTTATCGCCAACTTACGAATTAGCGATGCTAAATACGGCGATACGCAGACAAAGGCTCGTGTGATTGTTATTGGCGGCGTTATTGTACAGGCGACATTGATAAACCCTATCTACCGGCTATTCGGATGAACGAATAGCGTACCCTTGGTATGACTGAGGACGTAATGCGAGAAGGCGCTTGTATTTGGTGGAGTGGAAACCATGTGTGCTTAGTCGCCTCGAAATGTTTACAATGAGCTTCCAATTTGCTTACTTACAATCTACCCGCCAGAATGAGCATTTGAGGCCAATTTTCATCTGACAAAGAAATAATTGTCTGTGTTTATTCCTCTGTGCTGCCTGTACGCTAAGAATTTTGAAAATTTATTGCCAATCTATTTTGGTGCTAAGCTGATGTCTATTTCTAAATAGTGTCTATAAACAAGTGCATCTATGTAGTATCTTCTATCGTGTGTATCAATTTGTGAACTACTTATAAAATTTTGAATAAGCGTCGTAATTTTTATGTTGTAATCATATGGACGTGTTGTATGTTTGGTTGATTTGTGATTTCGACTGTAAGGAAGAATGAAGCGAATGGAAAGAAGGAAGCGAAATTAGCCCATGCGAGGTAAAGCTTAAACAGCATGCTTATCGGTAATGACGTATGGACATGATAAATATAGATATCATTTTATTTCTTAAGTATCGAACTAATTGTATGAATGATCTGTATTTACATTGGGCAAGTAATTTCCTTCGTTTATTTATCCACCCGGAAATTTATGAAAATAAGCTTACTGTATCAATGTTGTGTTTAGTTTATTATTTCTTTTGAATAGGTTTTAATATCTATGACTTAAATACTAGTTAGCGTGTTTGGTACTTTAGCTAAAATTATGTTTATTTATTTGCTAGGGCCCAGCTAAGAAGTAGTCTTTTTACAGTTCGGTACTTGGGCAACCTTCCCGTATACAACTAGATAAGGACATTGTAAAACAATTCCAGCCTTGATATGACGGTGTCATCAACTGAAAAAGGCTTGTACGAATGAAACCTACATTATCTTCCTAAGACAGATATATTCCATAGTGCTGAAATGGACGACAATTGATTCTATGATTATAATAATCGTATCTGAATACTTTTCCATACTCCAAAAATACCAAAAGAGAGCCAAGAATCATTCCCTATCATGCAATAAAGCCGGGCTGCATGCCAGGTGCTATCGGGACCTGTAATGACGCAGACGTGGTGAAGGGGACTGAGGCATGTCGAAAGCCGGGGCATGGGGCAGGGCGCTAACTGAGGGCAATTCCCACACACAATATCACAAACACTTTGTGCATCTGAAACAATGGGCAACATTTATTATTAGAACTGAAAAGGTGGAGGTTGGTCGGTAATATTTTTGTAGTAGTGTTTAGGTGTCATATTTTTGTATTGCTAATTTATGTTTGGGTAAATAAGAATTAAAAATGTTAGTTGTGTTTGTAAAATTGTCCAATGTAAACTTTTATCTCTAGCCAGGTTGTAATTTACTTGATGGATAACGTTCATTTGCCGATTGAAAACTCAGCCATAAATAAACCATTTATAAGAGTTTTTCATCCACATAATTCCCTATAACGGAAAAAGTGTATTAATAAGTCTGTATTTTGTAAAGTAGTGTACAAAAGCGCCGCATTGTGTTGGTTTCGTGAAAAGCTCTGTGTGGAAACTTGGCTAGCTTTTCAGCAAGTGCTTGCCAAACAATGTAGATGGCAGCACTTTATCGCTTTTAGTCAAGATGTATTTACTGAGTTGTTTTTACTGTAGCTCCTAGATGGCGCTATGAAAATATTTGTAGTATAAGTGTAAGGCTGTATTTTTTTATTAAAAATTTAATAAATTTTATATTGAAGAAGTTGTTGCGTGTTCATGTATTGCTTCATATTTTTAATTTAGCTTTTCTCACATTCTTTATCTTATATGAGCTTGCCTCATCGTGTGTATCAAAGTAAAAGGCAGAATTTTATGAGTTATTTTTAATATTATCTATCGGATCTGTTCATGTAGAAAATTAGTTTTTATTATAAAGGAGTAAAAATATAGGTTTGTACATTTAGAGTAACTCATCGATCAAGTGAAAAAGTTTTCAGCAGTCGTAATTCGTTCCCTCCCTTTCGATTTTCCTCCTATTACCAAACTTTTACAACAAAAATTCAGATTGGTCGGGCTCTTAGTGCAAAATCTTGATGTCAAATAAACACTTTATTCGGCCGTAAAACGACCCTTTTTCTATTTTATTCGAAAACTTTTTATCTTTTATCGTTGACTTCATTTCCATTAACTTTATTCTGTGGACCGCCGCAATCTGTCGTTCTCGAGAAATTCAAATTGCTCACAATTATTATCTGGGTGTTCTTAAAAATATGTATAATGGGGCTTCTGGCCTAAACGTTTTGTGTATTTTAAAATCCCTTTTCCATTTTTTTAGAAAATGGTTCGGTGCGACTAGAATATCAATACTGCCTAATAGAAAATCCACGTACAGTAACAGATACATAGATACATAAAATGTTGCAGTAGCTCATTCGGTAAGTAAAATTACTAGAGACCCAACGGTATGAATAAATAAAAATGTATTTTATTTTATTTTTATTTATTCGGAAAACTTACAGCAAACTTATAGTTAATCAAGATAATACAGGTATACTTACAAAGCCATTTACAAGTTTTCACAAATATGTTAGTACTTAAATAGCGTAACAGTCGGCTAGGTCTTAACTTAATGAGATACAGAGTAAAATACAAAGAACAATAGAATTAAAATATAGTACTTTACGTAGGAAAAAGACACATAAAACAAGCATCGTAATAGTAATTAAACGTTAAAAAACGTATTAGAAAGAAGATATTTGAGTTGAGACACACTCGTAAAAAATAAATCTAAGTTGAGCTTATCGGCAAGTTGATTAAACGATTTACACGCACGGATTGTGAAGGAGTTCTGCCTATAACTTGTACGTGCTGGGGGTATGCGCAGTAGACTTGGTTTTCGCAACGATATATGTCGCGTTACGAAGCCCAGCTTTCCCAGTAGTTCTGGACAATCAATTGTACCATTTGCAATTTTAAAGAGATAAATAAGGTCTGCTATGCGTCTGCGTTCCTCTAACGGTAAAATGTGAAATTTTTTACATCGTGTTACATAATCAGTTGAATAACTTTTGCTTTTAAATTGAAGAAATCGCAGGAATCTTTTTTGGATGCGTTCTATTCTATCAGTATAGATGCTGTAACACGGGTTCCATACTTGCGAAGCATACTCTAAGTGGCTGCGAACAAAAGCACAGTAAAGTATCTTTATAGTTTTTATATGTTCAAACTCTGCTGACAATCGCAATATGAAGCCAAGGGCCCTGTTAGCTTTCTTTATTACATTTTCGACATGAGCATGAAAAAGTAATTTGGAATCAAAGATGATACCAAGATCCTTCATTATGTTACTTCTGATAAGTGGACCTCCTTGAAGTGTGTAACTGAAGACAATAGAATTAGGCTTTCGAGTATATGAAACAACAAAACACTTGGATACATTCAAGTCTAATTTATTAAGATGGCAATAATTTTGCAGGGCGTTTAAATCTTGTTGGAGGGCAAGACAGTCAGAAAATTGTGAGATAGGGCATAAGATTTTCATGTCATCAGCATACATAATTATTTTAGAACGCGTAAAGCATGAACCTATGTCATTAACAAAAATTATAAAGAGCAACGGCCCTAGCAACGAACCCTGTGGAATTCCTGAAGTTATGTTTATAGTAGCAGATTGGTAGCCATTCAGAACAACTGTTTGACATCGGTTCTCAATGTATGATTTGAACCATCTGAATAGGTCACCTCTGATACCTACATCCAGCAACTTGCGTAGAAGAATACAATGGTCTAATCGATCAAAAGCCTTGCTATAATCTGTGTAGACTACATCTACTTGCGAAGGCGTAGACATTATATCTGTTAAATAATCAGAACATATCAAAAGATTGGAAACAGTGGATCTGTTTTTTAAGAAACCATGTTGGTAATCACTCAGTGTATGTTTAATGCTGAAATATATTCTAGAGTAAACAATTTTTTCGAGGATTTTTGCGAACAGGCAGAGTTTGGATATAGGCCTGTAATTTTCCACTTGGTCTCTAGCGCCTTTTTTAAAAATAGGGGTAATAAACGCGGTTTTCCAAATTTTGGGTACTACCCCTTCTGTAAGAGAGCGTCTATACAGAATAGAGAGTGGTTTAGTTAAGCTCTTAGCGCATTTGGAAATAAGTATAGCGGGTATACCATCCGGCCCAGCAGATTTCTTAAGATCAATAGCTTGTAATAATTTGGAAAGTTCTGAAGTACAAATTTCTACTGTCCCTAAATCCGCGACGGTCTGTTGTGTACTTAGATGAGGATCAAGATTTGTGCTGGTGGTATGTAAGAAGTTACGATAAAAGTAATCACTGAACATATTGCAAATAACAACACCTTGGTCAGACGAATTTTGACCAGACTTCATAGTAGACGGAAAAGTAGCAGACTGTTGCTTACTTTTAACAAAGGACCAAAAAGTTTTAGGAGAATTATTTATATTATTCTCGATATTTCTTATATAATTTTTAAACATATCTGATTCCAAGGCTTTGGCACGATTACGTAATGTTACAAAAGATTCAAAGTCAGATAAATTGCCGTATTTCTTAAACTTACGATGGTATTTAAACTTTTCTTTTAGAATTTTAATGAGGGGGCTCTTGAACCAGAGTGGATATTTTGTAGACGACTTCACAATAATTGCGGGTATGAAGTTTTCCCGAAGTTTATTAAGCCTACTATAGAAAACCGAAATTGCATTTTCTACCGTTCCGTCATTAAGATCTTTAAACCAATCATAATTATCAAGCTCACTCGATAGCCCTGTAAAATCTCCTCGATCGTACATGAACCTTGTGTGAGGCTGAGTTGGCAAGGCATGGTATCTAGTGAAGTTGACGGAAGCAGAGAGGGCTACGTGATGGGGGTCTTCCGGTACCAAAGGGTCATCGCATACTGTTACCGTTACAAGATTATTGCATAAAATTAGGTCTAGTATTCTATTATTTACATTTTTATGGCTGTTATACTGACTGAGGTTGCAAACATTTATGGTGTCAAGAAAGTCACATTGAATCGGACCTTGTACGGTCGTGCAATCGGGTACAAGTGAAGAAGGTTCGTCATCAGAGTTAATCCAAGTTATATTCGGCAAATTAAAATCACCTAGAATAATAAAAGTGTCTGGTAAATTGTTAGTCACGATGTCCAACAGCTTGCTATAGAAACATACGAGCTGGGTGGTTATAGATTTACCCATATTTTGGTTACATATGTAAACAGTGCAGATATTTAAATTATAGGTGATTTTTGGTTTAGAATATTTAAGTTTTAATGTAACCCAGATGTCTTCTGCAGAAGAACACCAATCATCTCGGCCTTCGGCCACAAGTTCACGGCGGACGGCTATAAGGACACCACCACCAAGCGTCTGACAGGTATCGAGATAGTTTCTATCACGCCGCCAAACTAAATAACGGTTATCAAAAAGTTCACCAGTATCAAAGTCATCCTTAAGCCAAGTCTCAGTCAAGCATATAATGTCATAATTATTAATACATACATTTCTAAGAAAGTATGATGCTTTTGTCCGCAAACCACGTACATTTTGATAATACACTTCAAGCGGCATTTTTAATGCAAGTAAGAAATAGTTGTAAAATTGAACGCATCATAAAAATAATCCATTTTAAAATCCAGATATGAAAACATGCATATAAAATATAAAAGTAGATAGAAGACATAATAAGCAAAATGGTTAATAAATAAGATATTACAAATGACGGTAGCGGAATATAGACAGGGAACGCAAAAAACACTGCAAATAAAAGCTTATTAAAACTAAAAAGAGCCCTAAATCTAAGAACAAATGGTTTAAAATAAAAATGAATAGAGCAATTAGAACGCCCCGCCCCGTGCGATAAGAGAACAAAAGAATCAACCGGTGTCAAAGCAAGTGAATAGAAACAAGTTAATATCGTACCAGTGTCTCTCAAACTCGATGCCGTGCGATATGTGAGTGTATACGACAAAACAACTTTCATACAATCTTCCTTAAATCCACTTCGTTCCTGATGGCATACGTTGGAGATGTTGAGTTTTTTCTCACATATATAGTGCAATTTTTCACCCAAGTGTAGAGAAAATCCTTTTCTTTTGCTAATGACTTCGCTTGATTTAATAATTGTTTATTATCAACTGTTAGATGATCATTCACAAAAATTCTGTTATTGCCGTCGAGGTCTAGATCGCTAGTTGAGAGAGTTTTACACTTTTTAGCGGAGGCTATAAATTCATCTCTTAGGTATCGATTATGTAGGGATACAATTATGTTTTTGTTGTTATTATTTCTCTGAGGCACCCTAGCGATATAGTTAATTTGGCTTTTATTGATTTCGCAGTTGATTTTCCTACCGATTTTAAACACGATGGAGTATAAATTTTCTGATGACGTAACTGGAACTCCTTTTACCTCGATATTATTCAGCCGCATTCTCTGCTCTGAGTCTCGCATACTTGCTTCGAATCTATCAAGACGTTGTTCTATGCTTGTGATATCGTCTCTGGTTTTTTGGATGGATTGAGTTTCCCGTTCAACCTCCGCAACTTTGGTAGTGAGCTCATCTATTGATGTATGCACATGGTCTAGAGAATTTTTGAAGTACAACATCTCACTCTTCATTGCCTTAAGCTCCGACAGGTCGGTTTGGATCGTCTGAATATTTGCGATTAACTGTGGTAGCGAGGACATTTGCTTCGTGAGCTTTTTTAGCTCTTTATGAATATTTTCTAGGTCCCCCGGGGTTACCAACTTATCTTGTGTGGACTTCTCAGGAGCAACGTGTGGACTCACACCTCCAGTTTTACATGCACCACATTTCCAAGTTGCTTTTCTGTCACCTAGTTTTCGGTATCCGGCTTCAGTTATACCCGCACAAGGATAGTCAAAGTAATTGCGACATGATGTACATTGGACTCCGTCTCTGGCTTCAGAATTGCAGCGATGGCATGTGAACATGTTAATACACGAAAATACACCAAGAAGAAAAAGTGTAAAAGTAGATAAAGTTTGAGAAGCTTTGGCCAAACTACGAATGCAATAGCTACGTCTCCGTGTACACTCGTTGCCGACTACCGACCGACTGAGAATGTAGTACCTACATAAACCATAATTAAGTGACAAAAATGTGATTGATTTTCTGGTTTTCGTTATCAGACCATAGTGATTACTATTTATCATGATTATATGGCTCAAAGATATATAATTCCAACCTATGGTAGAACATATTTTGTGTCTGTTAGAAATCATAATTTAGCCGAGCATAGAACATAATATTTAGTATCCGTTGAATAGCAACCACCAAGGCGTAGAAATCACATACCCAAGGGTATTCTTGGTCTGCCAATGAAAACCCGGTTGCAAACAGGCCATTATAATTATTTCAACCACTGAGGGAATTGCTTCTCGCCAGACGATACTCTGTCTTCATAGGACTGGATTTATCATACGACTCAGTGACGTCACTCAGGCTTATAAAATATAGTTTTTATGATATATGCATTGTGCTGCAATATCCAGGAATGCTCACGCCTATATCCAAGAAAGGGCAATTCTTGAATTTTTATTTCCTCTCCAAAATATAATATTTTGAGCATCACCTAGGTCATTGTATCAAACTGCAAAACGAACACAGAGCGAAATGCCTGACCTACCCATCGAACTCAGGACATGACGTTTCACAATTCACACGCTGGCATTAAATAATGAGGCGATTTTCAGTGATAAATGATTTTAATAACTTATTCGCGACAACAGCAATTCAAACATTACCTTAAAATTTGAAGACAGTGATTTATATACCGAGTTGGCGCGGGATGGCGCGGCTTTTACCAGGATTAAAATTTAGGACGAAACAAATTATGTTTTGAAGCGTAAGTAGCTGTGTTAGTAATTTGAAGGGTCCTCGCCCATGCTCTTGGGGGTTTGAATTTGTAATAAATATTATGTTAATGATAAAGTAAGCCTTTAGATAACGGGTTGTGATGCCTTTATTATTTTATACTTTCAGCGTGTGTTGATAAGTGCGTCTGAAAATAAATAGTTTACTCATAGCCCTAGGTTTTATTCCAATTACTAATCTTGTAATATGATGATGAAAGTAGACGAAGCGAAAGTAGTATGTAAAGATCGAGCAAAGTGAAGATCCAAGGTCTGTACCTGCCCCTATGGGATACAGGCGTGACGTTTAGGCGTGCTGTTTCTGATTTCCATTGGTACACAATAGAAACCATTGGGATAACCAAAAAAGATATTCACCTAACAGTAATTATAGAAATATTTTAGGGCGGTGACGCTATAAAAAATAATAACAGTGTGAATAGCTTTATCAGTCCGGAATCATTGTCTTTTTTTATTGCAGTAAATGGCGAGACTAAATTTTGGTAAGCGGTACGACCGTTTGATGGACATTATTAAAACCAAACAACACCATGATTTTTTTCTTCAGTACCAGGATCTAACATAATAACGTAAACCTTAACAGAAATATGTTGTGAATTGAATCTATCCTGAATAGGAAATCCGATTCTACGCAAATTAACAATAGAATATTCAGAAATGCAGTATCTAATTGGCTACGCGATTCACCTCGAGTCTTTATTGTGAATAATTCAGAATAAGGCCGAAGTAAAATGGCTGTATTTGTGTTTCGTATGTCGTGGAAGTTAGTTCTATTTGAGTAATTATATTTTAATGCCTAATAATAAATTGGTGGAATCTGATTGCTTGACTTTTTTATTATTTATAATATACTCGTATACCATGAGGCATATTTTCCGTTTTTATTATATTTATAGCAAAAAATATTTACCTTTACGTCCGATTTTGCTTTAAGATTCTAAAAAAATAATTCAAAAACAAATTTCAAGAATTCCGTGACTGTTTAGTAGTAAGTTAGAGAGCGTGGTTTCGATCCACATACTTCTGGGTTGAATTCCCAGCACGCTCCTAATGCGCTACTCTGCTACACCCCTCTGAGTCGAAATTATTCATCCTTAATTACTGTGACCCCATCGGTAAAACAAACTGAATAGCCCGGCATAACTGATTGATTGACGGTATTTTGATACCATTTCGGAGTTTACAAAACCATTCCGATGTATTTTAGCTTTAATTATACCAATGATGCAATGTCACACTTGGATAGAAAAGTTGATTCAGAAAATTAAGTGTTAAGGTTTTTTGGAACTTGGTATTCAATGTGTTCAAAATAATTTACAAACCATCTTTTTTGAAGTTTAGTATTTTAATTCTATACCTCAGGGTAGAAAAGGTGTTGAAAAGGTTATAAATGAATACCGTGCATCTGATCAGGTTATTTTATGCTGGCACGGCAAAATAACATAGCAACTGCTACCGATACATTCAATACTCAAATGCAAAGAATTGAAAATGGGGAATGAGATGTTGAGACAAGCTAAATTGTGAACCTTTTGGTTTGGAAAGGAGTAAAAACTTAGTAAGAGTTTTTTTTGTATTTATATTATAGTACACGTTTATATAATTTACTTATATTCATAAATAAATATCTAATAAAATAAGCATATGTATGTACCCCTACTTCTATTATCACTGCACCATCTCAAGGTAGACTGGAAGAGAATGCCTTTGGCATTAAGTCCACCTATGTACAATATGTTTGTATGTGAAGTTAAATAAATAAAAACGCATTACAACCGAAATAATAAGGTAATTGAGTGGTATGTAGAAACAAAAAATTTAGTCGATTCATTTGCTTTTAGAATTAAGCTTTGGTTGTTTGCTTTTAGGAGCATATAAGCTTAAAAGAATAATAGAGTAGATCTTATTGCCTGTCTCGTTTTACCGTTTTTGCTACATTACATCTACATTTGTCCATATTAACGAAGGCACGAACGAACTATTCATTTGACCTGGAACTAGCGTAGCCTGGCTTGATTTGAGTGCAATTAATCTTTTGCTTCACACGAGACCTCCCCTTATATTCTGTTCGAATGTTATTGATTTATTTTCAAAGAAATGTCCCTCCTTTTCTTACCTATGCCTACTTTTTAGGAAAGTGTTATGACAACCTACATAGCCTTGTAAATCAATACCAGATTTTTCTTTATTTCCTTTTCTTTCAATTTCTGAAGCGTGACCCAAATAATATGCCAATTATTATTGAACAAACAACACAAACTTTCCAATAAATCAATCTAATTAGCGGGAGTTCGCAACACGAGGCAGTAACAGATAAATCCTTTATATTTTTGCCCAAAATATCCACCGAGCAAACGAGAATGTTGTCCAATTTAGATTGGTTTTTGATTGATGGAACCGGGTGAAGTTTTAAATGAATTTCAGTGCGTGCGCCCCGAGTGCGAAGGGCGGGGCACGGAACCTGCGTACCAGCTCCCGTACTGTAATGTATTGAGGTATTACTGACGAGAACACCGGGAACCAAATCTGTGCGCGGAATCACGCGGAAAACCAGTGATGGGAGAGGTAAGATGGTGTGACTGTGTAAGAGTGAAAAAGACAGCAATAGAAATTGTGGTATGGTAACAATCTTTTTTGTTCCAAAAATTTGCTTGCAGTGTCTTCACTAGGAATTTTAGAATAACATCTCAATAATATAAGGTTTTTTCTTGTAATGCACTGACAAAATTCACTTGGCTATGAAGTCAATTGGACATTATGTTATTTCCAACTTTTGTTCATTTTACTGTAAGATTAACTTCGCTGTGGGTTAAAGCAGCTTGGAGATTCTTAAAAATCCGTAGAGCTACAGTGTTTGGTGTAAGTAAAATGCGTGCCGCTGTCGATCCTGGCTTACTTAGTAGCAATGTTTGTGAGGGCAGGATAGTCTGTAGTGGCAAATTTCGAAACTTGGGATTCTGATATTAATCTGTTGTTTTTGAGCAACGACAGCCGACGAGCATTCGGCACGCTTACCTGTCTTTAATCTCGCTATACAATAGTAGTTTTCATCGCCAGGCCAATCTGCCGTGTAGGGTAGAGATAGTCATATTTGTAATATATATTTTTTTGAAATGACTACATTTGGCATAGGCGAGGATGGTAGAGACGATTTACAATTAATACTTTTGTAGATTTATAGCAAAAAGCAAGTATCTAAATTCAATGAAGCTACAATCAATGAACGTTATAAACGAAACCAATTTCATTACGCAATGCAATTAACCTAATTAAAATTGGTCAGCAATAGTCCGCTCGTATTGTGCGTTGTTCGAATGGTCAACATTTTTGTTGTTATTGTTAAATTCAGGTGCTTTTGCCGAGATTTCTCTGCCTTTACTTAATTTAAGCTACATTTTTGTATGTAGATGTATTTTTTAACTAACATCGCAATACTCGTGCGCGTAGTAACATTTAACCTCATTAGTAGGCGTAAGCTACCAACTTCGATTTCTTGGTCGGACAATCCACGCGTTTACCGGAACTGCAATTGAGCCCGACCTGGCGATAGGCTTAGAAATAAGGTCTGAAATTTGTGTGGCACCAAAAGCATTTCTGCCTAATCGTTCGGGGACATGGCATGAAATAACACATAATACTAACCACGTGAAAGGAGAGGCCGCGGGTTCGATCCCCGCACTGAAACCAATATTTGTGTAATCCACAGGTATTTGTTTCGGGTCTGGGTGTTTGTGAGACCGAAAAGTCTCTCGTAGCTGCTGATACCCACGACACAAGACTCGATCTTAGTGTGGGGTCAGGACTATGTATATGTATGTGACTGTCGGGTGTATTTATTTATTTATTAATTTATTATGACACAGAAAATTATGAGAATAACTACATTGAAAACGGTACTCGAGATACGGCCTTCGATTTGAGTATCGCGGCTCGGCGGCTAATTCGATTATGTTGCCGGCATAGATCGGACGCTCTTGTTTCCAACCGGGATACTAATTGCAAACATCGTTATCAAGAGACATTCAGATTTCTTCCATAGAGCTCGATTAATTAACTCACTAATTACTGTTCCATATATGAACGAGGGTTTTTGTGAATTGTATCTTCGAGACGTTATTAGATATTGTTTTTATTAAGCAGATTGTGTTTTCTATTATAGTGTTCTGGGCTGTTAGAAACGTATCAGATGCAAATGATCCAGTATGTTGACGTGAGTTGAAGTCCCGAGGCATGCAACTCTGATTTTATTTTCATGCTGAGCTATTACTGTCAACAGCATGGCTCTACTATTTTCAAAATTCACGTGTACTTGCTAAATTACCACATACTTTTATTGTGGAGGGAAACAATAGGAATATCCGTGGTGAGCCTCCACTGACGAAAGACCGAAAGATAACATTTTTTTTTTATACATACATAAACTCACGCCTTTATCCCAGAAGGGTAGGCGGAGGCGCCACTAGGACACCCACATTTCGCCTTGTATGTTCCGTCCCATGATGTGATAGGGGGCGAGCCTATCGCCATATGTGGCACAAATTTCTGACTCCGGGCTGATAATGAATAGAAAAACCCAATACCACTTTGCCCGACCCGGGATTCGAACCCCAGACTTCAGCTTTGTAGTCGTACCGTAATACAACTACGCCACCGAGGCATTTATTAAATAGAAAAGATGATATAAGAAGAATGTCTCAGCCTAATTGGCATGGTTACGTTAACCTATTTAAATCTTAACCATACTGGCTGATTTAAATATACGCTGTACATGTACGGATCTTGTTATAAGACTTTGTATCTTGCATACAGTGGACTTTCTCCGACCGATACGAATATCTTTATCCATGAAAGAAATATCCCAAAAATACCGAAGTTGCTTATTTGTCGACCTTTTTCCGCTCGCGCAGTCACAAGTTACATGAAGCAAAATGAATAATGACCCGAGGAGGCTTTTGTTCAAATTCGCAAGTCATTATTTCTAAATAATTCGGGACGCTCGCCGAGGCGAATGTGATAGGCAATGACGCCGCTGTTTCGACGGTCATCCCTTTCTATCATTTTTTACAACTATTTAGAAAATTGCGATATGTTGTAAGACGTTGATGTTGTTGTTGATATACATTGTAAGACGATGCTTTTAGCTCACACAGTTTTTAGCTCACATTACGACACATTGTCAATTAAAAGGCCTTTTTAATAATACAAAAAATAATTGTAAAATTGCCATTTAACTAACACTTACTGCCCAATCTTGAATTTTCCAAAATATATGTTGACAGAGTTAGTGCGTTAAAGACCCACTTTCAACTTTTCACAAATTTTCCACAGAAATTTAAATGTTGATGTTAAATTAATGGTGTTATTGATATCTCACATAACAATAGAAAACTAAAAACAGTTCCAAACTAACATCTCGCATCTTCATCGTAATACGTCTTGGGGTAGCTTCGTCAGTGAAGTTTGAAGTAGCGGTCTTGTACCGCGTGCATTCAACGTCTCCTTCGAAGTTACATTATTAACGATCGATCTGCTAAGAGGCTCTCATATACTCACTCTTAATAACCTAAAAGTTTCATACTCTAGTGTAGTTTTAAATATACAATGCACGTCTTATAACTTTCTTGGAAAGATGACGTGAAAGCATTGAAAGAGGGAAAAAGATGTGCTGAGATGTTTTTTTAGCACTGGCATAATGAAGTATTTTATAGCATAGCATTAAGATCGAAGGTGCGTTGGCTGTTTCTCAAAATAGACGGAAAACGGCAAAAAAGAGCTTATCCGCCTAGTCGGCTTAGCGCAGCTTGATTGATTTTCGCATGCTTCTGAAATTGTTATGTAAAATTTGGGTACAGGTATTCCTCACAGCATTCCTCAGATTTCCTCACAGTGTTTTCCTTCACCGTTAAAGCAATTGTTAATTAATTAGGTCTACGGATATAACTTTGAAAAGTTAGCCTTTGGACCGCTACTAGTATTCTTCGACTTTCCAGTCAGGTCCGCTTCAAAAAGTCTAGCTCCATATACCTATGTATCATCTACTCTTTATATTCAGTCTTTTAATATCATACCTTGTAACTGTTCTTAGAAATATGGTATTATTAATAAATAAACAAACAATATCACTATTTCACGTCACTCAGTTACACCTTCCGTGTCAATTCAGTAATTAAACCCAAGCCCTACATTTGACTCTATTCCTACGGATGTGCAAGCCTTTACTTTTCTTTGAAAACATTCGATACATTGGTATCGAACAGTTATTCCTACGAAATACGTCCCGTAGCCGACATTCTGTCCTTGTTAAAACTTGACGTCAGGTATATTCTAGTTTCGGATATCCAATTTTGATAATATTCCGGCTGTGATCTCAGATTCCGGTTTTGGAATTCTAACCTTATTATCGTCGATTGTAGCAGATGTACTTGCGAATTTATTTATAGCACTAAAGGGATTTTGTGAGGGTATTTTTTCTGAAATATTTGAGAGTTTAGTAAAAAAACAGACTTAAAAAATTGCACTAGAAAGTAACAATATACATATATATTTCATTTTATTTGTAAACGTTTATTAATTTACTTATTGACATGACTAGTTAACAAATCCTTTGATATCTAAAATACAGTAATGTACATACGTCAATTAGTTGTGGAAGAAAAATAACATACATAGTAATGGTGCAAAAGCTACGGTTGATTGCAAATGATACATCGCTGGAGCCATTATCAATTTGCGCTAGTGAATTCTGCGGTTTCACCAGACGCGCTGTTTGTCGTCAATTATAGCGAACTGATATTCTGGGATCGTGTATTTACAATTAATAACTTTGATGCTTGTATTACTGTGTGCATTTTCGTATTTATTTAAATTGGAGGTTCAGAATTCTCGGAAGAGTAAATATCAGCCAGAAGCTATAAAATAATGTCATTATTGACTGATCAAAAGGTACTTTAATTCGTGCATAATGTTTTGTACTTTTATTATTATTTTTTAATTATTATAATCCAAGGTTTGAATACCAAAATCTTGGCCTAATTAGTATTGAAGACGGAAACATGCACCATTTCAATTTTGAATGAAACATTTTCGCCAAAGTAATATCTATAGTTGCAAACTGGAAGTTTTGTAGGATCATAATCTATTGTTATTAAGATGCGATGAAAGTTTCGTTTCGAGTTTGTAAACTCCAAATAAATAATATTGTGAATTATTAATTAATTTCGATAAGTATGACTCATTAAATGATCATCGAAATATTGTTTATTTATGAGATTTTATAATTCTACAAAAACCTTGTGAATAAGGCCCTTAATGGATACTTCTATAAGGTGAAAAAATATTGTTTTATTACGCTATGTTGTTGCAGTTATTTTTACCTATAAAAGAGCAAAAAGTTTTCTTAATGGAAAGTGGTCACCCCTGCCTGTATTTGCAGGTACGGGAGAAATGATGGGATGAATGGGCCTCTAATAATCTCGCAAACTGAAAAACATTTACTTCATCATCGTTTCCTAATAGATTATCCAAGCGATGCGATACTACCATGCCGGCCGATCATATAACTATATTAAGTTATCATGAAAATAAGTTGGATTGTGGCACCCCTACGTAGTCGCGTATATTACAGCACAAGAACTTCCACAAAGTCTTAAGCCAAATAATTAATGAACCTCGCTAGATTAATAATTACTCGCGTGTCCATTAAAACGTGTCTAACCTCCTCGAACAGGACGCGATGGCGAAACATTTTCTGTGAAGTATAAAGTGTAGCTCGCAGGCACAACCACTAATTACCTGATCAAATAAGGCCTTTAAGTTAGCAGCGTTAGTTTTTGTTTGAACTTCGAGAGCGCCGGATGCCGCGTAGAAGTTTCTTAAGCGATTTTGCACTAAGTACCACGTTAATTGAATTTCATGTTAATTTATTCCACAAAATGACTGCCGTATGGAAATAACAATATAAATGTAATTTGCGCTCCGGATTGAGGTCTTCTGTTCTCACTTTGTTATTTATTTCAGGTGTTTGTACCTTAACTTTGCTTTTTGGAGTTATATTGATTAGTGTTTTTGATTTGTTTGTGTTCGAGTAAATGGGTTTGTATTGTGACTTACAATATAATTTTGGATAATTTTGTTTGTATGTTAATTAATTTTAAAACTTAGGTCTTGGAGATCTGAAAAATCGAGCGGGAATTTTAATTCAGTAAGTGTGTCTGCTGATAATGGAATGTGTTGGAAGGTAAACTTACATTTTGCTTAAAGTATATCACCAATTTCTCGTCCTCTAAGAGTATTGTCTGTGACAGCATCTGTAACAAGAGAAATAGGTGTGAATTTACGTATATTGTTAACCTAATGGAAACAGTAGCAGACGAGGTCGAATATCTTGTATTGAAGGCTTAGTGCAAAAAGCTTAATTTATTTTTAAACTTATGAGTTGAATATAAATAGCTGCCTCGGTATAAGTAGCGGCGTAGGTGTACGCCACGCCTACGGTACGATTACAAAGCTGAGGCTTCGGGCTCGAATCCCGGGTCGGTCGATGTGACATTGGATTTTTCTATTCATTACCAGCCCGGAGTCAGAAATTTGTGCCCGATATTGCTATAGGCTCGCCTCCTATCACATCGTGGGACGGAACATACAAGGCGAAATGTGGGTGTCCTGGTAGCACCTCTGCACCCTTTTGGGAAAGAAGGCGTGAGTTTATGTATTTATCTACTTATGTATGAGTATAAATAAATACGGCTTGATGGACCAGTACAATTGGTATTGTAAGACTTACAAAAACTAAATTTTGCGACTGATGCACGTAATTTTAGTTTTTATAATACATAAGAGATTATTACGAAGAATATACAGATGCAATTTAGCAACTTTTCTCACAATGTTTTGATGTTACAAAAATATTTTATACACATTACTTAACAAACATATGCTTTGATATCTTTTAGGAAATTCTACCCTTTCCTTGATGACAACATTAACTCTTCGTCAAGTTATTCAACTTCGGATTTATATTTTAAAAAACAAAGGCCAAAAAAATTGATAATCTAATTCGGAATCCAAAACCAAATATCATGTCCCAAGTGCGCTATGTAGGTGCGTGGTGGCCTGTTGGTAACGGACCAGACGCGACCATGGTCGCGGGTTCAAATCTCCATGCGCTATAACGGTGAAGGAAAACATCGTGAGGATACCTGCATACCGTATCGATTTTAAAAATTTCTACGGTTTGTAAAGTCCGCCAACCGGCACTAGGCCAGCGTGGTGGATTATATGGCCTAACCCCTCTCAATCGTACTTTCGATAGTGGAGACCCGTGCCCTGCAGTGGGACGTATATGGGCTAATACAGAAGTGCGCTATCTATAGATTGATCTGGCGTCTGAGGTATTTAAATTTTTTATGGTAATATTGCCTAGTCGTAATACTGTATTGATAGTACGTTCTCCTCGTAAACTTTGATACAGATGGGCTTAAGTTTATGCATTGTAAAATTAGATTCCTTAGATAGCATCTTGACCCTCGCCATATAGGCCAGTCCAGATCAATATGGGAGAGGTAGCAGCAACTATTAATAGCTGAAGTACGTCACAGCAATGACACAGTTTCGAATTGAACCAGGTATAATGAAGAGCGAATTAAATTGTAAAAGATCTGAAGTACAAAATAAATTCGGTATTATTTTTAGATCACATGAAGACCGTAGAAGGTGACGGAGCTGATTTTAATTTAATTTAATATTTTTTTTATAGGTAGCGACTAAGTGTCATGTACAGACTTGTCATAAGAGCTATTTAATAGCCTACTTTACCAATAAATGTATTTCATTTAATTAAGAAAAGATGATGTAGACTATTACGGCGCGGGATGGAGAATGCAGTATTGAAAAATTGGCTAAAAATAAAAAAAAATTACTACAAAAAAACATTACTGAAAAGTATTAATATATTACGTATAAATATATATTTCATTGTACTTGTTGATTAATCATTTAATTGACTGGTAAGCAAATCATAATATATGCGTAACATGTTGAAGGTGGCGAAACATGTAAGACCTAATATGCCTTATATTTATCATAATCTGTGTTAAATTTACTGAAAACTATTACAACCTGAAATCATATAAGTCATTGATTTTTAGATATATTACACAGGTTTAAAGTTGAGACTATAAAATAAGTATATGACTGTTTGGTGTACTTATTTGTTTTTGAATAATTTTGTTTTAAAGTCACACTTTACAAGAACTTTAAATAACATACAGGGCGACGACCAATGTTGTGAGAAGAAAATATGCTAGTTACATACACATGGTGCACATGTAAAGCCTATCGAATAGCGAGATTCGATCATATCTCGATGATAGATATTCGATAGAGTTGTATGGGCCAGCTCAATAGTATCAAATTTCAGAAGCCATTCATATTTGTTATTGAATTAATCTGCTAGAAACAGGTATTACAATGGCAGTTAATTCACTAATTAGTTGATTAATCTCATTATATTACTGTTGATGAACTAATGAATGAGTAAACTGAATTAAGGCTCAATAATATTCTGAATAATAATAATATGTTTATAGTAAATTTAATTAGTAAAGGTTATTTCACACATGTGGTGAAAGTTATTTTTTTTGCTAAACGAATCTCTATCTTAAGTGGGTATATTCATGTGATGTCCTGTAAGATGCATTCCAGCCAATATACCAGGATAAGGCTCAGTTGCACAAACTAACTCTGCTCATAATTTTGACTTTGACAATGCCATCGCCATACATTTGTGGTGTATTTGACATTGCTAATGTATGGGACTGACGTATTTTAAGTCAAAGTTATGAGCAAAGTTAGTTTGTGCAACTGAGTCTAAAAGTATAATTTTGTCTGTCAAAAATATATTTCAATTTCACTATAACATAATATTATACTTACTTACCTTTGAAATGTACTTCGAAGTACAGCAATACATAAAGTATAATTTGTCAACAAAGTTAATTTAAATACTCACAAACACCTCAAGAGCGTAATTACTTTTTCAAAGAATACACAGGGCCGCTTTGAAAACTGATTTCAAGTTTGGAGACTCGGTCAAATTGCCGGCCGGGCTTTCGATTCGGTCCATCGGCATTCTCAAGTAGGTGTACACTAACAAAGTTCCCAACCCGGCGCTAATTGTAGGGACGCCGGGAGCGAAATTACAAGACCTCCTTAAGATTATGTTCTTTGTCGTCGGTTCAGGATTTCGAAGGAAAAAATGATGTACAGTCACTTTTCTCTTAATTGGTTTGTTAGAAGTCGCCGAGTTTCTAAACGAGGGTCCATTCTGTAAAGTTTTACACTTTTATCACTGGCTATAAAATTATAATTACCTACGCTTCGAGTTCTGGGGTCAATCGAGCGTGGCTGTTAGATCGACAGATCAAAAATGAATTTTTGAATCAGTTTTGCGAAATCGGAATTCACAATAACTTTTTTCACAATACATTTTATTGGGTCAAGCGTTTTTATATCGTTTTTAGTATTGTATAATCGTTTATTGGCTTTTTAATATCAAGGTAAGATAAAAACAACATTGATTCTACTATTAAATAAAGTTAGACTATTTGTAGTTTCCTTTCGAAATCGATTCTCCAAAGTTCGTAGTGTTGTTTGATTCTTAATTGGAATTATTTAGTTACTTTCGGTTCCAATAATATTTTAAAATGGAATACTGTGGACATGTGTTTTTTATACAATCATATAGGATCTTATAGATCTAGTGCCCGTGACCGTCAGAATATCGTAATTTTATAAAATGACGAGTCTGGCAGCCGTAGGCTCTAGGTCTATTAAATTACGCATAGAATTTTAATAGCACAATTATTAAATTACGAAAGTTTCGTTCAAGCCAAGATGGTCGTAAAATTATAAGTTAAGTATAAAACGTCCAATTTCAAATATCAGAGATATCGGGCATCAAACTTAACGACCTAGATAATCTTACATTCATTTTTTATTGAATTAATATAGGTAAATAATCTAGGGCCTTAAATTCAATAATATTAGTCGCATTCCAGACGACTGCACCAACAATGCGAGACTAGAAAAGTACTCAACTACGGTTAGTTCTTAGAAGCTTAGAAAAATATAGCAAATATCACGCATCAATTTACGTTTTAGCAAGGCCGACGTAACTGACGACATTAGCTCGTTATCACGGTACAGTTAGCGAAAGTAACAAGGTGTGTTGGTTCGTGGTGTTTATGTTTGCCTACTTTGTCTCGGAGTTCTAGCCACGTTTTAGCAAACGTTGGTGTTGATTACCTTTGTAATGTACGTTTGAAGTGACGTTGAAGAAAATATGGTATGTTGCAGTAAGTGCTGGATGTAAGCCGATTCTAAAAGGTCGATATTAAAATTTTTGGCCTTTGTTTAGCAGTCGGTTAGCATTGTTCCTAGCCTAGGATACTTTTCAGGTCATGAAGAGATACAAAATTAATTAATTAATGTATCAATAATTTAATTTAATGTTACCAACACGATTTGTAATGAATGCTGTATTCACCTGTAAGGATAGTACCCACTGGCCTACCCCTTAGTTTTTATTTCTGTTTTAAGATCTGTCTTCAAGAAATAAATAAACATTTTGACATCGGACGTCAAACGCCGTTTAGGTGTTATCATTAAATTATGGTCTACCTGCTGGCCAAGGTACTTTTGACACTCATTTATATGCAGGGTATATGAAGACTGCGACCGAAAACGAAGCCAGGTGGTAGTATTAGTGACTTCAGACACAATGCCACTAAAGATATCGCAAAAAAATTGACAATATTATTTTTGTATTTTTTTACTTATCGTGGTATTTGGGTGATCAATACATAGTTTTCCTAAAATTATAATGTACACCTTCTTATTTTTAAAGCCACAAAGGTACTCAAAGGTTTAAATTACTGTTTTCGCAAAACCTAGGTATTTACCACCCAAACACGATGATATTTAAAAATTGCAAAAAAAAATCTGTTGGTTTTTTTGCGATATTTTTAATTGCATTGTGTCTGTAGTCACTAAAACTACCACCTGGCTTCGTTTTCGGTCGCAGTCTTGATATACCCGGTATAATTCCTGTTAATTCTACCTTTAAGAAGTAACGTGATGTAGCGCAACTTTAGTGTTCAATCGGATTTAAATGAAAAGTAAATTATTGTAATCCTAAATTACAAATGAAATCGAGTTTCAAGAATAGGCTGCTTAAAAGCCATGAGGTATTGCTCGATGAAAACCATGAGGTATTGCTCGATATATAAAGGCCTTTGAATTGAAATTATTCGTAAATATCAATATTACAGCTGGAATATCGGATAAATCTGACCATATTGACGTCCTGTGCACACATGCGGTAAGCAACTATAAACAAATAGCCGTGGGCTGTGTACGAGAATAATAGATGAAAACAAAGGACCCTCATAATCTAAATATTAAAGGTTGTGAATGACCTGTTCAATTGCAAATGAGAGGTAATAATGGATATTTAACTTAAAGAAAGGAGAAATACGAAGCCCTTGAAACCGACGAGCGTGTATGAAGAAATTAATTTTTTTATGTCTGATTAATAAATATTACATTACACTGTACACATAATGTTAAGAGTCAACCATATAGACTATAGATTATAAATTGGACCCAGGTGATGTTTTTATTTTATTTGAATACTTAAGACTCACAATTAGTTTCATAACACTTGAAGCCGAAATCTTTCCTTAAAACTTACAACTGTCATGAAACATCCATTCTTTAAGCATGTTTTTACGAGTAACATCTCAACACACCTTCGAAAATACCTTTCTAAAGAAATCGACCAAGTTCGCTTTACCCCGAGGCATACAATCTCAAGTCGCAACAATAGCACCGCGGGGTTTGACAAAAATTGCAAATTAATCAAATTAAATTATGTATTAACGGAGGAACTTCAATAAATATTTAAGCAGAGTTTTATCGAGAGTAAATGTTTTATTCAATAAATCAGGTAGGTCCTTTTAGTAAGATACATATTTTATCATCGAACAAGTTCTTATAAAGTCTGCGAAATTAAGTTGTTACAAGTTCTTGCGAAGGGCGAATTTTGAAGATGTTTAATAAATATTGGTATAAAAATCTTTGTATAATATATAGCAAGGTGAAAGTAGGTGAGAGCCAGTAACAGATAGGGTGACATTGTGTCGAATGGCAAGAAGCTTCGATCAAATAAATACATTTGATCGAAGGCAAGAAGTGATCTTTATTCTTTAGTTGTTAGACGATATCTGCATTTATAGGCGACGCGACATTGCTTTTAAAGCCAGGTGAGCGTAGACACTTTATCATAATAAAATATACAAAAAGCGTTTCATAAAAACGTTTGGAGTAGTAATGACATTTTTTTAAGAGTTAGTGGATCAGTACATTTAATGTAGCCCATCGGTTTTGTAGTACATTTCTAAATTCGATTTGACCTCCATTCTGATAATTTCCATAAGACTTGCATATAATGGCCTATTTTGATTACTATCCACAAATTAGAAGAAACGTAACACATCCACCAAGACAAATTTTGAGCGACAGACATATCATTCCACTTTCCATCTCCTTGTTTTTGTAATATGTGAGTCACGCACCCTTTATATTTCAACATAAAATGTAAGTTAATATATGACACAAAAAATGAAACACATTTTGTTAATGTTGAAAGAAACGCAGGATATCCTGGGCGAACGTTGTCGCAGTCGGCGCGAGGGATCATGAAAAAAAATACTTGCCATTTAGCATTCGTATATTATGATGGAATTTATGAATTTAACGGATATTACAAACGTGGTACTGTCGTAATTGTAGCATCTCGCTGTTCTTAATCTAGGTTTAAACGGAAAATAGACATCAATAGTTGAATGCCAATAGTCTGAGTATTGTTTTTCATAGTTTATACGTAGGTACACACTGAAATGAATATTGCAAATTGAATCGTAGCCTTTGACAAAGGTCTCATCGGAACAATTTAGAGAACAAGAGCCTTGTATTCTCTAATAAATAGTAATAATATTTGAGCCCAGTTCAAGTATTACAAAAATAACAACAATTCAAACCATCCCATAACCACCATATTGGCGGTAGGTCTTTCATAATTACGTGAGAGGCCACCTGGGTAGGTACCACCGCAATGTCTATTTCTTCCGCTAAACAACAGTATAAAATATGCACTGTTGTGTTTCGGTTTGAAGCACACTGTAGCCAGAGTAACTACTGGACATAATGAGACTTAACATCTTATGTTTTAGGATGGCGAGCGCAGTGGAATGTCAAGCATTGCTTTGTAATTCATGGTATTGTTTGGTTTTCTACTTACCATCAGGTGAATAGCATGCTCGTCTCGCCATTCATTGCAATAAAAAAAAAAACATTCCAAAATAACACGTCCAGCTCCTTATCTAAATTTAGCCACTAGCCTTGGCGCAAAACTCCGTCAACGCCATCAATTATTCATACTTCGACGTAAATGCATCTAAAATGGTCGCGCAAACTTATTGACGAAATAAACACAATCGTGCAGCGAAATTAGAACATTGCGAGCAAGAGGAACGTCACGAAGCCTCGTGGTGACACCTCTCTCACTCCGGAACAATTGAAATAGGCTTTCCAATTTCCTGGAAACTCCGCTGTCGGAAATAAAACCTTTTTACATGTATTTTTAGCTCTGTACCTGACTTCGAGTTTAATGAAGACATTGTGACTTTGATATGTTATTTTAACGGTTATTTTCTATATTGGCTTTACATTTTACGAACTTTGGGAATAGGGAGATGTTTTAGCAGTTTATTTCGAATTCTATTTTGGGTGGAGAGTATTAAATTAAATTTAACGTTAACGTTATTATGAGCGGATTCGTATAAGTACTAATAACACTTTTGCGTGTGAATTGAAATAAAACTATACACAGCTCGTGTTTGTTCTCTTCTTAAATAAACGAATTAAGAACTATTAAACAGCACTTTTAGTTGATACACAAACGCTTACAGGAGAAATAAAACAGTCGATTACAGACGAACTTCTATCGGACAAAGTTTCGCAGTCACGAAGATTAAGTGGCGGCAAACCTGTTGTAATTGTGTAATTAGTTGTTCGCAGTCGTGCTGGACGGACGTATTGTAGTTTCTTATGAACATCCATCAAGTTGAACACAACACTTATGATGATATTACTTATTATATACTGTATCAGCCGATATCCGTCCCATTGCAAGGCACGAGCCTCCTCTACAATCGAGAATACGATTGGTAGGGTTTAGGACATATAGTCCACCACGCTGGCCTAGTGCGGGTTGGTGGACTTTACATACCATAGAAATTCTTTGAAATCGCTTTGGTATGCAGGTTTCCTCATGATGTTTTGCTTTACCATTATAGTGCGTGGTTATTGACTTTCAATACACACATGACTCCTAAAGGTCTGTGGTGTGCCCTGGGATTTAAACCCGCGACCACCGTGAACAACACAGCTGCGTCGGGTCCGTTTACCAACAGGCCACCACGCACTGTATTATATATTCTAGATATACTCATGCACAGATACATATATAATTACAGGCGTATATCCTCAAAGAGGTAGGCAGATATGTATGTCACTAGTGGTATAGACAGTTTGTCTAGCTTATTATAATTTCAAGATGGTATAAGGGGAAGGGGAGCCAGTAGCCACAATTTACAGTCTAAAGCGAGCCATAATAGATTTTTCAAAACAACAACAACTCCGACAAAATCCTTTGTTAATCTTTGAAATCGGACCCAGACATTCACTAGTCTCAGCTCATACGTACTGCCGCTACACTAATGAATGAAATGTGAATGAAAGAAAAAATGAAATTTGTTCTTATTTAATAACCTCGTCGGTGGAGGAGGAATGATATATACCTCCCTTTCTTTTCATGTAATTTCTACTCCTGAAAAGGCTCCTGACGCAACTTAACGATTAATTTGGCATTTTTCCAACCTAATTAATAATGGAAGTCATTATATAACTAGAAACTATATAGGTAGAGCTTTGGGTATTATTGTTCTTATACTGGCACACTCAAATTAATAGCTCCCACGTCTGGCACTCTACATTAATTTCAATAACGACAAAAACCTTTGTAGGGTCTGCAAAAGAATACATCATATTTACAATATATTTTTTTGATCATATTTGCAATGTGTGATGATTCATCATCATCATCATCATTATCAGCCCGTTGCAGACCACTACTTGACCAGCGTGGGCATTAGGGCATTACCTCCGATGTAACATGCATCTGATGATTAGTTCAGTGCAATTTAAATAGGGTATCGAAGATAATATACATTGGTATCATAATAATAAAAAAATATTCGCCCTGTTTATAGCTGCTCTGCCTCCTTTATTCTTAATAAGGTTTTCACATTTAATCTAATTAATAAAGTTAGCCATATTTACGTTAATGAATGCATAATGAAACTTTGAAAATTCAGGAGAAGGGAATTGTAGCCGATATATTCATATTGACAGTCCTCTCGTCCTCTTAACCAATCAAATCAATCAAAATGCGGCTTCAATTTAAATTTAAAAGAGAAATACGATACACATAAATGCTTTATCGCTTAAGGCAATGTCTTCCAGACAACCTCTAAGTAAATCAGATTATGATATTAATTTGTTCGCCAGACACAAATTATTAGGTATTAAATTATAAGATTAGAAGATGCATGATTAAAATGGTTCATATTATACATATTATATTAAAATTGAATTTAGGTAATAAATCAAGATTTAAAACGATATATTAAATAAATAATATAGAAAAATTCGTACTTGAACATTATCTTTCTTCATATTTTTATTCCTACAAATTTGAAGAGTAAAATTTACTCCTCAGTCATCAAGCACGATTGAAGTCTACTACAAAATGTGAAGCAATGGATTCGAGGCACAAAGGCAAATGGTTGTACGACCAACAAAAATTTGATCCAAATTCTAAATTTTCTATTCTATCCGTACATAATGTTGAACACAACCAACATTACGGAATGCGTGGTGAAGGCCAAGTGGAGTTACAAAACATAGTTTTAGCGACGTTGATACATCCCGCCTATTCACGCGGTCTAACACGCTACAATAGATGGATTCTGAAGCGTTGACATGTCTTATGTAATCCATTTTGCAGTTTGATAGCGTAGGTATGTTAATATTAATTATAATTTATAATAAATTAATTTCGAGAGATTTGGTAGGTCTTTTGTAAATAAAAATAATTTCGAGAAAATAGTTATCGCTGGTTAGAAGAGTTTTTTTTTAGCTTCGAAGCTCTATAATAGATTACTTTTAGGTATGTTTTTACGGTAGGTAATATTTTACAATAATTTCTTTTACGGGTAAAATGAGTGAAAATTAGCTACGCATACTTCAGTATTTTTTAACAAAATAAAATTTATCTGAATAGCTTAGGTTTCGAGTCTGGATCTCCATTCCGGAAATTCCACTGCCACTGGTTCCACTGCCGATTAATATACATACATGTATCAATCAATGGCATATAAAATGCATATACGTTAATATGCCAACGGTACAGCGAGGCATCATGTAAGTTATTGATTCTCTGGTTACACCATATTAACTAGGCATGTGCGCTGTCAGCGACGTGGCCTATATATAGCCACGCCGTGATTGGCGAGGGAAAACATTTTCACAGCGCTTTAAAACCTGGACTTTTATATCGGAGGAAACTGGGTGTGCACGCTTATTTAACTATAAAATGTGTCACATGCGGAAAATAGACAGGAGGTAACAATATTGTAGTCGTTTTTTTGTTTTATGAGTGAGATTTTGGAGTTTATTTGAACTTTTGAAATTTATACGGTAAATACCTAGATTCCTATGCTTTGCAGTAATTTTCCAGACACAGCGCCGACTACGCATCTATTATCTAAGTGTTGTAGACGTTTAAGGGCGGCTGTACTCACATACTATCAGGTTAGAAGCTTAACGAACCGAAGATATAAAATTATTACGCCATATGTCTTTTTACCAAGCCAATATAAAAAATCTAAAATGTTGGCTTATATTCGCTTTAATTAATTAGATAGATGTTAGCACTTTTTCCGTAAAAATAATACATTTTACGTGCATCGTCTTATGACTTACATACATATATCTTTCTAAATTAAGATGTTTCTCATGTAAACTGTGTAACAGACTTTAATTTAATATATTTGTTTAAAACAGCCAATTCAGAAATGTAATTATTCCCAACATATACACTAACTTGCCACAAAGTGTTGCGTTTACGTACATATACATTCTGAGGTAATTAAACACTGAGTTGTGGGACAGTGTGTGTCAACATTTTCATTAATATGCCCCTCGAGAGGGGCTCGTGCTAAACCGGATGAAGACAATTTCTTGACATCACTGAGTTTTGCTGACTTCTGATCAGAGTAGAAAAGTTGGATGAAACATCTATGTCCTTCAAACTGAAACACAACCGTGCATTTCACTTTTTGGCGGGAGAAATAGACATTGCGGTGGTAGGTACCACCACTTGGGTAGGTTACCCAGGCGGCCTCTCACATATGAGGAAATCTCACTCTCTCACATATATCATGGATATTTATCCAAAACTTGCAAGAGCAATAACACATTTCGCAATAGTAGTAATATTATTGCTAAAGTGTTTCAGGAACTCTGTAGAGAGACCTGAAAAGAAAATAGAGATGAATTATCCAATGTAATCTTACAAACATCTGTGTCTCGCATTGGAGTAAGATAATGCATTCCAAGGTTTCATGTGATGTATTTAAAGATACAGAGAAGCGTCGGAATAATGTATATAATGTAATGTAATAATTATTATAATATTTACAGTATCATAATACATAGTTGTACTACGGTCCGATTATTACAAGGCAGGTTCGAATCTCGGGTCGGGCAAAGTGATATTGGATTTTTCTATTCATTATACTATCAGCCCGGAGTCAGGAATTTGTGCCCGATATGGCGATAGGTTGAACGGATAGGTGGCGGAACATATGAGGTGAAATGTGGGTGTCCTGGTAGCACCTCTGCCTACCCTTTCTGGAAAAAAGGCGTAAGTTTATGTAAGTATGTAAGTATCTTGCAACACCCAGAAAATTATTTAGAACAAAATTGATTCCTTATAATTCCATAAGCCCTCCGACTAGCCGCATAAATATTTCAACAGAAATTAATAGTAAGTAGGTGAAAGTTCTTTGACATTTCATGGGATTTCCGTGTAGTAGTTATTATATTATTTTATTACTACAAAATTATATCGTAGCTAAAATGAAAATGTTTTTATGATGTGGTCCACGCTAACAAAAAATAAACAAGACTACAAACCTTAATCCGAAATTTATTGTTGCCATGGAGTTGAAGCTTAGCGTTATTAAATTGCTTATTGCTGCTGTACGTCAAAAGTTTGCTTCATAATTTTTTATTGATTCCGAACGGAAATGTAAATGGTAATTTATAAAATAAAATTGTTGTTACCAAGGAAGCAATAGGGGACGTATTATTCTTTAAATGTTTAATTAAATTACACATTACAATTATCCTTGTAATATTAAATCCGTTACAATGAATAAATCTCATTTTTATTTGATTTATTCCTGTCGCATTTTAATTTAGTACGTTATTTTTCTTCTCTCTCTCTCTTTTCAGCCACAGGCTCCACATCGACCTGTTGGAAGCAGCGTGCATCCAGAGTCTAACCGCAACCTAAGTCAGCTCGTCCGCCCATCTTGTAGACGGGCGTCCGTTACTTCGCTTCCGTTTACGTTGCCTCCGCTCCAGACCCTTCTTATTTATTTAACTTTTATATATTGTTTATTACCCATAATATAAATAAAAAGTATCCTTTGCAATCCAACTGCTTATGGTGGGATCACGATAATTTATTTTTATTTTTTATTTTATTTGCTTTATATACTTACTTGTATACAGACGGACTTAATGCCAGAGGCATTCTATTACAGTCTACCTTTGGGTGAAGCAGAAATGGAGCAAAGCAGGTTTATGCAAAATTAAGATGATCAAAAATATATGATAATCATATCTTTTAAGTCGATATTAATTGAAGATTATCATGTACCCTCAAGGTCAATTATCGTCCCTAAACCAGACAGTTTGAGAACCACTGGTGTGTAACGTGAATAACGTCACGTTAACAGCTATAAGATCTAAGTTAAACGCGACACAATTACTAATTACCAGTGACAAATTAAATGACGTTGATAACGCAATGCCACCGAGGTATGTTATTAATTGCAAAGCTACCTTATATTATGAGACCATTGGTATGTTAACTGGATCAAAATTAGTTAGGGTTGTGACAGCTAATGTAAAGTGATGGAGAAAGATTTAAGATCTTATGTGAATGGACAGTAAACCATGAAATCCTGAGTTCGAATTTGATGTTTAATAAGCTACTTTGTATGTGGCTTCGGTTCGAAAAATCTCTCATGACGAATAAAGACAATAAAGCAAGAATAGGTAAATTAATTTCAAAAAATATATTAATAAACATTTCAAAAAATAAATTATATCAAGACATCTGAACATTATGAAACAGTAATGCTAACGCGGTAGGTACAGCTTATTGAAAATGTTTTGCGAACGCTTATCATTTTATATTCACCCTTTCACGTTGATAAAATGAAAGCGTGTAAACGAAAGTTGTGTTGCAAATCATTATGGTAATATTATGTTTACGTAAGCAGATTTTCGCTTTGATGCCATAATACTCGTTATGAATAAATATAAATATAAAGTTTTATTGAAAACCCCGCGTTTAATATTTGGCGATGCTGGCTAAACTCGCATTGGATGTTGAAGTTAAATTAATAGTATCGTAACAGTTGATTACATATTTTTACTATCTAATATCTCAAAATAATTGTTATCTAGCCAAATTATGTTCCCATAGTCATCATATTTAGCCACAGGAAGTCCATTATTCAACACCAAAGGTGAGATGAAATTTAGAAATTTCATGTGAGTTGGGAGGTAAAAATATTTTCATAATTTGCCAAACAGTCTGGGAACGATATAACTAGATTAATTTTTATTACAAACCGGGTATATCAAGACTGCGACCTAAAACGAAGCCGGGTGTTAGTTTTAGTGGTTGCAGACACAACGCAAATAAAAAGTTCGCAAAATAAGTGACATTTTTTTTTTATTTTTAAAAAATCATTGTATTTGGGTAGTAAATACCTAGTTATTGCAAAAATAGTAATTTAAACCCGATCGTACCATATCGTCTTAAAAAATAAAAAGATTTACATAATTACTTTAGGAAAACTATGTATGTATTTATCACCCAAATACGACGATAAGTAAAAAATTACCAAAAAAAGGTTGACTATTATTTTTGCGAAATTTTTAGTTGCATTGTATCTGAAGTCACTAATACTACCACCTGGCTTCATTTTCGGTCGCAGTCTTGATATACCCTGTATAAAGAAAAAAATACAACTGTTTCGTAATTTCACGCGTATGAAGTAGACCGGCAAAGGTAGGCATAGAATAAAAATATTTTTTACACTCGCTCCATTTCTAGATCAAGTAATAAAATCATGAAATATTATGACCCGTTCATATAATTTCTGGCGTTCTACGAAAACTGTAGCCGCGTAGCTTCGTAGACTGTCGTAGGCGCTTACCGTAACCGTAAATCGTAACTGATATGTAAATGAAATAAAATATTGGAACATTAAAAATACATCTGGAGTCAGGTTATATTTGTTCCATTCTGTTTTGTCTAAATGAGAAATGATCATAATTACTCAGCATAAATTTAAAACACTCGAGGGAAACGTTTGATTTACGTTTTGGCTTATTTTTTAAATATTTATTTTACAAGAACGGAGTCAATTCTTACGTTACGTAGTTATAATACATTAAATGATTAACGTATATAATGTATGTCCTTAGACAAAAAAAGAGATTGCCATAAAATACTAATAAATAATATAATATGAAATTAATTTAAATATTATAACAAATATCTTGTAAATAGAAAATAAGTACTATGTGTATTGACTTGTCATAAGAGATATTTAATTGCCTACATGACCAATCAATGAATTTCATTTCATTTCATAAAGTAAAATTCTTATCAGCTCGAGTTATTTGAAGTGGAATTTCGATTGGATTCGAACCCGAGACCGCAGCTTTGTAATCGTACCGTAGTAGAACTACGCCACCGAGGCAGTCAGTTTACCAAAATTGTTTCCTTAAACTATTACCAACTGAGCTATATCCTCCTCAGATCGTTCAGAACAGTACCAAACATACTGACATGTTCTGATCAACTAACTTGGCGGAATTCTACCAACTTAGTGATAATACATTCACAACATGAGGACACGTGAATCAAGTTCGCTTCCGGAAATTATTTGCAGGATTTGCCTCGGCGACTTGAGAATAACCAAGTTTGCAACTATTAATCTGTATTTATAGAAGGTATTGCAACTATTAGTCTGTATTTATAGAAGGCCAATCTTTCGTGAAGTGATAGAATGCTTTTAAATAAAATTATATTTATATAACAGCACATTCTTCATTTGTTTGATAATTGCAGTCGGGGGAATAGCTGAGATATAAAAAAATAATTTGAAATTGAAAATAAAATATCACATATTTGAAAAATAAGCCCGAATAAAATTTCATGAAATCCTTCCATAATATTATTATCATCCACATACCCGGTTGCATGAAAATTTAATAGTGCTCTGTATACCAATGCTGATTCGGTTTACAAAAGTTGCAGTGGCATGCGTGAAGGCTGAATAGACATTATTAAAATAAAATTTGAATTCTAAGCATCATAAACGATATACATAGCCATTAAATTCTCGTCGCGATAAATGGTTTCAATGCAATTTGCAATACTTGGTTTGCATGAGCTTTGAACACTGTGTCGTGAATATTGACGACCCGAGCGCATGAAATGTATGCATACCCAATCTAACTAGAATATGTGTGTAATACATTGATGAATAATAAAAAGGTATAAATGCATCTACTTTTTTAATTTGACATCAGTGTAAATGCACTGTTGTGTTCCGGCTTGAAGGATACTGTTGCCAGAGTAACTACAGTTACAAAATTACAGTTCCCCTATTTGTTGTTGCATTCCTAATCTGACATGGCTAAAAGCAACACAACTCGACATGTTGCACAGATAAATCCAGAAGTATTTCTAAAAAGGTCACGTCACATATAGAAAATTAAGCGCTTTGAATGTTGAAAGCGTAAAAGTGAGAGGTCAGGCCATATCGTCGCAATGTAATAGTTATCGATGCTATTGAAAATACAATGAATACAAATGCTCCTGAATATTCTGTAAGGAATGTATCGGCACTGAAGACACAAAGGCAATGGGTTAAAAAGGCTCAAACGTAACGCGTATTACCCACTATTAAGGTTATTAGGGTAGAAGTGCGCACCTGAAACCGTTTGGGGTTTTGTTAGATATCTTTTTGAAATGTGCTTACTGCATTGGTGTAAATGTGAAGAATGATTTTTATTTTTTACTTTGTATAAAGCACAAGTCTATATACTTCTTCTTATGGTAATGACATAAAAGCACATGTACGGCTCACTGCTGCATACAGATTTTTTCAACCATTGAGAGGCATACAGGTCTGGGTCCACCACACACGCCTAATGCAGGGCTTCGTGTGCCTTTGAAATTCGTGGAAAAAAGATATACCTACTGTTTTTAGTTTACCATAGCCGCTAAAGCAAAGGATTAAGTAAGAATAGACTCATAAATTCGTAAAAGCAGTGGTTGCTGACTTGGACTCAAATCTCCAACTTCAGGTTTGTCAATCAGATCCGATGCTAAATATGCCACTTTTTACTTTTGTATACAGTCCCAATAAATAAGCAAAGGTCCAATCAATCACTTGTTTCGTGATCAAACTCACCTATAATTACCAACGACACTTAAGGGTCGCAGCTGCATTGTTAATCTTAAGAAATTAATAGGGAGTGGAAAGTAATAGGGAGAGATAATATTGGATGGGTCTCAGGAGAGGTTTTATTAAATAAAGAAGTGAGGGAGTGGAATCTATTTTTGGCTTCAGAATTCAACTTAGTATATTATGAGAAATAAATGGCTTAATCATTAGATCTATTTTTGTTTCTGTGAAATTATTAAAGAATACACCCGTTACTTTGAAAAGTCAATAATTTAACTCCTTAAACCCGCGACCTCAGATTTGGTAATCGGATTGTTAATTGAACTATCGTTCATTTATACATATCCATAAATAATTTTCCACTGGATATTGAATGAAGTATGGATACCAAAGTTAATTAGTGAATTTTAATTACACTAGCAGGAATAATCAACGTTTTAATGATCGTCAGGGATGACAAACAAGCTCATAAATCTAGCGGGTTAAGTATTAATATTGATGTACAGTAAGTAATACTGACTTGGCTCATCACGGGACCAATTTGTTATGCACACCTGATCCTCATTGATCTTACTCTCAGGGAAAGTACAAGTTTGACAAAGAAATTTATGTTATTATTGACATTGCTAAATACTCTTTTATTTGTTTTGTATTTTCTGGATTGTTGTAAGAATCATGAGGCCGCCTTTTTTACCTGGCTCGCTTTACATGGGACAGACTTTGTAAAGTAATATTTGACAGCCTCCTTGAGGTGGTTGGTTAGACTCCGGTTGGAAAACGAGAGGCCGCGGGTTCGACCCTCGCACTGAAACAAATGTTTGTGTGATCCACAGGTATTGGTTTCAGGTATGGATGTTTGTGAGACTGAAAAGTCTGTCATAGTTTTTGATACCCGTGCCATAAGGGGGACTGTAGGGGTAGTAGACAGGTCTTAGTGTGGGGCCAGGACTATATATGTGACCGTTGGGTGTATTTATTATTTTCATTTACAAATTCTCCAAATGAATGCGTTTATCCCAATGAATGGAGAAGGCTATGTTATCACCCTAACGAATATATTATAAATTAATGATTTTCAACAGTTATTTAATGCATAAAATAGCTAAAAAATATACATAAAAGGGCGTCATAAAAAATCAATTTTTTATTAGATCTTTCCTTATATATCTCTTTTCGATATGTCGGATAATGGCATTAAACAATATTATTAACGTATTATAAGAGAAATGAACAATGAAAAATTCCTTTTCTAAAAAGTAAAAAAAAAAGACAGACGGCTTAAGTCTATTTTTGTAGTAACAGCTTTTAAGACATTAATAAGATATTATTACAAAAGCTGTTTTATTCATCAGTCCGTGGAAGTCTCGATCTCGCGGAATTATATCAGCAGAATAAAAGTACCGTTTGTGCTATTTCTCAATGTCGCCCCGTCGTCCGCGCTTTAACTCACACTTTTTATTTTATAAATCGGCTTCTCTGTGCTCTATTAGTAGAAAGGCATTTGTTCATACAAAAATATTACAAATATGAAGAATATTTAAGTTGTAATACCAAAAATTTTAAATGATCTTACCAATATTATAATCCGAAGGCTATTTTATCTGAAACAAAAATGTTTTTGTTAAAAATATTTTATGCATATTTTCTTGCTGCAAATCTATAATTATAGGTAATTTTAACACCTGAGGCATTTTACGCGCAAAATACAGTTATTTTATAGAATTGGTTCGGAAAACGAGCAAACAGGTAACCTGAGAGTAAGTGATCACTGCCGCCCAGAAACATTGCGCTTGGATCATGGATGTGTTGCCGGACCATCAATGGTAGCTCAACCACTTCAAGAAAAATTGTACTATACAAACACAAAACAGAAAAATAACATGAAAACAATACCCAAGAATATGACGTATGCAATTGCAGAGCCGGGCCACAGTAAAAGCTTGTTTTTAGTTACCGCTTGCGAGCGCGGCTTAGTTGAACATTTCGTTTCCCGAGAAAACAATCCCATGCGATATTTCGTCAAACACAATACGCAAGCCGGCGTTGTCGATCCGTTGATTAGTTGCCAAGTTGAAAGTGTACAAATAATCAACTTTTGGATTAAAAGCAGTGTATCTGAAATAGTTGGTAGGCGTGATATTGGCAGGATTGGAAAGTCTTCTTCTATTTACTCAGAATGACAATGCATGGATTCAGCGTAACATGATTTTTCAGCCATGTTGCAGAATGATTTGATTTATTTAACAATTAGCTATCTGCCTGACACGAAATGTTATATTGTGCAAGATATGTTCAGCAATCTACTACCAGTGGTTGAAAATTACGGCGACGTGAGTGTCCGTAGGTGGTGGTGAGTGGAGAGTGGCTCCATTGAAAAACTCTTCACTTACAAAAACAATATAAAAATTATGATAAGACAAACCCAAAACATATTTAAATGAATATTTTAAAGACACGGGATTGAAGCTTCAAAAACTGTGTCAGTCACATCCATTTTGTGAAAAGCCGACTTCATCACTCAAGTGATTCGTTGCATGTCGGCGTGGATGGAAGGCGTTTTAGAGTTCCGTTTTAGAGTAATTACTAGGAGGTATGGAGTAGTACTGGATATGAACAAGGTGTTAAAGCATATTTTATAAAAACAAAGCCGACTTGATGCTACATTGATCTGACAGTAGTAACCCCTTAAGCAAGTTCTCAGGACATTCAATTATCTTCCTTAAAACTGTTGAAGTCTAAGTACAGGTTGGAAGGACGGGAGCATCGGCCCCTAGCAAATTCACTCACTGAACGAATCGTGACTGTCGAGGTAGTACCACCTTCGAGGCGCCTGTCCATTCCATCAGTAATACAAAATGAATACAGTGTGGCTATACCTACTTCTTCTATTTATTTACTTTATCGACTATGACGCGAGCTAAAAATGTATTGAAATAAGTGAAAACGATTAAGCAAGGTTGACGTGGGCATTGGCTGAGATACCATCAGAAAGAAATAATATCAGAACCTACACGACAAGGCGTTGGTCGCACTTGACCGATTTTATTTAAAAGCCACGGTTACTCTCGTATCTTTTAGTTTCTTTTACCGTTAGAAGCTGAATACGTGATAACGAGATGGATACATGTCTCGCGGCAACAACTGAAACTGTAATTATGTTTGTGAATGCATTCGTTACGCTAATGCTGTCTTTACAAATATAAGGTGTCTTAATGGAGTTTTTGATGGGAATAGTGTGAAGATTTTTACATCTTGTAGAATATGAAATCTTCTAGTCTAGTTGAAAGTACATTTGAGCCTAAGTTCACGCTTACATCTACTAAGGGGTAGACAGACTTATCGCTAGTGTCACCCAAAGTTCGCTGATATGTTCGCCATAAGAATTGATAGCAGCAATCCAATCACCATATAAAGAAAGAAAGAAAGAAAGGTATATTTATTTGTCACACAAGACAACGCACATACACGCTTAATAAAAAATTATACATACAATGTTCATACATAATAAAAAATAAATAAAAAACAATAATATTTACTGTAAATGAGAATGCACGTCGCATCGCTGTGACAAAGTAGGTGACCACTCAGCTTAGTTGTTGCATCGGACATTTATGATTATTTCAAATCGAAGAACTTACATGAAGTGGATTTTTCCATTCGCCTTATGGTAATTGATATGACCGCTCATGGACAATAGCAACATCATGAATTATAAAGCAATGGTTGGCATTCCATTGCGCTCGCCATCCTGAGACCTAAAGTCCCAATATGTCCAGTAGTTACTCTGGCTATAATGTCCTTCAAACCGAAACACAACAGTGCATTTATACTGCTGTTTGGCGCGGGTATCGGTCCACTTATATCTGGTCCCAATAGTTTATACAATTTTCTGGTTTATCCCGTTCCTATTTCTGATAATGATGATATCTAGTAAATACCATTCGCCCTGATATTTTTGAATATTAGCAGAAAACAAATTCACAACAAGCCACCAATTGGAGTAACAATATAATAATCTGCGTCCGCAATGTCACTCGATCCATACGCCGCGGCGCGTTGCATTTGATCAATAAACGTTCAAGAGGCGAGCAATACGCCTATCCAATGGATGACCATTAGCTTTATGGAGCGGCTGTGAGTCACTTCTATGACATTTCACTCCGACTAATTAGTTGCCTGTTTGGCTGAATGCCTCGCACAATCTAGGATTACATTGGTAACCTACATTATGTAGCAAACAAGATATTGGGATCTGAGCTTCAATCAAAAACACACACATTCTATGATTATCGACGTGTTTTGAATATCGCGGTATTTATTTCAGCTTTAGTTGTGGTCTGGTAATTAGCAATATTCTACTGAAAGGGAATGATTACGCTTCGGCTCATTCATGTGCAGACGTATTTTGCGATGGCTTAATGAAGGCTTTGGATGCGGTGAATAGAATTTAAGGTACCCACAATTATTAACTGATGTAGTATTCAATAGTACAGAAATGAATTTTTTTTGGCACTAAGGGCCTCGTTTACCATCTTCAAGTAAACCTTTGATTAGTGTCTTTTTGGTTAACGTTAATTGCCAAGTAAAAGTACCGGGTATCTTCCGTCGATTTCACAAGTGAAAATAAAGTATCGCGTAACAACGTGCTGGTTAAGTGAATGACATTGGAAATTGAACGAATCATTCGATCAATATTACGTCAAATGTAATGAATATAGATTATTAATATTTAATCATTGGTCAAAAGTTCCCCGCCCTGTCTCCCGCTGAAGTGTCAACGTGTTTTTTTTCTAAATAATAAAAAGGAGGTTGAGATTTTTACCTTACTTTAACCATCAAGTAAATACGCTAATTGGCAGATGATGTAGCCAGTAAAGTACTGATTAGGGTAATCATAGGATTAGTGTTACTGGAGCGTCGTGAAATCGACAGGTGATGTTACGGGTGACTTTAACTCATGACTAGCCTAATCAACGGTTTACTTGAAGATGGTAAACAAGGCACTTATTCTAAACAAATGAAATCGAGTGTCAATAGTAAGCCAGTGGGTTGCTCATAACAAAGAGCTATAATTGGATAGTCAGTTTTAAGGTCAGCAATACCTGAAATGCCAATGGATTTATTAAAAAGTGGGCCAAGTAAATGTATCTGGGAATACACACGAGTTTGCCTTTTTGCTAATTGCTTTGATTTCGCGTACCGGATTTAAACATTATGTTTCATTCAATCAACGAAATTAACAAATATGTGAATTGACCTTTTCCACTTTTTGTATCGTATAGTTGGTTATTGGCTTGAAACACTTATATTTGCTGTTATGAGCATTGCTTATACAGCTTCGACATAGATAATGTGTAAATTCACGTGAAATAATGTTTTCCAACTTTTTACGCCCATGATAAATTATGGTTCAAAATATACATTCATACGACACCCATAACGTTCAGTTCTCGAACATATGCTCTTTATATTTATTAATAGTTTTAAATGATCTTTTATAAAAAAAAAATGGGTGCGTGTACTTATGTACGCGCGTGAGAAGTTGTACTTCTTTAGCATCATTAAAAAATAAAACAATGATTGAGGATGAATCCATTCAGACATTACAAATCATGTAAGCCTTTGCGCCTTTACGATCAGTGTCTCGTAGTTGTTGGCTTCAGGCGCGCATCAATGATTTCCCGTAGTTTTTGCTTACATGACGATTATAAACATTTTAACTTATTTATATGCTTATAGTATGATTGGATCGAGGTAAGCAATTGACTGCAAGGGACGCCGTAGAAAATAAACACAACACCCAGCCACAAAACGAAATTATAATATGATTTTCAAATTAATTCAATTTTATATACATATTTACATATTACTTATATACATATTAGTACACGACGAAATAAACAATGCAATTTGACAGATAATAGTCTCGTGACAGATGTCAACTCTATGAATGTTGCTGACAAATACAAAAATGGTACAAAATATTTCATGATATCCTCATTTTTTTGTAAATCTAATTCCAATGGTGTAGGATAAAAGTAAATAGAGAAATGAATCTAAAAAAATACGCCAAATTTTTTGTTAATAATGAATTTCTTGTCCACAGTTGGACCAAATCGACCGATCTCCTTTCTGAACTCACGCATAAATATTTGACAACCAATTTAAATGTCAATCCTTTTTCATTAGTGACATTATTCTACATATTTAAAATCAAAAATACGCCATTATCCGAATATTGTGGATATATGTTGTCGATTCGAAACATTTATTTAAATACGTTCTTTAATTTGAGGGAAGAGTTTACTGTATCGACAGGATGAACATTAAATGTTTGACAGTTACGAAACTTATGAACATTTTGTATGCGAAAAACATTTAATTTTTATTTATTGGTACGTTCCACGGGAACGGGATAAAAAGCATTCTATGTCCGTCTCCTGGTTCTAACCTATCTCCTCACCAATTTTCAGCCATATCGGTAAAGCCGTTCTTGAGTTATAAATAGTGTAACTAACACGACTTTCTTTTATATATATAGATATATAATTCGCACTTGTATGAAACTAAAACACGTGTTGTGAATGTATAAACTAGAAACATGTTGATAAATATTATAAATATGAAAACAGTGATCAGAGGTGACGAGCGTACCAACATGCGCGACTAATATCGAGGTTCAATTTCTATTTTGTTGGTAGCTTCGGCTAAGCAGACAACTTCATACTGTTAATTTTTTGTGTCACAGATGCGCGCGCATCTTAAAATTTCACTCTCATCATTTTTTCATAACGCGCCTAAAGAAGTATAACTTCAAAAAGTGAATATTAATTAGTTCTCCGACTCAATATTTTCGCATAAGTCTACTTGATTATTTGTTTTCTTTAAAATGTGATTTTATGTTATTTTTGTGACCTTTATTTCATTGGTGTTTAAATACCTAATGTTTATTATTCACTCTTTTCATATTCTCTGTTATGAGTGGAAACTTTACAGGCTTCTGTAACACATTTTTCTGTTATTTATAATATGTGATTTTTCTGTTTGTTTCCCAAATAATAAATAAATAAATTTGTAAGTGAATTCGCTTTTGTAGCTATTGAAATATGTAAGAATTAATATTTCGTGTCCATATTTTAATGGTACTGTGTATCTCACTATACCACGAAAAAAACGGTTCACATTCATCGTTCATGTTCTAGAGCAGTAGTTCCCAAACTTATTTTTCTCGTGGACCACTTTCAAAATTTTACTGGTTTTGGTGGACCCCCTGCTGCTACATTTCTACCACATTCTTAAAGTCGCCAAAAAATAAAAATTGTGTCGCTTCTGAGTTCTGTCCCTATATTCCGATAGGTAAAATAAAAACGAAAAATGGTACATTTTATAACACTTTATTTATTAAAAGAATAGAATTACAAGAAAAAAATAATAAGGTAATATAGGTTCAGGTCATAATTTTAATTAATGGGAAGGATGTATTTGATGGAGTGTCAGCAAACGATCAATGTTTGGCTTTATTTTTGTGAGCAATAACCGCAAATCCCCCCGCTCTGTGATGTTTAATTTGCTCCTTTTTTTTGTTAAGAGATTTGTAACGGCACTAAAACTCCTTTCGACAAGGTATGACGAGGGAAAAGCTATTAAAAATTTCCTTGCGATTTCCCACAGTCCAGGATATTTTTCGGGTATTTCTGCTTGCAGCCAAAATGTTTGGTAGCTAAATTTCACCTTCAGCTCCTCATTGGTGCTTAGCTCGAGCAGCTCCTCTTGTAATACAACATTGGCCACTTCCGTTTCATCAAATGGATTTATGATCCATGGTGGTATATCCATCGTCAGGATATCTTCAAACCTGGTTTTGAAGTCATCATGCAGGGCATTTAAATGTTGACTGTAGGTATGGATATCCTCATCAATACATTCTACCTGCGACAAGTTTGGAAATTGAGAGAATTCGCGCCGACTAATGTTTTGCTTTATAAATTTCAATTTCCCAAGAAAAGCCGAAATTATCCCCTTTGTTTTTATTAAATTTAGGCTGTCCCCTTGTAACTGCAAGTTAATATCATTAAATTTTTTAAACAAATCTGTCAAATACGCAATGTCTGCTTTGAGTTTGATCAAGTTTTCTTTTAAATCTGGATCTCTACTTTCTAGGAACTCTAATACGGAATCGAAAACAGAGTAAAATTTCGTTAAGCATGCACCTTTCGACAACCAGCGTACTTCAGTATGTAAGAGCAGTCGTTGGAAGTCTTCATCATTTTCGTCGCACAATTGAGCAAATAAACGCGTATTCAATGCACTGCTTCTGATTTTGTTGACAGCTTTTATTACAAAATGAAGAGATTGGTTCAACCTGTCACTTAAATGTTTTGCCACAAGATGTTGTCGGTGGATTACGCAATGAATAGCTGTAAGTCCTGGTATAATTCTTTTGAGATGACTTATAAACCCACGATATCGCCCGACCATTGCAGGAGCTCTGTCTGTTGCCACTGAAATAATGTTTGTAAATGGAATCGATTTTTCCGTGAAAAAATTACTCAGGACATTAAATATTGATTCGCCTTTAGTATCAGTCTCCAAAGTTCTGGCAAATAGCAATTCTTCGTGAATTTCTTCCTCCATAATAAATCGGACATATGCCAATAATAATGCTTCATTACCGGGTAACGTTGACTCGTCCAGTTGTATAGAAAAATGATTTTTTTGCAGATGATTGCACAAAAAACTTTCGATATCAGAGCTCATTTCATCAATGCGTCTTTGTACAGTATTGTTACTTAATGGAATTCTTTTTAGTACGTCAAACGGAGATTTGTGCAAAACAGTTTTTAAAACCTCTTCAACAGCGGGTAAAATTAATTGTTCTCCGATAGTGTGTGGTTTTCCAGATTTTGCTATAAGTAATGAGATATTGTAAGATGCCCGCAAGCCATCATCGTTACTTTGAGATGTTGAAGCGAACATACTGTGCATGGTGGGTCTCTTTTCATATTTTTCCTTCAATGTTTGAAAATATTTTAAATCTTTACCTATTTTATCAGTATGACACCTTTTTAGATGATCTTCGAGCTTTGATGGTTTCATAGAGTCATTGCTCAAAACTTTGTTGCATAATAGGCACATGGGCAACTGTTTGTCTGCCTCTGATGGAACAAAACCATATTTCAAATAATCGACACTATATTGTCGACATTTTTTCTTTGCTGTAGCCATGTTTCGTGTCAGTTACCTTACCTGTAAAAAAAAATGTTTTAGTAACCAAGTTTTTTTCTGAATATAGGTATCACACCGCAGCCTTTGTCAGCACGCGGAAATAGAATTACGGCTTGTAAAGGGACCAACTAATAAACCGCTAAGACAAATACAGACGTTTTCACAAAACGGTATCAATTTTAAAGTACCTAATTTACCACTAATTTTTAATAGTACAAATAAAAATTGGTGTACTCAGTATCGAATACTGATCATATTTGTGTAGGAAAAAATAAAAGTCGAAATCTCAAAATTCCATAAAAACGATAACTAACATTTCATCAAATCAATGAGTTCACGCGCTCCGTGTATTTGCGTATTTTTTGTCTGCGGCTTCATTGTTAAAACGCACATTAAAACGTGACAAACTGGCATCGAAGCCCAAGCCCCGCCCTTTTCCCGTCGCCCGCGCACCGCTCGCTTTTTCCGAAAAGGAATAATTTTGATAAAATATGTAGTTACTTCAAAATCAATTAGCCTCAATTAGTCAGCCTCCGTGGCGCAGTTGGTTAGACGCCGCCTGTGAAACGAGAGGGCGCGGGTTCGATCCCCGCACCGAAACAAATATTTGTGTGATCCACAGGTATTTGTTTCGGGTCTGGGTGTTTGTGAGACCGAAAAGTCTCTCGTAGTTCCTGATACCCACGACACAAGACTCGATCTTAGTGTGGGGTCAGGACTATGTATGTGACTGTTGGGTGTATTTATTTATTTAATATAAAATGATTGTGAAATTACTGTTTTATAAAACTAGTAGTTATTTGCAAGAAAAATTACAATATTAATTGCTCTGCAATATTGCTTATTCGGCCTTTTTAGAGAGGCAGTGCTTCTCTCGTGAAAAAACAATGGAATAAAACGTGCTGTGTTTGTCTTCAAATCGAAAGAGGACAATTAAAATATCTGTAAGTTACTAAGTTACCTATCTTAGATTATATACACGTCTAATCTACCTTACCTATCTATACAAGCAGTTGTGATCAACCGACTAGTACACGGAAACAAAATACTTAAGTACTATAACAAAAAAAAGGTAGGTACTTACTTTTCTCCGGCACTAGCAAACACTGATATAAATTTTCTCACACTTTTTTTCGAAATTCCGGAAACAAATGAATGAGTTTGCCTTTGGCATCAAGTATTTATAGTGGTGATCAAGTTCATGTCTGAACAAGCATTAAGCATTGTCGGGCGGATAGCGCTTTGCAAGTCTGTACACGAAATTGTACGTAATATCGAATACGCAAGTTTGGACAAGTAACAATCGCTTGCCTTATTAAAATATTATCTGCTTAGTTAGGTACTTAAAACAATGTAGGTAGGCCCTTATAAAAACTATGCTTACATTTATTTTTGCTTTTACTATCAAAAGCAGATAAATTTTCGTGGACCCCCATTAACATCTTATGGACCCCCATATTTTGTTCACGCTTACGTAGACCCCCAGCAAGTCTCCCGTGGACCCCTGGGGGTCCACCTGGACCACTTTGGGAATCACTGTTCTAGAGCAAACAAACAATATCCCGAAAGTCAACATGAAAATGACGTATCACCCAAAACATTACGAATAGCCGCAGATAGATTTTTTGCGCAAAATCTGGCTCAGAACTTATAATTCTTTTACCTGTGTTGACAGTATGAGGGCGGGCCTGACAAAAAGGATTTCCACATTCAAACTGTGTCACGGTGGAGAGTAAACAAAAAAAGTTTTATCTTATTCAGTGCTCTTTGAAGATAGTGGCCCGGAAACAAATAGACGGGGCTTGTTTGAAGTCGTGAAAAGATTCTGATAGGTGTATCGCGCCCACATTTACATTGTTAGCGATGAAAAAAATTATTTAACTGTGCATTAATTTTAATGAAATTCTCTTTCACGGGATCGTGTTATCCAGTCAGATATTTTAGTATTTACGAATTTGGCGCAGCTGTATTACGGTATGATTGCAAAGCCGAGATCTCGGGTTCGAATCCCGGGTCGGATATTTTCTATTCATTATCAGCCTGGAGTTAGGAATATGTGACCGATGTGGCGATAGGCTCGCCCCCTATCACATCGTGGGAAGGAATACAAGGCGAAACGTAGGTGCTCTGGAAGCACCTCTGCCTACACCTTCTGGAAAAAAGGCGTGAGTTTATGTATGTACATATGTATGACGAATTTGATTGTTTTATTCGACTATTCCGTTTTTTTGTTATGTAACACGCCGTAGTGACTATACTTGTCTTGGATGGAAAATCAGGTGTGTGCAAGCAAGGCATACATTGGAAAAACACGATTACCTCGAACATGCCTGCTATAACCAGAAGTGTACCTACTGGTTGGTCCCGGAATACGACACACATGGGTTAGTCATTATGTTTTTTTTTCTCCCGCGGATAGTGTAGATTCCCAACAATGAAACAATTTTTCAAATCCATTCAGTAGTTTTGGAGTCTATTTAATGCAAACAAACAAACAAAAATCAAATCTTTCCTCTATATAACATTAATATAGATATTTGTTCCTCGCCTCGGTAGGATAATATATCTCGCTAGAAAAAATATTTGCGTAGTTTAATTAGATTATGACTCGTGCGTCACGTAAATTATAGCCTTAGTCAAATAAAGTTCTTTAAATTGTTACTAGAAACTCAAATTTATTTGAGCAAAATTATATTGTATGATTACTTCATCAAACATAATTTATTTAATATTAATTTTAAATTACAGAAGAGTCGATATTTTTTGCTTCATCATCTTTTTCATGTTTAGTCGCAAGTTCGCTACTAAACAGAATTTTGTTTGTTAAAGATTACATCCAGCATACATACACTTTGCGTCCAGCTACTTACAGCAATCTACAAATACATACATGAACTCTTATCTTTTTCCCAGAAGCGGTAGGCAGAGGTGCTGCCAGGACACATACATTTCGCCTTGTATATTCCGTCCTACAGTGGGATAGGGGGACGAGCCTATCGCCATATCGGGCACAAATTCCTGACTCCGGGCTGAAAATGAATAGAAAAATTCAATACCACTTTGTTACGGCAACCTATGTTATGTAAATTGTCTATTGTTAGATTACCTGTATACAGACTCAAGCACTCTACCACGAATAGAAACAAACAGATTTATTCTAAGCACACAATAAAACACACACAAAAATATCTTACACGGGAAAAAATAAGTCTATCCCAAGAGATGAATTTGCATAATAAAGAACGGTTTTCCAAAGGGTTCGGATACAAATATAGATAGATAGATCAGATCTTGTGTAGATTATAAGTTTATTCTTTTGTTATTAATAAATAAAATAAAAAATAAATAAAAAATATATCCGCATAATCGGACACTTTGTGGCAACTCCGCAAAATTGAATTCCAGTTTGTTCGTGAGGTTCAATGATTTGGAGAAGGTGGATGTTGGACTTTACACGAAAAATCTGTGAGGGCCCGAGAGACCCGTCGAGAATTGAGTGTACTCGAAACATGGAAATCTGCGTGTTTGTATCTTGTTCAATCTTTGGAATAAGTCAATAATGTTATTTGAACGGTGCAATGTATAGATACTTTTTTTTATATTTGTGTTTTTAAATGAGTCGTTTAAACATTAATGTTTATTTACTTAATTTCTGAATTATTTTACATAGCAATTTAATTTTGTCAGTTAAATATTTTAGTCTTTTTAATAGTTTGTAAATAGCTTAAAAACACAAATAAATTAACGAACTTGGAAGTTAAATTCATGTAGAAACATTAACCGGATCATGGTCATAATAAAAAGTTCGAGAACTAAAAAACTTTAAAATATAAAACAGGCAATATAATCTGAAATGCTCATAAGAAAACCGGTAAAACAAAAAGAAAATTATTAATGTTTTTGTGATATAAATCTTAAGGTCCATTTTTTTATTTGTAAACCGAACATTGTAGTTTAGTTATTATAGCATGGATTTGTTGACAATTATTTCACAGTTTCTAAAAATATGTGCGTTGTACGGAAAGATAAGTCTTTGGGGATATGGGTAAAAACTGTTGAATAACAGTATAGCCTAAGCACTAGTAGAAGTATCAAACTTTACGATTTCCTAGCTTCCCAAACTAGGATAATTTATTGCGCTATCGCATTCGAATCACCAGAATTACAACGCTCATATTTTATTTTAGGGTCTCGGGAATACCAACACGAAATTCCTGGACTAATTGTTTCATAGGAACGTCGATCATCGAAATCAACTCTACCCGTACTTTTAAGTTCAGATAACTCACTTTCCCATGCTTATACAAAAACTGTCCAACGCCCGGACAAAATAAATCTTACATCTCTTAAATTCACATGAAACCTGTTCAAAAATTTAAAAGGCTCGTAAAACAAGTCTATATTGTGTTAAACTGTACTTGTACAGTGCGCTATTAAAACTTAGATCGGCTTTCAAAGTCAACCTCTTTATATGATCCACCCTAAGTGGAATATGTTAAGTTTAAAATGTTTAAAGGTCCAGTAAGCTTTTATACTTTGCCTTTTTTGTGAAGTATAAGATGATGGTGACGTACATATTTTTTTGAATAATTTTAAATAGATTTATCGTTCATATTATGGTTGGATACATTTATTTCCACATTTTGAGGAAAGGACTGTAGTTGCCGTTCAATTTAGATCATGAAAAGAATGCGAATTGTACAGAGCGTATGTTAAAAACAGTATTTTCAAATTCCATTGTATTATTATCCTACAGTGATGTTTAATTTATTATAGTTTTTATCCTTCGTCGACGCCCATTCTATCCTTAATCAAGTGCTGTCCTAACTGAGCATCAACTTGAGATAAACAATCCAAATTTTTTAATTAACTCGTGATTATTATCAACCTGTGGAAACAAAAGCGTTTTAAATGTAGGTTATATTATAAAGCCGTGTACCTACTGTGTGCACGGACGCAGTGACCTGTTGCGGGCGATTTCACGGTGTTTCAAGTCTAAAACAACAGCGCGGCCCTGTCGGTTGTACGCACTCTACGTATCGCGCCACGCGCCGCTACGCAAGCGCGGCACACATCAAAGAAATCAACTGTTTGGGACACACGGCGCGCGGTGGCAGACAACTATTTTTTATACATAAAAGTTAGATATATTTTGTTATTTTAATATGTTTGCTTGCGATAATGTCTTTGTATGGTACGCTCGGCGAACTATGTGTTGTAAATGTGCTACGTGCCCCTAGTACCAGCCGACGTCTGCCTGAACTTTCAGCGATGCGTACCTATGTGTGCATGTAAAAACCATCCTTGTACTGAGCGCGGACCCCGCCTTTTTATAATATAAGAAACGGTCAAAATATTGTTTACGTAATTAGTCTTATAGAAGATCTTTTGAATCTATACATTGTCTATTAATAATTGGAAGTGGAAGAGCCTCGTTGTTGTCAGTCATGACTCAGCATGAATAGGCAGGCTGGTCCGGGGCGGAACCAATATCTCACAGGAAACCGACGTGAAGCGACAGTGTTGCTGTCGCGTTTCATTCTTGAGTGAGATTGCCGGATGCCCAATTCCCCTTTTCTCTTCCCAACAATTTTCTTTCCCACTCCCCTCCCAATTTTGATGGTCCGGCAACATATCCATGATTCAAGCGTTGTGGATCACTTACCATCAGGTGACCTATTTGCTCGTCTGCCAGACCTGTTGCATAGAAAACAAAATACTAGCCACAGAATTACTTAACAACAATAGATTTTATTCCTACGTATTAATATTCTTAACAACAAAATACTTTACTTCTACGTATTAATGTTCTTAATAAAAGTTGTAATTAAGATGTCAGTTTGACGGAGCAGCTTAAAGGAGTGGATTATGGACTTAGAGTTTCGCATTAACCGTAAAGCGTCGTAAACTAATTTTCAGATTTTGAATAGTTTCAATAGTCACAACTTAGTAAATCGTATGCAATAGTAGTTTCTTTGTGATTTGGAAATCTTAAACTAATTGTTAACTAACTTAAATTCTTTTTTTTTATTTAAAAATAAATAATCCGCATCTATATACATAATATATATGTCCCATTGCAGAACATGACCCCAGTATAATTGAAAATTCGATTAAACGCCATTTAAAAAAAAATGTAGTCGGTATTTTTGATTTTATTCACAAAAATATAAGTATACTTACAATTAACTTGATTTGAGAAAAAACACATGTTATTTTATGAAAAGGTATCTTACATTTTTTGCAGTCTTTGTGTTATGTTTTCTTGACCCGTGTGTCTCGAATGTTCGATCAACATCAACAATAAAGGATGCTACCGTTGTTAGCTCTCCTAAGTACACTCGGCTGTAGTAATTCGCTTCAGTGTTATTTGTCATAGAATCTCTCATGTCTATGCAAATTTTTGTACGGCTCGTGTACCTTTTTCACGTTTTTTTTATTTTACGGTAGATAGGGTTGTCAGTTCTTGTGTCCAACGTTTGATTATTTTAAGGTAATGTATACATTGAATGCTTTGATGTAGTGTTTTTCTTTGTTTTTGTTGGTAAGTAATTAAAAGTTATTTCTATGATATAGTGTATGAAATAACTAATGTATGACTGCCTAAGTGGCGCAGTTGTGCTTCGGTATGTTTGCAAAGCTGAGGTCTCGGGTTCGAATCCCAGGTCGGGCAGTGTCAAAGCAAAGTCGAATTTTTCTATTCATAATTATCAGCCTGGAGTCAGGAATTTGTGCCCGATGTGGCGATAGGCTTGCCTCCTATCACATCGTGGGACGGAAAATACAAGGTGAAACGTGAATGTCTTGTTTGCACCTCTGCCTACCCCTTCTGGGAAAAAGGCGTGAGTTTATGTATGAAATAATTGACTGAATTAACTGCAGTTCGTGTCATATATTGGCTTAATGGGTAATTGATGAGGTACAAAAACTGAGAACCCTGCGGTTCTTTGTCTCTTTTCAAGGTCTGGTAATGCAAGTGAGTTTGAGTTAGCGACTTTGAGTTTATTGCATTCAAAATCTCTACCAGATTTATATTATATGGCATAACAAAACGGCTATGGTTCGCGGTCGGTCTCTGACTGATTCTTCATTGTATATAGTAATATATCCTAACTTCAACAGCTGCAGTGTCTCAATCTCTTCACCGATACAAATGTAACAGCAAGACTGTTTATTCATCTCGGTTATCTTTAGTACAGGATTCAAATAGATATAACTTAACCCAAATAATTAGCTGGCACAAAAAATATCATAAAGCGTCGAAATAAAATCGCGGCTATTTTCATCTCAAATACCTAATTACCGTGGCCAAAGTTTAAAATGCGTCCAAAGTTTAATTCTACGGGGTTTATAAATGTGCGCATACACCAAGCAAATATTTCAAAACGAAATTATTACTCTATGCTCGCAACAAATATTTAGCGAGCTAAAACATGCATTTATTAAACTATGTAGTTATTTAAAATGTACACAGAGGTAGGTAATTATCATTTAATTATGAAGTCTGAAAACTGAGTAAATACTTTGTATGAATATTAAAATTAGCACTGCGTTCTCTAATGAAGCTGGTTATTTGGGCAATTTAATGTATAATTAAAGTTTGTAGTGAGTGTGTGAAGCCTTATATTACCTCTCGCCGGTGTGTAACAATACACGACTTTAGTGCTTTGACTTCTGGGATGTTGATGGTGGTGGGGTATGTTAAACTATCTGTTTAGTAATTATCGTAAACAATGAAGAATTTTCATTCCAAACTCCCAACCTTAGAGTATTAATAATATAGAGGGAGCGCTGCTCTACGAAGCGATCAAACCTTCAAGTACATTCTGATGCGAACATAGGTACTACCATTGACTTATATTCTACCGATAGACGAGACACGTCAAAGAAATAAAGTGCCCCCGTATTTTAAAAGTACACTGCAATATTACATCACTTACCTAGTATTTTATTAAAATATTGTAACTTCTGACGATTTGCTTTCGGTTTGACGGCGAAACATTCATTTATTACTTTTAAACGTATGCGACACAGAACAATGAGGTCCTGTGTACCTCATTGTTCTGTGGTATGCGATAAGGCGTTCTGCACTGTCACTGTCACAAAGCAAACTGATTCATGTGCAGTGCATGCACCGCAAGTAGGTGGGACACGTTTTTTGTACTGAATGTCTTATCGATGTATCGAGTATCGATGGGTACTACCAAGTCAATATTTTTTTTTATTGCAATGAATGGCAAGACGAGCATACCATTCGCCTAATGGTAAGCGATACGACCGCTCATGGACAGTAGGAAAGGCAAACAACACCATGAATTACAAAGCAATGCTTGGCATTCCACTGCGCTCATCATTCTGAGGTATAAGGTTTTAAGTCTCATTATGTCCAGTAGTAATTTTGGCTACAATGTCCTTCAAACCGGACCACAACAGTGCACTTACACTGGTGTGTGGCGGGAGCAATAGACACTGCAGTAAAAATATAACTATAATAAAAAATCATTCACAACATTACCCCATATTCCAGATTAGCCCATTTCCCCAAAACCAACGTCCATCAAGGCTTTAATGATAAACTGACGACGTCATAACAATTGTTTATGATGGCCAATAGCGATCAATGCGAGATGCATTGTGTTCCCACCGCTAACCGGATTGTCTGGCGAACAAGGTATCTATAGTTGAATATTCGACCTTATACCCCGTGCGGTATTGGGGTAATAATATGTATGTTAAAACCCTTTTGTTTAGCGCTAATACGGCGGAAGTAATACGTGGATAATAATATAAGCATTGTCGTATAATATAATTACATGCCGTACATTGTATTGTTTACTTGATAATCAGTAATAAGTTATAGCATAGAGCTTACATAAATCGGGTTCATTCGACGTCACAGCAGAAACATAAGTAATTTAAAAATAAATATTGAAGTTTAAAAGCACCTATGGTAACTACTTCTCCTTACCCATTCCAATTGAATGACATAAACAAACTATAAATAGGCATTGGCATATTTAAAAACATGCTTAGATTCATTCAAATTATATGGGGTGCTTTATCGATGACAACTGATTTAAAATGATATAAAAACAACAAAGTCAATACCTTGGTATAAAAATATTTTTTTATGAATTAAAAAAACCATAAATATCAGGTGCAAAGGCAATAAAGTTTATATACAGTTTCAGTTTAGTAGCGACTAGCGGGTGTACATAATCCCCAGGCCTTTGGGAATTAGATATGGTACAGTGGATGCTGATTACCCGCCACCATTACCGCTACGGTCCGCCGGCTGACCCAGTTTGTACCGACCTTGAAACCGACTACAGACTTGTTGCTAAGAAATATTAACTTTCATAACTATCTGAATAGCCTTCGCGTTTGTGAAGAGTTTATTTTTTAATTGAGTGAGATTATGCAATAGTGTTGGTGTTTTGAAATATATTTTTTGGATGCCAATATAAATAAGTATTTTTTTTTATTACTTACGATGAATGGCAAGACGAGCAGGCCATTCGCCTGATGGTAAAACCAAACAACACCATGAATTACACAGCAATGCTCGGCATTCCACTGCGCTCGCCATCCTGAGACATAAGACGTCAAGTCTCATTATGTCCAGTATTTACACTAGCTACAATTTCCTTAAAACCGGAACATAATAGTGCATTTATTTATCTTTTGCATTAAGAATAATATGTCGTTTTTATATACGTCACCTACTTCAGGCTCCAAAAACGGTGATGGCAAAAACTTTTGCAAAAACAATTTCTCTATCCGTTTTCATCTGGTAATGTACGGGAAAACTTTTACGTACGGGACCGTCATAAATAAACATAGCCGTATTCATATTTGTTATTCCGATGCTATTAGGGTCCTTGTTTATAAGTGTATTCATAACTTTAGCCTTTGTTTAGACGGCACATTTGACATTTGCTTATGTTTCTCTATTTTGTACGTATGTGATACTTAAAAGCATATGTACAGTTGCGAGTAGAAAATATTTAGAGTCAACTGTGGTTTGCTGACATTGGTCGGCATTCGCCAATCCAATGAGGTAGAATTTGTTAACGAGGTAACGGTAATTATTGTCGGCCCCCTTTGGGATACCAAAAGCTTAACAGCTTAACTCTCGAACCAAAACAAAGGTAAATATTGACAGTGCTATGATTCGAGGTGGCAGTAAAATATAGAAATCTTTGTTAATAAATATCAAGTGATTGTGTTAAAATATTATTACAAAGCCAAATACAAAGCAAAGTATTCATGAAATTTCATTGTTTGAAAATTTCGATTGGCTCTTGAAGAATGCCTTTGTTGTAAATCCAACCAAAATGTCTAAGTTTATAATGCCCACAATACAAGACTTGTATTTTGGAGTGGGGTCAGGTCTGTGAGTACTGTGTATTGAGCGTATTTTTAATGAAGTAGCGGGGTTACTGAGGTACTACATTCAGCTAGTAAGATTTTCAAAGTTCCGCTAATTCGTTTATAGGGACTTTCCTCCTCCCTTTCTGTACTATAATTCCAACATCAATTCTCCAGGTATCATGTATGTAAATATTATCTATTTTGCTCTGATTAATATAATTAGGCGTCATAAATGTAAAAGGACGATGGTCATCAGTATTCTAGTCTCCAATCCCTCGGGTTTGGTTTTATAAGAAAAACTTAAGTAACCAAACACCAAGGAAGTTGACAAATAAAAATAAATCTAAAGATATCTGAAAGTTACAAGTGATATTTTTCTAGTACGAGGGTCCTCGATAATTTCAACAATTCTTCTTTAGGAATAGCATTGTTATGTTTACAAGTGAATAGTGTAACTAGCTTTCGTTATTGAAGTTCAATAGCATTGGTAATAAATAAGATAATGTTGTTTGTTTATCAATCTAACATTGTATGCATATTGACAACACTTGTATATCAGTATGTATGGATGTAGGTCCTGAATCGTGTAGGATTAGTACAGTGTTGCGAATTCTAGAATATTATATAATATGTATAATGCAGTCAATCAAAGCAGCGCCATGGCGATAGGCTCGCCCCCTATCACATCGTGGGACGGAACATACAAGGCGAAATGTGGGTGTCCTGGTGGCGCCTCTGCCTACCCCTTCGGGAATGAAGGCGTGAGTTTATGTATGTATATATGTAAAGCAGCGCCAATTACCTCAACTCTTAATATGTCTTGAGTGTTTAAAATTAAAGATCGCTAACATTCAAGAATAGGTTGTACTGGCGCCTTTAAACCTTAAATTACCTCCACAAAAATTCTAATCTACCGCATTAGGGCACACATAAAATAAAAGGCCTACTTTACGATGGTTTTATGTCAGGCAGCATAATATCAGATTTGTTTAAGTGGATTTATTGAGCAAGATGGCTAAAACCTCATTTTTGCGCCGAGTTCAGAAAGAAAAAATAAATAAAATAAACAGTTATCCCGTGACGGGTGTGGTACCTGTGCCAGAAGGCAAAATGTTATATATTTCAGTCAACTGGTTTCCTCTTACACACAATGGATATTAATATATTGGCAACTTTGAGGCTTGTCTATATGAATAGCGCGAAAGCCGCTGTTATTACAAAATGTGGGCAATAACAATATAATATTGCAAGAGTTATTGAATCTTATGTAAGGACTTTTACAGAGTTCTATCTTGGATATTTATCTCACTTTAGCAGCCTGAATGTATTTATATCTATATAAATTATAATACTTGTAACGCTTCAAACTTCTAAAGTCAATCGAAATTATGAGAACTTGCTTGTTTGAGTAGACGAAAGAAAATGCAGCGCACTCGAACCAACGTGCTCTCGATTGTAAAATATACCAGTATTCAAAGTGGTATATAATTAAATAGTTTTAATTATTATGATCTGCAAATAAATGTTAAAAAAGTATTACGCGTGCCGTCAGAACTGCAATTAAGATACCGTAAGGCTTGTATTTTGAACCACCAGGTCGCATGCCTGTTGCTGCTTGCACTACTTGGTTTGCCATAACAATCCAATTTAGAGCTGAATTGTGTCTAAACGTTGGTTGGACGATTAGTTGGACGATTTCGGACGACCCAATCCATTACACATGTCAATAATTGAGTTGTCATTGCAATCGTATAAGTCATCTATCTTCTATAGCCCCTATGTTGTCCGGACTTGACAGGTGAAAATTTTCGCGATTTGCGAAATCGATGAAATGTGCAATGACATTTCATTGATTTTTACGTAAAATTATTAAATTACGTAAAGTGATATTTCTCGAGATACTTGTATGAAAGTCATATATTGTTGTTTATTTTCGGTGTTATAACAAGATTCTCTAACTTCTGAATCATGTTATTCACCAGTCATTACAACCAGTTTTGTTTTATTGGACGGTAAACTTGAAAAAAGCGATTTTTCTTTCTTTCCTATTCAATATATATATTTTTTTCTTTATCAAAACATACATATTTTTGTTTCAAAATACTTTGATTTGAAAAACAATTATATATGGAATAGGGGAAAAAAAACCAAGACATATTTCACATAAAATATTATCTATAACAATTAGATTTTTAAATATCCGCTCCTTTGTCCATGCTACTCGAGCCATAAGTGCTAATCTGCTAATCTAAGCTAATCTGAATAGGGGCCCGCACACATTGGGCTCTTGAGTGCCGCCCGATAACGTAAACAACACGCGAGTCGCGGCTCGGGATCGGCTCGTATTTCAATCAAACGTTTCTCACTATCAAGTGTTATTTTTTTTTTGTTGACTACGAGTTAAACTATACAATGTAATAATTTGTTTGTTTATCTGCCCCATGTAAGATGCATATTAATAGTAAGTGGAATAAATGTGCAATTCAATGATATACTAAGAATTACAAAATATACTCGAAAACATAAATTACAGGGCATCGAAAAAGACACATTTTTTTGAATAAATCGAGCTCCTCGTCTAGGCCAACATGGATAAGACTTCGTCAAATGAAAATGAAAATAATTTATTGAATTTGCATCATTAGATTCAGTCATTTTTTTATTCTACCACACGTTCGGAAAGCGGTTTTCACTAGAAAGGAACGGGCAAGAAACTGTATTGTTGCTCTTTTCAAAACCAGTTTATAATATAGTGTTTATTACAAAAGTTACAAGTTGGTTTAAATCAGAGCAGTTCATTAATTATTTGTTATGAATTTACAAGTAATATATATTTATAATAATACGAATACGTTCACGTTATATCTAATATCGCTGAGTGCAACGAAGTCACCCAGAACGAAGAAATTCGCCAATCGCCGTAATTTAGCATTGCCTCCAGTAGTGGTCTGATGTTCGGCCGGGAAGTGACGACGCATTCCTTTTGGAAAAGTACGACCCCAAAGTGCGTACACCGCGGCCCCGTGAGCGTACTCTACTGATGTTTTGGCTATTGAAAAATAATTAAAATCATTCATTAGAATAAAGGCAACCAAAACCACCGACCCGAATACAAAATAAAAAATCTTAGTTTTATATTTAAATACGTATATTCAACAAGTCATCCCTAATATCCAAATGTTTTAAAATAATAAGCATAATGGATGCCCACAATCTTATTTCGCACCAAATTTTCACAGAAAATGGCCACCCTATGACCCGGCAACTCAATCGATTATACACCTTGAATAGGTTTTATTAAACTATATGCAGTTTTTTTCTAGAATTGACCCAATATGAGTACTTTGATTTAAAGTGTGTGGAGGTGTAGCTGTAGCAGCAGTTATCTGTTGCACTCGAGCCCTCTACTTAACTCGGGCACAACAAAAGTGAAGAATAAGCACAGTGTGGAATAACGGGTGAACGCAAAAATGAAGAATGTTATTATGAATTTGGAAGACGATTTAATGACAGATTATGTTTTACAGTATGATAGAAGATAGTATGAAAGAAGACAGAATGAAATTAAAGCACTAGGATAGAAGAAAGTTAGTAATAGCTATATGTAAACACACGCGGCGGTCGTCGGCTGTTCGCCGTCCCGCTGCGCAGGCGCATCAAGGTCACAGCTAAGCCGGCTGTCCCAAGGCGCATAAGCGAAGCGGTTGATGTGGCGGTTATGTAGTGTGGCACAAGTCGCCACAAGTGCATTAAATATACCATCATTAAATGCAAAGAAATAGAGTAATCTCGTGAATTTCTATCAAAAATGTTCAAGTGTTTGCAAAGACGTTACAAAATTTTATGTGGGTGTCCTGGTGGCGCCTCTGCCTACCCTTTCTGGGATAAAGACGTGAGTTTATGTATGTATGTAATTTTTTTAACTAAAATATGCAATAAAATTATTCTAAAACTTAAAAACACACCAAACACCTGATAAAACAATGAAATACGATAAATTACTAACCTTTCCATGGTATTTACTGGTCTTGACCATCAATCCACCACGATAAATAATTTTATTTATTAATAAAGTTGCGACCGCTTCGTCAACAAAAGTGCGTTTTATTTATTTTTTTACTATGGGACAATGTAAGGTAATCGAAGCATGTAGCCAAATTGACTCTTCGCGATCATTTTGATGCGCTTCCCAACGTGATCCGTGGGAAAATGAGTTGTCTGTACTTGATTAAAGTAAACAATACCTGAGCGGCCATAATACGGTAATGCACAGTTGAATACATGACAATATCTGTCATTATTTGACATCGACCAAAATATGGTCGATGGACAGCATGGGGGATAGGCGAGTGGCGAAATTTGAAACTACAAAAAAAAATCTATTTGACGCTTTGTTTGAGATAAGTTTTCATAATATAAACAACGAGCATTTACTTGTTATTTAATGGTATTAATATGTTCAATGTAATAAAATGTGAAGAGAGAAAAACTATTCTTAATTTTTTGGCAACATCATTTTCGGCGACAGAAGATTGTAGACGCTCTGTAGACATTACTTTCGGTCTTTAAAACGTTTCCTACTATAGACATTGCGTTACAAATGCATCGACTAAATATTCGAGTAATATTAAACGATGCAAGGGCGAATGTAATCTATAATCGATTAGAAAGCATATTATCTTTCGATAGCTATCGATATTGCATTCAATTCCAGTAAAATATCGAAATTTGATGTTATTGGTTTTATGTTTCAACATGATTATTGAGTATATTAGATTATTCCATTCTATTGCCTCATTGGACAAGTAGTAGTATAGTTGCGGCATATTTTCTGTGATTCTGAGTTCGACTCTCGAGTCAAAAATAAACCTTATGTATTTCATTACACCTTATGTAACTTTTTTCAAAAGCATACAATCACTCTTGTTTCATTCCTTGTTATAAGAGCATAGGATTCATTTATCTTGACTGAGCTTTCTCTCCATATTACCTTGATAAGATATTTTTATAGTCTTGTCATATTACTCAAACAAGCAAATTACAAAGAATTTCTACATTAATAATAACATTATTCATAATGTAGAAATTTCTTTGAAAATAAATTGTCTTATTGCTCTCAAAATATATTGCTTTATAGCGATCACTAGTACAGGTTATTTTGATACGGCCGTTGTCTTTATTTTACAAAGATTTCTCGAAATAAGATTTAATCTAACATTTGTGTTTTTATAACGGCGCTTTAGGCATTACAGACAGAATCAAAATGTATTAATATCTTGTAGACGTATCTTTCAATAAATTACAGTGTTCAAAATTAATTTATTATTCGGACGGACTATGAAAAAGTGTTTTTGACTCCCACAAACATTCATCTTCGGATTTCTTAACCAACTGTTCTTGTGGGGTCAGTAGGCTAATTCACGTAATTTATTGACGCGCCGATCAAGTTTCGATGCAGTTTCGATTAGTTTTACGTCTTAATCGTACGTATGTCAAAATGGTATTCTTGTAATTGTTTAGCTGCGCGTAAGATATAAATAAACTGCGCATGTGCTGCACGTTGGTCGGACTGAACTGTCATTGGGGACGTCAAATGAATAGATAAATACCAATCAAATTGCGATCTGAATCACGCATGTATAAAACGCGCAGCCGTAGAATAGGTACGCTAAAGCGCTCGCGTGACGCGAACTTGACGCGAGCGTATCTGACAGCAGTTGTCTAAATTACGAGAATACAAAAAGGGCTGTTTTGATCGAAACTTAACTGCAACTTCACTGCAACTGAACTGATTTAATTACGTGAATAAGGCTACAGGACTATATATGTGAGTGTTGGGTGTATTTATGAAAAAAGAGTCCATTTTCAAATATCACCTTTTTCTGTTTTCAGCCAGGTGCGACACAAAACATTTTTAATCATTCAGCTTGTAAACTCAAAAAGCATTATATAAGCATGCATAAAAGATGCGTACATGCGATTTTATCCGAGTCTATATGGAAATAAACAGCCGTATGACCACTGCAAGCGCGTTGCATCCCTCAACGCGGCGGTAATCCAGCTTTTAGACTTTCAACAGGTTCCACTTGCCCACCAGCTATCAACGTATCTGCATTCTACGTATATGATTTTATGGTTCTTTACTGTGCTGAAAATTAAAGGTGGTTATATTTTTGAGCTCGCACCTATTTTGGGATTATAAAATATGGACCAATAGTTTGATAACTAGTAGTTTAATATTTTAAAAACAAAACTAACCATTTTTTCGGTTTTTTTTAATTTTAAGCGATTCAACCACAAATAAATATTGTTTAAAGGATTTGATTTATTCGTATAAAGTCTAAACAATCAGAAGTAAAATAAATACACCCAACAGTCACATACAGCGTCCTGACCCCACACTAAGATCGAGTCTTGTGTCGTGGGTGTCAGGCACTACGAGAGACTTTTCGGTCTCACAAACACCCAGACCCGAAACTAATACCAGTGGTTCACACAAATATTTGTTCCGGTGCGGGGATCGAACCCGCGGCCTCTCGTTTCACAGGCGGCGCCTTAACCAACTGCGCCACGGAGGCTGTCAGGGTAATATTGAAGCCATGCTTAACTTTGAAGGTAATTTTTACGGAATAAAAGTTACGCAAAGTTCGATACAATGACGCAATGTTTTTCAAATAAACTGGCGCATAATCATTGAGATAGAAAATATTCAGCGAGTAATTAATCGGGACGGGATTCGAAAAAACATTGTTTATACCGTTCCATTTAGAAGCACAAATTGGATATCTCCAGTAAACAAATATTCTTTGCGCTACGAAATTTATTTGCCAAAAGCAAAAGTAAATTTAATTACAGACGGAACGAATCGGTGAAACAATACGCTGTAGTATGGACTTGCTTTGATTAATGTACTATACTTATATTTTACTCTATGGCTGCTTCATTGCGATAGGATATTAATATTGTTAAATATTGCCTTTGGAGGGTTTTTGAATGCCGACTCATACATCATCCTGTATGCTTATTATACTATCCTTGTGACAGAATGATGGATAACCTCGTTGTTTTTTTAATTGCATAGGTCCCGTAAACGAGCAAACCTAGCCATCTGATGGTAAGTAATCGCTGCCGCCCATGAGCATCCACATCGCTGGACCATGGATGTGTTGCCGGCCCATCAAATTGGAAGGGGAATAGGAAGGAAAAAGAATGGGAAAAGGAAAGGGGCATTGAGCATGCGGCAATCTCACTCATCGAAATGTTACAACCCTACCATATATGTATTGATTGAAACCTCAGCATAATATGTTTATACATTGCGTTGGCTTTTGTAATATTCCACTGAAATAATGCTGAGTCAATTTCCACCAATACACTTAATTTTTATTTAATTTTTGTCAATTATTTTTTGGCATTCGCGACGAGTGGTACTCGCTTCTCTATCAACTACTATAACAAGGATTAGGAAGTCAGGACTTCTTTGCCAAAATTTGTAACAGTTTAATTTCTCTAATTAAACCTGTTTCATTGTGGATATCGTAGTTTATTTTTTATCAAAAACGGACAGTCAGGATCGGTCGCCTAATAGAACGAAAGGCGACAGCCTGTCGCTTAACGTTGATTTCCTGTCAGACAGTGGTACCGCCCCGTATGAGCCTGCCCAATAATGCTGAGTCGCGTGGCTCTACCACTTTCAAAATTTATGAATCTGATAAATTCAAATATATTGCGTCTATTTACTGGCAGTTCTTTTATTGTTTCTGATTTCTAAATCGTCTGAAGTTACAATATTTTAATAAAACACCAAGTAAGTGATGTAATATTGCAGTGTGCTTTAAAAATACGGGGGCACTTTATTTCTTTGACGTGTCCCGTCTATCGGTAAAATATAAGTCAATGGTACCGCAGCACAATTTTTGCATCCATCCCCGTCATTCCTACAAAGTCAAACCTTCTCTATCGCTCGACATATATATCCGCGCACAGATTTTGTTCTCAATTACCTTTCTGGTATAACCTCAATGTTCTAAGCATGTACAAGGTCTGGCAGAAGACAATTCAAAATAATATGATCAATAAACCCCAAATTCCCCACGTGAATTAACACATTTTCCGTGTCTAAGATTTCAATGACGAGGGTAGGTACCGGCCATTCTAAAATGCCGTGAGCAAATTATTTAGGACCGTCCTTTAATAATTTGCTGTGGTTTCATTTGTGGTAATAATTCATCGCCCGGGCAGAAGCTATTGTTGCCGCCTTTGAGTGGTCTAGGGGTTATTTAAAACTGTGCATGTACTCCTAGGGTCCGTACCGCTAAAAAATTTAAAGGAAAAAAATTACACTATGAAATTTTTAGTTGCATTCTGTCTGAAATCACGAATACTACCACCTGACTTCGTTTTCGGTCGTAGTCTGGAGATACCCTTTATGTTGTGGTAATTTATTTTCTAATTTATATATCAATGGCTCCAACGTAAATTGCCCTAACTGCGGAATCCAAAATTTACAGGAGAGCAGTTTTAAGCGTCTAGAACAGTATTTCAGTCCTGTTTAGTAAACTTCTGGAAAGTTTGTTGTTATGTAATTTTGACATTAGCATTACCGTGCCATGCTATTTATATAGTAACATTTTCTTGTGTACTGAATCCACAATATTAGATTCACGCTAGACAAATAACCAGACTTTTTATATTGCTATAGTCGATTAGATATTTGCGATGAAAATTTTACTCGACATCACTTAACGCCAATCGTAGTAACCTTGAGGAAGTTAAGAAGTTACTTGCAAAAAGTAACAAATGAGGTAAGTTTCTTTGATCTTTTAAGGAAAGTTTTGCGAAAGTAATGGTTTTTCCTTTGGCTGAAAGATATTTTGCGTAGTACCAGGTGCATTTTTTACTTTAGAAAAAATCAAATCACTTTCATTTTACCTATTTCTTATTATACACTCTGAAACGCGATTATTAAACTGTAGCTGAGTGAAAACACCTTACTTGTGACAATTGTAACATTTATTGATACAGCCTACAAGAAAAAATAGTGCTTAATTAATTTAACATATTTGTATAAAGTTTAAATTAAATGGTGTAGCTTCGTTGTAGTGCCGTTGCGAAATTTATAATTGGCTTGCTCTTATATATTTTACTCTTAGAATTCCTCGTATCTACGTTCTTTAAAGGTGGACGAAGGGGTTATACATAATTGATTTACAAAGTTGGAAGTCAGGGATGGTTTATGATAGTTGACAACCAAGATAACACTCAGATTTTTTGATAATCGAGACAATAAAAAAACACTCCATGTATATCATTCTCATAAAATCCATATAAAATCACACACTCCTAAAAGCGTTCCCCGTGTTCTTTCTAAAACGTCAATATAACATTCGCGATGCGGATATGACGTAACCTAATAAAGAGAAAGTGTATCGCATTACTCGTGGCGAAGCGTGCGCTCTCTATAGCAGGTGAGGCCGGAAGCACTTGTCATTTTCTTTCACATTGACAAGGGTGCCTTTAGAAATCGTGTTTGTATTTTTCAATTTCTTATTGGCCAGTACCAAAATTAAAATTTGGAATGTGGTTTATGGTTGGTTCCAAAGAGGTTTTTCCGTTTGATGTTTAATTTCAGTATTTAACTTTATTTATTTGAATTTCGAACTAGGATTACGCTACATTTTATAGTGTTTAACATAATTTTCTTTACGTGCTTCTTCATGTGTAGGCAACATGTTTCTGGAGATAGGATATTGGTATACACCCGTATAACGACGGCCGTACACTATGGTGTAAAACCCGTCGTGTAACCTATGTGTTGTGTAACCTCGTGTAACCGTCAGTATGTCGCTTCTCAAGTTAAGCCTGTGTACATCCAGTTTCGAAAAGCCGCCATAATGAAAAATGAAAAAAATTGTATCAACCCGTTCAAGGTGCTTGATTTTCTAGTTGGTGGATACTCTATCTGTACTTTGATCAATACGTTGAGCTCAATGCGAACTAGAATCTTATCCAACAATATGAAATACTTTATCGAAATTGTTAAATCAGAAATTCCAGCGACCATTTATAATTGTTTCCAATTGAAGAATAATTGAATCTGTTATATTTACAATGCCCGGAGCTTTTAAATAAAAAGCGAACGAGTTAACAATAAATTGAAAGAGGTTTTTTTTTCGAAAACACAGTTCAATTAACGAAAAATGTAAGTCTAATATTGTTGAGAAATAAAATAACGTTTTGCTCTCCATTTGGTATTCGTCCAATATTAAACGGAATTTCAAATTATAATTATTGTCAACGATTTCTATTCCGGTCCAGCTTCGGAATTTAGTAAATAGCAATACATATTTGTGTTCAAGCGATTTTTTATTTAACCACTGAATAGTAATATGAGAGAATATCTTAGCCACTTATGAGACTCGCTTAAACCAACTATGCTTGGATTGAATCTCTATGCTTTATGAAAGACAGAAAGATTTACAAATTATTATGCATTAAAATTTGGTATTCGATACGATAACTGAATAAATGACATTATTCATAATAAAAAATCTTGTGAATTGATCACAAGGTATTCTTGAACCTATGGCAATCATACTGACTGAACTGAATGTGATCGCAAAATTACACTGCGGTCGTTTAATCTGTGAGAACTTATAACCACTTTTACCAAGCAGACACAAGAACGGCAACATTGGTATTCTATTTTCAAAAATCAAGGAATGGTTCATAATAAGTAAATAATTAATCAAATTAAAGTGTTCCTGTCTCTCTATCTATTTATATATTCAGCCACATTTCAAGGACTCCGCATCGACCTGTTGGAAGTGTCCGGCATCCTGTCTCTAATAATCGATAATTTATGAACAAAAAGGTAATCATTAAGTCAGGGTTAGATTAGCAAACTGTCACAATTATACCGTTAACGGATTCTGCGGTACTTTCAATACGATTTGATAAGGGTAAATTTGGATAACATGTTCCACGTAAATTTTAGATAGATTCAGATTGCGCCTGCATTGTATTGTTAATTCATGTAATAGAAAATGTAATCTCGCTTTGTACTACAAATGCGTTTTAGCAAAATGTTAAATTCTGTTTCGCTGATGCATATTTGCATTGTGTAAAGTCGGGTATAATTTCTCTATTACTATTCATTCTCGTTAACAAGGTCTAAAGTAAAGAAACATTAAGATTTATCTAACATTTACTTTTTTGCCCGGCTCTTTAGGGTCGTAACATTATTTTAAATAGCCTAGATCTTCAAGAGTTTCACTAATGAATACTAAAAGGTTTACTGTATTACAAAAGGATACTACGAACACAAAGTATTGATTTTTAGAAAAGGTCTCTTAACATGACTATGGTGACTTAAGTCCTGACATCCAACGTATTGTACTATAAGATATAACGTATTGTACACACAAAGGCAGTAAATATTCTTCATTATAAAGTAATTCAATACAAACAAGCATACAAAGGAAACGTGAAACGACAGCACTCGTTATGATAAACGAGGAAATATAAATATTTTACAATGAATACAACAGGGAATATTAATGTACGGGAATAAGGAAAACAATTTTGATACTTCAATATTAATTATGTTCAATAGACATTTCCCTGGGGAAGATTAATTACTACAATGTATAATAATTAACTTTCCATTTTTTGACAGCTTTGACAGCCTTTTTTTTGACAGCCACCGTGGCGCAGTTGGTTAGACGCTGGCTGTGAAACGAGAGGCCGCGGGTTCGATCCCCGCACCAAGAGAAATGTTTGTGCGGCCCACAAATATTTATTTCGGGTCTGGGTGTTTGTGAGACCGAAAAGTCTCTCGTAGTTCTGATTCCTGCGACACAAGACTTCATCATCATCATCATCAGCCCTTCTGCGTCCACTGCTGGACATAGGCCTCTCCCATAGCACGCCACTGGGCTCGATCTTCAGCCCATCGTCGCCAACCGACCCAAGACTTAAATGATCTTAATGTGGGGTCGGGACTATGTGTACGATTGTTGGGTGTTTTTATTATTTTAGTATTAATTTATTTTAATCTTCGAAAACATGCCTGAGAGAACTATGTGGCTTCTGAAAACTTTTGATTTCAGGAAACATAAAGCAAAGTTTATTCTGTATAAAAGGCATGGGAGCAACGATTACGAAATACTTTTTTTTATTTTTCATTTTATTTTTGTATTTGTATACTTACAATAAAGCGTTTTTAATAGTTATAGATGGTATAAGGTTCAAATTGAATAAACATGTATTTCATTGTATTTTCAGTAAAGTTGTTACTTTAGTGGTGTTGAGGTTTTAGGTCAAACCAATGTTATATTGAAAATATGAACGAACCAATATTTTCAGAAGGTTAAATTTGAAAGGAGCGATATACGCATATAGACATAGCTTCTTAAGCCGTGGTAGTCCGAGTTTTATTCGATTTGCGCCTAAAAACTCCGATAACTCGTTTATCTGACCTATCTAGAATATGAAGCCGAGTTGTTGATTTTTAGACGTTAACATCCCTACTATAATATTTTGGTCGAATTATTTTCGAGACATTCAATAAACTTCGATTAATGTAATATTTTTTAATCAGGTTTTTTTTTTGTTTTTACTATTCCATTTTAGTTGTAATATCTTTATTTCGTCTATTTGTAGTTTGAACATAGGTATTTTGTTTTGTAATACTAATTCTAAAAAAAAAAAACATTGATGGTTATCGAACAACTCTACTTTTTTTTCGTTTAGTTCCGCATTACTCGCGATACAGCTAAGCATGAGCACCTTTTCCTCATATTATGCGAGAAAGGCTTAAACCTACTCCGCTAGCCCACTATTGTGTGCTATAGTCAAACATTCGAATGTTCCTGTAGTATCAACTCTCGGTGTTATTTCTCGTGTATCGTTGAAAATCTGTTTCGAGTGGTGACCAGTAATAACATTACTCCGTGTTTCCAGGCGACGGTAACCGCAAGGCTTCGTCAGTCTCTGATAACTTGGGTTTGATGTTGTTACCTTTGCACTGGATTTTGCATGTTTGTATGATAGGTATAGCTTGATTTTATTTCTTGTTTCACACTCAGTCAGTCCTAATTAATTGAAATATACGAGTGTTACATAATATTAACAAATTAGTTAATGATTGCACGAAGTCGCTGATACAAAGATTAAAATTAATCTCTATCCTATGTTTTCTTATCTCACATGATCCACGAAGTGTCAGGTCTACGTGATTTTTATGTATGCTGTAAATTTATTAGGCTTATGACTTTACAACGACATGCCTACTAAAACTATTTTTTCAATTAGTAGGTCGTACTCCATATTCTTGATTGGGTACGGATTGGTATACCTTAAATTAATTTAATGTGGGCGGGGGCCCCTAAAATGAGCGTTAATCATTATATGAATTCACATTTGAAATACCCAGACTTACTGACAAGAAAAGAAAATTACACCAAAAGCAATGTAAAACAACTTTTACTCCGAAACGAAATACCCGCAGTGAGATTGCACCGATGAAGAATATTGAATGTTTGAAAGGATTCCATTGTGCCAACTCAAAGGAACGATATCCGCCAAACTTGTTTTCCAACGGTCGGATTTTAATTAAAACATTTTTAACGTGGATTGAAAGAATCTTAGTGAAAATAAATGTTTTTGGAGTTTTACATTAAAGTTAGTAATGCGATTATTGTTAAATTTTTTGTAAAGGTTAAACCCCTAATTGGGTGTAGATTTTATTTGTTTCTGATTTACGAATTATTTTATAATTTGGAAATTTAATTATGTAAGTGTTTTTATGCGAATGTTATTTGTTGCTATTATAGTAAGTTTACCAAGTTATCTTAACTTTATATTTATTTATAGATTACCACAATCAAGCGTTGTCAACTAATTATTCTTCGTAATATATGTAAGGCAGTACGCTAAAACGCCGTCGATATATTTTACAAATATAGCCGGGTTTGTATACGCGTGTAAAAAGCGATTTCGCATGTTGCGCATCTAACACCCGAAGCTGAAAAATCCGTAGATTATTGAAAAATGATCAGCGAGCCTTTTCTGGAAATGGTTTCCAATTCGATGGAATACCTCGCGAATCCCTTAAGGAGGGATTTGCAACACAACTCCCGATATCTTTTAAAAATATTATATAAATCTTTTCTCGAATGACTTCCTGTGAGGGATGGCACTTGACGCTCGTTGTTCAGTACAAGTGTGCTTGTGAGAACGACTATGATAACATTGTAGTGATTCTTTTATTTAAATTTTATGAATGTTTCTTCTCTTTGTTTGTATGAATCTCCAACTAAGATTAGACTATTAGGGTCCTCTACTATATTATTGCTTAGATAAAGATCTACGTTCATTTGTAACGGTATGCAGTTCTTTAAAAATAAACACTGTACCTTCTATGTATAATACAATAATAAATAAACCCAACTGTCACATACATAGTTCTGATCCCACACTAAGATCGAGTCTTGTGTCGTGGGTATCAGGAACTACCGGAGACTTTTCGGTCTTACAAATACCTGTGGATCACACAAATATTTGTTTCGGTCCGGGGAGCGAACCCGCAGCCTCACGTTTCACAGCCGGAGTCTAACCAACTGCGATACGGAGGCACATCTATAAATAATAGGTAATTATAAAAAAATCCATATGTAACACAAATGGCAAATAAAAAAATGATGGAGAAGAAAGACAAAAGTATAAAACAACGGTTATAAGTATCAAGAGCCGTTTCATCCGAAGCATTACATAAGTATACCGGGTATATCAAGATTGCGACCGAAAACGAAGCCAGGTGGTAGTTATAGTTGTTACAGACACAATGCAAATAAAAGTTTCGCAAAATAAGCGACAGATTTTTTTGCAACTTTTTAAAAATCATTCTGTTTGGGTAGTAAATACCTAGTTATTGCGAAAATAGTAATTTAAACCTTATCGTACAATTGGGTCTTAAAAATAAAAAGGTGTACAGCATTATTTTAGGAAAACTATGTATTTATCACCCAAATACGACGACAAGTAAAAAAATACCAAAAAAGTTGACAATATTTTTGCGAAATTTTTAGTTGCATTGTTTCTAAAGTCACTAATACTACCACCTGGCTTTGTTTTCGGTCGCAGTCTTGATATACCCTGTATATACGTACGTTTTAATATCTGCACATTTAATTAATACACGCCCTAAATGGTTCCCATACAGTTTACCCGTTCGTGTAAATAGTTTTCCGAACTGTTTTCAATTACAAGTTTATGAACTGTTGTGACGAATTTAGTTATTAAATTTCGACACATTTCACCGTGGCTCGTATTAATTTATACTAAAGCGGGCACCAACTATATTATTGCTTCGTCACTGTTTCTACCGGCTATGAATTTATAGATGCCCGATTTTGTGGTTTGAATCGATTTATTCAATTGCAATAGATCGTCAGCTATTGAATCGATTACCGATCTGAATCGGATACCCGTAAAGCGATCTCTTAAAGAGCAAAAAGATCGTATCATCATACAAAGTTAATAAAAAACTTAATTTCAATATACATCATTCGTACAAAACTTTTTGAAAAATCATCAGTTTCTAAGCTTGTTAAAAAAAGGATCATTTTGAAGACCATTAAGGGCTTAATCTGTTTCTATTATCATTAATTATATGAAACGCCTGAGAAAAGTGAGGTTCCAACGGGACAAATGTTGCAACAAGTCTCCAAGAGACATGTATTTAAAGGCAAATTGCTGAAATTCGGCCAAATACTCAGCCTTGTTGTTGAATAACCTATTGGATCTGCTTGTTTGTGCAGCAATTATTTTCATAAGTACTATTTATACATTTCATACAGGTCTTATTATAAAATTTTGGCGTACACCTAATATTAAACATTAAATTGAACGGTATTTTAACAAAGATTGTTTCTGATATTGTTATTGTGTTTGGAATAAATTCCTCTATTACCCAAACCAGTGAAATGTAAAAAAAAAAACATATTCTGCAGTAAAATTTTACAGTCAACCCATTTATAATACATTTATTAACCTATTTAATTTGATATAAAAAACTTTCATCTATTAACCAGTTCGGTGAAGGTCGTTCTATACTGGGATCTTATACTATTATGCATTTTCTTCTTAAATAGTAAAGCACGAAGCGGCGCGGTGGTAGTATTACTTATCAATTCAAAATATTGTTTTTGTATACTACTTTGATAAAAAAGAAATTTTTATTTTTATTAACAGCCACTTCTTGCTTTTAGAGGTATCAAGCAAAAAATTGGGACAGTTCAAATTGCAATACACAAATTGAATGCTTAAACGATTGCAGCTAATAATAAACTAAAACGGCACAACACCGATATTGACGTATGCTGTATACGAGTAATAATACCCGCGGGAGTTTTGTGCCCTTTATGCAATAATGCAATAATAAACTAAGTAGTTTAAAGCCGACGAGACCAAGGTCCCGATATTTCCTGCATACGAGTATAAACATTACGTTGCCTTTGTACCTACTTAATTTAACAATAAATTATATATGTCCTTTGAGTGAGATATTATATGTATATTAGTTGAAATCCAAACCAATTGCCGAGTTTATAGTCGCTTTTCGGACGAGATTAGGGAGAAAGATATATATTTTTTAGTTTATGTGTATATTCGTATCACATTCTTTGTTGTTGAATGAATACATATTCATAAATACACATTATTTAAGAATTTTCCATAAGAAAATTTAAAGCGTCGTCTAAGATATCGCACTGTGTAGACGGGTTAGATGGGACCTTTAACTCTTCACAAAGGCCCATACTATAATAATTTGGCTGATAAGAATTGTACATGTGAACAAGAACATAACACTAATAAATAAAAAAAATCATATCCAAATGTTAATTCTTCAAGAATCAAATTGATTTGTCGACCACGTTTTATCTATTTGATTTTGTTTCCCAATGGCAAGATATATCGACTGAATATTACCGTTGTAGACGTAAGCGCTCAGCTTCAGAAGCGATCAACAACATATATCCAGAACAGGGTTAACTCAGTTTCAGAAGCAAGGTTATCAAATGTATCACACTGCAAGCGCAGTCCTTGACCCGTCACAGGCACTGCATTAGTTCCCGATAACATGTTTAGGGCCACCTTGACCCATAACCCTTCACATAGTCGTTTTACTGTCCGTTCATGCTTTGTATGAACAAGTTGGAGTAACTGACGGGCTCGCAAATAATTATATTAACCGCCGTCATAACTTTATACGTTCCGGGAAATGTTGACTTCATGTGGATGATGTGGGTATGTCGTTGGCGATGAACTTTACTGTAAAATCAGTGATTTTGTGTTTATTTCGAACTATCCGTGGAGGGTTCAGGAATTTGATTTGTTTATTCTAGCGATCCCGTTTTAATATTGGAAATTGTTTTGGTATTAATTTAATTATTAATTTAATATTAATAAATATGAATATAATTTATGTTATTTAATAATCATAAACATATTCGACGAACAAGAAGCACATTTTAGGTTAAACATTATTTTGATTACAATATGTTATTACCAAAGTTACGTTCATTTCTACGTAACTTCATTAACGTTACATTAAGCGGAAAAAGAGTATTTTACCTCGTTCATATCAAGTACCGGGTATCTTAGATACCTACCCGATATTGAACTTATCAGAGGGCCATAAATCATATAGTTTAATCGTTTTCCGTTACCTCGTGGCACCTTATTACCGCAGGTATAGGATTTAGATGATCGTCAAAGTTTGCCTTTATGCTCCACTTTCAAGATTAAGATGTTGTTATTAATGTATAATGGTTTATTATGCAGCCTCACGCGATGCAAAGCTTGTTGGGTCCAGTTCCCAGATAGCAAGGTGATAGAATTAAGATAACTTAACAACTTGGCATTTGACTGCATTCATGAATCATTTAAATATATACATAAGCATTACGTCTTTGCACCATTCACCCTATGTGGCCTGTACCGCAATGTGATAGCAGGCGAGCCTATCGCCATATCGGGCACAAATTCCTAACTCCGGGCTGATGATAAATAAAAAAATCCAATATAACTATGCCCGATTCGGGATTCGAACCCGAGACCTCAGTGTAATCGTACCGTAGTACAACTACGCCACCGAGGTAGTCAACAAAGAAACTAAATAATAATATAATAAAAAAATATAAATGTTTCGATTCCTTTATTCCCCACATTTATTTTCATTTGAAGATGTATGTCACTCCTCTAATGTGGTTATACGGGATGTTTAGTACTTTTTCTTGTCGTGAAATAGAACACAATTCTTGCGGAGTGTGAAGGTATCACGTTACATTTTATTTAACCATTTCTCAAATATGTAAGTACTTTACAAAGCATGCATTTTTTATTGCGATTAAATTCATGAAATTCATCGTGCATTTCACGACTTTAAGTGGCTTACAAGGTTTATTTATATATTAAATACTTATTTCGCCATTTTAGTGTAAAAAATAACCTGTAGTCGAAAACTAATGGTACCTACAGATGGAAACATAATTCCAAATTAGCCCGAGTTATCAATAGAATCTCAGGTCGTAAAACACAGCGAGATAACAGTGGGCAATATAATATTTTACGACAAATTGCACAGCGCGCACCTTGGCATTATGACATTACTGACCTCGCAAAGCCGCACAGACAAACGAAACCCGTTTCAAATTGTTGTGAAACATAATGGTTCGTTTGTGAAAAAAATAATGTTATTTTAGTCCGTGTTTTTTTCATAATGTTTTGTTTTTACGTTTTAAAAATAGAATAGAATGTATGTTGCTTTAATTCTGTTGGTAGTTCCGTGTTGTAGTTAGTGTGTAACATTTATAAAGTTACATGAGATACGCCATCTTGAGAAAATTAATAAGTCCGTTGGACTGGAATGTTACCACTGTCTTTGATTTGTATTCAGTATGTTAAAATCATATTATAACTTTTCTTTGAACGGGACCCATTATTTCCTATTACGTAACGATTATCTCTCTGATTTCAAAACACATTCGCGTTCCATCTGCTTTGAATTTGAAAATGGAATCCAAAAATTTAAAAATTGAAACAGCATTCTTTATTTAAAAATCAGAACTATGATATTTTGTATGCATTATATGAGTTATCCAATTTAGAATTTCCTCTAGCCACGGTGTGGGGACGAACGAGTGCCTAAAGCGAGCAATTGCGGAAGCGAAACGCTGGAAAATGACGGTCTATTTACCCCGGGAACGTTATGACGTTTTAAATGGTATTCATAGAATCTTTTATTATATATTATTCGCGATTATTACTTCCTTTTCAAATGTTTTTTTTTAAATAGGACGTTTTAGTTTTTGTACAGTGTGGCATGTTAATTATTTTTAAAGCTTCATACCTACGTACACAGGTCAGTTTGAGTCTGTATTCTCAGAGGGCAGGCAGAGATGTCTCCAGTATCACCTAAGTTTCACCGTGCTTATTTTTCTAACAGTATGTCGTAGAAACCTATAACTATCATGTCGTGCACAAATTTTGGTAAGCAACTCATCTGATTGTTCAAATCGAAACCTTTTTGCAAAGTGAAGTGACCGACCAAGGAATTTCCAAAGACCCATGACCTAACGATCGACATACTACGAGGATATATACGTATATACGTTGCAACAATGAGACACCAAAACCATTAAAACATTCACGCCTTTGTCCTAGAAGGGATAGGGTAGGCAGAGGCGCCACTAGGACACCCATATCGGGCACAAATTCCTGACTCCGGGCTGATAATGAATAGAAAAATCCATTATCACTTTGCCCGACCCGGGATTCGAACCCGAGACCTCAGCTTTGTAACCATACGGTAGTACTACTACGCCAACGAGACATATATAGGCACATACTTAATCATAGATATCTCGCCACTAATTATTTTCTGAAGTAAGCCCCAAATTATACATCAGTAAATATTCGAGTAAACCACAATGTATTGTTTCGCTAAATCAGTCGCCATAATTAATTATTTATCACCACTCCGCGAGTCTAACAATAATGCGTAAAAGTTAAGCAATCGATTTTCAAGTATTTTTATCAATAATTAAATTCAATAGGTTGCCTACTTACAGATTCTTTATCTTTAGAATTTGAACAAAGGCGGCTGGAACTTTTCGGCGGCACCAAAAAATCTAATACTCGAACCTAAATAAATAATTTGCTGTCGATCAGGAGCGCGCATTTACGAAGTGGGGTGATTTTGCACTCGTTTGAGTGTATGAATAATATATTTACTTAACTTTCAATTTTTCGATGGCTCGGGAGGTTTTTATTGGATTCGGGAGCCTTTGACGTACCTATGGCTGTCGACAACTGTAAATAAACACTTGCCGATTTATTGACTTTTATTTTTAAGATGGACTTTGGGCGGTGGCACTTCAAAGGGATTTCAATTTAAGGGAAGTATACAATTAAAATTGTTTTGTCAGGTGTATCAGGGTGTTTATTTTCAAATCAATATCGAAAAAAATTATTTCTATAAGGATTAGTTTATACATAAGCTGAGATTCAAAGGGTCCCTAATTTGATCCTGTAATTACAAAACTCTCAAACCCTTTCATGCACCTTGCATTTGTCTATACCTATAAGAAACGAATATAAATGTTAATTTTCAAGTGTTATCGTCCTTAAATGTTTTATAATTATTAATACATATCACCGAAAACTTGAAAATATAATTCTTTTGCGTTATCTCTACATATTATAGTTACTGAGATGGATTTTGCAAAGCCCTGTTAGCTTATATCCTTTTATAGTAAAGCCTCTTTTTAAATAGCATCGTGACCGACTTATGCTTCTTTGATGTTCAGGATATTTTTACAGCACCGATGAAGATGACGTCATCTTAATCTACGTTGGGAAATTGATTTTACCGAGTTTCCCTTTGACGTTGACTTGCGAATTAGATATTCCTGTTTGGTATAAAATGTTGAGCCGGGTATCGACAGCGCGAGGCTGGCTCTCGCGATGTGGAGACGCGTTGGCCTCGCGAGCCAATCTAAACATTACCGCGCGAGCCGGCTCGCTGTCGCATGGGACGCATTTGTATTGCCTTGTGCGCTCGCAACATAGAAGACAAAGACGACCTTGAAATTTTATGTGTTTCATCGACCAACGTGGTTTTATTTCTCTTTTTTATTAGTTTCTTGTTTTTTCTCAAAATTGTATACACGATGAAAAATGCTTTAAACGCAACTAAATCGTTTTGTTCCATGGTCAAAGCTATACTGACGCCTCGCAGGCTCGGCGTGGTTCGGTCTGACTGTGTAGGCGCTAAACAAGCGCACCACGAGGCTGCCTCTCGACACACTGCTTTACCGAGCCAACTCACGAGCAGCCTCGCAATGTCGATACGCGGCTTTAGATATTTTAATATAATTTTTAATGGAACTTAATATGCGACATTTTTGGTTGTAGTATATCTATTCATATCAGCCCGAATTGTAATAATGGAAAACCCACGAAGATGTGAATTTTGTCAAGTTTAGCCCGTGTATATTTGTTTTAAATCAGGCTTGCATTATTGTATCGAGACTTTGCTGTAGCAGTATGTAATCATGTTATGACTAGTATCGCCTTATTTCTGATAGCCGAAGTACTACTTGTAATGCTTCTAACAGGTCGATGTGGACAGTGGACTTCCTGTAGCTGAAGAGAGAGAGGGAGGAAGAGAGAGAGGGAGGAAGAGAGAGAGAGAAGTACTACTACTATATCATTAAAAAGCTTCAACTTGCAAAACCGTAACCCGCTTTTCATAAATACGCGAACTGTTCACACAAAATAAGTATGTTTAAATATATGGTTCGCTCAAACTTAAGTAAATGTGTTGGACGCGAACTATGACGTCATTCTCAAGTAAATTAATAACGGCTTGCTTTCCTACTTACGTTTTAAATAGATTAAAAATGACTCGCTTTGCTCAGCACTCTCTATAAATATTTGCACAAACCAAGTTATGCGGAGGAGCGCGCCTTTTAGTCAGTTTGTTCACTATGTTATATATTGATCGACTTGCCTTGTGACGTCTGAGATGTGACAAAATTAGAGCATTGTCTTTATTCGGCAAAATGGTCTTGATTGAGATTGAGAGTCTCTGAGTGTAATTTAGAGTATATCAGATGTAATTTTTATACAACTCAAAAGTAAAATATTTTTTCTACAATTTCATATTTGAACATATTTATGTTCGGTGTGTTATGTGATTATGAATATTAGACTTGTCAGCTCCTATATACATGTGCAATATATCTTTAGAGATAGATGGAAATTTACTATGATTAAAAAAAAAAATGAAAATGTTACATTTATTCGTAAACTTTTCTTTGACAAATGGACAACATTCTTTTAATAACGTGAATGACTTAGTTTGGATTTTTAAAGCTCTTTAAAGCTTTAAAAATCCAATTTAGAGAATTTCCAATTTAGATGAATTTAGAGTTGACCCAAGTTATAAATGTGAAGCTTTGTGATGCGTGAAGTATAAATTTGGTGCTTGATAGTAACAGCAGGGTTCTTTGTAGCGCTACGAGAAGGCTACGCGTCTAACGTAGCCCAACCGTAGTAAATATTTTATGAGATGATGTTTAACTTAGAGTCACAATATTTTTATGCGCTGGCGTTTATAATATGTAGCATAGAGACAGAAAAACTAAAAAAAATATTCGTTTGTAACAGAGTTTTTCTTTATTGTGAAATTTACAAGAATAGCTTGGATATCATAGTTGTATTTTGATTTAAACTTTTTTGAAATTACTCAGTATTTTTTAATAACTAAATCGAATTTGGATAAATACCAAAATATATCCAATATTTAGCTATCTACAAAGAAATGAAAAAGATAAATTTAGTTATTCATCATGTACTCGTAATTCGTTTGTGTTGAGCTATATTTAAAAAAAAGTAAAATTTTGATGACAATGTATATATTTTACTAAAATAGTTTCTTTTTCATTGTATAATGATGTTGTGAAAACAATTTTTCAAAAAAAATGTAAATAAGCGTTGTACTTACTTACCAATTTAAATAATTTTCAATATATTTCTGCGAAACATCTGAAACAAAAGAATAAAATAATAATAAGTCACATAAATTCACGCACAATAGTAGGAAGTTTCTTAAAGTATCATTATTTCAATTTGGTAAAAAACTACAAAAAGATTTTTTATCGCAAACACATCATGGCAAACACACATTCCAAAATACCTCACATAGCAACTTATTTTTTACTGCTAAAGTCCCTAATTAAGCCCCAACTCACTTCGTGGTTTGTAATGCAATAATATATAAAACTCAATCACCGACTAGACCCAATCTCCTCTTTGTCTCTTGCAAGCAACGTCGATCCCATTGTTACTACCCTTTTGAGGCAAAATTCAATAACGCCCAACAAACTGCCATTGATCGCTTCCAGCCATTTTTAGGAAAAACAGTTATGTCGCTGTGTGTCACTTTTCCGCGAACTTTAGTTGAAAATTCCACAATATGAAATAATAATGTTTTTAACTTGTTTCAGAGCAACATAGGCAGCTTTCCCGCTTGTGGACAGAGTTTAATGTACCTTAGTCATGTTTTTTATAGACAATACGGTTTTCGGAAAAACATCCTTAATTTATTTATACTTATTTAATACGCAAAACCTTAAGGCTGTAAAAGGGAATACAACTACATTTTTAAGTCAACATTTTTTCTACATCAGAGGGTATATTTGTATTCCTATCAAGAGAAGTGGGTCTGTATATATCCGGTTTCGAACAAACGGGTAAAATTGCATCAGCATGTGTGTCGACGTACTGTATTTATATGGCACAGCACTATCATGTACAATGCAGTCAACTTTATAAATCCAGTATAAAAGATAGATTTTATTCAAATAAGACACACAAAAAAAAAAAACAGAATTTAATCCCTAGAAAGACTACGGTCTACGTAAATATAAGAACAAATCTTGTTTGTTATTATAATGTAGAACTGTATTTTACCTCAGTTAGAAGTTTCATTCGACATTGACTAAGACTACTTCAGGTAGGACGAACAAACTCAAAACAAGTTTATCAAAACTGAAACTAATTTGTTCAATATTACGGAGTGTTCTACGATTTGAAAACTTCGTGGAAATTAGATCGATTATTGCTTGTTTCATAATCGGCTTTTACAGTGATGAGGTTTACTGATTATTTGTTATAATAATAAAACTCGAGGACTGCCTCGGTGGCGTAGTTGTAGTACGGTACGATTACAAAGCTGGTGTCTCGGGTTCGAATCCCGGGTCGGAGAAAGTGATATTGGATATTTTTGTTCATTATCAGTTCGGGGTCAGGAATTTGTGCCCGATATGTCGATAGGCTCGAAAGTGATAGGGGTCACATTATGGGACGGAATAGACAAGGCGGAATATACTATGTAGGTGTCCTAGTAGTACTTCTGCATACCCCTTCTGGGAAAAAGACGTGAGTTTATGTATGTATGTATGTAATATAAAAATATTTTCTTTATAGTTTTTATAACCTAATCTCATTGCTGAAATTGAGATCCTGATTGATTTTGTGTCAGGATTTCTCCTTTATCACTGCTTCCAAAACAATTAGGTAACTGGGATTTTTTCCTTCAACTACCAATTAATTGCGGATGGGTTTCATTAGACTCTAGTAAAATGCAATAGATATTTACTATGCTCATGGTTCTTTACCTACTTGCGATATCAGCAAATCACTAACCCATCTTTAATACAAGCTAATAATCCGTAACACAGATAATATATCTATTCAATCGTGAACAGAGATTCCATCCGCCTCACATAAATCCTTAGTTTCGAGGCCACAAACTTAAATTCCTTCAGATTACGTTCCGTAGGCGACGTTGGAGGAATATATGGAATGTAGGACCGCGTTGCCACAACGCTGGTAAGCCCTCAACTATGCTCATAGGGCCATATCACGGGTTTCGACCGTTCCACAATTTTGTGATGGTTCGGAATACCCAAGATATTTCAATCAATTTAATTGGGATGTTTCGGTAAGCCGATTAATGATTTATTATAATCGTATCAAATTAGTATTACATCGATCTGGAGTTGGGTATGGTTAGAATATTATGTTGGTAGCTTTGTAATTGTATTTGCATACAGTCAGTCGATTGTAAGAGATCATACAGAAAGATACTTGTCTTACCTTGTGCCTTTAATTTAAGATAATTTTGAGACTCACAACTGGATTTACAAAATTTTAATTTATATTTTAATAATAATTTATTCTTTCGTTATTAGAGTGCAGGAAAACGATGCCATATTATAAATTTACGTGAACTATTATATATTTTAGGTATCAATGTACTTTTAAATGACAAAAATTAAATTGTTTATAAAATGAAAAGATGTGTTGTATGCTACACCTGGCAAGATATCGCGAATATATTTTATTCGAATTAATTTGATTAAAATGAAACTACAAAATAAGCAATCTTAATTCCTTCTACTCTTAAAACCTGAAAACATGTAAAAATAATTAAACTAACCCAAAAAAAATTCTAACAAAATACTCTACTTAATTTACACAAATTTAATTTAATAGGATAATATTTCCCTTTGACACAATAGAACCATTTAAAATATGAAGTGAAATATTCAGAACGGATGAATCCTTAAAATAAGTTAATTTCTAACCGCATAAAGAAACGAATCTCGCACAACTGCAAATTAAAACCTGTATAACGAAACTCTTGTCCTAAATTATAAGAGAATTTAATTAAGAGCTAATCCTAAAGGTATATTGCAATTGTGGGGAATCATGACCAGCGTTACTAGAACTCTCTGGGTTTCTCATTCGCCCTTCTTCTCTTAGCCTTTAAGTGTGAAAGGGAGAGCGCAATGGACTTTGCAAGACTGGCTACCACGTCCCGTATGATTTATTACTAATACTATAACGCCACAGCCACCTGAACTGACGGCTTTTATTGGCCATTACGACAAAAAGCAACACAATTTATGTCTTATAAAATGCGGTGAAAAAATTTCCGCCTCTTTGCTGAAGTAGATTCGGCAAGAATTTATAATTGGTCTATTAAGAGGGGTCACACAATGAATTCATGTAAATTTTCCCAAAACTGAATTTAGAGATTTAATGATTACGAGATAAGATTGTGTTGCAAGACCCGTGCAGTCTTTTAAAAAAGTAACTCAGTTTTCACAGTGAATCAACGCTTGTTTTTACCACCCTCCACAATGAAATATCCAAAATATTTAAGTTTACAAACCCACATAAGTCCAGCACGTTGAACAAAGGACTCCTAACAACCATATAGGAAATCCCTACCCAGTATCTTTACAGTCAAAATTACTATATCACTCTAAAGCATACATTTGAAGTTCATACTGAAATTCGCAGTATATTTGAATTGGGATAGTGTTAAAGTTGTTTCTCCGGTGTAAGGGGCACACATAACACAAGTAGTTCGACAGAACAGTAACTAGTACCGCACGTACTTCAAATAAGCCCCACAGATAATATTTGCGTTACCTCTACTAATTCCCTTCGCTTTCTGTAAAGCTTCGTGCACAACAGACGTAAAGACTCAGCTTTAATATTGCAAAGAATCAGTAAACTTCTTATCAGATTTTAAGATATTCTTAGTACAAGAATTTTGTATAATACATACGGAAATGTATTAATAAATATAATTTTAAAATCTTTTTAAACTTTTGCGATTAACCACAAATAAACAAAGAATATTTTTCGGACCTAGACCTATATTAAGACAACCACGCTGGCCTTATTTAGTAACCCCCGAAGCAAATTTTACAAATAAAAAAAAATGTTTGCAGGCTACATGGCGAGGATACTCTCCTTTGAGGTTATTTGTTGGTAAAATATGTGCAGTGCAGAGTTTTATGTAATGCAGAACTGAAATGTCATGTATGCTGTGTTTTTGTGTTTTATACAGATTTGTATTGGATTCTGTATTTTAAAATTATCTCATAGTCCTAGAAGCGAATAAAAGTTACGCATATACTACAGGAAAACTTTTGTGAAACATAAATAAATTTGAGAAAAACGATTTAATATTTTATTACAATGTTATCATGGGAACATTTTTCAATTTAACTTATAAATAAAATACTTCAACAAAATACGTAACTTCAGTTATAGAAACTTTAACGGCATTTCAACACACACACGAAGAACAAATAAATGTAATCACTTAGACAATTAAATCGAGGCGTATATGAAACAACAACCACTATTCAAACAGGTCGCTATCGAAATTCTCGTGGGAGACCTATCTTTAGCAGTGAACTTCCTGTGGCTGAAGAGGGAGAAAGTACATCGAACCCACGGCCTCTCATTAAAAAGTGATCTCTCTGCCCACTGCCCATATACATAATATACGTACGTAACATACATAAAACGAACAAAACTTCATCTCTCTCTCTAGATCTCTAGGGGCGTCTCTAGTATCAACATTTTGAAACCATCCGCAGAAACTCTAACTTGACTTAACAACTCCCATTTGGGAGCAGCGTGTATGTAAATTCATAGGAAATTAGTTTATCTACGAGTGGACATTGTACATCTGTCGCGGAAGTTGCAAACAAGGTTATGTAGAAGCTAGAAGTAGTGGTAGAATATTCTAGTCAGTATGCTGGCGTAGGTTTTGTTAAGGTCCCAGCCCGACCACAATCCGCAACGTGCCGGGTTGGAAGGCCAGAGACACCGACATACCCCTTTCGGCCTCCCCGGGGTACCAAAAAGGGAGCTTAATAGCTTTTCCTCTTGGACGAAGAAAAAAGTGTTAGAATATCCGTTTCTGCGACAGTGACCATCGTGTATGTTGGTGGAAAACCTGTCATAGTCTAACATAACTGCATTTTGGTAAGACTACCATCCCAGCTTAGGACTTAATAGGACTTCTCGGAACTGAAAGACCGGAGACCCCAACATACTCCTTCCAACGTCCTCCAAGGCATCCGAAACGGAGCCTAAGGATTGTTCTTCAAAATTTATAACTGCCAGTTAATTTGTGTTGATAGTTTATTTATACTGACACCATTTTCACCATAATTTCACCATCAGATGCAATGCAGTTACTTTGTCCTACCTGTACAAAAAGATACAGCAGTCCTATCCGTAAACTGTCTCTAATGAGTACGAGTCTTTACCGTCGTGTCTCCGTTTCACAAACAATTTGTGCTTCCGCGGCGCACCGAGCACACACACTTGTATACCTACTATTGTATTTAGTTAGCTATTCGGACCACTAATTATCAAGACGCTTCTCACGTATAAACTGCGTTGCTTTCCCATTGGCAAGCGGACCAATGGGAGTGACATGACAGTGAATGAGACAGTTATTAGTATGACTGTCTTTGGAATTAACAATTTGCATGTGCTGAAGCGCGATAATACAAAATAAAGTCCTGCATTCAAACTGCTTGTATAGTCCTGCAGTCAAACTGTTTGTATAGTTTTGCAGGACACTTATGTAGATTATAAGTTACTTATTAATAAATAAATAATAAAAAAAGGATGTTATATAACAAGCGAGGATAAAAATGCTTTTAATATTTTATTGGGTTTGATGTATCATAGGAGGTAATACATTATAAATATTACTATTTTACCAGTTGCGTTCCTAGCATGGTCATGTTATTGTTTGTTAGACTGGGCAGATACATTTAATCTATTTCAATTTATGGGCGTATATTTCTGCCAATGTTAAATGCAACAGTCTTATTGTCAAAATTGTACTTTACCGATCCACTTTGGTCTAATATCATTATTTTTAGGAATGTGACAAGAATATTCGGGAAAAGGATCTGGTTTAATATACCAGGTAATATTAACTGAGATTGCGTCACTACCTTCAAATCGCAATAAACGGTAAGCCCGCAGCTTATTTTCCAGTTAACAAGCACTAAAATTTACGTTAACCTGAGCCGGGCAATGCCGCCGGAATTCTATTACGCTAATATATTCGTACGATTTGTAAGAAGCTACCAAGTATACGGGTTTCGTTGAATTTAATATATGTATCGTACTCGAGAATGATCGTACTATTAACAAAATGGCGCGATATGGCGATAGTTTCACCCCCTATCTCATCGTGGGACAGAACATAGGTAAATGTGGGTGTCCTAGTAGCGTGTTTTTATGTATTTATGTATTATGTAAGTGCATATTAAATGCATACATAATATATATTATGGAGATTCACTATTTAAAATTTTCTATTATTAATAATATGGCTTTCTTCTTTCTCCTTATTTATTGCCGTGCCCAAAAGGGACCACATTGTATGTATACTTATAACATCCTAATAAACATGTGGTGTGCAATAAAGATATTAAGTATTTAGTATTGACTTTAGAGGTTTTTGGTGACTATTGTTTGTATTTTATTATCATTACAATTGACATTTTTTTGACCAAGAATCGAGCATGGGCTGTGAATCGTGAGGTATTCGGTTTGAATCTTAGTTCGGGTACTCCACTATGTGTGAGTTTCTCGAGTTGAAGAATCAATAGCCCAGGCCTGGACTTTGAGCCCAACCAAGCAATTGGTTAGGCAGCTATCACATTTGGGCCAGACGCAAACTTATAAGCTATTTCTCTTAACTAAGTCTGGTGGATTTAAAACCTAAGCTCTTTCAACTTAAATTTCACCTCGTTAGCACCCCGTGCTTAGCTGTGAAAGTATACGGACGGATATATAAAAAATAATTGGGTGTAATTTTACCCGTTCACCAAAATTTACCCAACGTTGTCAAACAAATGAAAAAGCAATTTGAACCCGAGCCCGATGATACTAATTGCGTCAGTTAATTGTGACACAGATTCAGTTTGTCAGCACTATCAATACTGTGTGACTCTGACTGTCAATTTAATAAATTAATCAAATCATCCTGAACACATTCTGCCAATAAGCGAAATCGTGCAGTATTTTTTTTGTGGTCATGTTGTCATATTTACCAATTTAATCATTTGACAGCTTAATAATATGTATCTTGCCAGGGGTTTTGTACTTAGCTATATTTATATGGGAAACACGCTCTTAATGCCGAATTCTGGTAAAATAAATATTATCATTTTCTCGTGGTCTTTCTCTTTATGACATCTCACCTGAACCACATTTAACGATTGTTTATTTCAATGTTTCTTTACACAATAGAAATAACTATTAAACTATATTGGTAAATAGCACAACATTACGCACCTATTAAGATATAAGGCTTGTGTGGTGGCTATTATAAACTAAAAGAGTCTGCGACCATGAATATTGGAAAGTCTCCAAAACGTCGCGTCGCTTAGGACATTAAAAATAAACCGAAATAATAATAAATTACTACTCGATATTCTAAATAGACTGCACATCGCTTTTAAACATAACTTTGATGTGCTAATACCAAAAAAAAAAAGAAAATAGTTTATTTTCATAATACTCAGTTCTCCCAAAATAGTGGTTGCAAGTTGTGTTGCGATTATCGCTACTTGTGATTTCCCGCTGATACGCTCTTAAAAGGATTTGCGGTGAGCACCCCTGCCGAGCACCCAGTCATACTGCATAGCTCGACTATAAGCAATCTGGCACTGAGAGCATTCTCTAATAATACTCCGTATTATTGTTGTATTCGACTTCAATTGGTTTGGTCGGGTCGACGTACGCTCCAAGCTACAGTTCAGTATAAGAATACAAGATAAAATTACAATGTGCTTGATGATATCTGAATTTAGGTACAATTAGAGTGTCCATTAGTGAGAGATAAACACCTTATCCAGTCAACACGAATATGCCTATTCGAAACCACGTATTTTCAGACTAAATTCTTAACACGAAAATCGCTGTTTGATAGGATAAAGATTACCCTATTACCAGTTAGTTGTAATTATCAAGTCATTTCTATTAAGATTTAAGTTAACGTATTATTTTGGAAATGCTTACTTATTTCCGTCCATCTGCCGTCTCCAGCTCAAATCAACCTACTAGTCAATTCCTAATGTCATATACCCATTACCTTTTCATCATGAATTTGCAATAAAGCATTATTATGACCACCTAAGCATTCAAACTAACCGATCCAAGAAACCTAGATCCAATAACTTCAATAACCAAATACAGTGTAAATTCACAGTCGAATTAACAGGTTCCGTACTATGCTTAAATGTTTGTTGTTCCAGAGCTAATTTTACCGACATGCGTTAATTTTCCGAGCCATTGAATGTGCCGTGTTAATCCTGTTTATGATCGTGGATAAATCGACGAAGGTTTGTAAAGTGAATTACTAAGGAGAGATTTCAATGACCCTAAAACCGGCCCATCTGACCTGAGACGGTCAGCGCCTAAGAAAATATTTTGGAGGCATACTTAGGTCTTGGGGTCGGAATTTCTGTTGCAATAAATGGTTTATTCGCCAATGTTAAAGTGAAAGGGATGGATTCTTAGTGGATACTTTGGTGGATAAATGTCAACGAGTAGGAGTGATTCGGATGGCTTCATATAAAAAATTGTGTTATAGCTTTCGTCCTTTTCATTTTGCGATTTGGTGAAAAAACTAAATTAACTCTTATTTTATTCATATTTTAATATAAGTGCAGTACACCTAAAAATAGCAACTTTCGTTCAAAATCATAATCTCACATATTATAGTTAAATGTTACACACGAAGAAACCTCAGAAAATTTACAATATAGGTCATACAATAAAGAATTTCAGCAATTTATAAAATAAAAGGAATAATTCTCAAAAGTTCAAGTGTACAATAGCATATCTGCGTTTATCATAAATTATAATACACAAGGTTGTAAGAAAATCGATTTAAGCCCCACTGAAAACAGTAATATGATTTCCCTTGTCTGATAAAAGTAAAGCTTTATGGGATGCTAATATTTTTTGCTTTCCTTCGGCCTGTCATCGCGAGCAGACTCAATTTAATTTGACGTTGTGATATAATATTTCGCCGCTCATGTTAAAGCAGATTTTTTTTAATTTCTTCGTGTGTAATTGAAAATGTCTTTGTATGTAACGCGTGTCATGTTTTTCACGCATTTTCAGGAACGATAAAAATGTGCATATTTTTTGTGGTCTTTTTATAACGGTAAGAATGCCAGCGTTTGAATATTATGTGTTTTAAAACCAGGCATTCGTTTTTTTTTGTCTCGTGACCTTGTTGTTTTACTTCTCGATCTTAACCTGCAATTGTTTATGTATTTAAATGAAATGATTCCAGACATTTCAATAAATCATCAAGAAATAGACAGCAGATTTAAAGATAGTACCGTATCGTATCGAACTTAATTTAATGTTCGGAATTTAATGAGTTCTTAATATTCTTAATTAATTCTTGGAATTCAAAAATATGCTTTTTAAATTTTCTCTCTTGCTAATTACTTTGCCTATTTATCAAATTATCAAAAATCCCTAACATTAAGAATATTTAAATAAAATACAAAACGCATATTATGTCATAATATCTCCAACATAATATTCTTGACAAAAATGTATTGCGTGTACCGTAACCGAATAAATTTGGACTTTTATTTACTTTAGTAATCCCTTATCCCTAAAGGACTAATGGACACAAATCCATTTATTTAGGGCGCGTTCACATTACGTGTACCAAAGAGATTCGAGCGATTTATAACGTCTATTACAAAGGATTTTGGTAACATTATATTTCGAGTTATCCTTTTAATTATATAGCAAAAATAAAAAAAAAAAATGTTAAATATGTGATATAATTATTTTTAATTATAGTGCTAGACATGACGCCTACTAAAATGTAAAAGAAATATTTAATTTGTTTAATAAAGTCGGTGTTAAGGTTTCTTAAAGTTAGGAGACGCCCTTGAATATTTTATTACTATGGTAAGTCTGACTGAGACTAATTAAGACAACTGATTATTGTAGAATAAAAAATAATTGAAAACTTATGCAATATGTATCAGTAATTAATCTCAATAACCGTTTCGAGACTCACGATCGAATGTTAAAGCTTTCACTTATTTTCGCATCTTGTGCATAATATTACCAAATGTGGGGTCGGTAACCATCTTACGTTAACGTTTATGTTACGACAACGTTTTTCACTACCACATCCCGCCCATTCCTAGGGTAATCCTATATAACTAGAGTGTCGTCTGTCGCTTGTAAAATACGTAAAGAAGTATCTATATATGCACAATAAGTACGCATAAATACTTAATGTTAAAAGGTGAACGTGCCGAGGAGCGACACTTATCATCCCTGTTACTCACATTAATATTTGAACTTGAAAAAATGCCTCTTACATTTCTCGCAAGGGCGACAATCATGCACGAAAGTGACTTTATAAGTCATACTTAAATATTCAAGAGTTGAACACGCGACGTGTTTCGCTTCAGTGTTATAAAATCAGTCGAGAGAAATATGTATTAATCGTCTTATATTGTGGCAGGAGCCTGTAGAAATTTGCTGTGTATCATGAGTCTTAAAATAAGAATTTCAAGTCCTGATTTGATCCCTGACAATTTGGATATATTTTGATCTTTAATTCCAATAGAACTTTATGTGTATCGTCGTTATTATTTACTTTAATTTTTTAAACCATGTTATACTATTTATTGCCTGGCAATAAAATTTATTTTCATTAACTCACAGCATGTGTTGTGTGCTTGTTGTAATAATTAAATAAATAATATAAGGTCACAACTGCATATTTCAAATATAATGTTATAGTTAAAAATGTGATCAAAAATAAATGAGATGTAAAAAGTATTTCCAGTTTAAAATTTCATCAGATATATAGGTCAGAGTGGAGCTGTTGCCATACGCTCTGTTTACTCCACAAGATGTTGAAGAGAAATATCGATACTTACTGTTTCTAATGCTTTTCTTATATATTATAGAATTAATATTGTAGAGTTTCATTACATGTTTTTATATATAAATTGTTTTAAGTAATGAAAAGATTTAAAAACTATTTTTGTGTCAATTTACATATAATTTCCGGTAATTGAAATGATAACACCAATAGTTTTTTTTTATGAGCCCGATTCATATTTTTTGTTCAATATTTTCATCACATAAAATCTATTACGGTTAGTTTTATTTATTTATTTATTTATAGGATAGTAATATGCATGGAGTATTAAAAATGGAAGTATAATCAAGTGATATAAATATTTAAGTCATGTTACTGGTCAATGTTTTTTTCATTAAGTTATTTTCTGTAATAAATCATCAGGTTCCAAAACATGTACAGTTTAAGATCCATTCAAAAGGACAAGCATTTAATATAGGACCCATCTAAATGGATGCATTGGCTAGTAACATTTTATGAATTTATACTTTACGGTATAAAATCGCGCATCAAAATTGCGGTTTCATTCGTATCACGTTCGAACATGTTTCGGAATTTCGATAAACGTAAGTACGAATTTATCACTTTGTTCAGCATTGATGGAAGAGGTTTTACGGTCAATTTAAGAGGAACCATCAGTCATTCATTATCTGCCCACCATACATATAGTACGTACGGCGAATCAAATTAAGTGAGTTGCTTCAATTTTGATTATTACATACATACATAAACTCACGCCTTTATCCCAGAAGAGGTAGGCAGAGGCGCCACCAGGACATCCACATTTCGCCTTGTATGTTCCGTCCCACGATGTGATAGGGCGCGAGCCTATCGCCATATCGGGCATAAATTCCTGACTCCGGGTTGATAATGAATAGAAAAATCCAATATCACTATGCCCGACCCGGGATTCAAACCCGAGACCTCAGCTTTGTAACCATACCGAAGTACAACTACGGCACCGAGGCAGTCGAATTTTAATTATTTTTTATATTAATAGATCACGTTAGGCATAACCATAATTAAAGAAGAATTTTTAAATCCGTATAGTTATAAGCAAGTTATAAATATTTAAAATTTAGTGGTAGGAGTAATAGAAAAGGATGCAACATGCACGACGTGACGTCATCTTCCATAAAGTGCATGCGTGCGAAAGAGAAAACAAGTGTCCACACCACACTATTAAATATCGAAACGCAATACACTTAATTTAGTCACTATGACGGTTTTTCTTTGAATATCAACGGTGGTTGTTATCTGGGTAGATACGAAAATCCCCAAAATATTGTACTTTAGTTTATCGCTGGACTACTGCAGCACTATTATAGATCTACTAATTGACGACAGACCTATGTCTTGCAGCGGACGTCTTTACCTTTACTTTCTGTAACTTGTTTTGCATCTCATACTTTATTCTCGACGTTTCTTAGTAGATGTTCCGCAATACAGTGTATTCCGAAATATGTTTCCTACACTTCTAAGTCCGTTGAATATTTCGTTTATTTGGAAACGAAGATGAGCGTACGTATCACCGTCTAGACAAAACTATCATGTTTCTAGGTATTCCATCTAGTTTTTATGTACACAATGGTTTATTACTTCGTCTCTACATTGTTGTGGATGGAATTTGTTTTATTTTGTTTACTGTCGCAGATTCACGGAGATTTTGGATGGAATGAAGTGTTATATTATTTGGAGACCAGAATGGAATTAGTTGGTGTACGTAGTGAGAAAAATTGGTGACCCAGCCAGTGAAGTGTCTATTACTTTTAGTCTTAATTTATTCTAATGAAGTATATCTAATAGAGTGTTATAATTTCCGATGAGATATTTGGCAAGACAATTAATAATATTACGTTTAACCTACGTATCACTTATTTATGAAAACTCCATTGGATTATTAACATATTGATATAAGTTTCTCTCGAGATACCAATATATTCCGTTTCGAGCTAGATGCAGTCTAAATAATGCATCGTAGCTGCTGTGTTGAGTATGAATATTTGATGACAATATCTTACAACTTAAAAGCCAGCACGAAGTCATTCATCAGTCATTTAGTAAAAAGATGACGAAAGCTACTCATGCAAAAACTGATTACACGTAAATTCTCACCGCACACAGAAAAGTCGAACAATATCTAATGTAACCTGCAATATGAAAACGTGATATAAATTGCGTTACAAGATTTTCAAAATTTGTATGTATTGCCGTCAAGCCAGGTCCCCAGTGCAAACGCGATAACGCCGCGCCGGCATCCGCAGCCACGCGTCAAATAAAAAGATTTACAAGCGAACCGAGATTTATATACAATCATATATCGAATATCCTCTACATATTATTGAACATTCTAAAGATTCTTGTGCAGAAATGTGTTGGATCTGCTGGGAATGGTAGATCGTGCAGATATTTATGGAATTTTGTAAGGTTAATTTTATTTTTCAATATCACATTCAATGGTAGAGCTTTGTTAAAGGTTTTCAAAGTTGCAGTACCAATGGATCGACTGAATCACGGTGACCTGGAGACCAAAAATTTAGCTGTAGTATAATACTTTTTAGCCGGTCAGTGAACACTGAATGTGCGGTGGAATATCTTTCATAGTGACCCATGCTAATGCAAAAGTGTAATGCACTGTGCATTGCATACTTCTATATCAAGTGATATACCAAATACAACGCAGGTACAACATATAACAGAAAATCTCTTGAAAAATTGCTCTAAAATCAAAGATTTTTTACACACATTATTATGCTCTCATTATCTCGACCTTATCTTCGTTAAAAAAAATAATGAGGTCTGTCTATAAAAAGTCTGTGATTATGCTATGTTTGTGGCTAACGTTAAAAAAGTTGTTTTGAAAATACCCTCTGTAATATAATATATGAATGTGACCTTAGGTTTTGTTTTCTCAAAATAAACTTACATAACTTTTAATTACGCTCATGACCTCCATATTTTAATATTGAGCTGCACAAACAGTTTAGAAACAATATTACTTTATCTGGTTTCATTTATTATTGGAATATTTTGACGAAATAAAAACGTGGACCTAAAAAGAAGTACTAGGGAAAACATTTGCTGTATTGTGAATTAAATTGTTTATTAATAAGTTTAATCTTTTCTACTTTTTCATTTTAATTTATATTCAACAGTATGTATATCAAGTTTTTTTTATTATACGCTTTTATAGGTACCACCGTACTAATACGTGTAAACAGACAAGTTTGTCTAATTTTGGGATCAGCTAGCTTCTAGAATATATTTGATCCAATGAAGGCCAACATAATTGTGTCAAACAACGGCAAATACCTCTGACTATTTCGTATTAGTAACCTACACTAGGTTGCCGTGCAACTACAAAAGTGTTAAAACAAAAAAGTGCAATAAAATCGTAGATACTTACCTCTTATACAATCTTACAATTTGCACTCAAAGATTTACGATTTAAGTACAGCGCGATCAACACACAATAAAATTCTAATTAAACATAAAAACCAGTACAGCGACGTCTCAGCGCCGGACAGTTACTAATTTAATGCGATTTCAAGACCTTCGTTGGATTTGAAATAGCTCTTGAGACAGTGTGGGCTTAAGCCCTAGAAGCGTGGGTAATATCAACTTTGCGAGGCACTTTGCTGGTGGGACTGGGGCTGGTATAAAGACAGTTTTGTATTGATCTTCTACTAGCGGCCGTTATCCCGCACTTAAATATAGTCGACGCGAAATAACTGAGTTATAATTAGGAACGGCTGGCAGCTGGCATCAACTTTTTCGGGAGTTTACTAATGATCTTTTGATGGACATTTTAATGAAATAATTAGAGCATCTATAACTTTTAAATATCAAACCCCTATGTCGACAAAACAGTGGGTAATTGCCCACGTCACATACACCTCACGCCGCGCCGTCTCCGTCCCCAACCTGGCTTGTAAGGAATCAGAACAATGGCGGACGCTGGGATGCCATTTTAATTAATGATAAACACAGACATAAAGGTGACCGACGACAGCATTCTTGCTTTGATTTATAAAGTACGCCCGACAAGGAACGCTGAATGGCTTTTGAGGACGCGACAAATGGACATGTTATGTTTTATGTTGGTTATGTTTTGTGATGGCTTTGTAATTCCATTGTGCGGTTGCGTGGATAATATTTTTTGTTATGTAATCGTTAATGATTAGTATTTTTTTGTTGTATAAATGTTGGATAAGACGTTTATAAAGCATAACCTCAGACTTATTTCCTCAAAGAGGTGGGCAGTGGTGTCATAATTTTCACCAGCAGCTGTCCAGCATACTTTTATCTTATGTAATAGTGGAAAGGCTATCACCGCACCGATCTTAAACTCTAGTCCCAAGCAAACAAGCAAATTTTCCAACAGTAAAACTCAAAGAAAGTTATTGCCCGTTTGTGTCCATCACATGACTTTACACTCTACTACTTTACCAATTAATATGAGGTATACTATATTAACTAAGCCATATTTAATCATTAACCATCAATTTCCTTGTCACTGCCACTGATTGTATTGAAGCAGTTAATCTGATTGCTTTTAATGACGTTGGGACAAATTAGATTTGCTTCTCGAACGTGTTACTATTATCTGCAGGATCGTAAGTCATTTCTTGGCTATAATGTAAAATCCTAACGCGTTGCACTGGCTAAATAAAGGGTAATAATTATCTTGCCATGTGCAAAGAGAATTTAATCTTGAGTGTTTGGAGTTAAGGTGTTTGGTCACTCTAACGTAGCGTTAAATGCTAACAGCCTTATTCATAGACAGATTTATAACTTATTTTAGCTATGGAATGCTTTGTTTTCTTCGCTCAAATTGAATTCTAAAGTCGTTCGAAAGGGACAAAAAATGCAATAACTAAAATAGGTTTTAAATCTGTTTATGAATAAGGCCGTAACAATGTAGAAGCGAAATAGTATTCTATGTATTAATTGTTCAATGTATTGGATGGTAAAGAAATGGTCTTGTAGGTAGTGTTTACTTCAGACGATATTGATGTTTTATCACTCTGTTCTATAAACATATAACATTATTCTTTTCGGCATGGGTAACAAATCAGATAGATCAATAGGCAAGGCAGTGTTCTCTTAGCATTACCAAATGCCATGTTACTGTGGTACCGCTTAACATAACTCTGGCGGCGACCTAATATGATTTTTTTAAATCTCACCCATCTAAGTATGTCAAGAAGAGATAAAAGCACACACAATACTTGTGATTCGTTTCTTGGTATCTTTTGAAAATGGTGGGAAAATAAGAAAAGATGTAAATGATCGAACACACCTTCACTGAGTGAACATGTAGCAAACGTTCGTGCTGCAAAAAACTTAAAATGAAAATTAATTTTAAAATCATTAAAAGCGCAAAGTTGCTTATCAGGAACAAAGTAAATTTTATTTAATTAAATGCAATTAAATTTTAATTTTGATCTTGGTTAGTATTAATTTGTAGTTTCTAGAATCCTTTATTTGCATACCAGAGATATTACGACGTGGTTTTACTTGCGTGCTTTTTAAAGTATTAACACACATTTTAGTCCTTATATAGAACATATAAATTCTGTTTGTATAACTCAAGAGTACTCTCCGTTTAAGGTTCATAGCCCCTGTTCTTCCATAAGCAAATGAATTTCAAAAAAATATTTTTTTAAACTATGCCTAAACACAATATTAACATTTTTCCTTATCGCTTTGTGATGCTATGTCAATGAATAAATCATTTAGTCAGGACTTTGCCTTTCATAATACAGATTTTTGTACTCTTAGAGTATTGTTTTCTTTTGTGTCTACTTGCCGAACTAAAGCGTGAGTTAAGAAAGTTTACGATTGTGTTTAGTAATTTTAAACGAGTTTCGTAAGAAATAGTTAAAATTTTAGGAACTTTGTAATAAACTATGCGACGAAGTGCTACGGCTACAAAAACCGTAGCATTATAGTGCTACATTTTAGCTACGACGTGTAGTATCTCGTAGAGGATGTTTATGGTTTAAGCCTCTTTGTTGTAAAATGGCGATGGTTAAGGCATATCAACCATTTATATAGCTTGGTAATTTTGGAAGCACTAAATGACCGTCATGCTAGGAAAGGCAATTAAGTTACGTCACGTACTTAATATCCTTAGACAAAGATCAAATAAAACTGCCACCGCATATATTTCTTTGACACTTATTGCAAGTCTCTGTCAATGGTATACCATTGTATAAATATTGGTCCACTACCAAATGTACTTCTTACAATAATACTAACCTCCATTTGGAAGTTGTAATATATTATTCCTATGCTAACGTGGATTGTTATATAGTAATAATATATAACTTAATGAGCATCCAGAACGCGGGTGAAAATTAAGAGAATTTTACCAGTTTGATATTCTCAACATAAAGATGTATTAAAAAACAGATAAAGAAACTACATGGAGTAGGTAAAAAATCTCATGGTAGAAAGCATATATACCTACTACTACAATTTTGCCAAGCAATTATTAACTCGATACATGAGTATCATCAAGTCTAAACGTGCTATTCAAAGGCAGATAGTATCAAAATTCAAGTACACTCGCGAACACAAGTTCTTTTCATTTTGAACCTTGAATAAAGTGAAGTGTAAATCTGTAAGTACCGTTTAATACGTTCGTGGATGTACCGCGATTCGATGTTCATTTGGATTCATGGCGCATCGCGGGAAATGTCATCAAACGTGAGCCATCAAAAGGAGTTCGTGTAATTGCGTTACCAACTGATTGCTGACAAGAGCCTAGAAAATGGCGGTAAATATGAGGTCGTGTTTTTAGTATTTTGCGCATACACACAATTTTGAAGTAGGTTGAAATATATTGAATTTGCTGATAATGACATATTTTTATTTGCCAGGATAGCAAATACTATAAAATATGTGTAATATCAGCGAGAGTCTGCCGTTAGTCGGCACTAAATCATACAAAACGATACTCAGGATTCAGGATGCCTGAGTGTTGTGTCAAATGAGCTTAATAGACAACTTTGGTTGGGAACAAAATATACAGTGACAATTATATGGAATGCACAAAATAAATTGCATAACACAACAATGTATCAAATACTGCGATTTCAACAGTTTACATAAAAATGTATGTTTGATTAAGTCACAATACTTTTCGATGCCTTTGACTTTACTTCAAAGGTCGGGAAACTTTCCTCATTTATTCCAAAACTTTAAATGAAACCCATTTCTGATCTTATTTCTAGCGTCTTAAAAACAATTTTTCGTTGGCAAGTTTATTTTGTTCTGTGTTGATTTATTTTTTCATGACTTTTTGTTTAATCTTGGGTATCCCGAGTAAATAACTAAAAGTTTTCTTAGGGTTAGTAATTTAATGTTTTTTTTTTATTGCGATGAATGGTGGGACGAGCATGCCATTCGCCTGATGGTAAGCGGTGCCGCTCATGGACAGTAGCATAACCAAACAACACCATGAATTACAAAGCAATGCATGGCATTGCACTGCGCTCGCCATCTTGAAACATAAGATGTTAAGTCTCATTACTCTGGCTACAATGTCCTTCAAACCGCAATACAACAGTGCATTTACACTGCGGTTCGGCGGGAGAAATAGACATTGCGGTGGTACCTACCCAGGCGGTATCTCACATATGAGAGACCTACCAACGTAAATCAATAGGGACTAGCGTCTATAAAACTATTTGTATACTTGAATTCGTTCTTTGTGAAACGACTCTTCAGTGAAGTGGACTTCTTATTGCGATTTTTTGAGTCTCATATCTGTTTTCTGTTCTCGTAATAGTTAACTCAACTGTGTTGTAACTACGGATACTGAATTAGGGGCCAGGTCCAATAATTCACTTTAGAACGAAATGCAAACCTATTATGACACCAAATAGGTGTGAGGTACCCTTTTCCCAATCGGTACTACGTGGGGCTAATTATAGTTATCACGGCCGCGTGTAACTCTGAGACCAAATATTCAAAATTCAGGCACTAAATGTCTCATTTGAGAATTCGACCCTTATCAAGACAACGATCGCACATTATGATACAAACTGTCACAGTACATTTCAAACTACTGCTCAAAACTTATATTCTAGTCATCGAATAGGTCTTTCGAGACACATCACAATGAGTACTCAGTATTATTTAGATCGACTAAGTTGAAATACGTGTTCTCATATCAACTGTGTCTCGGACTCGGGAGAATGCGTGTTTGATATTGATTTGAACTGATTTGCTGTCTATTCATTTATTTACTTTAATTAGTAAGGTTACATTAGTTGCGCTATTTGTATTGACAGCCTCCGTGGCGCAGTTGGTTAGAAGCCGCCTTTGAGAATCTTGTTACCTCCTATTAGATTGATGTCTGCGATCTACAAGTTGCCCTGGTATAGATTGAGATTGAACTGGTTTCTTAGGATTTTTCAATTAATAAGGCTACATTAATTTCACAATTTATACAATGTTATTAGGTACCAGCTTGCAGTCATATGTAGATGAGAATGTTATAATCAAGCCGAATTCTTATAATAGTTAACAATAACTTCGGTAATGTAAAGCGTTTAATAAAATTCAAGTTTTATTGCTGCCAACTTGTCTATTAATTCTGGAATAGGTCTATCGAGGCACAATACAACCACTCAGTGTTGTTTAGACTCTAGTTCGCATTAAGTCAAAGCACGTGTGCTCGTATCAACTGTGTCTATGTCGAGAGAATCTTGTTACCGCGCGTGATTACTGTCTGAGATCTGCAAGTAGCGTGTTGGTTTTGGTTTGAATGGAATTGCTTTCTGGAGAGTGAAAGGTGCAGCAACATTTAAAGGTCATTGAATGTTATATCAACATCTATGTCACAGATGAAACAATTTCTATAATGTACGACGACTAATAATTTTAATACAAGTTTAGCTCTAGTACATATATATATATTTAATAGTGACGCAGTTGTTTTAAAAACCGGTTCCCATATAACCCAGAAATATTTCCAATTTGTGAGAACAAGAAGTATTTTGTTATATATTATAATACCCAAGACACAAGACTTGGTATCTTGTTGTGGTTCAAATTATATTTCTTAATTTCCTAAGAAAGCATAATTTGGCTCATAAATGTTTTGGTGAAAATACTTTTGTTTATAAAATAAAAACCAACCCAACCCATAATATGTAGTTATCGGCAATCCATTGCAGTAATTAAACCTTCTGATAGAATCACATTCATTATTTGCCAGAGCAGTTGTAAGGCATTATCATTGTGCAATTAATTAAAATTCAATTCGTATGAGCATTGGTTGTAAAAACTTCTATTAATTGTGCTATGTAACCCGATAAGCATTGTTCTGTATATTTACGAACTATTATTATTAACACTAGATTTAAATGAGATTGATTTCAATAAAGTAATTGTTTGGTAAAAACTGTTTACTTTAAACTTTCGTATACCGTATTGTTATACAATGTAAACGATTTCATTTGTAAGTAACTTAATCAGTTAGGAGAAAAATAGTACTACATACAAATAAACATCATAATATATTATTGATAATATCTAAAGGTCTATTTGAAATTAAACTGAAGTAAATTTACAATGTTTTCATGAAAGATAAATCATTTTAAATAATATCCAAGGTATTTGAAAAGTCCCGGCGCGGCGGTCATTTTAAAAAGTCACGTACAACTCGCGGGATCGATTTCGGTTGAAGTACGGTTTTGGGCTTTCCGTGACAAACGATTATGGGTCGTAGTGAAAAATCGGCCACGATTTAATTTTAAAGTCAAATAAGGATTGGCAGAGAGTAGCTATAGCGTTTGGTATTACTTTAATCAACGGATTTATTTACTATATTTATTCTATTAGGTATACTAACAATTATGCAATCATCCGTAACGAACAAATGTACTGTAGTCATTTTATAGTACTAGAATAAATAAAAACGTATGTGAATGTAACTACTGGAATGTGAATGGAACTAATGTACACCGCATTCAAATTGGTCATATATATTAAATATTCTAAATTACACTGAAATAATATTGGGAGTAATATAAATATTTTGTTGGTGGCAGAACATCTGCGTTCAATCAGATAGCGACCACCGAACACATTGATAAAGGAAAAGACAGATGTGTCTTGCGTTTTGTGTCCATATCCGTATAAAGCCAGACCGAAATAATTATATCAACAGGCAATAGAATAGCCACCTCACCTTGGCAGGTGATCAATCTTGACTGTATGCACTTGCCAAAGGTTCCATTGTATAAGAACCACTGGGAATCAAAAGAAATTCTCTCAAAGAAACAACACTTCAGAGTATTTGAGCAAAACTTTAATTAATACTTCTAAATATATTATTCACAAGAGGTCTTTACTCGACGAGAGCAAGGACTCAACTGCCATGTTCCCGAGCACCCGCTCCACCACATTGACGTTGACAGAATGTCAATGATGGCGGAAGTGAGTATAACTATTATTTAATAAATACCTTGGAAACGGAATGCTTTGGGAACATGGTTTGCACGAATATGTTGTTAGCCTGGTACTGTGATGATCATACAATGATGATGATCTCTTAGATTTACGCGAATGTTACACATTCAAATAAAACTAGTTTTTACGGATTTTATCGCGATTTGGTTTAATTTTTACATTTTTTAACTTCCCGACGTTTCGATTGCTTTCCAGACTCGAGACGCGGACTCCGTGACCACGAAAGCTGGAAAGCAATCGAAACGTCGGGAAGTTAAATAATGTAAAAATTAAACCAAACTGCGATAAAATCCGTAAAAAATAGTTTTATTTCAAATACAATGATGCTTTAACACTGGCAATATGAGCTAACAATTGTCACTTTGCCGTGTCAGTACAAAAAGCCTCTCATTGTAGTTGAGAAACAATCACTACAATTAGTATTAGATCCGGCATCGAAGTCCTGTTATTTACTTTTAAATCTACCTTTTAGTAGAATTTGTTAATAGCAGTACATTAGACCTGTTCGAAGCTCGGCCCGTAATGTTCCTCTATTTGTTCGCTCAGGTTCTACTTGAAATAGGTTTTTTCTCTTTATTTCTGTTCATCTGTAATTGGTACAGTAGTATCGAACGGTATATGTGTATTTTTCTAATAATGTGAATGCCTTTAGAGAGGAAATTCTTTTAAGCAGTATCATTTGAGTTGAAGAGTAAGTGGATTGCTGTAAGTAATGCCTCATTGATATATATGTTTGCAATGGATCTAATACATAAATACACCGAACAGTCACATACATAGTAATAGAACCGTATTTATACTCGACAGTGAGTAAATTGCACTTCATGGTAAGTGCTTGCAATGCAAAGGAAATGAAGTGTCCACTAGCAAGAAATAGTAGTCTTGTAGGTAGATATATTACCTTTATTAATGAGACACCTTTGCATCGGCCATAAGAACAAGTTTTTCCCCATCCTATATGGGTCTGTCCGTATCCTGGCGGATACATGAGATTTGTGAAGTCTCGAAGAATTCAACTCGCCCAAAACTCAATAGCAGTATTTATTTTGACAGCCTCCGTGGTGTAGTTGGTTAGTAATAAATAAAATAAATAAATACACCCAACAGTCAGGTTAGATGCCAGCTGTGAAACGAGAGGCCGCGGGTTCGATACCCGCACCGAGACAAATGTTTGTGTGAACCGCAAATATTTGTTTCGGGTCTAGGTGTTTGTGACACCGGAAAGTATCTCATAGTTTCTGATACCGACGACACAAGACTTGATCTTAGTGTGGGTTCAGGAATATGTATGTGACTGTTGGGTGTATTTATTTATTACTTTCACACACGTGTGTGTAAAAATAATATCACAGTAAAACTGTGTGTGTCAGATTATACAGACTTATAATTTTACATTTATTTACAGTGTGGCTGTTCCACTTTTAATTAATAAATGATAACGCATTTATGGAGTGAAAAATGTAAGCACTTAAGCCGCTTCGGTGGAACCAAGGTTGTGTATAAATAGCGCAAAGACTCTGTATGAAGCGGATCACAGTTTAAAAAAATTGCTACAAATTAATCAATCGATATAAGTAGATAATTATATAAATAGAAGTAGATATATGTGTAAGTAGTAGAGCATAGTTACCACAAAATAGTTATTTATTTATTTATTTATTTTTATTCTTTACTGCACACAAAAAAAACAAAAGGCATACAATATTTTACAGATATAAATAAAGAGTACAGTTGGCGGTCTTATCGCCCTAGGCGATTTCTTACAGACAACCTTTGGATGGATATAAGAAAAGGATAAGAATAGAGGGCAGTATAGAATTTAAAGAAAAAACAAGCTCTTATAAGGGAATAGATAAACAAATTATTTATAATCAATATATACACAATATATGATACATAATTCAATAATACACTTAATATACATACATATATAAATATTTCTATAAATAAACATACATATAAATATACATGCTAAATATAAATTACTTATTGAGACGAAAAGAGGACATAAAAACTTCTTAATGCAGCTGCTTATAGAGAAAGGTAATAGTCTTTAACCATTTTTTTGAAAGATGTCAGTGTTTGAGCTTGTCTTATGACAACTGGTAGCGCATTCCACAGTCGAACGGCTTGGACTGTATACGACTTATCCATAAAAGTCGTGGCATGCACAGGCATTCTCAGTTTCAGATTCTCCGACGACCTCAAGGACCTTGAATGAGACTCATGGAGAAATAGAAAACGCTCTTTAAGATAAGATGGAGTGAGAGGATTGAACAAGATATTGTAAAGAAGATTAACACCCATATTCTAAGACGTTTTCTCGACTCCACTTGACGTTACTAGAGGAAATCCGTATTCTTAGTAGAAAAAAATCTCCTTCACTCAACGTCACTCAAAAATTTTCCTGTCTCGAGGAAAGGAATCAACTGTCAAACTCAAGGTACGTCGCGACCTACCTTAAGGAAGAAATAAAAGAAATAATCCTACTTTAATATTGTAATTAAAAGAGAGAAATAAAGTTTACCTTTTAAAATTCATAAATACCTAAATATGCCAACAATTTTTTGAGGTGGGTGCCTCTACACGATTTACACGTTTTCCTAGTGAATGATACAAACATTACTCTTTATTTCATTTAATAAAAGATTTGTTGTTTGGAAACAGTGTTTATTATTTTTAACAAGTTATTAAAGGTTTCCAACAGTTCCTGTAATACTTGTACGATACTCCGTACGAATATCCCGAACGACGATTCATCTAAAGAATATCCTTCGAAATTTCCGGGTTGGATGGTATGACCCTCCTCCTGTCTGCATGCGTTTTTTTCTCCGACTCACTAAATATTTGTCTTCCAGTCACAATCCCGAAGATTTTGAGTTCAATAATTATATATTATTCTATGTAAACACTCTGACATGACATTTGACTGTCACTTTTCAAGTGATCATAGACTATTTTCAAAGGTTTTTTGTTAAATCTCTACTTTATCTATACATCAATGACGTAATTAATGACGTTTTTCCTTGACTCAACCTCACTCGAGGAACCTTTAGTAAAGGTATATTTTTAACTAAGCATACCATTTTCGAGGGTCCCTCCAATTCATTTGTAAAGTCACCTCGACTAAAATAAGGTTGAGGAAGATTGGAGGACACGTCTTAGAATACGGGTGTAAGAATATGAGCATTCCGACGAAGTCGTATGGGTAACCACTTGAGCTTAGTACGAAACTCAGAGACATGATCATATTTGCGCAGACCAAATATAAATCTAATACAGAAATTTTGAAGACGCTCAAGTTTATTAAGTTGGTCCTCGGTGAGATCGAGATAGCTGACGTCGGCATAATCAAGGATGGGGAGTAGGAGAGTTTGTGCAAGGGAAATTTTCGTGGCAATGGGGAGAAAACTGTGTAACCTCCACAAAGACCTAGCTGAGGCAAAGACCTTACGGCTAACTTCACGGAGCTGAGGACCCCAGGTGAAACACTTGTCCATATATAAGCCAAGATTTTTTACTGTATCACTGTATGGAACAGTGATACCATCACAGGAAACAGATGGAAGTTGATCCTGATCAAGTTTCGATATCATCCTGGGGCTACCGACAACAATGACTTGAGTCTTAGATGGATTGACCTTCAGTCCATAATCTTTACTCCATGAACATATATGTTGGATGTCAGAATTAATAGCTCCAATCGCATCAGTCATCTTGTCCAAGGATGCCCGAGTATAAATTTGCAGATCGTCAGCGTAAAGGTGGTAGGAGGAACGAAGATTATTGGTAATAGAATTAATAAAGACAGCGAAGAGCAAAGGAGATAAAACGCCGCCCTGAGGTACACCAGCAGATACTGAGCACCAAGAGGAAAAGCATTCCTCAAAGCAGATGCGTTGCTGGCGACCATACAGGTAACTACGAAACCAATCAACTGCTGTTGGAGATATGTTAAGAGAACGCATTATGCCAAGTAAGACATCAAAATCGACGGTGTTGAAGGCATTACTGAAGTCCAGCAATGCTAAGACTGTTACCTCGGTTTATTCTAGCATTAGGCTAGTAGCACTACGGTCTCATGACCGAAATGAAGCGATGAATTTGCTGTCGTATTTCGATTTGTAAGTTAGATTGCCAAAGCTCCAATAGCTCTTTTCTCCCTCTCACATTTTTCCTACCCATTTTATGGAAACCGGCATCGCACTTAGTATCCAACTTTATGTGTTTATGGATGGCGATAATTAATTATTTTAGATAGTTTAATTAACAGTGCCATTAAACATTCATAACAAAATATGAATACGATTACTTACTGGGTCGACGAATGGTAAAAAATATTGCGTGTTTAATTTATAACTACATTCTGCTACTTAATTATACCCTGCAGATAGCTACTCAGATTATTGCCAATACTAAAACATTTTCACCATGATTAACTAGCTCCCATTAATGAAAGACATTAGATAAAAGAGGCGAAATGAAATCTGTTTTAGATCGCTGCGTACGCTTTTTGCGTACAAAGTTCTTAATTGCTATTGGTATTTGATTGCAACATTTAAATTCTCGTTAATATTTATGGCTTCCGCCCTCAAAGTAAGAGGTTTTTTATTTACTTAATTAGGGATTGGTTTTTATCTTCAAATATCGCTAATTAGATGTCGGTTGTTATGAAATATTTAACCGCACGAAAAACTCTCGAGTAAATTATATAATATTTATAAACACATTACAAATTTAATTAAAAGCTTGATAATCTTATCACTTTAATCTTGAAAGCGTTTGTAAGGACTTGTATTTGATCATTTTAAATATCCCTAATAATTATTTGCTATTTTAGTGCTTCAATAAACAATAAAACATTCGATAGAATTACGCCATTTATTTATACACGTTTGAGTGTTCGGGCGCTGGAGTAGCAGACAGTCAAACTGATCGCGAGCATTGATTAACAACCTAACGCCCGAATACTCAAACGCCACTTAAATATTATGTTGCACTTAACTACGTAAGTCCCGCTTAAATGTACTGATTAAGTGGGACGTGGGTAGTTAAGTGCAACTTAATATTTGATTGGTGTTTGGGTATTCGAGCGTAAATACATTAATTAAAGATGCTATTCCGGTTTTGAAACAAAAAGCGTGGACGAAGGGATAAAGATTTCGGACTCTTCGGCTTTATCTCTGTATAATATATCCAAAGATACTTAATTTTTTCCCCCTAACTGTTGGAAATAAAATATTACACACGGTCTTGATGACAAAAATAATAATCATTCAACACATAGACATATAAATAGTAATTCTTAATAAACGAAATGTAAAGCGCGTCCAATAATTCTATACTAAACATGTTCTAAAAACTATATTTTTTTCATACCTTATCGTCGTTTAAATAACGCTCCTACGACAATATGTTCATGCTCCAAAGCGAACTGAAAATCACATCCCAATTAATACCTCTCAATTCAGAACTTGTGGCAGGTAATATTATTTTCTCACGTCCGCACAACATATCCAATCCACTCGGGACATGTGTACCGGCCCTGTCCGTAACATTAATGGAGCTTTTAATAGAAATGCTTTGTAGGTGCACCGGGTCAACCTTGCAGGCATGTCTCGGAGTGATCAATTAATAACCTGTAGAGTACAATGGAATGGCACTTGTGTAGTGGCATATGGGTCATTTAGGAGGCTGGCTAAACAGATCACGGTGCTTTTAAACTGGCATGACTTGACTATATTGACCATAATGCACCTTATGGCGAGTGCAATTCAATTATAGAATCTACATACATACATAAACACACGCCTTATCTTCACATTTCGCATTGTATGTTCCGTCCCATGATATGATAGGTGGCGAGCCTATCGCCATATCGGACACAAATTCCTGACTCCGGGCTGATAATGAATAGGAAAATCCAATTTCACTTAGCCCGACCCGGGCTTTGAACCCGAGACCTCAGCTTTGTAATCTTACCGTAGTACAACTACGCCACCGAAACATTCAGTTATAGAATCTATTGTTAAGAAATGCCTATTGGATGACGCAATATAACATACCGGTTGAAGTAATTGAACGCAGGCAGAACCCGAAACGCAACTTATTTTCGTGTGTCTCTGTAAGGAGATTTTTGCATCATTTACGGTGGATATGCTATCAGAATTGGCATGACAAAGTGACCACCACCAGTTAAATCTGCTAATAAGAACGATTAAGCAGATTTATATTGTGAAAATATTGTTTTAACTCACGTAAAGACCACAAAAATATGTGTAAAATCATAAGAAAACAATTAAGTAAATATTAGAATAAGCGCCTAACTCCGACTTTTCACCGCGTAGCGATAAATCGTTGTCGGCGCTTAGCCTTAACGATTCAAAAAAGGAAAGCTATAGTAACGGGTTAATTAAAACAACAAAAATAAATTAACATTACCTAAAGTCGCCGGCTAGACCAAACATGTCTTCAAATTAATTGCTGAGACTTTCTTTTATATTATGGTAATCAAATTAATGAAATTGAAAGAATGAACTTTGCCTATTTGGGGGCGGATGTTTGATGGTCAGACTTTTCTAGCCATTCATATACACATGTATTTTATGACGTAGTACGGCTTAATAATTAGGAGCATAAAGAAGTAGCATATAAATGCAAATGAGAGGATATTGTCATTTGTCTACTCGTCTACTAGGAGGGCTTGCGATAAGTATAACTCTGTGGAGCGCATTAAATTACACTCGTAAAGAGGAAACTTTATAGAGCGAACAATTGGTCATAGAGATAAATATGACAGACATAAACATGTACTACAGTGTTTTGAAGGAGTAAAGCATTATCTGTGAATGCAAAACATGCATTTGTTTCACTGTTGTATATTGGTGTAATCATAGAGGTTTAAATAAACAGCATGAAGTAAACTATAAGATATTAAAGAACTTGAAAAACTTCAAACGAGAATTTATAACCGTGCATTACATGACACAGTTTGTGATATTTGCAACATAAATAAGAAATAGGAATGCTCGTGCGAATATCCGGAATGTCAACAAGGTAATCGCGAAGCCGCGCCGACCTGATCGCCTATTGATGGAATGCAAATATACAAACTAGATTTCATGTCATACATTTGAAATTGTTGAGAAGCTGCATTTTGTTTCAAAGCAGAAATTTGATGCGTTTTTAACATTAACCTACTGGTTTCTTAGATTTACGCGAATGTTACACATTGAAATAAACCTAATTTTACGGATTTTATCGCGAATTGGTTATTTTTTATTTCTGTACTGTATCCGCCCGTAACCGCAACTGATTAACACGGGACGCTGCAACTGAGAGTTCGACTGAGAGGGTTAATTAATAGTCCATCACTCCGGCCTAGTGCGGGTTGACGGAAATCAAGTACAATCACAATTACAATTTAAACACTTGCGTATCAATAGGTCTTTAGAAATAAACAGGTGTACATTATTATTTTAGTAAAACTATGTATTTATTACCCAAATACGACGACCAGCAAAAAATTACAAAAAAAAATGTTAATTAATTTTGCGAAATTTTGAATTGCATTGTGTCTGAAGTCACTAATACTACCACCTGCCTTCGTTTTCGGTCGCGGTCTTGAGATACCCTGTATTTGTTAAGATCTCTCAGGCTACCTCACGATGTTCTTTCGCTTTTCAAATACGTGGTAAAAGGGTACACATACACAAACAAACAAAAGATATGTTTGAAATCTAATTCAAAAATATCTTGGAAACAGAATTTACAAATTTAAAAGAAAAATGTGATGAAACTATCAAAGCTTTCATGAACATACTGCATCAATATTTTGTCATACTATTTATTGTGTTATGAAATTCCGCTTTCAAGATGATATGATATTATGTGTTGTCCTTTGAAAATATTTTGAGAACAATAGTTTCATTTTTAGAACTAATATATTGCATGTCTAGAAATTTTACGTTGAAATTGGATGTAATCTAAACGTGACTTTATAATTTTAACAATATTTCATAAATTTTCGAAAGAGCAATTTCATTACGGACCCCGTAATATATTTTAATATAGAAGTTCTATTGTGAATTAATGTTTCACAGGCTTATACTCGTAGTATCTGATACTCGTTTTACTGACCAAATTAGATATTAAATTAAGCAAAATAAATTAAAAATTCTTCAACACATCCCTCAATGCAACAGTAATTTACTATAGCTATATTTAATTTAAATCACATGAACATTCTGAAGTATTGAATTAGTAAGTGGGCGTTCTATGTTTATATAGAAGCACTGCCCACTCCAAGCCCTAAACGTCCAACACTTATCGCGTCTATTTTTGTAAAGGATCTAAAACTGGCTCTTCCGCGTAATGGATACCGTTTAGTTGTTTTCTACTGGAGAGCACTCGCTTGTTGGGTAAATTAAATTTATCTCCGCTTCCTCGAACCTCGCTAGGTGGAAAAACTTATTAGTAATAGCATATTTGTAGGTATTCCTCCGAAGTTTGTTTGTATAATGGTATTGGAACGGAAGGTCAAAGAATGGAATACGCTTTTATTGTTGTATTATTTTAGGTGAAAGATCAAGGTTACTTGGACGAGAGTGATTGTGAAAATGGCTAGCTAAGAAATGAAAAAGAAATGAGTCATCAAATGAAAAATAATCAGTGTTGAAGATGAAGTGAAGTGAAGTGAAGTGAATACAGTGAAGCTTTAGAACAATATGCCTGTGCGTTTCTATCTTCTTCTTTAATCATTTACTCCTTGAGCGTGGAAATAGAAATTATTGAAAAGGTCAGAATAATTGTGTCAAATAGTGATAACTAATCCTGTGTATGGCGACGATGGCTTTATATGGACGGGCCGGTATTAACCATCAAATGCAGCTCAGTAACTTTGACGAGAAAATAAAAAAATAGACACATCGCCGGTCTTTATGAGTGCGCAGTGAAAAATATAAAATGTGGGGATTATTGGACCTCCGGCAATTTCAGCAAGCAAACAAAACGAGAAAGCAATACCTTTGCGTCATGTTGGCTTTCTGGCGAATTGTGAAGCCGTCGCGGTCGAACTGAATACAATCCAAACATGCAACTTTATTTACATGATCGTCGGATTCAAAGAGTGGTGAATTCGCAAATCAAAGCAAAAGTTAGAATGAAAAATAGATTCAAACTAACATTCTAAAATAGAATAGAAACGTATTTTGGTAAAATTGAAAACTTATTGTTCTATGTGCAAACAAAGCGAACTGTCCATGCGCAATTTTTTCGGCTTTGTTTCTGACTTTTATTCGCAAAAATATTAAAGTATTCGCGCGATAAATATGAATGTGCTCTATTTCACGCAGAAACCGATAGCATCCAATAATCGCCCCTAAAGCAAACAGCAAGAACACAAGCTAAATCCCTAACATCGCGTCGCAGTCAGCAAATAAAATACGAAATGAATGTCTCAATATAGTGGAAGCAACAGATTGCTCGAGCTAAGACTTGGAACTTATCCACCATACTTACTATCTTTCTTATTTTTGTGAAAGATATTTTCCGTTTTGTGGCCGAAGTAACACGTGTTTGTAAAACCAAATATGATGATTAGTGATGATTTATCTATGTGATTTAGAAACCTTTTAGTAGAAATAATTTCTCAATACCCCAATAACATAATTATTGAATTCCAAGATTGACTACTGTTTTTTACAAGCTAGGTGTATGCAATTAATTATGAATTTATTTTAATGAGAAAGGAAAGATCGTACAGACACCAAAACTCAGACTTCTTCACCAATATTAGAATAGTATATGTTTATTTGTGTTTATAGTCTCATTCAGCCTCGGTGGCGCAGTTGGTTAGACGCCGGCTTGGAAATGAGAGATCTCGGGTTCGATCCCCGCACCGAGACAAATATTTGTGAGGCTCACAAGTATTTGTCTCGGATCTGGGTGTTTGTGAGACCAAAAAGTCGCTCGTAGCTTCTGATACCCACGACACAAGACTTAATTAATCTTAATGTAGGGTCAGGACTATTTATATGAATGTTGGGTGTATTTATTTATTAAGTATAGCACATAAAAATACAGAGACCTAAGGTGAGAAGGCTATTTTGGTACAAATTACGACTAGGAAAATCGGCGGTTTAAACTTTAATCGCTAATGGCGATCTTTTCTAGAAAACCTTTAGATATACTGGAAGCAGTATATAGAATATTTGAGGTTAAGCAATATTAGAAGCCTACATATATATATATGGTATATATATCATGGTATATACTCAATTATAATAGTGATATGTTTATAGAAAGATATAACTCAATTTACAGGCTCCCACAGTGTTATAAACGTGCATTTGTAAATGCAAAGCTGGCCTACAAGAATACGGGACACAGTTTAAATGTATTGGACAATAAACAGAGACAGCGCCGGGCGGAGCTCTGCATCACTTACAATGGGGAAGCGGGTGTAACTTTCAATAATGGGTATTGCATTCATATACAAAAGCATTATACGTTTGAATTTCAGTTTATTAAGGCGCTATTACTTTTAAGACCCTAGCCTATATACCTATTTACTAGTAATTGCATTAGAAGAGGTTTTTGGGCTAAATTAGTCATGGTTATACGTGAAAATATTTTTGAACTTTGGCCTACTGTAGAATGCTCCCGTATGAATGTTGTGTTAACAAATACAAATTAAACGCAGACCAATTTAAATGCCTGGACAAATTATTATAAAGGATTTAACAAATATTTGTCTTTCCGACACTCAAACTCGGGCACAGAAATTTAAATATTATACATAATAAAACATTACAATGGCAGGGCGTGATATAGAAATAAATTTTAAAAATCTTGGCATTATATTAAAGTCTCAAACGTGATTACGTCATAATAGTTTACGCACTTTTCAATCTGCAATTGCTTGCTCTGAGTGTTTTAGGCTGAAAAATGTTTATTATCTACTGTAAAACCATGTAGAACTTACATTGCAAATTGTGTTTACCGTTTGTTAAAATTATAAGTAAGGCTGTACTGTACTGTACTTTATCAGCCTTTATACGTTTCACTGCAGGGCAGAGGCCTCCTCTTCAATCGATAGTGCGATTGAAAGGGGTTAGGCCATATATTCCACCATGCTGGCTTAGTGCGGGTTGGCGGACTTTACATATCATAGGAGTTCTCGCAAATCCCTATGGTATGCAGGTTTCCTGTAATATGGGTAAAATGTTATGCGACGACCACATGCAAGTATGCGATAGAGGTAAGGAGAAGGAAGCAGTTTTCAATGAGGAAGTCACCGATGTTTATAAAACAATAGTTAACCAGAAACATTTCAAGTGAAAAAAATATTAGTTCTCCCAATGTGATGGGCTCGCAACATGTCCTTGATTGTGGATACAGGGTTGTGGATATACATTGGTGGCAGTGATTACTTACCATCGGGTGACCTGTTTGCTCGTTTGCCATAAAAAATAAACCAATGCAAAAAAAAGAAAACTTTTTCCGCCTACTCTAACCTAAATGTATCTCCAGTACTTAAACACGGAAACCACATAAAGAGTAGGAAGGTGTTAGCTATTGGGACGAACGAAACCGATTTAAAAGCACCATAATCGATCCCATAAAACTGCGATGAGCTGACCCGAGCTCTCCTCAACCTATTTTTACGGCCACTCGTTTATCTTTACAAAATGTGGAATGACAGTTCTGTTGGAAGTGGGAACAGGTTTTATGGGCCCACGGCGATTTATTAACCGGGTTGTACTAGTTTTATGAGGGAATAAGTGTTGTATGCGGCTTTGCCTGTGGGATGCATGAAATAGGTATATTTCAATTACTTATAATGAATGACTTTTAATCGACTTTCTTTGTTTGCATGCGTATGTTAAGTTTATTTATATTCTTTATTGTACACTACAGAAGCTTGACAAAAGAAATATTAAATTAGATAGCAGTACAAAAGGCGGTCGTATCGCTCGAAGCAATCTCTTACCGACTACCTTGGGATGGAAATAAGAGAAGGATAAAAGAGAGGGCAGTCAAAAGTGTACCAACAGCTTGACTGATAAAAAAATACTAATAATAAGTGGCTTAAAAAAAACAGTAAATTATTTTTTTTTTATTTTTTTTATAGCGGCCCGCCTGATGGTAAGCGGCTACCGCTGCCCAGAGAACTTCGCAGTGCCAGGGGTCCAGCACAACAAAATCGCTGCCTACCTTAAGGAGAAAAAATAATAACTAAAAAAATAATAACAATAAAAAGATTTTGTATCTCGAGAAATTTTTAGATGTTGAATAAACGTATCCATTCTTATATAAAACGTAGATCAAATAAAATGCATATACCTAATTAAAAACTGTTTATATTATTTACTATAAATAAATAGCCGTCAAAAACACAAAATTACTACAAATAAAACAAACAACACTAATAACCCTTCCGCGGTATGTTGCAAATGACCCTACAAACGAGTCTACATTAGGGACCAATTAAAAAAGGATAGAGGGATGACTTAATCCAGAAGTAAACGATAGATATATAGCCTGGTAGTCCTGGAAATGGACCGGCCACTAAGGTTTAATTTCGGAGAAGTTTACGTATAACTGTGGATTTTGCTGAAGAGTATCCGTAACATGCCTACAGCAAATATTACTTAGCATCTTAATGAAATATCGTGTGATATTTTGTAATATTTCACGTCTTGATTAGACGTTGCAAAGTATTCTTTGAGTGGAGCCATATTGCGTCTGATAATAGATTTATTGAAATAAGAAAATTATTAAAAAAAATTGAATATTTGACATAAGTGTAACGTAGAAAATATTTTTTAAGGTTTTTGTCACATATGTAATAACCCAAATAAGAAAAATCAAAATAGTTAAAACATTTTGTAGAATTCATTGCGGTAACATAAACTTATAATAAACTTAAATGATAACTTAATTGAAAGTAAAATGTGGATTATAGACTGTAATATTTTCGTTTAAATGCGGGATTAAAATTTATCGTAGAACTTATGCCTAAATATAACCAACAGGTGATTTGCAGATGGGATCCGACAGGCTAACATCTGAGGCCGATGGATTACATTTCACTGGTAAATTTATTATCAAGCTGTCAATAGGGGAAATATATAGCGCTGGCTTAATTTATTCCACTCTAGAAGTGACAAACGGAAACGGCACATTCGGATGGAAATTCGTCTGCACCAACCATGAATTTTCAAAGTTCCCCTTGAATTATAGGTGCTACCCATACTTTATAAAAGAGAGGTACGTGGAATCTGAGGAGTCCGGGTCCATAAGAATGGCGATAGTAGAATATCGAGGAATTTCGGTATCCTGTGAGGTCTTTATAATCCTGCTCTAGACGGTTCATTCATGATGTAGTCCAGAACGGCTTCTTAGCCGTTCTTGACCTTCGCGTACAATATGTGGCCACTTCTTACAAATCATTGGCATGTACTCATGAACTCCACTCTGCTTGATTCTTCTACAGATTGTACATACGTTTATTACCCCTTCAATAATATATAGTTATAATTACCAATACATACATGTTCACACACGCAAAGCAACAAAGGAAATTACTGTAATTTCACTATTAATGGAATCCATTAATTAATAAAAGCATCTTGCATAAACCCACCATATAAGAGATTATACGGAGTTAAACACAACGCCCGCATCGGCCAACATTATAATCCGAGCAAATATTTTAATGCTTTAATGAATACGTAAACAAAGGCAGCCCTGTACAAATTTTATGTGAAAAAAGAACGTAAAAATTAACTTTTTTGATATCAATTTCAGAATCTCCGTGTGAATAATCGTTAGGGTTGCGCCGAGCGGGTTTATTGAAACAACCGTGTTGTTAACACCATAAAAGCGGTGAGTGGCTGCGAAAATATGGCTTTGTCGCCTTAGTCGGAACAGATTATGTTTCCGCATGACATACGATAAAGATTAGTAAGTGCATGGTGACCTGTTGGTGAGCAAACGCGGCTGCCTACATGTTCATGTTAGTCGCAGGTTTGAATCCCAGGGCACACCTCTAACTTTTCGGAGTCGTCTGTCTATTTATGTGAATCACCACGCACTATAACGGTAGAGGAAAACATCGTGAAAAAACCTGCATACCACAGCGATTTGGAAGAATTTCTATGGTATGTAAAGTCCGCCAACCCGCACTAGGCCAGCGTGGTGGACTATATGGCCTAACCACTCTCAATCGTACCCTAGATTGAAGTCTCTTTAGGAACATTCAGCGATGGAATTCATGTGGCTGAAGAGAGAAGAAGACAAACAGTGTGTTGAAGAAATGTTGTAAGATAATTCTAGTTACATAATCGAAGTATTCAGCACTGAACCTCCTATGTTTGATAATAACAAAGTCAATTCAAACTTAGCAGATGAAATAATGTAATCTCTTATCATTCTTTAATTTCACTTACTCTTTTTTTTAAACGTTAACACCAAAGCTCAGTATTTGCACGAATTAATTTATATTTGCAAGTATGGCGAAAATAAAAGGTTTGAGCGGTGCACTTCGATTTAAAAGGTTGTAGTAATTACAGTAAAAGGTGAGAGGTGTTCTAACAGTCGCCCCAGTTGGGAATTTGCATGTAAATGAGCACCAGTGATTGCGTTACCTAGACCGCGATACCGCAACCTCTCATTATCGCTCCTTCGACATTAACGTTCGAGATTTATTTATTTTTAATATGCCATAAAAATCAAAATAATTTATATAACAGTATTATAAGGTAAAGTAAGTGATAATAATTACGTCGGTTTAGTACTCGAACCGTGATTAACATTCCGTCCGACGCGCAGGAGCAAAAGTAATCTGGTAGCGTTTTATAGAAAAGAGTGAAATTGTAACCTGTATATTATTTTTTATTGGATTTCTATTACGGTAATAGGTAATAGTATTACCTAAAAGATTATAGGAGTCTATATTATAAAAACAAAATAAGTTATAAACTCTATTTGATAAACTTTACACGTACAGTTAACAATCGACGCGCACACGGGTAATTAAAAGAGCGCACGCGCAGAATTCTGGCATCAAGTTCCCGCGGTCACTGAAATTCGTCACGATCGGGACGTCAACCGAACAAACGGCGTGAGCTCATTGGGGGGTGGCCACAATTAACTGCGGCACATTAGTTGTCGCTACGGATAACTGTAATAAATTGTTTACATCGATTTTGTTTTCCGAAGGTCATAGTCAATTTCTTTAACATTTTATTAATGATAAAAAAATGTCATAACGTCCCTAATATCTGACTACACAATTTCACGAAACATAAATAAAATTGACAAAAACCTTTCACCATCTAGCGACATTATATCGAACGCTTTTAGAATAGCAGTATCGATGTCAGACCGAGCCCTCGATCAGTAAATGCTTATTGAATTAAAACGAAAGTCAACATTGTACTCCACCAGAATAAACTTGCTTAGTTTGTTTAAACACGACTTTATTGATTTTCACTGTTTAATTTTGGATTGGCGAAATATTTTAACGAGAAACCATTTGCTTACTACAGAACATTACTGCTTTAAGATTTAAGTTGTTAAGTAGACAGTTTAAGAAAAGTATATGTCGTTCCAATTTATTTAAATTTTATTTTGTATGACGAAACATTAAAGATATAAAATGTTTTGCTTATTATCAATCATAGGTTCAATACGTCTCAAGAACTTAGCGTCGGTTTAGTGTTTAAAAATGGACTAGAAAAAGCAAAATAGGGAATTTTATAATGCTACCTATATATTGAAGACTGAATTTACGTCTTAAATTCAAATAAATAAACTCAACATACTTACACACAGTCCTACCCGTCTCTCCACAGTAAATATAAAAACTAGTAATTCTTGCTTCGTGGTGTCAGACAATGCGAAAGAAATAGTATTAAGTCTTAAAATACAATAAGAATAAAATCGAAACAAATATTTGTGGGAAAACATTTTTCTCGATGCGGGTACCGGACCTGAGGCCTTTCGGTTCACAGCCGGCTCTTAATTAACTTCATCACCGTCATTGTCGGTATATATTTGAGCTTATTGCCACTTCAAATTCCAGTCCTGGATATAACTCACATAAACTTTGACAGACCGAACTCCGATAAAATAGATTTTCCAAACTAAGATTCGATGCAAGGACTTTAAGTCCTCAGTCTCAGCATGCTGCCACCAAACCCATAACAAGACAATGCATAGTAGTTAACAAGCAATTCGTATGTTAAATTATACCTGGTATTCAAAAACCCAAAAATGTATAAAGTTTTTAAATTAAATCCACATAGTTACCCGACATAATCACAACAAAATATCAAGCACCCTGTAGAAATATACAAAGAGAACGAGGCCTACTTTAAGTGGGATGTAAATAGGTAAGGATTAATATTAATAACCGCTCGGGTGAAAGCCTAAAAGTCCACAATGGGATTCAAGCCGAAACTTTGAGCACAATTCCACCCTTTACATTTTCAAGGGGCTGAACTGAATGGTTATGAAAATTAATTTACATTTTCTTTGGAAGCGGTCAGCGCTAGTTTCCTAATGCGTTAGGTTAAATTACAATAAGGCTGTTTTGAATAACGGTTATAGTAGTTGGGTTTAATGAAATTGCCATTGACAACAGTTGCCCGGGACTCTTAATTTTACATCTAGCATGAGGATAATCTAGGGAAGGAGCATACATTGGAACGGAAATAATTTCAGAGAACAAAATAGGTGGCAGAGGTGACACTTCTGTAAATCCCCTAGAATATAGTATACATGCGAGAACATATTATTGTCTACGTATGTAATCTATACTTATGTCATAAATGTGAAATTGTTTTTGTCGTTGTTTCAGGCACCAACATAGTTTTTAAACAAAGGTCACGAGGGATATACTTCAACCCAGAAAATACACACTGCATGTGTGGCACAACTAATGTTACACTCTTTTGTTATATACCTTTTATATCTAAAAAATATTTATGTAAATATGTTAAAGTTCTGTTTGATCTACATCAAAGACTAATACGTTCAAAGGCCAAGATATACTCTTAAATAAATTAACTAGTTCCACATAAACAGACAGTACTTTGTCGAAGTCCGACGATGCGAAAAGAATTGCTTGTTATAGAAGTAAATAATCCGGTGAAAATTCAGACGAGAGTTCTTCGGAATTTGCGAATTGTTTAAAACTCAGAATTCGCGTTAAAGTTTGAAGCAGACCGATTTGGGGAAGTTCAGGTCCGAGAGTTGGGTTAAGGATAACTTCCATTGACTTCAAACAATATAAGACCGGAGGCGTTAAGTGTTAAGTTATGGATAACTATCTTGACAACTTTTCAATTTAATTAGAGTTTATATGTGAGTGGTGACTTGTACCACTATCGTTGGTCGTTAAAGCTACAATACCATTGGATAGATAAGGATGGTACAACAGTCCCAAAGGAATCCGACATGAAGTAACATCTTTGTCGTTGTGTTTCATTCTGTGAGTGAAATGATCGGAGATGTTAAATACCTGTTGAAAATATATTCGTATTATATAAGTATTATAGTAAAATCTCTCGTAGTTTCTGATACCCACGACACATGACTCGATCTTAGTGTGGGTTCAGGACTATGTATGTGACTGTTGGGTGTATGGCAGATAGCGATCACCTTATATGATGAAAACCTGTCACGATAACAGCTGATTTGCCTGGTATGTGTCTCGGGGAGAGGTGACAATCCCCCATCGAAGGATACTCTGCGTGGACTACTTCTTAATTAAATTATTTTAAAGCAAGAAAAATTATAGTGTTAACATCACTGTAACTAGATACTGGAATAATAAAACTCAAACAGAATATCCTACTTATATTTATTATACCATAGGTCTGTCCTTCGAAGTCAACTACTTAGATAAAGTTGTCTGTTTATGAAAATCATCACTTGACCTATTTTCCCTGAAAGCATGACTTTCTTTATTTCCAATTATATTCGTCTTTACAAAGATTCGTGTCATACGTGAGATTTCATGTCGAGTCATACCGAAAATTAGATTTGGAAAAATGTTTCTAACGTCATCGTAGATACGTGTGATAAAAAATACGAGTTTATTCGTTTAGGTGACATAAAAGACAATTTTGTAGGTTATGAAGCAAAACAGACACCTCGGTAGAATTTATAACAAAAGCAACATCATCATCATCATAAGCCCGTTGCAGTCTTCTGGCGTTCCTTGGGAGAGGCCTATGTCCAGCAGTGGACTGCAACGGGCTGATGAAAAGCAACATATTCAGTTAATAATATTTTTTACAAATTAACTATGATATCCCTGATGATGATTCCAGTTCCATCCCGATACAATATCCATCAGTGAAAAGCAATTATATTTTGTTAGCAATATTTTGCAGTTAGAAACCAGGTAGACAGAGAAACAACCCGAAACGACATACATTTGCCAGGGTCGTTACGGCATGTTTTTGTCTACGTGCTTACTATATGAGCTTACACAAACATAGTTCTACAAGCAAATATATTAATATATTTTCCTATTTTAAAACTAATAAATCTTACAAGACAGTCTCAGATATTTTTACTTTTATTTTATTTGAGTTTAAAGCTGTCTAATAAAAATATTTAATAAAAAAAATCTCAGTTCACTTCATAAACTGAATATAAGCTAATAAACGTATCTATTTACGGCACTCTTAATCGAAAACAATGCCTCTGTTCATAGCAACTAGCTCTCAACAGATAATTGAATCAACCATTAAATGTTGCATTACTATTTCAGCAGCAACGAGCCACAGATGCCAATTAAGCCATTGTTTCACTATAACAGAATATTTCAAATTGAAACTCAACAGCAACAAGGCTCTGACGTTAAACGTAATTCGTGATGAGACATTTTATGGTATGCTGCGTGCAATAGAATTTTGTTTTATTGTGAGGCCTACAAATATTTGTCTCGGGTCTGGGTGTTTGTGAGACCAAAAAGTCTCCCGTAGTTTCTAATACCCACGACACAAGACATAATTATTGATCTTAATATGGTGTCAGGACTATGTATGTGACTGGTGGGTGTATTTATTTCGAACATTATTACGATAAAATTATCTTGGTTTGCTTCAATTATTAAGTTGGTGAAGACGCCGACTGTACAACGAGTGACCGCGATCTCTATGCATGCACTAAGACAAGCGGTTTTATGATCCACTCATATCCATCGATCCACAAAAACGATGATTTTGCTTGAAATAAAATTAATTTTTACGGATTTTATCGCAATTTAGATATTTTTTTACATTTTTAACTTCCCGACGTTTCGATTGCTTTCCAGCTTTCTGTAACAACTGTAACAATTTAACTGAAATTAGTTAGTTTTATTTCAATGTGTAACATTCGCGTAAATCTAAGAAAACATGATGATTTTGCTTTAAAATTTTCAGTCAATGTAATTTTCCCAACAATGTACAATTAAAAAAGCATCATTAGAGCTCATACAAATTACGCTCCTCCCGTTTCAAAACGCGCATGTGATTCAGTTTGGAGAATAATTATTACGCTTCGCATCGAACTCTAATGCTAATCGGCCGGCGAAGCTTGATATTATGCAACCAACGATTATGTTAGCACCGTACAACCACTAATTGACTTTCCTCGCTAGCGTTGAAAATTGGGATTTACCGGGTGAATTTACGTAGGAAAATCTGCGAGTATAAACGCTTGGCCGAGGTTTAAGCTCGATATTTAAATGTTGGTGGTTTTTTTTGTGGAGTGGAGGTGGGCAGGGCACTTGGCTCGAGGAGGCGATAATCGATGCACTAAGGCAGTAACGGAATGGTGGTCTGGAGAGGCCAAGAGAAAAGTAGGCAGACCACCTGCTAGATAGCGTGATGACATCGTTGGCAAAGTGCAATAAAGAGGAGGCGTATGTCCAGCTGTGGGAAAATACGGGCTGAAATGATGATGATGATGATGGTTTGAGTTGCAATAATTTTATTGGATAACATATAATAAATAAATGCAAGAGCCACACCTGGTCCTTATCAAGATATATCTCTAGGTCTATATCAAGATACAAGTCTTGATTCGTGAGAATCGGAACTATGAGAAATTATTTACAGCACCCGGACTAAAGAAAATGGTAGCCATCACAGACATTTATATCGGTACGGGATTGCGGCTCGCGGTCTCTCGTTACAAATCCGCTTCTTAACCAATTATCCCAAGGAAGCTGTCAATGCCTAATTTCTTTATTCTTGTAAATATATTGTGAAGTCTAAGGGATACGTTTGTTGGAGACCTTGTGGTACGATAATGGACCGTCTAAAATATTTTAAACTTAGCTCGTTGCAAGATCGCAGGGTTATGTTGGATATGATGTTTTTGCTTAACTTGATGAATGGCGAGATGGATTGTTCGCGAATTATGAGTAAATTTTCTATTAATATTCCCGTAAAAAATCCCAGACTCAATAAATATGGTCCCTTTTACATTCGCCACTCATTTACTAACTTAGGTTCAAACTGTCCCGTAAATAGAATCTCGAGAACCTATAATAAATTCCATAGGTGCAATAATCTTGATATCGACATCTTTTCTCAAAGCAGAACCAAATTCCGAGCAAATGTTTTAAAATACAAATCTTCCAATTTGGGTGCATTTTAGGATTGAATTAATTAATAAATGTTCTTTCTACGAATTAATAAGATTTATACTATCAATTGCCTCATTTAATTTGTTTTATTTCTGTATTTTCATTTGTTCAATTTTAGGTTAATTATTTAATTTAATTTTGTTTTATCTTATGTTTGATTTGGTTAAAAATGTATATTTTTTTATTATTTTTATTATTTGAATGTGTAATTTGAGTTATTATTTATTTTTTAATGTGAATAACTTTTTGATGTTGTATTATTATTTATTTGAATGTTTGATCTCAGTTGTTTGTGATTTGATTTTGCATAATTTACAAAAAAAGTAGTAATTCATGTTATTAAGTTCATTTAAGTAGGAAATTATTTGATTTGCTTTATAATTGATAAATGTAACTCCAAACGTCATACGCATGCCGTGGTCGCCTATAATTGTAACGGTATTTAGCAAGTGTTTTAATTATTGCTTTGTTAATAGTTTAAATACACGTTATGTTGGTGTACCTAATAAAAAAAAAAAACTTTCCCGCCCACCTCAAGTTTAAGTGACCACCGTACACAGAGAGGAAAACCCATCAAATTGACCCACAGAAGAATATTAAGTTTGGGTTCAGCTTAAACCGGGTGATATAGACATATGGTATTTATGTTAACCCACATGTTTCTCATCACCCCAGGTGACATAGTGCATATTTTGATAAAAATTCGAGATGAATTTTTGAGCTTCACGATTTTTGGCCACTCCGTATAGATACGAGTATTTTCACCGTTTAGCTGAACTTCGGTTCGGTTCAGACATTTTTTTTTCAAACTTCATCATCAGCGCGTTGCAGTCCACTGCTGGACGTAGGCTTCTTCCAAGGTAAGCCATAGAACCCGGGCTGCTGCTTTACGCATCCAGTCGCTGCCCTTTTCAAACTTTGTACAATGTTATCTGAGGTGGTAATAACTTGTGGTTTAAATTATATATCATATGCCAATATCAATCAAAGTGTCAGCTAACAGAGAGATATAATAATTTCTCATTAATTGACGCTGTATTCCTTTTGGAGAATGTGTTTGTCATCAGTTAGATTGAGGTCGCTTTTTCGTTTAGTATTAAATGTAATGTTAATATGTTTCATCATGTTTTATATTATAATCATGCTTGCATTAACGGCATAATTCCATTCCGGGAAATTGAGCTGTGTTATAAATATAGTTATTTGCTTTTACTGGAAATCAAAACATTAATTTACATTAATTGGAAAACAAACTTTGATGATATTTACATTACTTGGAAAATAAATGATGAATATTTTTCCCAGAATGACGTCAGGCTATCGACTAGGCGAAATACTGTGACCCAATTCCTTTCAGCGAATATGAATAAATAAAAAATATAAATTGCAGGGGGTGTTGGAATGTGCTCAAAATAGTTTAACTTAGATATTGTATGTTGTCTATTTATTGTCTTTGTTTGTGTAGTTATTTCTTGTTTTTAAAAAATATATTTTACTTCCGTTTTCACAACTCAACACATGGCACGTTTCATTTAATTATCCAAAGTACACACACATAAAACCAACTAAAGAAGAACCATTAATAAATACACTTTAATGTTAAACAATAACAAATTAAGTGCACAACTAAACGTTAATGTAACCACATAGATGTCTCTCTACAGCCGAAAGTTGGGTTAATTCAAACAGAAATTACACAATACAGCAAGCATTTATTCTAATGGCGCAGCGTAATGCAGCATCGTGCAATAATTAAATTACATTAACAGCGGCAAGCTCTCTGGCAAAATCAATTTCTGTAATAGCCAAAATGGTTGTGATTGTGGTTTCGGTAAACGTTATGGGCGTGGGTGAACCAGCCACAATATTATGTGGTACGGTAAATTAATATTTGTTTAGGTGAATATTTTATATTACTAATATACAGCCTAAGTGGCGCAGAAACGAGATGCCGCGGGTTCGATCTCGCACCGAGACAAATTGTGTGAACCACATTGTGCCGGGTCTGGGTGTTTGTGAGACCAAAAAGTCTGATACCCACGACACAAGGCTCGATCTTAGTGTAGGGTCAGGACTATGTATGTGACTGTTGGGTGTATTTATTTATTTCTGTCTGTTTTATGAACTATTTTGCATAAGACCTATAAAATGTGACTTAGAGATGAAGATAGTGAGAGGCCCGAATCTACTACATGAACTTTTATGGGTTGGTAGACATTCCATATTTTCAAAATTTTTGTAAAATATTTTTTAATATTAAGTAAATTTTTATACCAGACTAAATTTCTTATCGAGGTAGAAAAAAATTGTGAAGATGCATTTACAATATGACAATCATATTATGGGACATCAGCGGAGAACAATAACCAAAATCAATTTAATAACTAAGCGAATATATCCATACACATGTTAAAATAATACAAACCTCATAAAATATGAACCCACTTGTACAATACGACCAGAAATATTACAAACAAAACACGTGTTTTCAATAAAAGGCAGCGGAAGGATCAACAAGTCCACTCAAATTTCACCAACGGGCAAAGTAAACTAGTGTTTGCTCCATTATTTGGGTTAAAAGGTAACGGACAAACAAAATGAATGCAGACCGCGTGGCCATTTTAGTTTATACAATGTTAGGTTAAAGAATGTTCATAGATTTCTTGCATAAAAAAATATATTTTTGACAGCCTCCGTGGCGCAGTTGGTTAGACGCCGGCTGTGAAACGACAGGCCGTGGGTTCGATCCCCGCACCAAGAGAAATGTTTGTACGGCCAACAAAAATTTGTCTCGGGTCTGGGTGTTTGTGAGACCTAAAAGTCTCTCGCAGTTCCTGATACTCACGACACAAGACTTATTTATCTTAATGTGGGGTCTAGACTATGTATGTGACTGTTGGGTGTATTTATTTAGTTATTAATTTATTTATTAGATATAATAATTATTGGAATCGTCTTACTAGCCTTGTGGCAGAGTAAGTATATGGCTGTGAATCTTGGGGACCTGGATTCCAGCCCTAGGCCGGGAAATCCAAATTATGTGAGTTATTATTTAGAAAACTTTCAAATTGGTTCCCTAACTGTAACTTGACCCGGCATGCCACTTTTTCCCACATTTGGGCTGGAAAAAAGCTCGGTAAGACTTGGATGGCAGTTTTGTTATCTCTATCTACCCCTTCCGGATTATAGTCGTAAGTATATTTGTAATATTTGGGAAACAAAACTTTGTAACTTTTCCTAAGCAACTAAATAAACATAACATTTATTATATTTCAATAAAGAGTAAACTTCACATGGAATTGTAATTTGCAAGATAATCCCCGGCCGAAATTAGTTTACTATTCTCAAGTTATTCAAACAGGCTGTACATTCTCAGGCGGCGGCCACATCAAAAGAAACCAAAACTTCACTGTTCCAACTCCACCTCACCCTTTTACATGAGCCAAATTATATTAGCTAAGGGAGCGTGAAAACATACCTTACATTATAAGGGCTTATGCATAGTGGTTTTAGAATAATTTGTTTATGTGTGAAAAGGCATATCACTTTGGACTTTTAGAATTGATGTGTGTATTCTTGGTAAATTTTTGTTCATTTTAATGGTAAATGAATAAATTGTTAGAAAACCTGCGTATATTTATACAAAATAAATAATTTAACTTAAAGTCAGATTAAGATCTATCAAGTCTTATGTCGTGAGTATCAAAGACCACGGGAGACTTGTCGGTCTCATAATCACCAAAAGGCAAAATGAATATTTATGGACCGCACAAACATGAAATGACTTCGTACAGGAATCGCAACCGCGGCGTCTTGTTAGAAAGCCGGCGTTTAACCAACTGCACCATGGAGGCTTTCATTACAAAAACGTTTCTTTTTTTTTTATAAATAAATGGATTGTGGTCTATCACATCGTACGGGCGGGACATACAAGGTGAAATGTGGTTGTACCTCTGTTTACCTCTTCTGGGAAAAAGGCGTGAGTGTATGTGATGTGATGTGTTTAACCAAATGCACCACGGATGCTATCATAAAAGGTACCTAGCCATTGTTAACAGATATAGGGAAATAAAGACGCTATTTGTATCCCATTATGCATACATCCTAATAGCAACACAGCTGCGGGTCTGTGTGGTTACATTTACATTCGTGAGCGCACCGCAACGTATGACGTCACGGACCGTCTTCAGGTAAAAGGGAAAGGGCGTGCTTAAAAATTAATTTTCCCAAAAACACTGAGTTACAGGCTACTTGAATTATACTTGTGTTGACTTGGGATTTATGCGCCTTGATGGCATAGTATGTGGCCTTTGACAGCCTCCGTGGCGCATTTGGTTAGACGCCGGCTATGAAACGAGAGGCCGCGTGTTCGATCCCCGCACCGAGAGAAATGTTGGTGTGGCCCACAAATATTTCTTCCGGGTCTGGGTGTTTGTGAGACCGAAAAGTCTCTCGTAGTTCTGATTGCTGCGACACAAGACTTAATTGATCTTAATGTGGGGTCAGGACTGTGTGTATGACTGTTGGGTGTATTTATTATAATAGCACGTGTGGGTTGTAAACGGGAAGGTTTTGGGTTTGATTTTTTTATTTATTAATTATTATTATTCATTAAAATAATTTCTCAATAGCAATACACGTAAAAATGTAACAAAATATCTCAAAGAAAATAATCAGCGTGTTTCTTCAGGTACAGGAATTCACAACAAGCTCAAAAATACACTCTCACTTCTTTTGAGATACTCACAACTTTTTTGAACAATACACTTTTTGGCACTGGCATAAAGACTATAATGCTAACTGATTGTTAGTGCAATGTAGACCAGATAGTGTTCGCCGACGAGAGATCATCTTTCGATCTGCTTCAAAATTGCCATACAAAGGTTGTACTCGAGATTCCACACACTTGCATGTTGCCAGTACAGTGGTCGCTATTCAAATTTCAAGCAGATAGGGTATCTTGATATCAGCAATATGTGTAAGTTTTTCCAATTTTCAGTCTTACTAGAAATACAATTCTTTGAATACATTTTCAAGAATAAGAAAAAGACAAGAAGAGTCTTAATGTTAGCAATGTGGCCCTTTGTTTATAAATAAGGAACCATATGTCAACATTTTATGCCTGGCACACAATATTCCGAGTCAATGCTGTAAAACATACTGAACAAAGTCACTAAAGAATCAGGTTGATTGTTAGATTTGATTTATTAATATTGCAAAAATAACGAGCGAAATCGAAATGAGTGGACGACAAAATATGAAAAGCCGGACAGCCGCCATAAGAAAGTACACGCTAAAGAGAAACATGATTATGAATTCTCTGTGGTGGATGCTAAGTAATTTTTTTTAAATATGCTTCAAAAGGTACTTTTATTTTTCTTTTTTACAATTTAATTATTACCAAGACATAACGTCACGACATAATAAAATTACCTTTACATTTAATAATATAACAATCTATAAATACACATATCTTATTATGTGCGTAGGTTCGGATTCAATTTACGTTATATTAAAAAACACACGATAAGAGAGTAATTTATATGCAAATAAAATTGCTCGGCCCTTTCACTAGATGGTTGTCGCATTATTACGTCACAGCATAAGTTACCATTAAACATCATACGAAAAACGTGAAGTGTAATAAAAAACGCATTCATACAAATCGTTATATTAAAAATATTGCAAATATATTTTCGCTTCACCTGTGAAAAAGAACTTTCTTTATCTGTAAGCGGATATCACCAAGAATACATTAACCAAATCAAATTTTTAAACTGACTGCCTCGGTGGCGTAGTTGTATTACGGTACGGTTACAAAGCTGAGGTCTCGGGTTCGAGTCCCGGGTCGGGCAAAGTGATATTGGATTTTTCTATTCATTATCAGTCCGGAGTCAGGAATTTGTGTCCGATACGGCGATAGGCTCGCCCCTTATCACATCGTGGGACGGAACATACAAGGCGAAATGTGGGTGTCCTAGTGGCACCTCTGCCTACCCCTTCGGGGATAAAGGCGTGAGTTTATGTATGTATGTATGTAAATATTTAAACAATGATATATTTTAATAATCCTGATTTCCCTCCCATAGTTCATGTTCCTGCATAGGGTACGGCTCATATCAAGGTAACCAACCATACTTGTATAATTTCAACTTGTTACACATGTTCGACGAGGCATATTATCTCTTACCGTTTATCACCCAACAATAAACATACAACACCCAATAATAACATTGTAATGTTTATCTATTTTCTTTTCTGCTTGTCAACACTTGTAATAAATTTCACATTGTTAATCTCTATGCGACCTCGTGTCTGCTGTTATTTTATTTTGTTAGTTTCATACCTTTTTTTTTCATTATGGCAGCACAACGCCACTTTTTTTTCTTAGTAATTTGTGAATAGCGTTTATGATTATACATATACTTAGTTCTTAAGTTTTACCTGTATTCATCTTACTTATGTGTTTAATTGTTTTTTACTCCAATAAAAAAAAAACAATGACGTCACGTCGTCCTTAGTCGTACGATTATTAAAAGCGTCCGTTAAGTTGGTACAGATATAAGCCAGATATGAAATGACCTACAAATATAAAATTCCAGACCCCTCCAACTGTTGTAAGACAAAAAAACCTCTCGTATTTTTTTTATATCCATGATAATAGACTTAATTAATTTTAACGTTAGGCCAGTTCTCTATGTGTGGGGTTGTTGGTAGTATTCATAAAAAATTATAATCAGCAAACAATGCCACAATAAATATTATCGAGAAAATAAAGCACATTAAAACAACTGACATATTAAAAATAAACTCCACATTTAGCGAGTAAACGAATAACTTCCCTTGAAATTTCGAAACCTAATATAACAGAAACAATCTTTGAACAAAGGTCTACTCGGATAAGCTTGGCCCAATACCAGTATATTACATAAATATCTCTTTTTCTTTGTTTTGTGTCGCGTATATTTTACATGTAAACTATTTACAACGACGTATTGTGTTATCAAATGAAATACCTCAAGAGCGACACAAATATAAACGTGAATAAATGTACGTTGTATTTGAGAGCAATGTAATTAGTATTACAGTTTCATCCCTTTGTTTAACTCTTAAGATAACGGCGCGGTGTTTTGTACATTTGCACATTAAGACTTTTTCTGTTTTATTCATAGTACAAGCTCTTTCATTAAAATAATTTGTTGTCTATTATTTTTTGTTTATACAGTATTTTCCTTTGTAATTATGTTTTAACGTTTTATCCTTGGTTTTCTGTATTATTTTACTTACTTAATAATTAATATTTTGAATAGTCATTGGATTGGGGTTTTATTTTGATTCTTTTTAAACCGAGTAGTGAACAATTTCCATATTACGTTCTGTCGCATAGCTAAAGCTGTTAAATAAAATGGACACGTGATGTCAATTTCTTCGCGATTTTACAGCAACACAGTTAAAATTTATGAAGCGTAGTTGGTTACTCATAAACAAGTTACAGTCAGGGACGCACCACCTTTTTAAATTTATTTTTTACAGGTTTAATATTTTTCCCGAGTAAACGGATCAGCTAGTCGATTAAGGCGTCCAATCATACATTTAATTTTGAAATGGAAAAATTGCAAATGTCATCAAATAGATTTTAAATAAAAATTACGGTTGCGAGAGGTCAATTCTGAATTTTTAATAGCCAAAATATAATAAATCAAAATCCAAACTGACGTCTAAAACACTAAATAAATAAATTTGTAACCAGATTTAGCGCATTTCCAAATTAAATCCATAAAACGAATTGCCTTTTATCCAAAAACCATCCAAAATGTCCAAACATCCCAGAAGCGTAATTCAGTTTCATAATAAGGACAAGATCTTCCTTAACGATTCCTGGAAGACATATAACATTACCAAATTACTACACCAATATTACCATCTATTTTGGATTCACTCGACGAAAAATTCGCCCTACAAATTCCCCAAGAAACCCGAATTCCCGTAAGAATAGAGGGTTTCTCAATAACTTTATTTCTAAGCAAAAAAACGGCCAGCGACTCTGAATACAAAAGGTCCATCTGGGATCAATATACATCAAGTAAATGAGCACCCTCGACTGTGACGAGACCACGTCGTTTTTCTGCTGAATGCAGGGATGGGGATATTTCATTGTAATATCTTTGGATCAGTTGGACCGTGACATAATGTAATGAAGGCCTCACCTCCGGGTTCCGCTACATTTAAAACCTTTTTCATTATATGTTAAAGGGTTACTTTGGTTTTCCTGATATTTATGGCGTTTTTTATTTTTTTGTGATATAGGAGTATTTATTATACGAGTAGAATAACTGAGCTGCTTCGAAACTGCGAAACATATGGTAGAAGCTAGGTAACATTGGCATTTTTTTTAAGTATAGGTTTAGCTCCGACTTTGTACCTGCAGGCTTTGTCCCTAAGACTTCTTCCAGCCCAATTGAAGATAATTAAATTCGACCTGATTATATGTATGAGTTTAAACAGTGCAATCTGTCATAATTACACAACTAGTTAATAATTAATAGACCTTAGCGTCGACACTACACTATTATTAGAGGTATATTCATTGGCTAGGGCTTATCACAGTTACCACTAGGTTCAAGTGAAGGTAAACTTGATGAAAATGAATGACTGATCAACGAACCGCCGTTCGTCGGTCGAAGTGATGTTTTATAGCACTTAATTTATGCGCTCTACTCCTACGGTTATATATTTTAGAATTTAAACCTTTGGCTTCTACTAAATGAATATTTAGATAAGAAAACAACTATAAAATGAGAAGCTATCGTTTAGATGCGCGCACACCTTTTAGTTTAATGCATTAGTATTTATTTCGAAACTGGGAGTTGTAAGACAGCAAAGTCTTTTGAAGTTTCACATACTGAATATTCACGTAAATTTGTGAAAGAAAGCTGTCTGTTGGATGTTTTATACGAAAACATTGGATAAATGCAACTAAAAATAATTATCATTTCGGTATTAACACTTCAACGTGTTGGTAATAGTATTGTGGTTAAAACTAAGCACGTATTAGCAAATTAATAAACGAAATTATTGACCATTTTAATACCTGTGGTACTCATAAAACCACCGCATTTGTTAATTTGGTGTTTCGATACTAAATTCGTGTTTCAATTAATCCGATACGCTCTTCAACAAAAATATGAACACAATATGACCTCAATTTGTCGACAACCACAAATATTGGTAATAAATGGATTTTGTATCAGCTTAGTGGTTTTGCAGATGGCATTAAATATTTTTTAACACGTAGCATGGTTATTATGCCTTGTATGGTAATAAGCTTATATCGTATGGAATCGAATATTTTATATGCAATTAAAATACGCCTGACGGTAAGTGCAATGCGGTTCAGAATAAGTAAGAGGTTATCTCGCCGGACGACATATTAATGCTGGGCTGATATCGGAAATTGACTGCCTCGGTGGCGCAGTTTTACTACGGTACAATTACCACGCTGAGGTCTTGGGTTCGAATCCCAGGTCGGGCAAATTGATATTGGATTTTTCTATTCATTATTAGCCCTGATCAGGAATTTTTTGCCCGATATGACGATAAGCTCGCCCCCTCGTGGGATGAAAATACACGGCGAAATGTGGGTGTTCTGGTTGCACCTCTGCCTACCCCTTCTGGGTAAAAGGAATGAGTTTATGTAGGTATGTAGGTATGAATCTTTAGACAGTAAAAAGTTTCGCGCATTGTAAGGGGCAATAATTATACCTATGTCGTTCTTGTCTGTGATGTCCAGAAATAAGCGATTAAGGATACAACAGAGGATTTTCTGTAAAAATTATAAATATATATACCCACAAACATAAGAGTAGTAATATAGTAAAAAAAATATTACCTGAGCAATCGCAATCGCATCTTCTACTTAAAATAATATAGTGGATTTTGGTAGGCTCTTAAAGAAATAAAATGCCACCAATTTAGTCCGCCCATATTGTTGCGTGGCCCTATCCTTCAATTATACTATAATATAAAAATATACACCTATTACAAAATGTTTCATATCGGTTAATTACATGTTACACGAAAAGCATTCAATATAATCTTACACTGTGTTTAATGTTTATGGCAATCCTTTGAACATTAAACCTCTGTGGTTATAAATACCTTATTTATAAGCCTTTGTTTTTGATAAATAAGATGTATGGTTTCCTTTCCCCGCATCTCGTGGGGAAATTGAATAGCTATCTACTTAAATTCTCCCGAAGGGCGAGCCCCGATCCGCGGTCGGGTTCTACTCACTACCCATAAGTTATTGAAATTTAATAACGAGTACGCGTTTCATTACTGTTTCTGACGGGTTCATTATCGTATGGTATTAATTGGTTTTATATTGATTTGCGAAATACGTTTGTAATCTATATTATCGTTTACCTGCCCTCATCCCACACATGTTTTGAATTGGTGCAAAATGATATCATATTCATGATACAGAATGATATATTATTTTATTTCAAGTGAAGTGGTTTTTCGTTTATCTACTCTTACTAAATGTACAACGTGTCAAGTTACTAAGGACTTATTTAAACATGCTATTTCTATATAACAGAGACCGAAAGATGTTGTGAGACCGAAAAATCTCTCGTAGTTTCTGATACCCAGGACACAAGGCTCGATCTTATGTGGGGTCAATACTATGTATGTGACTATTGGGTAATAGTTGAATACACCCCGTATTCAACTATTAAAATATATCCACAGTTTTTTCAAAGTGATTGCATCCTACCTTATGGGGTAAGTACCGTCCCGTCCACACAATCTTCCGACATTCAAGACCATAATTCTGGCCTGCGAAATATTGCATCAGAATATTGATTTACAAATTAAATTATAATAGCATGGTTCATACTTATTTTATTTGTGCTACCTACCTTTAATCTTTATAAGGTACCGAGAATACATCTCGAATATATAAATTAATGCACGTACTCAAAGCAAACGCTTTGTACATGATCTTAGTGCTAAACTCTCTAACTACTCGGATTCAAAGTTCCATATTAATCTACCTGGATCAACAACAAACAAGTATCTGCGTGCTACTAATATTTATTATTTATGTTGTGGAACTTATTGTTTATAAAATACAGTGTATTATACTAAGGGATTAATGTTCTGTATAGAAGATACACACCAGGTGTACCAGTAAAAGAAATACTTATCAAAACACGCCACAGTTCAGCTCAAAAGTTCAGATGAGACGTTTGTCGGTCCTAAGCTATAAAATTCATAAATGTGCTAAGTAAAAATATATACACAAATAAAGAGCGAGAAGTGACAGTTAAAAATGAACAATGTTCGGAAAAAAAATTATAAAAATTACCCGTCTTCAAAATTTTAATTAAAAGAAGAGAAATAAAATTAATCTTTTAAAATTTATAATACCTAAATATGGCAATATTTTTCTTTCTTCTATCTTCTATATCAGCCCATATACGTCCCACTGCAGGGCACGGGCCTACTCTACAATCGAGAGTATCGATATTATATATTTTTCTTTATGTCTATAATAAAACTGTGCAGTTCTGACAATATTACATACATACAGCTCTTATTGCTAATCTCCATTTTTTAAGGCGATTAAAAGGTCTCTAAGACTACTTAAATAAATAATTTTTATTTTGGTCATCAACTATGGCACCACATATATTAATAACCTCTATTATACCCTACATTTTATACATCAATATTCTACTGCAAATGATGCACGCTTAATTAACTGTCCATATTTTTTATATTAACGGTCTTTGATCAAAGACTGCTTGTAAAAGATACGCTTATACCGTTTTATATCAATACTTCGCAACGTTAATGCGCCCCTTTAAATAAGTCCCTCTAGAATAAAACCCGTTGACGAAGGCTTGGCTGATATAAAAATTGACGCTGAGTCTTCTGGGAATTATCTTTAGCTTTTATCACTAATAAATGAGGTTCTGCTAATTGATTGGTTAATTGTGTTATTCTCCTTTACTCTCCTTATGTCAGCTTATTGTAGGGTCGGCGCAATATGATTTTTATGTGTACTGCTGATTTGGTTTGTGATTATTCGGCCACCTGCCGTCAAATCTTTTAGGACGCATCTTATCCATTGTCGAGCGACTGGACCATTCGAATACAAGTCGTTATACATACATACATACATAAAATATCTTTAAAAATCCAATATATTATATTAAATATATGTACATTGTATAAGATTTTTAGCATTTCTGCTGGGAGAATGGGCAAGCGCCGTCTATTTTAATTAACAAAGATTATTCGATTCGACTAGCCTCAGGCGGTGAACAATGGATTGAAACCCACAAAGGGCCTGTGCAACGCAGTAAATACATAGAGGCTTCTATTGGAAGTAATTACAATCACGACTCAGGTAAAACACAAGACGGGAGCCACGAAGAAGGCGCGAAGTAATCATCGGAATGGACTCTATTCATCCTGTTTGACTATTGACTAGTTTGGCATCAGATGTCGTGCTGATGTTAGAGAGACATGTCTCGTGTTATAGCATTGAAAGTGTGATATTTTTAAGGAAACGTTCTAAATGTTTTCTATCTAACTCATTTACAAGACATTTATAATAAACTTAGATTTCAAGAGACGTAAGACAGCGTTCATACTCGTGATCAAGAAAAAAAAAACTAATTTTCTCAATTTTCTTTGACGGAAACTTTGCTTAAATTAGTGCTGGAAACTTCCATTAATTGCCAATGGATTTTAAGTTTTTTCATTATTTATCGTGTAAATAACGTCTTATGATTTATTAATTATGTGATTCCACTTACTCATCCTACATAATTAACTGTTCACATTGAAGTAGTTGAAAAAGTTAAGTAATTACTATTAGCCCGGTCAGATCTAATTGATTTTTCCGGATAAAAATAGCTCACTACACTCCTGCTCACAAATCTAACAATATAAGAACCGTGGAGCTAGTATACTCGTATAACTTTGTGAAATCTGTAGAATAAGACAAAGGCTACAGATGCGCACTTCATACATTTGACTCATTTATACGACTGTAAAGTGGAGTGGAGTTAAATGGGCTGCTGATGATGATAATACTTTGTATTATTATTGACAAATAAATACACACAACAGTTACATACATAGTCCTGACCCCACATTAAGATCAATTAAGTCTTGTGTCGTGAGAAATACTTGTTGACTCGAGACAAATACTCGTGGGCCTCGCAAACATTTGTCTCGGTGCGGGGATCGAGCGCGCGGTCTCTTGTTTCACAGCCGGCATCTAACTAACTGCGCCACGGAGACTGTCATTGATACTGTATCTGTTAGTTGATGCTTACTGTAATTTTGTTTCCCCGTGTACACATTCTGTATTAAGTAGGATTGATTGTGGGGGAAATATTATACTCTAAAGGCAATTTTTTTCACGCACGCAATCGCGATCCATTACAGTGACATCTTTAGCTGTACAACACTAGAAGTGCTTAATCTACATTTGTACGCAAATATTTCTCAACCTAAAAATATTGCAATGAATGAAAATACACCATCAGACAGTTCACGATATTTTATCAGGTCAGTTTTGTGCTTGAATCAATATTTGAAATGTATGCATTTGTTTTACCATTCGGGTTTTGGCGGGCAGAATAAAAAATACATTCACTTACTACAAATTACATACGCGAAATTAAAAACATATCCGTTCAAATATTAAAATTGTTATTAACCTGAATACAACCGGACTTACAATAGAGTGGACGAGAGTTTGCCCTCAACATACTTTGAATTATTCTGCGTATATTCTAAAGTTAAAAATGAAGATACACAAAGTATCAATGAATTTATCAAACCTGTAAAAACGATGAGTTCTCCAAACAAATTTCAAATATAATATACTAAATACATCTTTAGAGCAGCTTATACAAATCTCTAACACCGATCAACGTCATATTTCACATAGATATCCGAAACTATCAAATACCTGCCAATATGCCTTTATCGTCCCAAATTCTTCAAGGTAAAACGACAAGACATCTATAAACGTTACGTTGCGGGAAATGAAATCACTTTAGCCGAATAAATGTTGAGCATGGAGTCTCGGGTAGAGGCTGGCTGTCACCTGTCTGCCGGTACAATGAGGCTGAGTTGAACCCGACTGAGATGAACGACAGACACTATTATTATTATCATTTGCTTCTGTAATGTGTGGTAGCACGGTTATTCTTTCTTTGAGTGATTTGAGATGGTTAAATTTGAGGGTGTTTGAATATGGGCGCATGATACACAAGATAGTCGATTTAACTGTGAGTATTTAGGCTACTTAAATATTCCTATTTCCTTTATATTATTTCCTAAAGTTTGAATATTTATTATGTTGCATGAACCATAATAATAATATATTTCTAATATTGTCAAGAATAATATAAAGTATATAATTGGTTGGGAATCATTTACGAAAAATAAATAATACTAGTTTTATAATTGCATTGGAGAAAAAAGCTTTGGATATTATTCCATAACGCCTTAATTAAAAGCTCAAACTATAATAATTATTTTGTAAAACAATAACAGTGATATTAAAGCAACTTCATTTTAACCATTAAACACATTTATCTTGCCATAAAAAATTAGTAAATACAAGATGAAGACGTAGAAACTTACTTCTCGTTCTGCTTGAACAGACAAAGGGGCTATAATTGTTTCTGTAATAAAGGAAAAATAAAAGAGGAGACGAGGGTTCAGTGATCATCTCAAAACATACAATGGCAAGGCGAGCCACTAAACTAAATTACAACTCTTGTTTGTCTTAGTGGGAATTTGTTTCTGGCTTGAACGTGGGGTCACAAAGTTCATGTAACAATGTTGACTTTATTTGTACGTTTTGTTATGATAGTAAATAATATAAGGTCTTATTATTCGTTATAGGACACTTGTAAAGGAATTCACAAAATCAAAAGTCTCCCATTGGGAAAAAAGAGGCTGTGATCCAACAGAGCTAAAGCGTTTTGTTCTATACAGTTAATATTTGATTGAAATCTAGCTGTTGCCAGACTCAAAACCTTTTTGTATTCATATAACTCGCGACACATTGCAAAAATACTAGGTTGAGATAAACAATATGTTTTTGTGTATGTTTGAAACACGAAACTCTATCGCCTAGATACTGCACAAAGTTCTAGATTGAAACTAATAAATTCGACACTAAAATTTCCTACAACATGCAAATTTTAACCGCGTAATTAAATGTACATTTTTGTCAATGACGAACTGTTACGATTTTTAGTTTTTTTTTTTTGCCATAAGATCAACTTCTTTTTGGTATACAATTATCAAACACTTCCCACAAAAACATTTAAAATGTAATAAAACTGTCAACTCAAATGACCGACACGTACCTGACCTAAACTGACTCTCACGGTTGAGAAAAAAATCAATGCTCCTGGCTCGACGATTGCTCTTGTTTGCTTTGCACGTGCCCAATCAACTTTATTATAAATATATTTCTCGATTCCTGTACGTGCGCGGAGATACCCGCTTATTACATCTTCTTTTTGTTCTCTGCAGGTATTTATTTGCAATAAACTTCAAGAATGAGTTCATCAATTTCAGTTTTATGTTTGTTATTTGCGAAGATTTTGAGATCGTTTATTCTATTTCAATGCGATTTTTACTAACGACTTGTGAAACACTTTATTTCAGCTCTCTGATATTGACAAAGTTTTTTAAATTATATGTTTTATTAATAAATTGATTTTTCGTCACTTGAGTAGTCTATAGAATATTACTCTAAAGAAATACAGCGTGATAATTTTGGTAGCTATTACTTTAGCTCATTTGTTCGTAATGTCACACTATTTTAAAAGATAATGAAGCAGAGTTTCAATGCGTCTTATCACGCAAAAAACAAAAATCTTTCATTTTTCCTCATTTCCAAACTACTACAGTTATAAAAACAATTGAAATGAAAACAAAGGAACAGTAGAAATGTAGCCGCTATAAAAATGGTCCGTTACAAAACGAGCTATCAACTAAAATAGACCCACCAATTTAGCAAGCAGCTTAGTAAGTACCTACATGAAAAAGCACTTAAAACATTAAATATGGAGGCAGACCGCAACTCCGTCAGTTCATATCGCCACCGCTTGGCTCAGCGAAATATTAATGCCGGTTGGCCGGACATTGCCCCACCTCCCCTCTCATTGTATTAAAATAAACAAATGACGTCTAATATTCAATCGACTTCTATCTTCGGTGGTCGTCGGGTTTGGACGGGTGAAGTCGGAATAGACCGTTTTATTAGTTTCAAAGTTGTGTTATTAGTTCCTATTTCAAATATCATTTTCTGTTCGCAGGTATTTGCGAATGTATAAATTATAGAGCTACATTGAAGCCGGTTTATATCATAAATTAACCGCCTTAACCGGCGTGGTACTTCTGTTGCCTAGAGAACCGGCGTGAAATAACAGTTTTACATTCGCGTTGTGTATGCTGACGGTGGTTGCCAGTAGCCTAATATCCCTTACCTCCCCCAACTTCCTTTTTCCTTTCTCCGTCCATTTTCAAATATTAGTAACATACCTATGATTGTAAAATATAATCTGTTTTTTTTTTCGACGATGACCAGTTGCCGTTATGTAAGCCTGTTAGTTGACCTACGCCTTAAAAAAAATTGTCTTTTTTCTGATGATTTCGCACGGGATTACATTATTAGTTTCGAAAGTCTTTTATTAGTACCTGTGTCAAATTTACTGTTTCGAAGGCAAGAAATTACACATTTTATAACAATTAATCCATGTCTTTTATGCACAGAGCCGGCGGGAACAAAGCGAAACCACATCTTGTTTGTTTTGGCAATATAATGTTTTCGAGGTTCTTTGGTACTTTGGAAGTTAATTAAAGGCAAAGGTTTCCTTGCTTGCCAAATTAAGAAAGTTTGCTACGAACACAAGTGTTTAGCTACGACGTAGCACCGTAGCCATTCAGTCGGCCGCTACGTTTCGAAGAAAGTGCTCGGTCAGATTTTAACATAACAAAGGATGGGCAAATTACAATTTTTATGAAACTATGTTTTGTTATGCAAACTTTGTGGGGGTTGCCAATAAATGTCAGTAAACACGTTTATGGTTTCACTTCCTATTTAAAAGTGATGAAGAAATGGGAGGGGAGTCAAGACGGCATATACCAGCGGTCCCATTCTTCAACATAAGCCAGATGCTATAATAACTCTATTTAAGTGACAGATGGTAAGTATACTGTATAAGGTAGTTTTCTCTCTCGAGGCTAAACCCCCCCACTTGCCTGGTCCGCTACAAAGATGCAAATATCCCGTCAACAGCAGATTCTTAAAATAACGCAAGTATTGTACAAAAATTAATATCAAATCTTAACACAAATTTCACCATCTGTCTTCCTTTATCTCGGAACATGTCATATTAAAAATACATAACATTTTTTGCTTCGGTTATGAACTACGTGTCGGGACCTGTTTCAAATTCAGAACCCAGATTACAAAGAAAAGCACTCAATGTATTGAAATTTAGAAAGGCATCGTCGTGTTCAACAGTTTTTATTACGTTACTACGAATTCTTCAGTCACAAAGAGAATTATTTGAAGACTTCGAAATTTCGAATCGAAGTTACATGTAAACAATTTGAATTGAGAACGTACGTTTGTTTCTGCAGCATAGTTTCATGCCCAAACCACTTTAGTGAGCAGTGGTAATTACACTAAAACGTTTTTAGTAAAACGTAGTAGACCGTGTAAGTTTTTTAACATTGGGTTAATTCCTTCTCTGCTGGTTAACTAAACTTAAAGCAATCAAGGTGATAACATCATTCCGATGAGCTGGGCATATTTTGGAAATTGATAAATATAACTTTAATAAAGCTAAGAATGAACTTTTTACTGAATTAAATTAAATATTATAGAAAAAATTTGGGATATAGTAATTTTGCTTCAAACAGCATTATATAATATTTAATGGCTTGATTCACTTTAGAGAAATAGTAATAACAGGGAAAATAATCAACATAATTTCAATTTTGATTTGAGAGCATCATAGAAAATAATCCTCAAACGTTTAAAGAAGTAGACTCAAGACAAATTATAATAAAAGAACATTTTATACAGATATAACTTCTACACAAATTAAAATATAAAGCAAAATATCAATCCATAAACTAATCATAGTAAATGCCGAACGTACCTATAACATAATTAACGAATACATTAAAAAACGGTGTTTGTTTACGAAAAGCAATTTCCGACGTCAAATGGACTTTGCTGGTATCGATTCCGACATCTAGACAGCTATCTGCAAAACAACCAGTGAAATGATTTATATTGTTTAATATGAGAACAAAGAGACGGTCTGGGGATTGTTTATCCTATTTAGGAAAATATTTTGGCTGTGGTTTTGAATGATGAAGGCTTTATATTAGTTGTGCTTGAAAAGTACTGAAAATATTGAAGTTTAAATACTATTTACAATGTCTAAGGTTTACATTTTGTTGATATTAGTAAAGAGGGGTAATTTTATTTTCCAAAGAATATTTTCTACTCTCTTTGTTTTGAAAAGCAGCCTATATTCTTCTCCCAGACCTGAGAATTTTGCTTGCCAAATTTTGCCACTTATAAATTGAGACAATTAATCGTGAGATGATATCAAACAAACAGAAACTAAAAGTTGATAAAACCCCTTTTAAATAAATAGAAAAAAAAAACCCAGAAACTAAAATGGACGCAATAATAATGTTCAACGACTAATTATCGTTTAAAGTAAAGTGTAAACGAATGGTTTGATTCTAGAGAAAAATGCAGAAATATTACTTAATCATATAAATGGAAATGTTCCTAGTAAATCCTTCAAAATTCACTCTCATTTATGTCAAACGTATGTCATATAAATGTTAATCAAAAAACAACATCACGACCTTTCAAAGCAGACACATTTCCTTGCTCTGTGGTTATTACAACCGTAGTTTCGTGAGCAAGGTAAATACATATTTGTCTGAAACGTAACATTCGAATTAAGATAAAATGAAACTGCGCAGAGGTAGAAAGATCACGTGCAACTAAAATGTGCATACGCTGAATGAACCAGTACAGATTTTGTAAAATTCGTTTCACGTTTTAAGATTTCTGATAGAAAATGGTTAGCTAGTTAACCATCTTTCTTTTTTGTGTTAGATTGCTAGTGATTGTACTAAAAAACGCTTATTTAACATTCAAGTTCAAAAGCTTTTAGATATAATATAAGTGGTAGCACTTCTTGCCTCTTCTGTATATATAATAAATAAAAGAGGAACCTGACTGACTGAAGCATCAACACACAGCCAGAACTAATTTTGGAATTTTGGAATAATGGAGCAAGGAACGTGAAATTTTACACAGGGGGGTTTATTGTGCCTAAAGGATTTTTGGAAATTCTACCCTTAAGGGGGTAAAAAGTAAAAAACTGTCACATGGAAAATCTAAGATGTTAAAGTCAAACTTGGCACCTTAGCTAGTCAATTAAAAATAATAACTGTATACTCCATTTGACTAAATTTAGCCCTAAGAAGTTAGAATATGGGTTGAAATGTTATACGCAAAACCGAAACAGCTGAAGTCATTCGTATGAAATTATGTTTTTAAGCTACTAAAATAGCACTAAGGGGATGAAATAAGGGATGTAATTTTGTATGGAAAATCAAAATTGCACAGACAAATATAAAAAATTTCAATTTTTTTTTGTTCTATTACGTTAATAAAGTCCCCCATATTATGTTTGCTTATTTATCATCTTCCATGTACAGATATCGGCCGGTTACAAATTTATTAGATATAAATGAATTCGAAAAAATACCAAAGTTTAACAACTTTTTTATTTTCTACACGTCAAAAATTTAAATTCGTAGTCAGACTTGAAAATTGTGGTCTCCATTTTGCACTTTTTTGTTATTGATCCGATGAGTCTCAAAATGGATATCTGAGGGACCGTCTCCCCCGATATTCTAAATTAGATAGTCATAGTTAAAAATCGGTATTTGTGATTTGTACATGTATTGGGACCCTTAGTGTCGATATTTTATATTCATAGTTACAATGTCACAACAACGTAACAACAACTTTGTTTTTCCACGAAAGCTGTAAAGCAATCGAAACGTCGGGAAGTTAAAAATATTGAAAATTAAACCAAATCACGATAAAATCTGGAGAAATTAGTTTAATTTCAACTTTATTTTTTCCTTTTATGTCCACTTTATCATAATATACATGCAGGTGAAACCGCGGTATATCTATAGATGACACATTCCTATTTCCTAAATTGCAACATAATTATTTGATCTCTAAACGCATGTTAATTTGTAATGATTGTTAGTTAATATCAATCAACGTTGTAACTTGCCCGAAATATACATTTTAAGTAAAAATGCATCCTAAAAAATGTTAGCAAAACGAAATGAAAACAAAAAATTAACCTGACTGTGCTCAGGTAAAAAAGACAAAGATGCTAACAGCAATAAATATTCCTCCTTTATATAAAACATTTAAAGTCTGCGATGTCAAAGCACAATCTTAAACATTTTAATTAAAGCATCTGCATAAAAGCTTCAGTCAACAGGTTGGCTAGCGTTGAAGACTCTTGCTACAATGAAAGTGCACACTTAAGGATATGTCTAGAAAGAACAACTTAAAGTATTATTTTACTAAAATTGAATCCTGTAATACCAATGTCCATTGGATATTGTTACGTATTTATGAGCTCATTTCATTTCATTCCATAGGAATGCCACTAGTAATTAAGGGCTACCTCGTAAAGGAAAATACGATAAAAATGAGACAGCAGAAAAATACTTGGACTAGAATCTGCACCTGGTATTGCGAAAAACGAATCACTCACCCAATCACTTCAGCCATAGGAAGTCCATTGCTGAACATAGGCCTCCCCCAAGGATCTTCACATCGATCTGTTGGAAGCGGCCTGCTTCCAGCGAATTCCTGCAAGCTCCACCAGGTCGTTCTTCCATCTTGTGGGCGGGCGTCTGACACTTCGCTTGCCTGATCGTGGCCTCCACTCCAGAACCTTTCGGTACCAACGACGATCAGTTCTTTGCGCTATGTGCCCGGCCCGCTGCCACTTCAACTTGGGCAACCTCGATAACATTTTTGTTCTCCTACGGGTCTCCGCATTCCTGATTCGATCTCGTGGGGAAATACCACGGCTATGCCTCGCCCGTAAGCGTACTACTTATCACAATTTAGGAAGGTAATAAGTACCGTGAAATTATGTCTATTCTCTCTGGAGCATACACACAAGCTTATGTATAAAATAATTTCTCGCTTAAAATCAACCGTGACGCCACTCCGTACGAAAGCACGAAGAATATCCCGTGTGGTATCAACTGTCATGCGTACATAACACGACATGCATTAGAACATGAGAGTGTCTTTGTATCGCGTATCCGCAACATTAGAAGGGCGTTAAACTAAATTATACTGCGGCAATTTAGAGAGAGTCTACATTCAGTTATGTTAACAGGCATTGTTATTCGAGTCACGTGGTCGGGTGTCGCCTATGCCATTCCACTAATGGTGTTAAGTGTATGATTGATTCGGCCACCTCGTTTCATTTATTGATGTAGTTTAGGATTGTTAGATGTGTTTGTTTGGTGCTGTATTGTGGAGGTAATTGGAGTGTCAGGAATTGAAAACTACAATAATTTAAAAAATAATTGGATAAATTTTAAATAAATCAATGTTTATTTGACATAATCATTATATATGATGGTGATTTGCCAACTAGAAGTTTTTTTGTCACTCAACAATGGACTTCAAGATTATAGTCAGTTTCAGTTTAAAGCTTTTTTGGATATCTCTTTCTTCAGCCACAGAAAGTCCACTTTTATGTATCATTTATGTACAAATACATAAATAAATGTCATGCCTGTATCTTCAAGTTTATACTAACAATCAGATTTCCTTTATAGGTTTAATAAAGAATAATAAAATCTGACTTCAGCTTAGTCTTGTGACTTAAATGAGAACAATTTTTCAAATATTTCCACAAAGGTGTTTGTAGAAGAAAATGTAAAATGAAATTTTACTAGCTTTGTTTCATTATAAATTCTTGTTTGTGATAAATGAGTTGAGTTGAATTCGTAGAAAGCTGTACTGGAGATGTTAGAGTTTCTCGGAACATGGTATAATCCAATCGAAAAAAAAAAACAAACACAATTTCTGTTTTATACTTGAACGAAAAAGTGGCAATGATACTACCGTCGTATCTCTTAAATGGATCACTATGAAGGGTTTTACACCATCGTGAACAATATTTGGGATTCGAGTAGATATTAATGTTTAACCACCAGCAGGACATAGGTCAAGGTGAGATTACGTAGATAGTCGGCCAAAAAATGACAGCATTATGCACCCACTTAACGTACTTGTAGGATGACTGAAAGTAGCTAATTATCAAATGCTATATATTTTATTTGAGAGTGGTTAGGCCATATAGTCCGCTTTCAATCGTACCCTCGATTGAAGAGTAGGCCCGTGTCCTGCAGTGGGACGTATATGGGCTGATAAAATACATATACTTTATTTTTAAAAACCGCTGAACAGTTCCTTTCAAGTCTAATCCCGTTAAAACATGTGACCTCATAAATAAATCCACGCGACATTTCTCAGCAAAAGCCTTGAGAAAGTAATGGACGTATTAGTATAATAACAAATAACCATGTTTAATCACATTGCCGCAAGCAAGCCGAGTGAAATAGACAAATTACTGCAGCAAAGTAAAATTTGTTAGTCCCCCGGCTCCGCATTATAACTAATGTAAATTGTGTATTAACTAACTTAATATAATCTCGCGTTGGCAGTCTTTATTAGTTTCATGTCCCTTTGCTGGGTATGATCCTAACCGAGATAGAATGAGGGGATTTAGATCTTAGACTACTACCCTAAATTTATGATTTTTTTTGACTCGGATAAATAGCTGCATTGCACCTAATGGTACGCGTTGCATGATAATTATTTATCATGCATGATCATCAATATCAATGCAACTTTTAGGCCTATTAAATTGTTTCTTCACAGCACGCTTAAAGTACCTAAGATTTTGAAGAAGATGTGGGCAGGCAGAATGTTTCGCAGCCGGTATGAAAAAAATAGAACACAGAGAACCTTTTAGCACCTGAGGAGATATCTATTAGGGAAGCCAGTAGAGCGAAAGAGAAGATAATGTGACAGCGCATGAGTACCAGAGACACAAACACATAGCGGTACATACCCGCACTTTTTTAGGCAGTGATTAAAAGTTACTCTACATTGGTATTTCTAAAATGTGTCGCTCTATCTAAATTACGAGCCCCATATGGCTAGCGTCTTGACCGTATAATCTGATCGCCAAGTTTTGACACTTTGGAATTCGGATTATTTGGGTCCAGTTGAAATTATTAACATCCACGGCGAAGTATAATTCTATTCAGAAATTGTTTCGACATAATAATGGCTTTGGTCAAATGCTTGGTTAATTTAATATAAGGTAACGTTTAGAAAATAATGAGATTTATGTACGAGGCCTGTTTCTGCAGAACACTATATAATTTAAAAAGCTTAAAATTTTGCTTATTTCTATCTTTAAGTTTAACTTGAGAATAAAATTTAAGTTCGAGCAAAGTGAACAAGAATGTCAAAAAAGGTTAATACTAAGGTAGGCCCGAATAACACCAAGCTGAAAGAAAGGGTTGAACTTAAATATACAACCTCTCTCACTGTAGTAGAAAACCTGAATTAAATAAGACCCGATACTTATGTTTTACGAATAAGTCATAATGATAAATGTTATATCAGATCTCTCATAATATGTAAGAGGCCGCCTGGGTAGATACCACCGCAATGTTTATTTCTTCTGCCAAACAGTAGTGTAAATGCAATGTTGTGTTCCGATTTAAAAGACATTCTAGGCAGAGTAACTACTGGACTTAATGAGCCTTAACATCTTATGTCTCAGGACGGCGAGCGCAGTGGAATGCCAAGCATTGCCTTGTAATTCATGGTGTGAGATTTTGGTACTTTCCATGAACGTAGCAAAATCATATTACGTCGTAACGCTTTCCATCAGGCGAATGGTGTGCTCATATCGCCATTCATTGCAATCAAAAAATGTCAATATTTTATCAGCAATATCAATACTTACTTTATGAATTATTTGCGTATTCCCTGTTTTGTTCCATATTTCATTTTCATATTTTATAACTTGTTTCCAAGAATTCGTTCCGAATACATGTCCAATATTAACAAACAATCCTTTGATACTAGAAAATTCTACGCATTCATTAATTTTAATATCATTTTACTGTTATTAAATATGTCTACGAATGTTTTCATTGCAATATCCGAGAGAAACGTATTGTTATAGCGTGGTATTTACGCTCTGTGAACAAAATTAAATACAGGTATTCGATGCGGCTCGCGAACGCCACCACAATATGAATTCCATAATAATTAAGGTATTCTGTAATGGTTGTTCAACAGTAAACTGTTCTGGTTTCGCCCGTAAGGGTGGCAGACTACAATGCCACGTTTTATGCGAAATATTTTCATTTACTCGAACAGCTTGTCGAATCATTTTTTTCGAATATTACTACTTTGAGATTGGGAAAAAAATTACAATATACTTGAGGATAATTTCGGTCGGTTCAAATAGAGAACTAAAAACGGCAAATAATGATTAACTATCACTCGTTGGTTGCCACAATTTTGATGGCCTATTTGAATCGAATTAAAACTAAACCATAAACGTGATACATTTGTTACTACAATTGGGTTTTCTCCATTTTGTGCACACAAAACATCACAATTATTTACAAATGTTTTTTTGTATTGTTTTCAAAAAGAAAATTTCAATATAACCTTAAAGAAATATCCATCTTTGTCCGTCGTGTAACATAACCAGAGTCGGCCAGTTCCCTACGTGAATGGATTTGATTAATGTACACGGTCGTACCCTGCGTGAGCCCAAAAATGTATGAAAAACCTTTTTTCCTCCCGATGCCCGGGGAAAAACAAGACATTGTACTTTAGTTCTACAAGACCTTTTATGTTTGTTGAAATATTTAATTATGTTGCCAAAAAAAGGTACTAAAAATGCTTAGTTAGAAATACAGCCACTCAAATAGTCTTAGTTTTAAAATAACTAAATTCGTGTTTTTATTGATCCAGTTGTCACTAAAATGCACCTGATGGTGCAATAAGTGCTAAGCTCTTCAGAAGATAAGTAACTTCTTAAAGAAAATAAATCTTCCTGAATTAGTATGCTCGTTTGCCCCATACAAGAAACGGGCCCAATATTAAAATTGGAATAGAGAGCTGGTACTTGAAGGATCAAAGAATATTATCTTAAAAGATGCTCCAGATATCCTTCTGTAACTGACTTCCTAAATTATTACCCATATGATATGGACCATATCTTCCTTCTCTGTCTGTGGTGGCAATGCCACGAAATAACAAATCAACAAAAATGATTACAGTAATATTCTTTTGTCAACAATATTTTTCCAACTTATAAATGACTAATTGTCTGAAATTGTAACAAATATTTGAACGGCAAGCGGTCGCGAGCGGTCTATGGGCAAACACTACAACGTCTCGGGTAACGGCCCTTCGGCCCATTCTCTACTCAAATCAATCAACGTTCCCAACAGCACCCAACTTGATAAAATTATTTTTACTATTTACCAACTAAACAATGTACAATTGAAACTATTTATTTCGTATACGGAGTATGAGGTATATAATTTATGAAGTAAATGTTACATGGACTCAGTGTTTTAGTACTAACTTTTTGCAAAGGCGATGTGTTTGAAAACATAATTGATAGCTTTTAGAAATTCTTTGTTTAATCATCGTCATTACAACATTCAACAAGCAAAAATCAATTATTCTTAATATACACTTGATATTAGGGACTTTACAGGAGTTTTAATACCCCTTTCGTGCTCCTGTCCTTTTTCTTTCCTTTCCCCTCCCATTTTGAGGCCAACAACGATACGATCCAAGTTTCATGCAATATAAACCTTTAGCTCGTTTGCCGAAACTATAACATAAAAAAACACGTAATTAAAAATATTGAAATGTCAACCCTGATTTTGAGCCCATAATCCCATCTCTCCTGTTTCATTCCGCTGCCAGCTAGGCAATCGCTCACCATAACATAATATTCACTTTAATACCGTAAATAATTACAATTTCTGTTCAAAAGATGGATGGATACAGAATTGAGTTTGATCCATTGATTACTGTTTACGTTTCTGACATTGTCTCAAGGGCGAAACAACGGTCTGTCGGAACTTACCTGTTCTTGGCAACATTACAAAAGCAAACACAACTTTGGATGGTATTATTATTTGTGAAATTCGTGTTTGTTGCTTTTGTTTTGATTTTATTTGTTAAATTAGTTATAAGCATATTAAATAAATATAAAACATAATTTGAGGTACTCCCTTAATAATCCATTTAGGTACTCGAAGTGAGCAAAATATAATATGAACATTAGTCATTCTGGCAGTGCACAAGGATACAATATTTAAAATGGATGCCAATGGTTCAATCAAAATAAATAAAAATAAGTTCAATCAACGTACGAAAGGGAAGCCGGTAGAAATCGAGTTGCATGGACATTTTGCCACAACATTTTAGCAATCTCTATATCTTTGTATTTACGCGTGTAGTACTGTAGAGCCTAAACTACTTGCCTGATTTTGATGAATGCGATGAATGCGGTGTCAATCCATTCGTCGTGATAGTCGGGTGACATAGGCAATATATTTTTTTACTAAAGTGTTGGAGGGAATTATATCAAGTTGGAAATTCTCAGTTCACAATTTTTTTTCTTTAATATAATTTATATTATTTATAAGAACTGTCACTCTGGGTATGAATATCCACTGCTACGTGCAAACAGTTATATTACTCGTAGTTAGGGTTTGAAAGCACGGTGCCGACTTTTTAAAGTAAACGACGGTAGGAGAGAAAAGAGTGAGAGTCTTCGACAATCTCGCCTGAACAGAATGCGACGACCAAGCTTTCGCTTGAAGGTTTTCCTTGAAATAGAAGTACGCAACCTTGAAGCCAGTTCATCTATACTAAAGTCTAAATTGTCTATACAGAGTTCCATGTCAATTTATATGAGAATGCTCTTACACGATTCACTTCAACACAACTAAGCCGTACGACTAGTAATATAATTGGAAGTTTCAGTTCCGTTAATACTAGATACTTTTGTCCAGTACACTTTGTACTGTACCGTACGGGGAATTAGAGAGCATACGTTGCTTCAGCTCAATTTACAACTATTTCCACTGTTTGCAGTTTCCGAGTATTGTTATATGAGAATAGAGAATCAGAGGCAGAATATAGCAGCGTTATTGAAATTATTTATTATCCGCCATCAATATAGAACTCGTGAATATTATTTGCGGTCGCTCGCTTTGAGCTGGTCTTGCAATTAATTCGTCTGTCAATTCAGTAATGCATATTTCTGTATGATTGAAATGAATTGTTCTATATCACCATGTTATCGACCATGTATATAAATGGATATTTTGGTTCTTGTATAAATAATTGTCTTGACGGGATGGCTATGTCAACCACGGAGGCCACCGAATCGTACCTGAAGAATAGCCAATAAATTAGAGTCAAGATCATCCTCGACTCCATCCAGACTACCTCGGGGGCGTAATTGTATTACATAGGATTACATAGCTGAGGTAATACGATGCCGAGGTGATACGATGAATTCTGATTTATAAGAAATAATTCATGTTAGGTTTTAGGAACTAAGATTGTCTGCGTGATGTGTCTGTAATTATTTTAAGGAAGTAATGACGTTAGACCATCGAGCGCCAATGTAGCTTTAATGTTGGGGTATATTGCATTGACCCTATATCATACATATGCACATTATGTTATTTAATAAGAAAATCGAAGGACAAAATTTGCAGCTTGAATTGAAAAATGGTTCAAATTCATGGCTGTAAAGATGAGTCCGGTGAGATATTATATAAAAACATTAATTGAGGGAACTCGGCGAAATTACCACCCTCAGGGCGCTTAATTAAAACGTTCTCCGAATCGTTGCAGTTTGTGATTACTTATTACGTTTAAACAGAACTGAATTTATTTTTACACAATAACGTTCATTTGGATTTTTCCGTAAAATTTTATTCAAAACGCTTTCAGGTTGTAGTTTGCCGAGTTTATGTCGGCGGTTTTTATTTAACTTTTATCTGGTCGAAATAAAATATTTCCTGTGTAGCATTTCGCTTTGGATTCAACCGGAACGGTTCTGCGTCGTCATCGTTATACAGAAATATTATACTGGCTTAGTTTATCTTTTCTTAAACTGGCAGAGCAAGATTATTACACGACATCTTGACAAGATCATTCATTGCCAGTGATTCCAAATGACGAAACACCTATGAGCTTAAAATTGATTACAGTAGTCACCATGAATTCCATGCGAATACGACCATCCCCTATGACCTGGGTTTGGTTGTTCATTGCCCTAGTAACTGTAGACTGAACACCAAGTATATCAACAGACTATCACGGTTCACGTAAATTAATAAACAAATAAGGATTCCGTATCAAATTGGATGTACGCATCTTAAATCCCCTCTAATTTGACAGGCGTAACGCGACGTGATGCCAAAATAAATAGCTAATTTTGAATTAATTTAATTACCTCCTACACGGTTTTATTAAACTTTAATTTAACTTTTCTAGCCACTTTACCTGTCAAAGGGAACTTTCAGAATACAGAAGTTTACATGAGCGAGGTAAACATGTACGTAATCGACTTCCTGCTTTTCCGATTCCGCCGTCCCTCTCTAACTTTCAATCTGATTCGGGAACTTTCTCTCACGCTGAACGTTTGAATTCCTTATCTTGTTTATTATTTACGATTTGCAATTGTTGCTTGTAGTCGTGATGTTGTGTTGTTAATTTCACAATTAGGAGAGGAAAGAATAAATAAGTAGCTACAATTATAATTTATTTCTATATCTATATCTGTATCAGCCCATATACGTCCCACTGCAGGGCGCGGGCCTACTTTACAATCGAGAGAATCGATTGAGAGTGGTTAGGCCATATAGTCCACCACGCTGGCCTAGTGCGGGTTGGCGGACTTACATACCGAAGAAATTCTTTAAAATCGCTACGGTATGCAGGTTTCCTCACGATGTTTTCCTTCACCGTTAAAGTGCGTGGTGATTGACTATCAATACACACATAACTCCGAAAAGTCAGAGGTGTGCCCTGGGATTTGAACCCGCGACCACTGTGAACATAATAATTTATAATTATATGAATAATTTATTTAAATTCTATAATACATAGGTGCTGCTTCCAACAGGTCGATGTGGAGGTCCTTGGGGGAGGCTTATGTTCAGCAGTGCACTTCCTGTGGCTGAATAGATAGATGGATAGATAAATAGACATAGGTGCCACTTGTCTGCTGAACTTATTTCCATCCACGATGTAATAGGGAATGAGCCAATTGCCATACGCACAATTCCGGCCCACTCATAATATAACTTTTCAAAAGTGAGAAATCTCTCCCAATGTCCATTACATGACCGATGAAAGTAGGAATCAAACTCAAAACCACAACACCGATAAGGTACTATACCTATTACATACCCTACATCTTTTATAAATAAAAAATTATGATACCTAATTGTACTTAATCATCTGCCATTTCTCTATGAATTGTATGCTATGTATCCAAGTTGAACGAAGCTGACTTGCTCTATGATTATAGAAATCGTCTGCGGACTACGTTTAATCCTGAAGTCTGAAACGATAAAATAAACTGACTCGGCGTGAGGTCTGGCCAATAATCCCTGCTGAAGCGCTTTAGCGATACTCGTTCCCAAGTGTTTTATTGTACGATAATGCTACACGGGCGGCAATATTTTATTCCTTAATACGGTACTAATTACTAATACTGTATCCACTTGGACAGCATCGATTATGGAAAACCGATAATACAAAAATATAGAAAACCGGTCATAGTGACACTAGCGTGTTAATTTTTGAATTGAACATGTGATTAATTGGATTTCACTATAATTAAAATAAATGCTTTATTGTTACTCTGTCATGTGGTTACAAAATTTTCAGCAATATCACATAACATGTAGGTAAATATTATGCACAAAAGTTTAAAAATGAAAAATAATTTTATGTTTGATTTGCACACCAGAGATTCTTTATTGAAATTTTTGGAGTAAAAAACAAATTACACAACCTATAAGAGTTGACGTCACGTAGCCGGCAAGTCATCATACGCCAAATCATTCTCCCATCTAGTCATACCAATGCCGCATAAAAATATAACAAAAGTAGATAGAAAAGAAGCAATATTTACCCTATCGTTCAGTGTTTAATGACAAAATGCACGTCTAATTAATAACGAATCGAATAAACGATAAACATTGTAATTCTAGACCGGTAATGTTTATTTCGTCTTGGGTTTATACCAATCAGTCGATCCCGAGGAATCTCTCTCCCGAGCTAATTTTCCTCTTATAAGAAATCCGAGCGGCTCTTTCTATTTATTCAATCGTGGAATATTCACCACGTAATTCTTTACGCACGTAACAGATCTAGATGAGTCTAGATGACATGAAAGAATGAAAATAGTTTAATGAATCCATTAAAATTGTGAATATTATTTAGATTCAGTAATTTTTTGTTCTACCACCCACTTCGGAAAACGGTTTTCACTAGAGAAGAACGGGCAAGTAATTCTAGTGTTAAATTAACGGAGACGTCACTGATATTGTTATTCAGTGAAAAATAATTTTCTGTTTTAGGATACAATTGTTCAGTATTATATCCATTGCATTACAAACTATTGAATAAAAAAATTAAGAGCCTTCTAGTTATAGGTGGTACCACATTTTAAATAAAAATGGCTTGAAATAGCTTTTTCCGCGATTTGGTCCCTGGGTGACATTGCCGGACGCCTAACGTTCCAAGATAATCCCTCCTCGGCCCTCGCCTCTTTTCTCAAAGGGAAAAGGGGGTACGCAAAAAGAGTAAAGAGTCATCACTCACCAATGTAAAAAAACATAATTCAACTAGAGCGAGCCAGTCCCCTAGCAGATAAATAAAATGCATAATTTTTTTAGTCAACAAATCGAAAGTGGCTGAAAGCCGGTTTCATGTTTTTTGGCAATTTTTTATTTCAACGGGGCGCTGGAAAAATAAACCCCGACATCGAATATGTTGAAAAACCGTTATTGACTCGTCATTGGTTGTAATAACATCCTTCCAATGCAGAACATCAAGTATAACTGTTTATATTCGCTCAAAGGGATGTTTACAATTTACGCATATTAATGTTTCGTTCTTTGAAATGTACTGTAAACAATGATTTTAAAATAATTAATATCTCCCGTGAATATGAGTAATATTGTGACATGTAAATATACGAGTAGGAATTTTTTTTCGAAACATTTAGGCGATGTATATGAACTTTTGTACAATAACAGTACAATGAGGGAAAAATATTGTGTTGACGTAATCAAGAATTCAAGAATTTGAGTTGCTTTACAAGTGGTAAGCGCACTAAACACCAAAGCCGTCGATCCGCCGCGCCGGCTCATGTCGGCAACGTTTTGTTGGCGGGCTAGTTACCGGCTTCACTCATTGCATGTCGACGACATGTCAGCGGCTCGACATGACAACGAATATTCTTATGACGTCGTTGAGACTGCCTCGGTGGCGTAGTTACATTACGGTACGGTTATGGAGCTGAGGTCTCGGGTTCGGGTCCCGGGTCGGGCAAAGTGATATGGCGATATGGGGATGGGCTCGCCCCCTATCACATAGTGGGACGGTGCATACAAGGCGAGGTGTGGGTGTCCTGGTGGCGCCTCTGCATATCCCTTCGGGGATAAAGGCGTGAGTTTATGTAGGTATATATGTTATGCCATTGAGTATCGCCGAGGAACTGAGCAAAGTGCTTGCGTCGCTAATATGTCGGCGGACAACACGTGCGGCGCTTGTTGCCGACATGATGATTTCCTTATAGGCGCCGGGTTGTGTCGGCGGGCTGTGTCGCCGGGCCGGCGGATTCGGTGAGTAGTGCGCTTTAATTTGTGTGTCACTGTTACATTTATCGATGCGCTTCTGTTGGGAATCTTGTCAGTGAACATAAGCTACGAACTGCGATGCGCAACATATTTATACTCGTATATGTAGCAAGAGCAATTTAAATACTTTTTTTTAATTCACTCTGGATTGGATTTTTCTATTCATTACCAGCCGGCAATTTGTGCCTGATATGCGATAGGCTCGCTCCCTATCACATCGTGGGACGAAAAATACAAGGCGAAACGTGGGTTTAATGGTTAAACCTCTGCCTACCCCTTCTGGGAAATAGGCGTGAATTTATGTATGTATGTATGTATGTATGTATGTATGTGTGTATGTATGTATGTACTTATCTACATTACGAAATCTTCATAGGGATTTAATTATTCATTGAATACTATCTTTAGAAGAATAAAATCGATAAACTATGTAATTACCTCTTCTAGACCATGCATATCCAAGTTACTTCATACTTCGCTGGTCTCACGTATTTATAAAACAGTTTAGGTATATTGATCAGTTTTTCGCAACGGTTTTTCGTGATGAGAGTGGAGCGCCGAGCGTTATTGAGTTTATCAATAAACAACCCTTTGCTGCGGTATATGGAAAATTAAACGTTATTTTGGACAAATTGTCAATATATACCGTGAGCTCATTTTGCGTCGGATGTGTTTATTTGGCCCAAAATATATTTTATAAAACACACGTGAATTGACGTAAAACAAAAATTTGTTTTATTTCGGCGAACCTCCGTGGCTCAGTTGGTTAGACGCCGCCTGTGAAATGTGAGGCCGCGGCTTTGATCTCCACACTGAGTCAAATATTTGAGATTATTGTTGTTACAAACCAATCAACTTGGTTTAGAAAGACTGTTGATAATCTTTTTTTACTTTTTTGAAAGTAATAAAATAATTAGAAAATAAAAAGATGTTAGGAATAAAAACGTAAAAAGAATCATAGCGTGACAGAAAGATTGATGGAATTTGAAAACAATACAAGTATTAAATTAAGTATGCCTGCGCAAAGAAAGTTTTGTCTTTTGTAGAATGCCATATATTATGAAATAATAACTCTGAAAAACTCCATTGAAGATACCTTTAGGCAATATGTAATTATAGAGAGCCATAAACCAACCCATGTCATGTATTGAAACATAAAAAGTGACAAGAAAGAAAGAGAACGCCGCAAAACCAATTAGTACTATAGTTAAATCGCATAATAAAATCTATACAAATTCAAACACTACAATGAAAACTACTCCCAAATAATTGTCCGAAATAACCAAAATATATGTGTAACAATATTTCTTATCCAGCCATCCCCATGTCACATAATGTCCGTAATGTAATATTTTGCTGGGCGCGGCATATGTAGAACAGCCGAATGGGCTTTTTTCATGCACGGCTTATTCGTGGAACAATGCACGGGCGTAGATTATCCTCCAAAGAAAATATTGACGGCCTAAGCGGCCCTCTTAATAGCCCTCATTGTTCCTAATTCTGATAATGCTTTGTTACAGCCCTTTTGTTGTCAATTGCGTGATTTATTTTACGTGTATTTTGCTTTTGATATTGCAGGATTAAGTAGAATATTTTGACGTGTTTTTATTGAATATAAACAATTTTTGGTGTTCCAATTTAGTAAGCACATTCCGATTTTAATGATACAGACTTAGTGGGTCTAAAATAATTTATTGAACTTCTATTGAAAAAAGCGTCCTAGTTACTAGTACTAGTTACATGGTGATTTCCGTGGTAAGAAAAGCTTCTAGTAAACAAGGTACAAAATCAGAAAACATAAAAAAACTTATTGAGAATGTTCTACGGATTAATTAACCGAATAAAGAATTGAATACAAAGGAAACTTAAAGATTCATGGAATAAATAATTTTACTCAAGTTATTAGAATTAAAAATTGGTTGAATTCTGAGGATACTGGCTTGGAAATAAAACTATTTTTACTGGTGGACTGCCGCCCCGTGACCGCGAAAGCTGAAAAGCAATCGAAACGTCGGGAAGTTAAAAAATGTAAAAATTAAACCAAATCGCGATAAAGTCCGTAAAAATACTTTTATTTCAATGTGTAACATTCGCGTAAATCTAAGAAACCATGATACTGGCTTTGTGAAAATAGGTAAACAGCTCGTAATCCCTTATGACGAAGTGTTGTAGCTGAACGTTAGAAGAAATATATTATTCTCTAAAGAAAGTATTGTGTCATTGTTCAGTAACAGTATAAGTCCTTTCGAGAACATCTTAAGTTGTAAAGGCTATGAACTTCTACGGCAGGAACCGCCACAATACAAAATAAAATAAAGTTTCGACAAAGTAAATAAGAAATATTATAACAGATCCTTTGAGGCCTTTGCCCAGCAGGCTCCGTATGGTAGATGGGTAGGACGTCAAGAAACGACAAAGTGTGGGTTCGATCATTGTGTGAAATGTTTGACTGATCCACAAATTGTTTCTGGAACTCATGGCACAAGAATTATATAGTCATATGGGCTCTGGCAAATGTATAGTCCGCCAACCCGGACTGGGCCAGCGTGGTGGACTATATGGCCTAACCTCTCTTAATCGTACTTTTGATTGTAGAGGAAGCCCATGCCCTGCAGTGGGACTTATATGGGCTGATACGGATACAGACAGATGGGCTCTGGACTACGTAATACGTATATGACTGTTGTATGTATTTATAAATTAAATTTCTTTATCAAAACAGGCTAATGATTTTTAGAAATCATACCCATGATTAAAAAAGATCATATGGATAAATCTACGTCGATGAACTCATATTATGTCTTATAAGTAACTAGCATTAAATTACCAGACGCAATAAATCACCAGTCTAGAACCAGTCACGAGATATCGTGTCTGATCGATAGTGCTCTCTCAACGACACCGACAAATAAATCATTAATAAAAGCCAGAATTACAAAGCTTTTACATATTAATAATAACGTCATCTCAAAGATGATAAGTAATTCTGATAGCTATGCATAGCTTTATCTCCATCGTCAAAGTATTAGGAACATCATTTTGTGATTCTCATTATTTTTATAATAGTATATTTTACGTAAACGTTAAAATGGTTCGCCACCGCTCTTATACACCTAATACTTCAGCATCCATAGCCATTGTAAACATAGATGGATTTTGCAATGCTTGACTAATAAGGAACTTTTAATTTTATCTAGAAGGTAATTCAGAAGATTCCCAACGGATTTTTCCATATGCACAAATCGAATTTCTACAGAACCTTTTAGCAATTTAACAATTATAATAATGCCGAAAGAGATGGTCGCCATTAAGATTATTATTATTTTTAACGCAAATTCTATCCTTGACAAATATGTTTATGGTAAATAAAAGTCAGGTAATAAAAAGCAACATACAACTGGAGTAACATTATTCATTTTTCCGGTGGCCCAAATTGCTAGTCGGCTGCTAATAAAATTCTATAACGAACGCCACTCGCGGCGTATGGGGCCTTGTGGGTAATTAAATTCACTTTGAATTTGTTCGTCGCATATGTTTCAAATGTTCCAGATTGTTCTATGTTTACAGCGTTTCGTTTATTGATGCTCCTTTTCGAACCAAATTGGGAAAATAAAATTAAATGTGTTTGTAAAATCTCATATTGCCCCTGGCTGGAATTTATGCACAGCTTTATATAATCTAAGTATGCACAGGATGATGATAGGCTCGCCTCTTATGACATTTCCTGTGTTAGCTGAATTTTGTGATCATTAAGAACTAGATCTTTAGTTAGACCAGGACGCCGAAATGATGTCCCTGGATTTTCAACAACACTCTCACTGCTTCGATATTGACATTTTAACGGCTAGTGTTTGGAAGACCAGTGTGTTTAGTACCTCCAACTATATTCACAGTGCTACCGCCAAAATTTCATTATGTTTGAGATTATAATCAACAATAAAGACACGTTTTTCTATAATGTAACGGTCCATTTTTACTGACCCTAGACTTCCAGCTATCAAATTTTAATTTTTTAGCGTTGCCAGCACCTTACTGCACAAATGGCAGCAAATTCCAGTCTTTAATTCTGAGACACCCATAATGTTCTATCAATTGAGCTGCAAATTCCTCTGCAAAATTATAGTTTGTAATATAGTCCCCAAAAGTAAACATGTAAAATACCGTGTTCATTTTGGAGATAATAATAAGACAACAGAAGCTCCAAGTCTTAAGATGGCACTTTGTTAATTTGTGACATTCATCTTGAAAAACAAATTCAAATTTTCTAAGAGATAAAACGTTTAGTCCTGAATCATTACCATGCCATAAATAAACCAATTTTACTGTAGATTTTTTCTTGAAAAGGTGCAATGCAGTTTCATTGAACCTGGTGATTCGTGTAGTGGAGCCCAAATAGGGCGCATGCATCAACCAGTTATCCCTGAACGGTGAAGGCAAGAATTATGTTAATAGTAAACCGAATATACACAGACTGAACCCTAGACGCAAGACCCATGCGTAATTTACTATGACAGATTTTTACAGCGCTGTAGAGTACCACAGCCCCGAAAAAATCTGAGCGGTAGCTTAGGCCGTATTGCATTAAGAGGCTGAATGAGGATTCCTGATGTTGGCACAATTAGCTTTATATTATAATAACATGCCTAAAATAGTTATTACTTTACTTATTGTTTGTCATTGTCTTTTACTATTATTATTTTTGAAATGTAATACTTTATAGTTTGTGTGTTAAATTATTTTCTTATTTTATTTCTTTTCAAGTGTGCTTTTGTACCAACATTAAATAACTTTTTCTTTCCTTCATTTGCAACATAGTAGACCTTAGTCGCTATTTGGCTGAATACGAATATCCTACCAGTGGCCTAAACTAACATTCCTTTATTAACAGAAACCGCAGAATATTTAGAAATTGATAGTCGATGTAATAAAGCAGCTTAAGTAATAGAAAGCAGGAACTACACATCCTTAACAAGTTAGCCGTTGTAAATACAACCACTCCCGGTATGACTTTTGCCACATCCGTCTCCTACAATGTCAGGGGATCCGTAGCCTAATAGAATAGGGGATAATATTTGGCTTCCGTGACTAAATGATTTATTGCCCTCATTGAATGACACCCACGCTCTAGAAGGAAATGGCTCGCTTTTAGCGATCGCATATACTAATTTATTTGATTTGGTATTGATATTTAAGAGTTTTATGAAAGGCGATGTGATACGAGAAAATGATATGTATTGGTAAATGCATATCCATACGCTGTCTACATACATATTACATAAACTCACGCCTTTATCCCCGAAGAGATAGGCTCCAACAGGACACCCACGTTTCGCCTCGTATGTTTCGTCTCACGATGTAATAGGGGCGAGCCTATCGCCATATCAGGCATACATTCCTGACTCCGGACTGTTAACAGAAAAACCCAATATCACTTTGCCCAACCCGGGATTCGAACCCGAGACCTCTGCTCTGTAATCGTACCGTAGTACAACTAGACCACCGAGGCAGTCACGCTCACTACCTACGCGCAGATTAAAATCTATAATTAACCTAGAGATTGGACGGGGTGTATTTATTATTGTTTTGTCGGAATAATAAAATATTATATAATTATAAGGTATACAAAGATACATTTCAGACTTAGAAGTCAATTGTCGAAGACATTACAAGACATTTAAATAACAGTGTGAAAGTAGAAGTATATCCCCGGTTCGATCCCCGCACCGAAACAAATATTTGTGTGATCCACAGGTATTTGTTTCGAGTCTGGGTGTTTGTGAGACCGAAAAGTCTCTCGTAGTTTCTGATACTCACGACACAAGATTCGATCTTAGTGTGGGGTCAGGACTATGTATGTCACTTTTGGGTGTATTTATTTATTTATTTATCTGTGAGGTTCGCAATAAATTTAAAGGGATGTGAAATTCTAAAACCTTCACTAGATAAGTTAAGTGACCTAATTCCTTTTAAATTGCGGTAGAAACTGGTGACCGGAAATATGAAATAGTTAAAAACAAAATAAAACACTGTAATAATACATAGTTCAAGGCTTCAAGCTTATATCATAAATAAAGACACATTGTTCCCAAACTAAATTTGAAACATGTAATAACCGCATTATTATCACAATACTCTAAGAAGTTACAAGAATCATTTCAATAAAGCGCCTGTTTGGCCTAAATACAGACATTAAACCCCAAATCCCTGTCTAGGCTTGGTCGGCTTACGATATGTAAAAGACCGGTCGGAAGGTCCCTTGAGAACGAGAATAGCTGAAATTTATGCAGATATTATTTCAAACGGACGAATGTCTATGTCAAAATATAGTTTATACGTAGAAGCATATATTTATTGTGCGAATTATGTGAGTTTAATTAGCATTGCTGCAATGTTTCTTTTAAATCTTATAAAAATCGCCTTAAAAATATATTTTTTTAAAGTGATAATATTAAATATTTGTTACTTATTGTCTTAATTTGGCCAGTACGATCAATATATTTTATTCAGTAGTTTTTGCATGAAAGAGTAACAAACACCCATACATTACAAACTTTCACACTTATATGAATAGAATTTACTGCAGTTCTGATGTTGTTATTCATTACAATGGAAGAATAAAACCGATGCTTTCATTTTTGCAATCTAGGTCACTTGTATACATAATACTTTAGACATCCGTGGGAGTCTGATTACGTTCGAGATCCCTTTATAATCTACTTCCACGAGCCTTTTGTTACGTCATCTTCGTACATACTTTGGATCAAAAAGACCTAATCTTCTGTTTAAGACAGTACTGGTCTGGAGATAGAATTGTTTAGGTATAACAACCTGAATTATGTCATCTACAATAACATTAAGGCCTTTTCTTTAACTGGCACGGCGCGCGTAAGCGTAAGTAAGCGCAAATGCCGTCCAGACAGATTATCGAATCGCATCAGACAGCGGTCCAATGCCATTCGAAGCAGTTATGCCGGTCTTTTTTTTTTTTAGTTATGTCGGTCTGTTGAGATGCTTCTTCACACTGCGGCGGAAGGACCCAGAACATCCTAATTTATTAATACATATTTTTTAATAAAGTTATAATAAGTACATAAAAGTAAAGTTTAATTCAAAGGCTTCAGGGGACTGAACTTACGATTTTGCAACGGCGTTAGGTACCAAATATTTCGGGTTCTTCTGAGCTCTGGAGAACATGAGTAAGTTCAGATTGTAATAATTATTGGACTATACTAACAAGCGGTAAGCTGCGCCAGGGAACAAGAAAATATAGACAACTTTTTTACATGTACGAAAAAGTGACTCCAATGCATAATATGATGCTAAACACAATGCAATCCGAACAGAGTGTCCACCGCATGCGAGAGATGTTATCACTCGTCCATGCTCGAAACGGACATTCCGGACATTTACGGAATAAACCCTAAACTCGTCACAGTAAAGTTGGTCACAATGACGGGTTTTCCGTGGATGCATATTTCCTACTATCGGGTATTGAATATTCACGTATCCAAAATTGACAGTAATTCGATCTTCATTTGGACAGCGTGGTACATGACTAAAGCCATCTTTATAGTCACTTTTAATATTATATGAGATACATTTTACTAAATTTAATGAAAGCAAAAATACAATTTAAGCAAGTAATCTAATTCTGTCCGCATCATGTGTTCAGAAATTTTTACTACAATTCTGCGAACATATAAAAGTACATTAAGCAATCTGATCGCTTTAAAAGTATTTACTTAGACGACTATTAGGAGTATTTCGACCTTATCTCGACTTACGATTCACCTTTATGACGCACCAATTTTCCCGCCGCTTCGTGTCATTTAGTTGCCTTTAGATTTATAAATAAATCGTCAGGGCTTAAATATGGAATTATTATTGAGGACACGAACGTACAACTGAAAATCTGTCAGGTGCAGAAATACGCGTAATAAAAATAATAGCACAATATATTTGTCTTAAATTGGTAGTGTAAATCTAGATATACCTAAGTTACGTTTGCTATGTAAGAGAAAAGGAAAAAACTACGTAGAGCGAAAACGCAGAGGCAATGTTTTTAGAGACCGTTTATAGTTCATGTATGCATCTTTGTCTAACATGGTATGCAAAATCACTGCACCATAGTTCGTTATATTTTCCATAGGTTTATATTATTTTTATTTTAATCCTGTCTGTACTAACTTGATAAACTTTCGAGTACTATATTTTATAGAAAAGTGTAATAATTAACTCGATTTAATAATAGTGAAACAAACATAACAATACTTACAAACTAAAACCTTGTAAATATAATATACTTTTTATTCATATTTTCAAAGAAACATTCCCAAGTATTGTGATTCAAACGCTTAATACGAGCAGAATTGAAACAATTTCAGACTCATCGTACTTTATTAAAATACCAGAACTTTGTATTAATATAGCGACTATTTCTCGTTTGTTTGGTTTACATAAAAGAATATTACTGATGTTCACAATAAAGCCTGCTTTAGCTCATTAGTTGTTCTTATTGCAAAGTGCCTTTTGCAATAATAGTTAATATTAAATATTTATGAGATATAAATTTAAAAGATAAATAAAATACTATTGGACATGCACTAACAACTGTATATTTACAGAATTTTAGATGAGTTCTAGCACAGTATTTTATCAGCCTGTGGGTGGAGTACACGATATGCCTTGGAAAATCTAGTAGAAATTTCGATACAGGGTACCCCATGATGCTTTCCTTAACTCTTAAAGTGCTTAATTGGCTAACAATATACACATAACATAAATTATTCAGGTGTTCCTTGGCATTAGAAACCGTGACTTATGTCTCTCTGCAGACTCTCGCGGCCGGTTCTATACAAAAAGCTTTCTTACCCTTTTAGCGACTAAACTATAACTTGACGAATATTTATAAACGATAACTTCTGAAGATCTGACTTTAGAGTATAGAGTACATACATAAATAAACTCACGCCTTTTTCCCAGAAGGGGTAAACAGATGTGCTACTAGGACAACCAAATTTCACTCAGTGTGCCGTCCCACGATGTGATAGGGAGCGAGCCTATCGCCATATCGAATAGAAAAATTCAATATCATTTTGCCCGACCGAATCGAATCCGAGACCTCACCTTTAAGTCGTACCGTAGTACAACTCCGCCACCGAGGCAGTCCACCGAACACCGGCAAAGAAGAACATTAAGGATTATTCCAGGAATGTTATAGGTCGAACGAAAAGACACAGGTTCGCTTTTAATCCACATCAGTTTTGTTTGAATCATTGATAAATTATGGCTATGGCGTATAATGAATAGGAAATCAATCGGATTGGTATATTAATACTAAACCCTAAGGCCTAAACGAACTTGACGGAGATTCTACTTGCAATAACATAGGGAATAATATAAGATTTAATTGAATAAGCTGCTAGCTCTTTTGTCGGATTTGTACAAAAAAGAATAGATAATGCGTTCTGTGAATAACCTATTAAGCTTTCTGACTAATAATATATGCATTAAAATATTATTATTCTGAAGCCCGTGATTATGGGGCATTATGAGACTTTATGTTTTGGAGTGATGAGCGAAGTGCAGTGTATGCGCTACTCAATGTGAGTACTTAATGATATACTCTTCTGGTGATGCTACTGTTTATGAACAGGCGTGAGACGTACCATCAAGCGAAAGATATCCATCTCATAATTCAAACTAATAAAAAAATAATGATAATATTTTCTGCGTATTCAAACTTTTTTTTTACGTAACAAACTGATAACTCAATTTCATTGTTTTTACAATCGGAAATACGAACTTTCCGTGATAGTTCCTTGTATTGTTTGATTAGTTTCCTTGTTATATAATAATACTCGCTTATAGGTTTGGCTTGTTAGTTTTTTTTTTTTTATATAAAACCGGTTACTACATCATATTTTTCTGTTTGTAATGGTTTGGATAATAGAGTTTGAAACAGGTGAATAATTATAGGTACAGTAATAAGTGTCATTTATATTATTTATTACTTATATGTGACCGCCTATTTGTCACTCCTATCTTATTTCGCCAATGTTATCTACTGAAGGGTCTTCAGCATATGTCTTCCACGATGAATCGCGTGGGTGGACCTACAGAAAATCGGTCAAATAAAAATAAACGGAGATTTTTTACTTCAAATAAATTTCTACATACATACATACATAAACTCACGCCTTTATCCCCGAAGGGGTAGGCAGAGATGCCACTAGGACACCCACATTTCGCCTTGTATGTTCCGTCCCACGATGTGATAGGGGGCGAGCCTATCGCCATATCGGGCACAAATTCCTGACTCCGGACTGATAATGAATAGAAAAATCCAATATCACTTTGCCCGACCCGGGACTCGAACCCGAGACCTCAGCTTTATAACCGTACCGTAATACAACTACGCCACCGAGGCAGTCAATTTCTATAAAACACTAACATAATATTTCAAAATGTAAACATGTAAATGTTAATTTCCCGGCTTACTAGAGCTTATGAACGATTCATAAACTCCAACTGCACGTAGAAATAGAAGTTAGGACAATTTTCTAGCTGTGAGATTGCGTGCAAATCCCTTGAAATTACATTTAAATGTCTTGCCAAGTTAATCAGATCGAGACTCATTTTACTTTCTACAGGTTCCAAATGTAATGGAATGAATTAATGACTGCAAAAGCTAAAGGAAAAAGATTTCCGACTCGTAACGAAAGCCTTTGATCTGAGATTTTTAATATTAATTAATTCGGAAACCGCTTTTATATTATGAGTTTTAATAAGCGGAAGGTATTTTTCGCAATTTTTTGTCGTCTTGGAGTCGCGAATAAGGTAAACCATTTATTTATTTATACTTTTTATACTCTAAAGATAGAATTTCGCTTAAAACTACATATTTATTATTAAACATTTCAAGAAAAGGTACCGTATTGTATTAGGAATAAAACAGTGTACAAACATCAAAGTATGCCAATGTTTGGATTAGATAAGGCTCGTTTGAAAATAATGTTTAGTTTTAGGCCACCACCATGGTCATGTACAAGTTGTTACATACACATACCTCCGAAATTCTTGATAGTAACTCTCAGGTATTATTACATTCCCCTTCAAAGGTAAAACGACTGATATTTTACTAAGTATAGAAACGACTTTGAAAAGTCGAAGGGTCAGCCTCGGTGCCCCTTTATAAAAAACTTTGATAAAGTATACATTTTAAAATAAATTGCAAAAGTAATTAACACGTTACTGCGTGAAAATTCAAACATATTCAACAAGACCCAAGGGCACAATCCATCAGAGCGCTGACTAGGCGCACATTTAGTACAAACGCATCATTGAACAGCTAATCGGTATTAATGATATAGGCTGATACAGCACGCAAAGGTGCGGACTTTGAAAAATAATTGTTATTGATTGTTAGCGTTTTAACGGGAATATAATAAATATAAATATAACGGGTGTATCTCTCGAAGGGGGATCAGAGAGGTAATCGTTACACCCTTTTTGACAAGACCATGAAAGATTAAGCTGTTGGTTTTATATCCGCACCCAGACAAATGAATGTTGTGTTGTAATAAATAATTTTTAATTTTGGATCTAGATGTTGTAAAATTACTTAGTAAATACTAACTCCTTATATTTGTATAAAATAAGTCCATCATTATCGACTTGGGGTTACACGAAAAATATTTAGTACCTATGTTAATTAAGAGGCATACAAGAGATTACTATAACAGAAAACTTCGTGAACGAAACCTGCATGTCATAGCGATATATAATCATTTCTATGGTATGTTAAACTTAGCCAGAGTGGTGAACTAAATGGCCTAACTCTTCTCAATCGTACTCTCGATTGTAGAAGAAGCCCGTGCTCTGCAGTGTAGACGTATATGGGTTGTTACAGTATACAAGAGATTAAGACTTAAACACAACATACATAGAATCTCGCAGCATAAACTATAGCGTAAAGCGATAAAAGATTGTACACCACTTTGCAATATTTGCGTTGGCTCGGATTGACCGAGAATCGATACCTCGTGGGTGTTCGCTTTAATCGCAACGGAAGCGAGTTGCATCGGCTATCGATGTTCCCGGGCATAAATTATATAGCTGAGAGATGAAGCAACAGTTTTGCTGTTATGCTCTTAATTTATTTATATTTGAGACTGGCAAGGCTGCAATGCAATTTATCGTGAGTAAAGTGGACTTTATTAATAGAGAATGCACTAGTGAGATGAGTATTTCTCGTAGGTTGGCAGTCATACTGGTCGAGGCGACACCGAATATACAACGGTTGGACTAAAAAAGTGACACTGGCGTAGCTCACTGCGACGGTTTTTTAACCATCCTGGGCGGTGGTCGCTCTCCTAGCGGAAACGAGTATCTTACCACTAGAAAAATGGAATGCAATTATTTTCATAGTTTTAAGAATTAAACACCGTTTATTAAAGTATAATATTGCGCGTACAACAATTATTTGTAAAAGGAAGCATGCACGTTTCGTGATTAAAATGAGATACTTTCATTGGTCTATTTCTATTTGGCAATGTCTATTTCTCCCGCCAAACAGCAGTGTAAATGCACTGTTGTGTTCCGGTTTGAAGGACATTGTAGCCAGAGTAACTACTGGACATATCGAGACTTAACATCTTATGTCTCAGGATGGCGAGCGCAGTGGAATGCCAAGCATTGCCTTGTAACTCATGGTGTTGTTTGGTATTACTACTGTCCATGAGCGGTCGTATCGCTTACCATCAGGCGAATGACAGGCTCGTCTCGTCATTCACTGCAATAAAAAAAAAAAAAAAAAAATTGGTAAGCAGTTCAATCAACCAATCCGGGGTGATTCAGAAATTAACGTCAGAAACGACTAACTGCGAAATAAAGTAACATCATCTAGGAGAATCATATTTAAAAATCCTTTCTTAGTGCTCAGATACAATAGTTAAGCTTCTCTGCACAGTTTTCTCCTAGACCTAGCCTTAGGTCATGCGCTGTCAATTGTTACAATTGTAAACATTTTTCACGGAAAATGCTGTAAAAGCTCTTTGTTATTTCAAACTGTACTTAATAAAGCATCCATCCAACTCTTCCAAGTTTATTTTTCGTGGAACTGTCAGGAGCCATGCAAAAACTACGCAACGCTTTTTTGCTCGACTCGGCTGAATTTTATGAAATACCAAACGCTGCGAACACTGTTGGCCTTTATGCTAAATTAATTTTCTTTACATCTTTTAAAACACATTTGATTTGAATATCATCGTGGAGACGTTTAATTTAATATTTCATTTTTATGTATAAATCTGTAAATATTTGTTTCTTATCAAAGGCGTTTAAAATTATCTCACTATGAAACCAAAACCATATACGCTGGTCGCGGTATGTTTATATGTCAAATTAAGCTTGGATATTCAGGTTAACACTGCGCTGGCACTTAATAAACGGCTCCCGTGATGATTTTTAACCCAAAAAACAATTTAGAGTCATCATGTAGGTATATAATAATGGCTGATGAAAGCTCAGTAGAAAAATGTCTTTCCTAATGGAAAAATAATCTTAAAATCTGTTATCTATTACACCATTTACTAGCGCGTATGCATTTGCAAATCAACGCTTCTCGAGAGTAGATAGCCGATTAATTAATCTTGTTAATTAAAATGGAAATGCCTAATAAAATTCTAACCTACTTTCTTGCGGTTAGAAAAGAATTGTTCCTGTTATGGACTAATCCATAAAGGATACTAGTCACTTTAGGAAGGCAAGGGCGGAAGAATATGCCGTATTTCTATAGGCTCAAAATCTTGACTATAAGGAGATCATCAACCTCCTTTAGGAATGATCATAAATCTTCTTTCTTTAAGAAATTAAAAACATTTACACAAGTCGCCAAAGTAATATATAGATTCTGTAACTAGCTTGCACTCCTATGGAAACAGGACGACTCGATGCAAGCGGTACACACAGAACATCGACGAGCTGCGACTTCGTGTTACGGTCGGTGGACAGTGGTTAGTGAGTGAGATTCTCGGAGGCCCAACCCCTTTCGTCCTCCTGTCTTTTTGGTTCCTCTACCAAAATGAGGCAGCCATTTTCAAAGGTCATCTAAGGGTTGTACATGTTTAATACAAATATGGCGATACCGTAATAAGCTTTTGTATAAACACATGAACATTGAACATATTCAATAATTAAAATAAGATCTTATAAGCAGATACAATAACTGTGCATTAGTTGATAAGCAGCTCAAACCAGTCTCAAAAGGCGGCAAAAATCATACAACAGAAAATTATAATCATATTAAACTACCCTAGTAAAGATTAACTTTGTCTCAAAGGTATGAAATTATATTATCTTTTGGTCAGCTCCTGTCAGGAATTTATTAAACCTAAATCACTCAGGCCCTTGCCTCTAATTGGATGTAAGTAAGATATCTTCTTTTTTTATATTAAACTTTTTTATTTGCCAATATTCTCATGAAAATAAACGTGCAGTACAGAATTGAGAGCAAGCTAGTTTTATATACTAGTATGAGTACAACAAAGTATGTGACATTGATTATGCCGGACTGCTTAATAATGAATATACCTACAGGCTGAATACGACCGTGACAGACGTGCGTCATACACGGGTTTTCCACAGTCATATCCGGCGTTCACTATTCAAACGTATACATCTACTCATCCGCCACAAAAAGTACCATACTTACTTACCTTCACACAATATAAGTTGCATCCAACGGAGGCAAATAAGGCACGTTATGCGAAAGTTAGAAATCGCTGCAATATGGTGTGTAGGGACGCTCAACGACGCCACATTCATAACTCAGTTCAAGTCGAGGATCCAGCTAAAGTCTGGAAGTTCCTCAGGTCACTAGGAGTTGGTTAACCCTATTCACGAGACTTTTCCAAACAATTTAGACATTAATCTGTTAAATCAGCACTTTTCTTGTACTTCCCATATTGATGATGGAATGAAAGCTTCTACTATTAATTATCTTTCACAGATTTCTGCTCCTGACCTTTCGGCATTTGTCTTTCGTCAATTCACTGCTTGTGATGTTCGGAGGAGCATCATCTCAATTGCATCTAATGCAGTTGGGGTGGATAGCATCAGCCGCAATATGCTTTTTCCTATTCTTGATTCCATTCTTCCTGTCCTTTGCCATATACTAAATTTTTCCATCTCCAATGCTGTGTTTCCTTGCTTATGGAAGGAAGCACAGATTATTCCTTTACCAAAGAAACCTAACCCTAAATCCCTTTCTGATTACCGCCCAATATCCATTCTGCCTTTTCTCGCCAAAGTCCTCGAGCGTCTGGTCTATAACCAGTTAAGCTCGTTCCTCGCCAGACATGATCTCCTTAATCCCCTTCAATCCGGCTTCCGTCCTGGGCACAGCACAGTCTCTGCACTTGTTAAAATCACTGACGATATTCGTCTGGGGATGGAAAACAGTCAGTTAACTGTGCTGACGCTCTTAGACTTTAGTAACGCATTCAACACGGTTGATTTTGACATTCTCCTGGCTATACTTCGCTCCTTCAACATATCTCCAGGTGTGATTGATTGGTTTCATAGTTACCTGTTTGGTCGCCGGCAGTGTGTTCGACTAGGGGAAACGATTTCACCATTTTGTAACACATCTGCCGGTGTGCCCCAGGGTGGCGTTTTGTCTCCACTTCTGTTTTCAGTTTTTATAAATTCTATTTCATGTAATCTTTCTTCCTCCTACCACCTTTACGCAGACGATCTTCAGCTTTACTGCCAATCTCCCCTCAATCAGCTGAATGATGCTATTCGTCTTATGAATAGCGACCTTCATGCTATTTTGGAGTGGAGTAAAGCATACGGCCTTAAATTAAATCCGGCTAAAACACAAGCCATTATTGTAGGTAGCCAAAAAACCATCTGCAAGGTCGACTGGTCTCATCTGCCTCACGTGTTGCTGGATGGGGTTATCATCCCGTTTAGCGACACTGTGAAAAACCTTGGCGTAATTTTTGATCGCAGTTTATCTTGGGGCCCACAAATAATGGCAGTTAGCCGTAAAATGTTTGCTTCTGCTGGTGCGTTGCGTAGGTTGCGTAATTTTCTTCCAAATACCACTAAGATTGCGCTTGCACAGTCTCTCTTGCTCCCTATTCTTGACTATGCCGACGCCAGCTATCTCGATCTTACCGAGGCCCAGCTAGATAAGCTTGAGCGCCTTCAAAATTTTTGTATCAGGTTTATATTTGGATTGCGCAAATATGACCATGTTTCTGAATATCGTATTAAGCTCAAGTGGCTTCCCATACGCCGTCGCCGGAATGTTCATATCCTGTCTCTTCTCTACAGTGTTCTGTTTAATCCGTCAGCTCCGCGCTACCTTCAGGAACGTTTTAGTTTCCTACATACTGCCAATTCACATTCTCTTAGGTCATCAGAGAATCTGACATTGCAGTTTCCAGCACACAGAACGTCGTTTTATGACCGTTCCTTTACCGTTGAGGCAGTCCGGCTGTGGAACGCTTTGCCTCTCACAATTAAGCGGTCGTCTTCGCTGGAAACATTCAAACTGAAGGTGAAAGCTCTCTATCTTTCGCAATAGCTTCATGTCCGTTCTCAATTATATGTATAATATTAGTATGTATATATGTATGTTTATGTATTATATTATATGTAAGTTTATTATACTTTTATTTATTCGTTTTTATCGGTATTTATCTATGTAATGTGCATGTATGTTTATTGTAGATAATAAGCACCGCCAGCTACAATTCAATGTTTCCTCTGCTACCCGGTTGTCTGGAAGAGATCGCTTAAAGCGATAAGACCGTCGATTATGTCACCATTTTTTTTTTTTTGTCTGTTTTATCCTTTTTGTTTTGTTTATTTTGTAATATGATTTTGTGGTGGTATAATAAAGTGTTAATTATTATTATTATTATTAATAGAGTAAAGTCATAACCAAGATCTTATATGTTAGATTTTTTTGTAACTCATCATTATATTATGTGTGTTATATGTGTATGAAACAACCATTTACATTTAGTCAGCTTTATTGACTCCCAAATCCTAGCAATAATTTAGTAATAGTCGTATATCCTATTGCATGATTTGTTAACAAGGATCCACAAAACTACCATATAGTACGGTAAACCATGGCAACCGAAATTCTTACAACACATCAACTGAGTTTCTATTTAGCGTAGAAAGGATTCTTATAAAAGTGAGAATAAAAAATGAATGAAAATAAAAGTAAAAAAGTAAGACAGATCGTGTTGTTGAGGAAGTTTCTTGCGCTGTTTTTTGTTCGCAGCTGTAACACGATGCGAAGCGCTGGAACTATTATTATTTAAACGATTCAAATATCTTGTGAAATATTACTTGAATAATTATAGTATATTTTGATACAGATATTAAATCCGACAGACTTTAACTGGCAGTTGTCATTATAATATTATTCAAGATTGTGAAGGACCTTTCGGGCAATTTGGAAGTTACGTCTATGAAGCTAGTGGTAATATTTTGGTACTTCAACATACCTTACTCAATAATCCGTAAATATAAAAGCGTTAAAGGCATAAACAAATATTAGATCAAACGTATATCTTAAAACTTCTCAAATATATAAAATCGCATAAAGTATCGCTTGCAGGAATGTCAAGCAAAGGCAGCGTCCAACATTACTGTCAAGAATGTTTTATCTGCGAGTAACACGTGTGAAAAATGTCGGATCCTTTACGTGGGATGTCACATGCAGGTGTGAATCGACTTTAATCCCTTCGCAAGATGATATGTTTATTTTTGAGTATATAGGAGTACAAGTATTATCAGATTTCATGATTGGGCGGACTGAATGTGCTCGCGATTCCAATTCGATGCCTCCGCCGAAAATCTCTCAATACCACGCATTTTTGGGAAATGTTGGAGCGAAGGTAATCTATTGTTTACGCGTTTCTTTTTTGTAAACCTTGCTGATTTGGATTATTGAATAGGATTTTACTATATAAATGTATCTCTTTCCTGCTAATCCAATTAGTCGAAAATGGTAACATTTTTTGGGTGCTTTTGTAACCGTGTTTTGATAAATATTGTATAAAGTATGAAAAAGCACTTAGAAAGAAAGAAAGAAATATTTATTTATTGCTAGCACAATAACAAAATAAATTACAAAAAATAAAAACCAAAAGAATACAAAACAAAAATCGAATTACACTAAGACAGAATTATAAATATAAAATAAATTATTCTGAATTATAAATATTGCGCCAGCAATGGAACCTCCCATTCAGCTTTCTGCTGCAGTACTGCATATGCAATACTACAACGCTGATTTTCAATGGGAGGCCCAAGAGACGTGCGGACGATCAGTCGGAGTTACTTATTTGATAGACAGAAATTTTAATAGTAAAAAATACAATAAACAAACAATATGACAATTCAAAATAAACCTAAATACAAGCAAAAACTATTAAAAAAAGAAACAATGAACTATTCTATTACATCACAACTTCGTTGTATGTGTGTGTGCGTGGGTATGTGGTTGTATACCTATGTAAGTATGGCTCGCCATATCGAGCAAAACAGGAAAATAAAAATAAGAATATACATTTATTTAAATTCCATAGTGCTTTGTACAGTATCTCGGTCAGAGGCGCGACGCACGCACCTGTCATAGGTAATTCTGCCACCATGCTTAGGTAAATCTTGTTTTATTCATATCAAAATCAGCAATTGGTCCGTAACCGTTTTAATTATTTTAATACAACTACGCCATAGCCACCCCAATTAACAACAATACTGTTTTATTATGGTATTTGAAAAAAAAAATAATGATGTCTAACTTTCGTTTATGCTAAAGCCAAGTAAACAGTGCATTAAAGGTGAGAAAGTCATTTTATACCAAACAGGAATTCACATAATGTTCAAATTACCGTGACAAATACGCTTAGAAGTGCTATACATACATATTTAATTCGTAATGTAATTGGGTTACGTAACCCTGACTTTTTGACATAAATAAATAAGCATTATTTTGATATCAAAGGGTCGTTAATACCAAATAAACGTCATATTTGATAAATGTATACTTTGAATGCCCATGAATATAATAGCAATTACGTTTGTAAGCACATTTGCTGGCTCAGGTGGTTTGTTACATTATAAATTGTTCGACAGGTCTTTCTTCCGGTAAGCATTTTGAAAATCTGTTCTGACGTTTTTTAATTACTTCTGATACTTTCGCGTGAGTAATTTTACTTTTAAGCCGCATAATATCCAAAAGCCACATGCATAGTAAATAGTCTTTATAGCAATCCATTAGTGTCTTACTTTCTAAGACTTAAAAAATTAGAGGGCCCTAAGAAGCCAGGATCCAACACAAATATTAATTGTTCACGCAGAAATATTTCAGTAGACCTACCTATATTTCGTTTTTTGAAAACCGCGGTGGTCAAGGGTCAGTCAAAAGGATTATCATAAACCAAGAGGTCAGTTATTAAATTGTAAATTAAAGTTGTCGAAATTAGTAAAGGTACTTAAAGCTTTGACCCCACATGTGTATCGAATAAGGCCGGCAGTAGGGATATTAAAACTATAAAAGCAGTTATAGCGGTAATTAATAATTTTATGACATCCACTAATCAAGTGGATTGTCATATTATAATATCTAATCCGAAATATTTGAAGAATAAGTTAATTTGTTTATTTAAAGTAGGTATTCTAAGGTAAGCAAAAACAATTGAGTTATGAAATTCACTCTATAACAAAAACCACAATTCATAGAAGTAAATATCAAAAGTTTACTCTGCAAAAATAGATTTTAGGATTTGCACGACCTAAATTGATTACAAGAGGATCAAATTCGAAGTAGCTACAAATTTCAATACTCGTATAACCTCAAGATCAAAGGGTTGGCGAAAGGGTCTCTGACGTCACGCGCCAAGCAATTTACGCTCAGTAAACTTTTAAACACTAAAAGTATACAAGTAAATTAGACTAAAACAAAACTTTAGGCAGGCTGTCTAAACCGCAACGTTTGGTTTTTGGTAATGTAACGCTACTTATATTGTTAAGTTTGTATCATAAATTTGACTGCGAAACGATTCATTATTGTTAGTTTTACCTTTTGTGTTGGTAATATTAAGCCATTGTAATCTGAGGTAACTTGAGTTTTATATAATAAAATTTATTAAGTTTGAGAAAGAAACATTTTGTTTTGTCATCGCATTTTCCCACTATAACATGGGTCATAGTTGATTATGATGATATTGAAATGGATAGAGAATGTATTGTAGTTAATTTTGTAGTCTTTTATTATGAACATCATAAGCAAAAATTGAAAACTAATTCTAGTTCTATTCTGTTCACATGAAAATTTTTCAATAAAAATATCGTGTACCTATCCAAAAAAACTTTGTGTCTAGATAAAAAAATATTTTTAGTCAAAATTATTCAAGCGAAGCGTTCGGTTAGCAGTTTTAAATACAGAAAAAAGGGTTCGATTGCAACGAGTATGTCATCATTAACATAAAAAACTAAAAACCACACAAAGGTTTACTTAAACTACGAGTAATATTAACAGTTTTATCCTACAGTTTACCATATTTTATGCATTAAAACCCCAGAGTCAGTTTTACAGACAAAATATTTTTCTAAAGTTTCAGCATGTTAAAGATGCATAAAATATTTTCGCTCGTACTGCATTGAAAGGTCAAAGGACACCAGAGGTCACCAAGTTCTAAGCACCGCACATATCTAAAATGCGCTTTTTCTATTCACGATCACTACTGAAACTTTGTTACATGCATTGTTGCATGTTAATTGTTTTTAATGTCCAGCATATTTTTATAAAAACTCATATAAATATGTATCAAATTTAGAAAAGGGTGCAGCTGTTTAATCTAAACTAATATTATAATGAAAGATATAAGGAAAGATTTAATTTTGTTTGCATTGGCTCTGAATCTAAAGGACCGATTTGAAAAGTTCTTTCAGCATTAGAATCCTACTTTATCCCTGATGAACGTAGGTGATTGAATATTCAAAACAGTGTATCTGCAGCTGGGCGCAGCTAGGCCGGGCCGCTATTTTGAATATTTTGTATAATGAATAAAATGCAACGTAATATAGTAATATTAATCATATCAGATAGTGACCATCGATCTTCAGAAGTGTACATCAGGTTTTGATCAGGAGCTCGAGAGGGCGCTTTTTCTACCTGGACAGCAGTAGTAATTCTACCATTACATATATAATAATAAATACAACTAACAGTCACATACATAGTCCTGACCTCACATTAAGACCTATTAAGTCTTGTGTCGCAGGTATCAGAACTATGAGAGACTTTTCGGTCTCACAAACACCCAGACCCGAAAAAAATATTTGTGGGCCGCACAAACATTTCTCTTGGTGCGGGGATCGAACGCGGCCACTCATTTCACAGTCGGCATCTAATTAACTGCGCCACGGAGGCTGTCAAATGATATGATATACGTAGTGAAACGTTATGTCTGTAGACCTTGGTAATCTCCCTATAGAGTTTGAATATATTTTGTATAATCTAGATTGAGCCGTGAAGTAACCTATGTATAATTTACTAAGTGACATGACAAAGAAACCTTCAAACTAAACCTGGGTCGTACTATCAAAAAAAGCTTCACAATTCTAAGTTCCCTAATATACTACCTATCAATAAATGGTACCATAATATAACATGCTATTAAAATTAATATGGCAATTTAAGTTCCCCAATATACCCTCTGGTATCATGGTCGATCAGGCATGTAACCCGGATAAAATATCTTCCTGCGTATTCTATAGAGAAACTCAGTTCAGCTCACGTCATAAATCAATAACCTTAAAAGCTATAGAATAGCAACGTGATGTATCGGCCTCACACGGTGTGCTGTAGCTAGGAATTCATGGCTAAGTTGTAGAATTAAGATGAACTCGAAACTGCTGCGCCGACGGCAAAGTGTGAGGTACATTTTGATAGTGAAGTTTTTGTTCGTAGTTTATATTGTGAATAACTTTATACTGTCAAAACTGATATCCATATTTGTTTTTTAATGTTTGTAAATATGGATAAATTTCTTAGACTGATAAGTTGAATAATCTCTAGAAAGAAGTAAAGCTAATTGTGACAGCATTGAGCGAGACGACTGCAAGTTATTTTTGACTCTTTCATAGTTACAGCAGCTTTACCTGTTAGCTAATTAATATTACTGTATAGCTTCATCAATAAACTAAGTTTGATATGAACTTATAAAGTTTCAAATGATGATTCAAAAGATCTTGTGAAAGACTATTTGAATAAAGAACACGGAATTCGATTTTTAAATCGCTTAATATGCAAAGGTAACGTTTTTATTCAGCCAAGAATCGGTCATTTGCTTCAATAATACTGGTGGTAGGTCTCTCATATGTGAGAGGCCGCCTGGGTAGGTACCACCGCAATGTCTATTTCTCCCGCCAAACAGCAGTGTAAATGCACTGTTGTGTTCCGGTTTGAAGGACATTGTAGCCAGAGTAACTACTGGACATATCGAGACTTAACATCTTATGTCTCAGGATGGCGAGCGCAGTGGAACGCCAAGCAATGCCTTGTAACTCATGGTGTTGTTTGGTTTTGCTACTGTCAATGAGCGGTCGTATCGCTTTCCATCAGGCGAATGGCAGGCTCGTCTCGTCATTCATAGCAATAAAAAAAAAAAAAAAAAAAAAATTATATAAGCGGGGTAAGGCTGTATACACATTTGCCTTCAAACCTCAGTTCAATTTATCATGCCACGTCATCGGCAATAATGCTGTGTATGGAAATAAGCCATGAATTTTATGCGTCCGCATGACAGCGGGATGGCAGAGATAAAATCCATTTTGGGCAAAACGACTAAACAAAGTGAATACGCTGATGAAATATGTTTCGGCATTCATTTAATTAAATTTTGCGCATTTTGTGGTATATAAAAGGAAATGTTAGTATTGAAAAATATGTTTTGTTATTTGTGCATATTTGCTTAGTTGTTTAGGTTTTAGTTTTTTTTATCAATAGTCGTTTTTATGTAAAGATAACGAGATTCAAACCCAATAAATAATATGTTATAGTATACAACACTAATAATACGGTAATAATGCTCCTGTTGTACCAATTTGTCGCTTTTTGTCATAGTATAAAGCAATTTATAAGAGAACAATGAGGGTGTAATAAAATTCTTTACGGCGAGCGTCTCAAGACGGCTGAATTGTTATTACCGTACTTGTTGCATGCAGTGAGTGTGAGATCTCTGTACAGACTCCACTTAAACGCATACCTATGTGTATATAGAACAAACACTTGAAGGATTTTCAATTTCATATGATAAACCTCGTAGTGTCGAGAATAGAATATCATTTTATGAGGCAATATTGTAAGGGAATATTAAAATAATGTTTCTTTTATGGACGGTAGTAGTCAAAATAATAAAAATATGACTTACCTGATGTCGGGGCCGCTGAGCAGCTCGATATAATTAATTTATCGCGACGTGTATATATTTAATTGAGAATACAAACATCTATAGCAGTAGTCAACAGGTAACACAGATATGAGTATTCAACAACAGTTCTAAATATTTTCAAAATTTACAACAAGATATACGAAGGCGCGCGCGTCATACTAATGTAAAAAGGGTCGTCCGTAGTAACAACACTGGCAGGAAGAACAAATCATAATACAGGGCCAGAGGGAAACCAGAGCGGAGGCGAAGAGCAGGCATCACACACACAATAAAATAAATCAATGGATAGCGGAAAAAAATAATACAACACTAAAAATTACAGAGAACACGCGCGACGCGACTTGAGCGGTTTCTTGAATGTGCAAAATGTGAAAGATTCAACAAGTGGTTTGCGAGGGCGGGCGACGCGGGTCGGGCCGAGAGGTCCTCGCGGCGGGAAAGCTCGCCCGCCAGTGTCCCGAGCCGCGGCGCCCGCCTCGATCCCGCCTCGATCCCACGCGCTAGTGTGCCACAGCCTTCATTGTGACGTCGCGCCAGTGTGCGTGTTGGGCCGTGTGTACACGTCTGCGCGCGGCTGTGTGCGACAACCTCGGCGGTGTGCGAGTGCCCGCGCCTACGGGTCTGGCGCACAGGTGAGCCCGGGCGGCCCCCAGCTAGCTCCTGTACTATCTATACTCACTTGTGCAGAGTGCCGAACGCAAATCTGCGTGCTATTTAGCAAACGCATGTGTCGCTCGGCGCTTCGCTGCATTGTTACACCGACGCTTGAAAGGTCGGAGATAATTTTGAGGCGCTTTAGCTGAACTTTGTTGCGTTTATTCAGCGCGACCCCACGAACGCGAATATCGCGCATAGTTAGCGTTGGCGATACGGTGAAGAATTTTACATTAATGAAGCTAGTTTAACTAATACAAGCAAGGTTAATTGCATTGTTACGATGTTGCTGGCTCGTGTAAAGTATTTTGTAGGAAAATATACGGCAATTATTGTTTATAATATATAGGTTTAATTAGTATATTATTGCCTCCAAGTTTTCTATAAAAATTATGCTAAAAATACGTTTTTTAGTATTTGGGGACGGTTTATTAGTGTATTAAATAGAAGCACTGACGCGCACAGACATTCAAAATTATTCTACAAATACGTTTTTATCGCTTTTTTTAATTGTTAGATATGCTTTTTAAATACCGACGATTGAAGTAAGCTGTAGTGTGCAAATCGGAACAACTGGTACCTAATATAAAGTGCAGAAGTTGCATGAATGAACTGGAGCGACGAGCCAGCGGCGTAGCGATTCATGCTACGAGGTTACGTCTGCTCTAATTCGTAGCGCGCTTTCATACAAGCATGGCCTACGTTCCTTGGAGCGATAAGGGTACCTACCTATATTATTTTTATAGCGGAGTATTATAATACAGCTTTTTGCTTTTTAGGAAGCAAAAATAGTAGCATGTATAAAGTGACATTAAAGGAAACATAAGTTTGTTTGCCAGGTAGAACGATCCATTTTATGAGTTTCTTAAAATAAAATTTACCGGGAATTAGATTTATGTGTAAATTCATGTCTAATTATTTAGCAGCAGGTAGCCCCTTTTTTAGCCAAATGAGTGTACTATAATTACTGTAAATAGCAAAATTTTATACAGATACGCCTGAAAAATGATATTTCAATGCTCTGTCTATTCATTGAGGCCGAACCCTTGTAACAGCAGGTGCAGCGGGGTTGCCCTTGTTAACTCAATGCGGTCATGTACGACACCAAATTATATGCCCATAACTGTTTTATGTACTTAGTCTAGTAACAGCATATTATAAATCTAAGTCTTCTATAATTCTTCTCTCTACGCATATAGGTACTTTGAAAGAGACCAACTATTGATATTGGATTTTTCTATTAATTATCAGCCCGGGGTCAGGAATTTGTGCCCAATATGGCGATACGCTCGCCCCCTATCACATCGTGGGACGAAACATACAAATGTGGGTGTCCTGGTTGCTACCACTGCCTACCTCTTATGGGAAAAAGGCGTGAGTTTATGTTTGTATGTATGAGACCAACCAAGAACGCATGAAGTTCGCAGAGATATTTTTATTCTAAACGGGTGACTTAAAGGCGATATTAGCAAATTCATTATTTTAAAATCAGTCAGTTTTTCACATTTCAAGTACCAGGAGTGCATAAAGTTAACAGATATATTTTTATATTTTTAATTGTGGGCGACTTTGTGTCTTTCGTCATATCATAATTTTCTCATCTACATAAGTTCCAATTGGCCAGTGTCGAGATTGGGGTATATATACCGAATACCGATTGAAAAAGATAACCTAATATTGGGTCTTTCATAATTGTTGTTTTAATTCTTTGGGTGCGTATGGAAAAAAATGTGTTTAAATTTATCTGAGTATTTATAGATTTGCGGTTAATTGTCGGTATGTATTCTTTTTTATTTTTTTATATTTATTTTTGTGTGTATGTGTTGTGTATATAATTATATGTATTAATGTGATGACTGTAATTTATATAAAATCATTATAATTCGACTTATTTTATTAATTGTATTTTATTTTCAGTTTTTATGGTAGGAAAATTGGTAACCGAAACAAATAATCAATTTTCTTTAAAAGTAATTAGCGTAGACCTTTCGTTATTATATAGCTCTCTTTACTTTAGTGTTCATTTCAACCATGGTGTAGAAACATAAACAGGGTAGTAAAATATAAAGTAAACATCGAATTTAAATAGGTTTGCTTGGATTATACAATATTTTTCCGCCCGATCGATACCATACAAAAGACGGTGGAAAACCCATCTTAGAAACCCACACACGCGTCTCGTATTTTAGATTTAGCCTATGTATGACCATCGAGCATATCGGTATTATTGTTCGGTTGACCGGCAACCATCTCTCACTGGTGTAGGTATATTGTGTTAGGATTGCACTGCACCAGCTACAGTGGTGACACTGCAGTGGTTACTTTACTTTGCCAATATGCAAATTTGAGATAAAACTACTATACTACATGATAAAGTTGATACATGTACAACGTAATCTTTGAGATTATATAAAATTTGGCAAATTACAATAGAATTTCTAATAACGATTAATTCCTAAGTTAGTAATTCAATTCGATAGCTTTGTTGTTTTAATTATATTAAATGGTTTCAATACTGATTACAACTCAGCTGAAAAGGTGTTAAGATGATTCTAATATTAGACCTAAGTCCAAAAGGTATTATTATTCATGACACAAAGTCTATTTGCGCAAGTTCTTTGTGAATCGAGAATTTTGTGATTTATGTGTTTGCCTTTTTCTTATTGTTAAGGGGTCTTCAATTCTAAATTGTAAACGTAAGGCTTGTATTATTATTAGTACGTATAATTATAGACATAATGAAGACAGTTCCACATCTCCGTAGTGACTTATTATGACAGCCTCCGTGGCGCAGTTGCGTGGACGCCGACTGTGAAACGAGAGGCTGCGGGTTCGATCCCCGCACCAAGACAAATGTTTGTGTGAACCACAAGTATTTGTTTCGGGTATGGGTGTTTGTGAGACCAAAAGTCTCGTAGTTTCTGGTGCTCGCGACACAAGGCTTGTGCGGTGTCAGGACTATGTATGTGACTGTTGGGTGTATTTACGAGCATTTAACTCTCCCACTTATTTCCTGCGTGTAATTGAGCACGAAAGCTTAGCGTTTTTTTTTTGTAACGCTGTCATTCCTTATCTTGCCTATTGTTACCTGGAACAAAATTTATCAAAACGAAAACGAGTTTAATTTCGATGATGACATGAATAATAATCTTTATCACGTAAATGTAAATTAGAATTATATAGATTAGTGGAGACCGCATCTTGGAAAACGTAGCGTGGGACGTCCTCTGGCCAGATGGCGCGACGACTTGCACAAGAGGGCCGGCAGGGACTGGATGCGTAAAGCAGCAGACCGGGCTCTGTGGCGTACCTTGGGAGAGGTCTATGTCCAGCAGTGGACTGCAACGGTCTGATGATGATATAGATTAAAGCAGTATAAACATAATGTACGTACATGTTACCTAGTTCCAATAATATTATATTTATGAAATGAACACTTCTGAAATGACAGCTAATTATTTGGAAACGAAGTGCTGTGTACCTATTTCTGAATTCTTCCAGCCACCGCGCCACACTGTACGCGCCTTCACAATTAGGGTACCTATAGGTACGTAAATAACTTATTTTGATTTGGGTAAGTATAGTCTATTTACCTAAATCCGAAAGTCGGTAAATTCGGATAATTACTACTTCCTCTATAGGAATCAGAGTCAACCGAAAAGGACGAGGTTAAAATGAATGTTGTAGCAAAACATAGTTACTGCCGCATTTAGGACAATTTAGTAAATATCAGAATTCCCCGACATTCGGATTTAGGCGAAGACTTAGACTTGTTTTCCTTTAGTCGATGTTGCAATGAACTCCTATGGAATATTGAATATGACTTGCTGTATTATTATGCAGCGCGCAAACTGAATGCATTAAATACGGACAAATACCTATTCATATCACGCAAGACCTTGCCAAAAGTTCATTGTACAGATAAAGTAACAGTTTATGGTAAATTCGTAATATTTTGTATAAAGCTTTAAGACGAAGAACTTCTAAAAAATGTATAGTTAATAGTTATTATGAATAGCGTTTCACATACATTTTCTCTTTGTTTACCGACATCTGGTTGTAATACTTACGAACCAGAAGGTTAAGTGGGTACGTGAATGAAAACTTTTAATCACTGATACGAACTAGACAGCGCTAATATCATAATATATTACTTGTTTTACTAGTTTATTTTTCAAGTATTTGTTGTTAATAATTTGACTAAAAATAAAAATAAAAAATGGACGGAAATTGTCAATATCGTAGATATTGATCTAAGACCTAAGTTTAAGGTCTAATGTTACGACATTAAACGTTGCTTCGTTACGTGTTAAGCGACATCTATAAATATTGTACAAGCTTTACTGATATATTTTGACATGTGCGATCTAACAAATAAGCCATTATAACTTTTGAATATCGCTTAATTTAACCAAGCGATGATTTTATTTGATGACAGCTTAATATAATAATATCTTTGATGATATTGTACAATTTTCATTTTTATTTTAAATGAAAATATGTTCAGACGGCTAGAAGCAAAAATAAGAGATGGCGCTGTTCAATGCGATCATTACATCACATATTTTAGTCAAACTTTGTTTATAAGTTTGTACTCGCGCATGTACTGTCATTCACAGATTACTTAGGTCACTCTGTCATTTCCGTCGGTCGTCATCGTAAGCGGCCGAAGTGCTTTTTTAAAATAATTTAATATTAAAGGCATGTAGTTTACATTAGTGAATAGTTGTGTTCAGTGAAGCCAAACGCTGGTGTTGTTTAATTGATAGTATTTAAAATAAAATTAACGACAATAAAATGCCTTTTGTTAATATCAAGAAGCAATATCTAGCAATGGGAATGTTAGTTTTCGTCTTACTGTTTTTATTCAACAGCAAGCCGGCTTTTCAGTGTCAGTTTACCCCTGAAGTGTCGACATATACGCCACCGATATACGGAATAACCCCGACTTACGCTCGCCTTGCTCAAAAAGCTGATCTTACAAGGTAATTCTTGTAGAAGCGTGATCCGTTCGCCCTTGGTTTATGGCTTGTGTTAACTCATATGTTTGAATAACGCGTTTGGCAATAGATCTCGACGTGCTATTAATTTTATTACGAAATTTACATTCGCAATTTGTCGCGGTACTGTGCCCAGATGTATCTACAAATATACAGTATCTACAAATGTCGCAAATTATAGACTAGCGTGTCGTGCCTCTTGTAAATATTATTCAGAGAAAAATAATTATAATAGCTATTGTGATTTTATAGCAAATACAAAACAATAGATTTGATATTTGTATGTAGGTAACTCTAAACAAATTATCACATATTTGGCATAGAATAACTTTTTGTTGACTCAATTTAATGGTATTTCAAGAGCAATGTGTTCTAAATTCGTAATTTAAAATGGAACAAGTATATGTTTAATATGTTTCTCACATAAAAATGATATTCATTGCATTGTATACCTAGCGCATTGTCTATGTAATATACACATCTAATTTTTTATTCCAAAATGTTTCATTGTTTCTCATTTGTTCGTCTAACTCGAGTATATTATAATGTAGTGTACACTCCATCCAGGTTATCACAAACACTGATGCTGGTGAAGAATTTTCACTGGATCGTCATTGAGGATTCTGATACCAAGACAAAATTGGTTGAGAATCTGCTGAAAGAGTCAACACTCAGATACACACATCTCAATGTGAAAACACATAAGGCAAAGCATTCCACGGTATGTTTGTAAATCATACATTTGTTTACTAATTACTTTTACTTAAGGCATGTGGATAATTGATATGTATAAAAATATTAAATATTTGGCTTCATTATGTTGTAAAACAAAAGAAGATTGATTGTGTATGACAATCATTGAAGGTTGATGGAATGTAAATAAGTTAATTTTTATTTACCACGTCATTCAATAATGATCAACAATTAAATTAATCAAGCTAGATTGTTCTCAGTTTACAGCATCTTTATCTAATATTTATTTATTATTCGTGCCCATCATTGTTTATTATCTATTGTCAGTGCATTAATGAACAATTGAACACTGAAAGGTGGCCATCAACACAATTAAAAGTGTCTTTAAAAATCAAAATAGTATATTTTTATTTTCTATTTTAATGAATATGGCAAACTGCTGGCTCAACTTTTTAAAAATTTGGTAAATCAAACACCTTTGATTTTGTAGCATAAAATGTCGCACACTATGACAAACCATTCAGCTCACAAACCCCCCAATGCACCACATTGAAGCCAGGATATGATTATATATAATAGAGACGATAAAATAATGACTTAGATCGAATAACAAACTACACTTAGTAGTTACTTAAAAATATTGTTGTTACATATGATCAATTTATTATTATAATTAGTGTAAGTTTGTAATTACAATATAAAATTAAAGCTAGAATAGTCTTAAATACTAACACGTGTAGTAATTTAGTTTGTTTATGCGGATGTGTAATGATATCTCAGTTTATGTCAGTGATCTTTTTACATTGTAAACATTACCATTGTCATGCTTGTGTCAACAATAAATTCAATCGTAATATATAATGTTAACATAACTTCAATATTTCGTTATAAAGACATACAAACATACTTGTATTCCGTAGGGACAGACATAAACATTAGATCTCCACTTTATATAATCTTGTTATTTATATCAAGAGAAAATATAGTTGAAATAAACACGGGTCCGCCCCGTGACCACGAAAGCTGTAAAGTAATCGAAACGTCGGGAAGTTAAAAAATGTAAACATTAAACCAAATCCATATAAAATAGTTTTATTTCAATGTGTAACATTCGCGTAAATCTAAGAAACCATTATGAAAATATAGTTTATTACATTTTCATAAATTTCACATACATTTTGGTCTTTATTCATTAGACAATAATTATAATAGATGCCAAGCTATTAGGTGATAGATAGCTCCTTTTTATAATGATAGAATAAAGTTTTTCAAGTGTTGAGGTGTTTTAAATATTCATGCAACACTGTTTCGAAAAATCGAAAAATACTGTATTGAATATGAAACTGTATTATTCTTTAAACTTCTATGGAAGTTATTATCAATGATTTTATCTGTAACCATTATGCCTCTGTATGTTTATGTTTAGTCAATAATATACATATTTTATTATTATACATTATGCATGTTTTCAAATATCACTCAGCAAATAAAATACACTAGCGTTTTTTTATGTTGCTCATACATTTCAAATTTCAGGTGATGGATTACAATATTTGCCTGTTTAAAACAAAATTGTTCAACACCACTTGGTATTGTGTATGTAGGCCAATTTTAAATCTACTTTGGCGTTACATCATTTTGGTTCTTTTAATGGAATACACTGCTAACATCTGGCCTATTTCGAAGCTTTAAGACTATTGTACTAAATTTACTATAGCAGTTTTTGTGAAGGCTGTCTGATACTACTGATTAATTTGGCTTCTCATACAGCTGTTCTAGTCTGTGGAATTAACTTCTAATTGATGTATCTGCTTTTTAATTGGCTTATCGTTTTTAGTTTTTCTGTCTGGTTTTATTTGATAGGGAACAATGTAGTGATCTAATTATATTTACAGTTATGACATACTGGTAAAAAGATTTTTATTTTTATCTTACGGTACCATGCTCTCTATTTCCTCTAACACGAATAAAATGGGATATATTTCATTTTTAATTGAAACTACAGTATTTATTACTTTTAAGGTCAAACATATGTACTTAGTTCATGCAAAAATTGTTTAAGCCTTGGCAATTTAACTTTTTCTTTGAACTTCATTTGAATTTATGTTGATTTGTAAATTTTCTTCTTAACTTTTTTACAGCTTTGTAGTTTTGTGTTCTTTTCTTAATATAATGGTAAAATGCGGAATTGCTGTACCTAAAAAAATATAGATGCGTGTATCTTTTACGGACGCTGGGGTTAAAACTAATGTGCTGTTTTATTCACAAACATTTAAAGAAGTTTAGTAAAAATTTTATAATGCTGTCCATGTCTTATATTATTTTTTGATTGTAAGAGCATACAACACACTGGAATATCAAAGAATTACTTTTAAAATGATTTAAAATAACATGAATTCTTGTTAACAGTTTTTTTTTTTTGTTATTCTTAATGCATAAATATTTTTTTGGATACAGCTATTACACTTTTCTATACTCTATATGGATTAAAGTAGTTTTAAAAGTCTGTAAAATATTTTTCTCGAGTTTATACAATTCTAATTTTACAGGCAAGTGGAGTGGAACAAAGAAACGCTGCATTGGACTGGCTTAGGAAACACTTAGAAACCGCAGAAGATAAGAAAGGAGTTGTCTATTTCATGGATGACGATAATACTTACTCTTTGAAGGTGTTTGAAGAGGTGAGTCACAATTTTTTATAATTATTCATTAGGAACTATACATAAAAATGAACATAATATAACGAAAATCTGGGTGCTATACAGGGTATATCAAGACTGCGACCGAAAACGAAGCCAGGTAGTATTAGTGAATTCAGACACAAAGCAAGTAAAAATTTCGCAAAAAAATATCGACAACTTTTTTTTGTAATTTTTTACTTATAGTCGGATTTGGGTGATATGTACATAGGTTTCCGAAAATAATGATGTAAACCTCTTTATTTTTAAACACGCAATGGTACGTAAGGGCTTAAATTAGTACTTTCTCAAAAACTATGTATTTACCACCCAGGCACGATGATTTTTTAAAAGTGATAAAAATATGTCTGTCATTGTTTTGGCGAAATTTTTATTTGCATTGTGTTTATAATCACTAAAACTACCACCTGGCTTCGTTTTCGGTCGCAGTCTTGATATACCCGGTATAAACAGCCTAAACTTATAGAGAAATGTAGCATTACAACATACAACATATTATATTATTTGTATTATAACATTAAATAATCGTCTCGCCATTCATCGTATTAATTAAAAAAAAACGGAATTTTTAAATTATACTTCAATAGAGAGATGTTTTAATTGGTATTCTGAGAGTTTATGTGATTACATTAAAGGCAAATATATTAGCGTGGCCATGAAACTAAATTGGTAAGGGCTAACTTATGCGTCGAATCCACTTATCATAATTCATAATGGACTTGAGTTCTTAATACGAATTATTTAGGTCATATAAATCACAGTTTCGTAAAGTATTCCATTGAACAACTTACATTTAATATAGGATTTTAATAATGTCTCTATTTATATGTTATTTAACAATAATATGTTATAGACGGATCATATTTTACAAATAGTTTCGTGTTTTTAGAACCAACACGTTAGTTAATTGCAGTGTCATTTGTATCTGAAAATGGATCACCTAATGGTAGTAATTTATAATATGTAAGGTTTTGAAAAAGCTATATTTTTCGATGTAGCCCCTTAGCAATGTATTGGCTGATAAGAACAGTTTTTATTTGTCAATCTGCAATCAACAGAATTATGTAGGTATCTAAGTATTCCACTTCTTCCTTGCGGAATTCATTGTTTTTCTTCCTGTTTACATTTCTGACTTAAACTTATTTCGTATCAGAGACTGGCGTCATGCAAAACTATCTACCTAAATGCGATATTCAGTGCGTGAAATTAAGTTATGTTTTGTATTATTTTTATTTATTTTATTCACTTTCGATTTTATAAGGTTGTTATCGGCGTGCCAGTATTTTCTATAAAATTTGCGTAAAATTAGATTGTTGTTTATAATTTTCTGTTACATAACAAAAAAAAAAATCAATAAGATCTTTCTAACACGTATTTTGACTCCCAAGTTCGATTCAATAGGCAGGGTATCCACTTTGTTTGAATTATACGATTCCGAAAAATGATTTGCGAATCAAATTTCTACTATTAGAATGTTGATTAACGTCAGGCAGGAGACCATCAACAACTTGTTACTTTCATTTCAAAAAATCTCTTCAACCAAATGGTTTTTGCATCGTGCACACAGAAAAGTTAACATTGCTTTAACTATAAGTGCTCAGTTTATGACTGCGACTGGATGCATAAAGCAGCAGACCGTGCTCTGTGGCGTGTGGGAGAGGCATATGTCCAGCAAAGGACTTCAACAGGCTGATGAATAATGATGAAGATGATATTATAAATCTTACCATAATGCAGTATGGAGCCTTTTGAATCATCACCAACATACGCGGTTGTGGGAAACCCGTCATAGTGACTCACACAAATGTACATACGAGTATATCCAGTTTGAAGTAGTCGTAATTGTTTCGACTAGCGATAGATAACAAGTTGCTGGTGGTAACTCTATAGTTGTGAATTGTTTTACGTTTACCGTCAAGTGCATAGTCACTTGTCGTATGGGTATATAAACATAGCGCTAGCTGGGTACGCTTCGATGAACTTACGACTAAAGTTCTTTTGGAGAATTCTTAGAAGTGCAGATTTCTTTACTGTGTTTTTTCCACAATAGCGTAAAATTATGAACTAAGAATACACACCACAAGTAGTACAAAAACTAATATTTCAGTAATTTTTTTTTTCGTTTACCTAATAAATAGGATTAAATATTGTTTCTTATACATATACTTTGGTTTTCGTCTTCATTAAAAACATCATGTCAACAATAAATTCTTTATTATAAACTACATAGGACATAATTATGTACACAATCGCATTTCCTCAAGCTATTTCATTCCTTTTTTCTGTCTATTTTGATACTGCTTTATTGTGTCCAGCTGTTTTTAAGTATTGTGATCTTGTAGGGCCACTCAAGATACATTTAGTATTAGAGACTAAAAATAATGATACATCTAAATCTAATGAAATAAAGCAAAAAATAAAACAAATAAATACACATAACAGTTGCACGTACTCCTGCGCATTAAGATACAGCTTGTGATGTGGTAATCAGAAATTATGAGAGACTTTGACAGCCTCCGTGGCGCAGTTGGTTAGACGCCGCCTGTGAAACGAGAGGCCGCGGGTTCGATCCCCGCACCGAGACATATGTTTGTGAGGACCACAAATATTTGTTTCGGGTCTGGGTGTTTGTGAGACCGAAAAGTCTCTCGTAGTTCCTGATACCCACGACACAAGACTCGATCTTAGTGTGGGGTCAGGACTATGTATGTGACTGTTGGGTGTATTTATTTATTTATTTATTACTTAGGTCTTAAACACCCAGATCCGAAACAAATCCAATTGGATCACAGTTGACACAAACTTTTGGTTGCGGTGATCGAACCTGCGGCTTCTCGTATCACAGCTGGCGCCTTTACTATCGCAAATATATCCTAATTAATGTAATAAAACAGTGAAGTTTCTTCCATTGAGCCCGCAACGTTTCGCAATATATAACCCTTCTAATCGCTCGGCTGGCCTTACACTCTTATCTTAACCCAGAAACCTGCGGCGGCTGTTGAACCGACCTCTTCGTTCTTTGGGCCACGCTCCCTGCATTATTTTGTGTAGTCTTTGAGTTTGCAGTACATTGCCTACTTTCAGGTAAACTGAAGTATCAGTTTTAATAAACTGGGACTCAGAAAATATTAAGGGTGTTTTTTTAGCAATAAAAAGTGATTCATCATTCTAAATTGTAATGTACAGGAAAAGATAACGAAATATATTTACGAGTTAATTTTGTTTTATAGATGCGTTCAAAAATATTCGATCAACAATCAGAAATTGCGTTCAACAATAGTTCTGAATCTAGTCTATTTTTAGGATCTGCTTTGCATACGGCTACGCGTACCTGTTTCATACGATTAGTAACTTCGGTTGTGTCGACCGCCGTCATACATAATATTATATGTGTGCTGTCAAAAAAAGCTATAGTTGCAAATCTTATCGTGCTTATGGGTTTTCTCGTACCAATGAACATATTTATCTGACTTAAAGCTTTTGTAGATAATTTTAAAATGACTAGATACATACATACTTTTAAGCGACCACAAGGATAGTGGTCTAAGGTTGACAGAGGACCTAATAAAGATCGCAGTTATCTAATGTATGCTTGCCTTGGAAAGGGCCTACAGCAATGAACTTCCTGTGTAAAAATGATGAAGATATCCATTAACCAAACACAATTTTAACAAATTTTCAGATGCGAAAAATAGACAAAGTCGGAGTATGGCCGGTGGGCATCGTCGGCGGCATGCGTGTAGAGATGCCTTTAGTGTCCAACGGTCGAGTGTCGGGCTTCAACGCCGTGTGGAAGCCCTTCCGACCGTTCCCCATCGACATGGCAGGGTTCGCGATCAACGCGACCTTGTTCCTTGACCATCAAGACGCCAAGTTCTCGAGACGAGTGCAGTCTGGGTTCCAGGTGAGTGATTTTGAAATTCATTTTGAAATTTTATCTTAGTATTATAAAAAATATTGAAAAAGTCCATCTCCCTTTTTTTGAGTATACACATACTTGTTTGTGTATACTCAACATTCATTGTTTTTAAATATGAATTCGTTAAAAATGCATTTTAGCAATTTAATTTTTTTAGCCGTTTTTAATAGTTTGTGTTCGGTAAAAAAATATTTATCCGGAAATCGCAGTCCTAAAATAATTATTGATATCAACAAGATACATCAATAAGACACATATCACTTCAATCTAAAGTACATAACAAGAATAAAAACTATTGATAAGCATGGTATGCTACGGTGACTTCGTAATGTAATTTGTAAACTCTAATAAAAAACGTTTTACGCTAGCGAACTTTGCACCTTGCACGGTAGTAAATAATTACTGAGTATTCACTAGTGGCCTTATTCATAGACAGTTTTAACGCCTATTTTAGTTATCAAATGTATAAACGAAGGAACGACAAACTTACGAACGACTTTTGAATTCAGTTTGAGTGAAGAAGCAAAACATTCGATTGCTAAAATAGGTTTATAAATATTTTTTATGAATAAGGCCGTACCTATATCTTTAGTGAAGTCGTGCTATAAGCTGACTTGCCTACTATAGGATTAATAGGCCAATTTGGCAGAGCTAGTAGTATGTAGTAGAGAACTGACACGAAGCACCTAAATGCTTTGCTGACCTTTTGTTTAGTTATTTACTGATCTAATTGAACTTTATTTTTCATTATTGCTGTTTCTATCTTGTGCATTTTCAGATATCTATTGTTATTCTATATCTTGATTATAGCACTTTCTAAAATATGTTTAGTTTGGTTATAATGTCAACGTTCATCACATTAAGAAATATTTTGCATCCATATTTGTCTCTGAATATATCTGCCCTTCGTTTTTTTCTGGAAGTAAATGAATATCTATAAATTATAGCGAAAAACTAAACAAGCCACGTCTACAAATTACGTAGTGACGTGTATTGGAAACTGTGTTATTTTAATTGACTTTAATTAATAATAGTAAATTGTATATGATTGATAAACTGTGGGACCTATCTTGAATCTCGACATGTTTTATAGTACGCATTCGATAAATTACATATAAACTTGATAACAGAGTTGTACTAAAAAAATACGCACCTAGTTTAATTGTGTTATTGCTGTTAAAATATAAATATGTAGATGACATGACCTGTATCAATTTGTGTGGTTGATAAGAAAATTAGTAAATTAAATAATAGTTTATCTTATTCAAACTATATTTTTATCACGGATTTATAAATAAATCTTATATTATTGTGTTTATGTGACTGTTGGGTGTATTTATTATGTTTTATATAACTAAATACACCCGCCACCCACGCACTATAAAGGTGAAGGAAAATATCGTAAGGAAACCTGCACACGATAGTGATTCGGAAGAATTTCTATGGTATGTAAAAATCCGCCAACACGCACTAGGCCAGCGTGGTGGACCATACGACCTAACCCCTCTCAATAAAATTACAAAAACAATACAGAAAAAACTTTTTATTTTGTGACGCTTATTGGTTGAATGGTAAAAAATGAAAGTTTAACAGACAATAATAGACGAATTGACGCCAATTGGTTACGCGTATGTTTCCATTATTTAAATTGAAGGTAATTGTTGACGCTTATTAATGCTACCTTACGCGTCTCGTGTGTTCTAAATAAGTGTATTGATGGTTATAAATTGCGTATTGGGAATTAACACGTCATCGTGGCTGAAACCGCTCAGGATTTGCGCCATATGTTGACTAGCTTAGCGGTTCTTCAGCACGCATCGATCTCCGGATGAATTTGGATAAAACAAAAATCATGTTTAATGAACATGTTGATCTGGAGCCGATTGTTGTCCAGCAGTGGACGCAGAAGGGCTGATGATGATGATGATAAATTAACACGTCATACCATAATAGAGGATTAATCGGTACTCTCACAATACAACAGTTAATAAAAGTCCTTTAGTATGATTTGATATGGGGCTAAACGATCGGCTTATCGATCAATAATCTTGTTACGGACTATGGTGTATACACTAATGACAATCGGCCTCATTCAAAGACAGGTTTAAAACCTATTTTAGTTATCGAATGTTTTGTCCCTTCGAACGACTTTTGAATTCTGTTTGAGCGAAGAAGACAAAACATTCGGTAACTAAAATAGGTTTTAAAACTGTCTATGAATAAGGCCGATTGTCGATAGATGTAAATTAAGTATGATCGATAAATACACCTAAGTTACATACATTATTCTACCTGTACGTTAAGACTGAAGATACAAGTCTTGAGTTGTGAGTATAAAAAACTATAAGAGACTTTTCGGGATTACAATACGCCGAGGCAATTATTTGTAGTCCACACAAACATTTATCTTAGTACGGGGATCAAATCCGCGTTCTCTAGTTTCACAGCAGGCGTCCAATGTGCCATAGAGGCGGTAAACTGTAAGCGATACCCGTATCGGAACTCTCAATAAGACACGGATATACTTTACAGAAACTATTGCGAAACTCTATAAAGTACCATTTTCTCATTTTCGCCTCGAAGATGCGAGTATCAGAAAATATTGCGAAACTCTATAAAGTCCCATTTTCTCGGAGAGAGTTTTCCGCCTCGAATATACGATTATCGTAAGGATATAAAAAAAATGCATCGTGTAAACATTTGACAGAACACGATAATCTATGGCGGTTATGTCATGCGATAAAAGCATACGATTCTCGCCGCGAGAAACTCTCCCCGTGTAAATGGCGTTTAACTAATAAAATCTTTTGTCAATTCTGAATTCAGTAATGGAACTTCAAAAACTTCAACCTCCTACGTATTTACTTTCGTGGATTTTGCAGTTGACATCACGCATTTTAAGGCAGTGATAATAAAACAGGCTTTAATTAATAAACAAGCGATTATTTGTAATTTAAAATGTATAGATATTTAAAAGTCGATAATTATACAGAAAGGTACAATTTGCATTTACTTTTTGAAATGCATTATGTGGAACGAAGTTTGCTAACGCATTTTTAATGTTATGTAACATTACTACGTATTATGTATATTCATGTGTTTATTCGAGATATAATTTAAAATAGATTTTTATAAATATACACATTTGTTAAAACCGACGCAAATCACGTTCATGTACACATACGATTAAATTTGCACTAAGGTAGCATGTAAGACACCGCAGGCTGTAAATCGATAGGACGTGAATTCGATTCCCGCAACTGAACCAATAATGTTTGATCTACAAGTGTTTCATTGTGCTTTGGTTGTTAACTAGACTGAAAAGCTTCTTGTGGTTTTTAATATCCACCGTACAGACTTACGTCGTATTTTGAAGTCAAAACTACGTATGGATAAATATACTGTTGGGTGCATTTTTCTATATTCATGCTCAGCTGTTCCATAACTAAGCAGCGTGCACATATTTATAATTAACAGTATACATGAACTCTGATCAAAAATACACATTCCGGGAACAACGGCAATGCGTAAATGTGTGATAAGCTTTATCTTACTTTCACGCTTAAACTTGTTTAGTGTAGGCCCTTATCGACTATGTCCTGTAACGATATTGTGCTACTGTTTAATTATAATGTATACAGTTTTCTTCTAAAAACAAATCATTTTAACTAGGGGATAGAACAATTTGAGTGTAGCTTCCAATCTTCATTGTCATTATTGCGGTGTCAAAATAATGATTTATTCGCTCAAATGGCGCGGAAGTATTATCTCACCGCATATATTTGCGCCCAAAAATACAACATATCCTGTGTGAGCTGCAGTAAACGTTTTAATACGTAAAAAAACGTGCTCTTTGAACAGTAGAGAGCATTAATGCGTTGGTTAATACTACGATCAGACCAGAAGAAAGTTCCCAGAAGTTAGTAATATTAAAACATTTGATCCAACAACACCAAAACCGTGATCAAACATTGCTAACGTATATGAATGTCTAATACTCCTCTGCAATATTCGAAAAGAAAATTTAAACACAAATTCAAATCGTTTCAGGAAAGTGAAATCTTAAAGTACTTCACGACGAAAGAAGATATGGAGCCTCTTGCAGACAACTGCACCAAGGTCTATGTATGGCACACTCGCACCCAGAAACCCTCAATACTCAACACGAAGAAACTGAAGCACACTCCGGTACCCGACGACCACATCGAAGTATGATTCGGTAACGATACTGCAGTTTTTATATGCACCAATGGCACGTGTAATCGTGTATCATAAAAGATTGTTAACAAAAGAATAATCTTTAAAAAGCTATGTTTTTCCCCGTGGATCGGAGAAATGAAGCATATAAAAAGTTGCGGTAAAAAAATAAAAAGCCTGGAGGCGAGATTTGCTCTTTATAATGTCGTACGTTAAAAGTATTTGAAAAGAACATGCTTCAATTATGAAAAAAACAGCCTTTATTCGCAGGTTATACATAAAAAGTCTTAATTTAACAAACTGCTCTATTAATTTGTGTGTTTTCTTTTACAAAAAAGCTTTTAAAAACTTTTTAAAATGGTAACAAATTCTGGGCTATTACTTAAATGTGTGTTTTAATTACTTTGGTTACATATAAATTAACACAAAAAAAAGAAATTCATATTATATTAATAAAACGTCTTAGGCTTTTATATGGGTGCGTTAGGGCAAAGAATTGAATGGGTAAGAGATGATGATATAGGATATTTAGAAATTGGAATAGAATGCAATTAATGGCCTCAATACTCATTGTTTTGGAAAGCATTGTTTTGCGAAATTTAATACTAATAAACTTTATTAACATCCGAAACTCAATTGATTAGTACTATATTCGAATTTTATATTTGAGTTTAAGATTTTTTAATTTAAATTTATTGTTAATTATGTATTGTACCAGCTTTTCCGCATGTACACAATATCAACATGTGGGCTATAGACTTAAATGATATCTTAAATATTAATGAACAATAATAAATTGTGAATCAAATTATATACTGGTATGTAATAACGACAACCCAAAGCAATGATTGTCGTTCAGTGAACAAATGGTTCGAAATCTTTTGTTAACCTTTACATTTTAATTTCATTGGTTCTAAAACTACATATATCACATGAATAATTGTATTTTGTTGTGTAGAATAACCTGATCATAATTAACATATTTATGGAATACTATTCCATCATATAAAATATATATTTTCCGGTGCACTCAGTATTAAATTTGGTTAATTTTAATATATTAGATTAAATTGTGGCAAAATTGTGTATTTTTGCGCGAATAGTGAACGCTAGATTATTTTGTACATAAGTTTAAGGCAACGTTTCATAGTAAATATTGATGTCATTTATATTTCTCCCTTATCTTTCGTGAGAAAAATGCCTAATATGTGGTGGCCCTATCGAGTAGATAGGTTTTTATAAACTAAGAACATTGCCTTAAAATTACAAGAACATGATTCATATCTATTTAATAGCATATTTTTAAATTACCTTACTTTATTACTAGTCTTCTTTTTAACATATAAACAACTCAGTAGTGAATTGTGTAGATAAAATATAATATTTATTAAGCACTTTATTGTTTACATTTTTTTAGATGCACATTTTATTTTGCTAATAGGATTATTCTAAGCTTTTCACTCATTATAGTTAACATTAAACTTAAAGTAAACTTTTATACATACTATATAACAACGAACAAAAAGAAAAACATAAAAATGTGGTTGCAAAATGTAGAAATAAAAAAATACACCTATTAATCTTATATTCCTGCAGAATAAGGATGAAATGGCTTTAATGTGGCAGATTGTAATTTCTAATCAACATCTCCCTTTTATGTGCCATCTTATGCGACGAAATAATTTAATAAAACTAAAATCTTTTAATGTCTAAAAAAATTATTTTCCAAAACAAAATTTTTAAAATGTTAGTCTCGTGCATTTGTTCCTATTGAAGATTAAAAAGAAGAGAACAATATAAAGAAATGCACGGTTTTAAACAAAAACTTTCCTATCATTCCCCTTTCAAGACTGAATTGAGGCTCTTGCAATTTTTTTCGGTATTATTTGACAATTCCAGTTGGCTTAAACAATTACCAAATTCATTCTTAAGCATTTCTATATACATGTAACCTGTTTCTAATATATTTATCACTTTTTTTTGTCTATTTTGACATAACTTGGAATAGACAAGCAAAGTGGTCTATGCTGAGATTGTTCTTAGTCTAATTTAACATTAATTTTTATATAATTTTATATTTACTTTTAGTGCGTATTTTATTGTTTATATATCATAAATCAAATTTTATGTGTGGTGTATATATTTTTACAATATACACTTTAGGTAAATTGAAACACTAAAAAAGTATATGACGAGTGAAAAATAACTTTCGAAACAATATTCTCTGCTTTAATTGGTTTTTAACATTGATCAAAATAATTCATAAAGTATATTTTCGTTGCCAATAAAATACTTTGTATACAACATAATATTATACTCTACACCATATCCAAGATACGAAAAAAAGTAGTTTAAATTCTATGATCTATCCATATATTTTGTTTTTCATTCTATTTTAATTGGTGTATTCGACAGGTAGAACAAAAATGATATCGATGTAATGTTTACTTTTTTTTTATCTCTTCACAAACTTGATAATATAACTGCTATTGTTTTACCTCCTATGCTGTATTTATATTAAGAAAAATATTCCAATAACCGTACTCTTATCCCTTATTCATAATACAGCCATACAAGAAATGAAAAGTGGTTTGTTAGTTAAGAGCAGACTTTTTCTTTTCCTTTCTTCTACTTCGACGTACTGAAACAAAATCTAAGACAAAATTAATTCCGTGTCTTTGTTTTTAAATGGAAAAACAGTCTATTTTAGACATTTAATTTTTTGTGTGGAAATCTAAACGTTAATAAGCACTTTTAAATATTGTGTTTTTCTGACTCACATATTTTTTTTAAAAGAAACTGCAATAATGGTTATGGAATAGTTAATAAGTACCTAACCCCAGTATCAGAAACAATATAAAAAATGTGTAGTTTTGTTATCAAAATGTTAATTATTTCTGACAATTCTGTATAATTATGAATTGTTTAGTGTTTTACTAGAAAATTCTTAAAATAGGTATTTAATTAGGCAATGATAATTACACTTATATCATTCACTGCACAGAAATTATAAAAAGTCAGTTCCTAGGAATATATATTTGTGTTTGACAATTTAGAGCATACTGTACATTCTTTAGTGTTTGTCACATTATTACCACACTCTGTATATCTTTGCATAAACTAGGTATGCTCATTAGGCATATATTCTATGCATAATATCTTAGATATAAACTGCTCAAATATATCGCGTCGGTCTAACATTATTCCTTTAGTGCGTAACAATAATAATTTGTACTTATGTATGTTTGTAGAATTTTTATACACTTATTAGGTAACTCACTTTACATTGTAGTTGTAATTTTGATGAATTTATTTATTTATTATTTTATTTTTATCTAGTTGTATATTTCAACTCCAAAAATATATATGTGTGCTGTTTTTTTGGACAATAAGGTCCAAAGTGCGTTTTGCAATGTCCGGTAATGGGACATTTATGAACAAATATGGATAGAAATCTTTATTTAAAATGGATTTTGGACTTTCTTGTTCATAATTAAAGAATTATAGCGATAGTGTTCTTGCATACATCTAGATGTGACAACTTGTCATGGTACTTGTAACTCATTAAAGTGACTCGTTTTCAAGAGATTTCCTAGATGCTGCAATCACGGTTAATTTAACACACACTGCGTTCAATTTTATTTGTAGGCTATATGCATGCCTTCAACATTAGGACTGCCACTACAAATAATAGTTTTCATATAAAAATAAATCTGATTGTAATTTATTTATCATATTATTGTGAAAATCTTTCAACATGAAATTTTTTACGGTAAATGTTTCTGATTTACTAAGAAAACTGAAATATATTACTTCATTTTTATAATTGCGGTATATTTAGGCGCTGTGCAGACAGAGCAACTTTAGATCATTTTGCTAGTTTTAGATAAAAGCAGCCACAAAAGGCCCAGTTAAGACAACTGTCAAATGTGACTATGGATTCGAAGAAGCAGCTTTTTTGTACTTTTAATACGTCATAGTCAATGCACGAGGAGAGGGAGTGAAATTGCTCAAATTGCGATTGAGGAAACCAGCAACTTGACACAACCAGTACTAATTTAACAGTTACTAGTTGAGTCTATATGAAACTGATTCTGTCATCGAATTGTACGGAGATTAAAGTTGCTCTGTCTGCCCAGCGCCTTAGGTATTTAATTGCACAACTGTCGAAGAATAAATTCAATTTGTAGTTACTTTAAATATCCAAGTAGAGTCTTGTAGGTTTTAATGCATAAGCTGATTATTATAAAAAAATAGGATATAAGTGGTTAGATGTGCTTTTGACCTGGTATTGTGTGCGGGTGATGGCATTTCGATATTGAGCTAAAACAGGAGCGCCAATAGTCAATTAAAATACATAAGAAGCTACGTGTGAAAATGTTCATCCCACAAATGTATAACAAATGAAATATCCACTGACTGTACCGTTAAATATGATCTCGTGATTATTTGTTTACAAATTGCTGATGTATTACCAAGTACAGTGTCTCATGTTAATGGGGTATTCTACCCATTTTCAAAAAGTCTTTTTAAGTTGTTCCTAAGATTAAGGCAAACTATTTAAAAAAATATCAAATTTTTATTCGCTCGGCAAGTCCAATAAAAATCCATTTAAAATTTAAATTTTAAATTTATGCGCGCAAATATGTGAAAACGCTAGGCGCCATGTTCCTTTAAAATGATACGTCACTCAACTAGTAAACAACCTGTGTTAGTATGAGCTCTTGGACACCGGAGGGGGTATTCTACTCGCGAAATGACGTAGAATCGTTATCCATCATGGCGGCAGCCGTTTCACATCTTTTAAGGACAGATAAAAAAATTGAAATTTTCAAAACGAATTATAAAATTTATTCCTTGGAAATAAAAACTGAAATTAACATATACTTATTGCTTAATGCTCTACTATATACATTTATAGTTTTTAGATATTTCTTTCTTATAGTAAAATACCCCATTCTGTCATAACTCCTCCTGCCCGTGCAATATACATAGAACGGATATACGAATAAGCTGCTAATACCTATTATGATGCGAGATTGTCTGGAACCATCACCATCATAGATACGAACATGATCATTATTGTGCAAATGTGAAGGGAAGGAATAATTAAACAGATTTAAGACATAAATTTCGTGTAAATTCATACGTACACCAGTACCCCAGTGTGTTATATAAAAGGCTGTACTTGTTTTAGCCACTAATGACAGGTAACACGAATTCGTGAACAGTGCAATTGTCATGTCTAGTCATTTATATCTTTGTGAAATAAGCGAACTTTGTATTTACAGGCGAACCCTAGACGTCTATTAATATTATTATAATTTATCACAATCAAATTTTGTGCCCGATATGGCGATAGGCTCGCCCCCTATCACGTCATGGGACGGAACATGCAAGGCGAAATGTGGGTGTCCTGGTGGCGCCTCTGCCTACCCCTTCTGGGATAAAGGCGTGAGTTTATGTATGTTTGTATCACCTTCAAAATATACATATTGTGTAAGGAGGAACGCTTTGAATACCATCAGAAGTGTTATCTGTATATTGGGCGTCTTCGGTTCGCTCTCAAATACTTACAAAATGAGAACAGTTAATTCGTGTCACTGCAAACTGCAAAGCAATAATTTTATCATAATTAAGTTAGAATATATAAGTTTAATTCATATTTTATTTTGTATTTATTCCTAGTTTTTAAACGACTCGAACACTGTATTGTAGATTATGTATATTTGAACGAATAATCGGTAGAAGAATTAACGTGATGATTTTTTAGAATTTTATTTCATTGTAAATACTTTCTGTAGATTTACAATACGAAAAATAAATACTTCCAAAGAATGTTGATTTTTATTACCCCTAATTTAAAACATGTTACTATGCTGATAACTATCATCTTCATAGACGTTTTTTTTTATTACGAAGGTTTTTAAAGACATTAACTACATCCATTTTGTTAGCTCAAGGAGCAACTGGGTTGTTGCATTGTGAACTAAACAGTAAAGATCCATAGACAACAACAGTAGATACTAATGTACAAATAAGTGCCTACGGACTATAATATTGCCTGCCCAAAACTTCTCATGATAACCTTTATATCCGTAATTCAATAAGTGTGGTTTAATTTATCTCAATGGGTTTAATCATCTAGTTTTTCTTTTGTTTTTCCAATAATTTGGATATTGCCAAGAAAGTTTTATCGGAAACAGACATCGCGTATTGAACACAATTTTAGTCAGGGTCCCCGGAAAATAATTCTATGCAGTCTCGTTAGATGTCGCTGTTAGCTTTAGATTTGTAAACCAAAAGTCGACATTAGATTCAAATAATGTAGATACTCGTGTTAGACACAAAACTATATAATATTAAATTATTGCATAATCTATTTAATATTTAAAATGATAATAAATTCTTGTCTATGTCGTTAGTCAAATAATTATATTTCTAAACTTTATTCAATTAACTTAATTACCTACCAAATACGAATAACGGTACAAGAACGCTTTTAATAAAAGTGGTCCCTACAAATCGACTTTTTTATCGAAGCAATGAATGAAACTGATACCTACCCACACAGTTCATACACGCACAAAAATCTATGGATTGTACTCAACAATATACTTGCCCCGGACTTGTATAACTCCGTAACTCAATTTTAGTTCAAAGACCCAATTGTTGTAGAGTGTTTCCCGCTTGCAAAAACAGAAAAGTTTTTGATTGACAAGTTTGATGTAGGTACCGAAAAAGTCGGGGGACCCTATGAATAAATTTTATAGTGAGTCGTTCTCAAGTTAAATGTGGTTTGTTTACGATAGCCATAGACCAAAAAGTGGGGCTTACCTATATTATTAAAACGCTTCGATTTATTTGGTAAGTTTTACTTTTTATTTCGAAGTTGTCACATAAGTAAGTACACAACTTCACATCAAGAGTCAAGAGAAAACCATGTCAACTACCCTCACATGCACACATACCTACTTACCTACATTTCACACTGAGCCAAGAATCCATGTATTTTAATATACTGAACATAAATCGCAACACAACCTCGAGGCTCGACGCTGTTTTAAAATATGTGTAAGTTTAACATTGTCGTCTGAGTGAACTGATATTGCATATTTAATATTCCGAATAGCGTTTCCACATAAGCGCATATTTTACGGTTTCCGCCAAGCGCCTCAACGATGTTGTTATAGAAAATTACGAAACTTCATGAGAAGTTTCACGAATTTTTCAAGAAAAATATGGGCGTGCTTTTAAAACTTATGCAATATCGCGTAACTGAACAGGAACGCTCATTTTCATTGATCTATGTGACGTGAACTAAAGTTTACGTGGGAATGAAACTACCTCCTTATTGCGATGCAAATGCTTGGGTATTTACCACTGGATTTATTTTTGTGTTAAGTTCAGCAAACGTAGGCACATTGTTACTACGTACTTACATGCTCAAATGACTTTTGGTAAAAATTCGAAATTGTTACTTTGGATATTAATTACAAGTGCAGACAATTCCAAATGTAGGTAAGTCCTTAAATATTTAATGAAACGTAATTAATAATTAGAGTGTTTATAGAGTAAGTAGATCTAAATTAACAATTCGATGTATGCACATCCGTATCTATACTAAGAACATAATCTAGTCCATACTAAAATGTAGGTAAAGGTTTTTTTTTTTTTTTTTTATCTTTATTTAATAAAGGAGGTTTGTTCAAAAATGAACATGTCACCTCCATAAAGAAACATAACAAAAAATATTATCTAATCATACAATCGATTGACTTAAGTACTACGTCTATTTTTTAAGCCTATAAGAGTCAGTTTATATAACAATTTAGCTTCTATAGAGAGAGGGAAGGACAAAATACTGTTACACCAACCAACATTTCGAGGATTTAAATCAATTTGATTTTCCAGCAAGTTTTTTCGAAAATCTTCGTTACGAACACACTCCGTCAAAATATGATATACGTCCTCTACTACATCACATTCAGAACAGTTCGGTGAATTGATTTTTCGCATTAAAAACGCAAATTTATTTAACGGAATGTGTCCTGAGCGAAGTCTAAAGCCTGTAACGGTGCTAAGCCTTCCCATATCACATTGATCAAACCAGAGAAAACGAGGTAAATTTGGTTGTACAGTTCTGTACCAAATTCCTTTCGTAAGTGATCTTTTATCAAAATATTCAGACCATATTTCGAAGCAGAACTCTTTAATGTTACCAACTAGGTTTGTATAATAAGGTAAGCAATTAAAACTAACTCCATCAACTACAGCTTCTCTTGCTAATTTATCGGCCGTTTCATTCCCTACCAATCCGATATGGGAGGGAATCCACTGAAGAATTACTTTTTTATGGCTTGAATTAAGTTCCTGTAAATCTTTTAAAATATCGTACGCTAAAGGAATGCCCCTAGCCGTGGATGTACATTTAACTATGTGTTGAAGGGCGCTTTTAGCATCTGTGAATATTACAAAGTGATAATCTGAAACTGATCTTATGAATGACAAGGCTTCTGAAATGGCTATTAGTTCGGCGTGCGTAATGGGTATATCAGTATTACATATTTTGAATTTCATCTTGATGTTTGCTTGTATATCTATAAATGCCGCACCCACTCCGCATTTGTCCTTAGATGCATCGGAATATATTTTATAGAAACTAGAATATTCTCTACTTAACCACTGACTGCATGATAAAAGTAATGTATCTTTATTATACTGGTGTTTAGGCTTATCTACATTGGGAATATTACAATATATGCAACTATCTGTGTCTATACTGCTCATCCAGTAATCTAAACTAAACATTTCAAGTTGTTTGCTAACATGAACAGGTAATGTTTTAAATTTGTCGTTAATAGTTACTAATAGAGGTTTTTTCTTGCGACGCCAATACAAGTTATGGCATAAATTACTGAGATCATCTAATAAATTTATTAATTTGTTACTGCTAAGTGATTTAGTTTTAAGCCAGAATTTACCTGCTAGAAAAGTGCGCCGTACATGCAGGGGTTGAAGTAGTAATTCCGACTCCATTACGTGTATAGGTGAACTTTTTACAAAACCACCAATAATCCGCATGAACTGGTTTTGAACTTTATCTAGCTTTACAGAATTACATGCGTAGCTAGTATCATAGAGAAAGCTTGCATAATCAATTCTACTCCTGACAATTGATATGTACAAATTTCTTAAGTGTAAAGGATGTATGCCCCAATTGGGCCCAGTAAGTACTTTAAATATATTTAAAAATTTCATTGATGTTTCTCGGATTTCATTTATATGTTTTACCCATCTTAAGTTACGATCAATCCATACTCCCAGATATTTAAAATATTTAACATTTTCTAAAGATATTTCATTTATCACTAAATTTGCATATTCGTTCTTATAATTAGTTCTAAATATACATACTTTACTTTTATTTGAAGATATTGTTAGGCCTAAATTAGTTAACAAACTATTTAAATTATTTAAGGAATTTTGTAATATTCTAGTACTCACTGAAACAGACTGACTAGTATGGTACAAAACCAGGTCATCTGCATATTGCGATATAAATACATCTTTTTCTATAATTTTACAAACATTTATTGTTGCCACATTGAACAATAACGGGGACAGAGGGTCGCCCTGCGCAAGGCCTCGACATGTACTTCTAGTCAAATAACCATCCACAGATTTTATTTTAAGTTTTCTTAATTTCAGAAAATTCCACAGGTACCTATTGACACATTTTTGATCCAGCATTAATTTTATCTAAAATTGATATTAAAGCTACAATATCTACATTGTTGTAGGCATTATCTATGTCTAAAAAACAACTAACTGTATGCAATCTTTCCGAAAATCCCCTTTGAATGCGACATATTAAATAAGCTAAACTATCTAAACAACCTCTCGATTTCCTAAATCCCACAACATTCGGTGAAAACATGTTATGTTTTTCGCACCACCATTCGAGTCTTCTGTTAATAATCAAGTGAAAGACCTTACATAGACACGATAATAAAGATATCGGTCTTAGAGATGAAATCAAATCAGGATTCCTCCCCGGTTTTGGTATTGCTATCACGTAAATGTCCCGCCACTGGTTAGGAACAAAACCAAATGTCAAGCATGTGTTAAAGATAGAAAGAAGGATTTCTTTACCGTTATTTGGTAAGGCTTTTAACATGGAATAAGAAATACCATCACATCCAGGAGATGTATCCTTCGTTTTAATACATTTAATTAACTCCTGCATGGAGATTTTCTTCTCCAATGTAAGATTGGGTAAAGAAAATTGTGGTTGTTTAGGTTCAACGAAATCTGGTGTAAGACTATGAAGTAAACCATTTGCTTTTTCGGAATCTATAAAAGTATTATGCGATTTGTACCCTTTTATCCATTTCATTTTATACCACATTTGTGCAGCAGATATTTTGTGGTCAATTGACGAACAAAATTTCATCCACTCGGCAGACTTGGCCTGCCTTATTAATTTTTGTGCAACCTTAATTCTATTTTGCAAAATATCTAAATTTGAAGGAGTCGGATTTTTACGAAAATGAGTTAAAGCTAGCCTCCTGAGTGCCACTGCCTTTGATATTTCAACATTCCAGTATGGTTTAGGACTAAATTTTGCAGTTGGATTTTGCGATATTTTAATAAAAGGTATATGTATGTCTGCAGCCAAATTTAAATAGTCAACGAAAAGATCATATGCTTTTTGAGGATCTTCAGGTAGGATAAGATTTGAGAACATTTCTTCGAGACATAGTTTATAAGAGCGCCAGTCAGCCTTTTTGAGGTTTCTTTTAATAACAGTGTTTCTATCCATGTGACACTCGGAAGATAGCTTTACGATCAGATGATCACTTCCTAAAGACTCGTTTAATACATGCCAGTTAAAATTAAGCGCAATATCCGATGTTACCAAGGACAAATCCGGGGAAGATTCCTGCACAACATTATTGACTAGTTTTACACGTGTTTTACAACCATTATTCAAAACTATATAACTACTATCTATAAGAGAGTCAAAAATTTGTAAGCCTCGAGTGTCCAACTTATGAGACCAATTCGTATGGTGGGCGTTAAAGTCGCCTACTATAATTGTTTTCTTACTAAATAAAGAAAATAGATCGTCCCAATCCGCTTGGCTAGTTCGAGCCGACGGAGGACAATAAACGGATATTAAGTTTTCTAATAAAGGATAGTTCAAAATTTTAACTTGAAGCACTTCTATACTAGGATTCGAAGCATGAAGAGGTACGAGCTGAGTTTTTATAGACTTGTGAACAATAATAGCCACCCCACCATACGAATCGTCTCTGTCGTTACGAAATATATTATATTGATTAATTTTAAGAGCCGTATTAGGTTCTAGCCAGGTTTCTGAAATAGCTGCTATATGTATTTTATTCATCTGTAGCAACTGAGAAAATTCCAATAATTTAGGTTTAAGGCTTTGGGCATTCCAATGAATTATATTGACTTTCACGTTTTCGTAATTAGCCATCAAAGAATCTTAAAATCATTTGCAACATTGGAAAATCGGAAATATTATCTACTACTAGAAGTATCATCCATTCAATACATAGTTTCACTAATTTTCTAAATTTAATTTCAAATGAACAGTTTTTAAGAAAAATTACTTCTTTCAAACGCGATAATAATTCGTTACAAGTTACTTTCGGTTGTGTTGTTTTTCTTGTATGTTCCCTTTCATAGTGCTGGTGGACCTGATCTTCATTGCACTGCGATGTCTCCGCTTCTTCTTCAATATTCACTTGCCACTCAGATATAATATCTTTTTGATTATACTGCTTCCTTTTAGGTTGTTTAATTTGTCTAATTGGTGAAATATTATTTCCTTGTTCAACATAGATGTGTTCCTTTGTATGTGGGATTATTTCGGCATATGTGGGTGCATTTTGGCTTATGCAAGATGTAGATGGCTTATATGTTACGTTGCGTGGGGTGGGTGAAGGTGGAACGTAAACTGTCAAGGCCTTTTTATATGTGCAGTTAAATTCTGCCATGATCTCCCGAATACGTCTTTCTTTAATATATAGTGGACATATTTTGGAAAGAGCCATATGCTTCCCCTTGCAATTCACACAAAAAAAGTTTTTCGTCTCGCAATTAGCGTGGTTTGCGCCGCACTTGGGGCATATAATTTTATTAGAAGGGCAAGTCTTAATTTTGTGTCCCAATCTCCAACATCTAGAACACTGTGACACTTGGTAGACGTATGGTTCGACTTTAATCCTTAAACCGTCTGTATATACATAGGGAGGTAATGTATTTCCCTTAAAACATAGCCTCACAACTTCACAGAGAGACCATCCTCCGTTGTTTCTATCTCGACGACTTAGACGTTTCACGTTGACAAGTTCAAAATCCTCAGGGCACGATAAACTTTTCATAATATCCTTTTCTTCTATCTCTAATTCTACATCCTTAATTACTCCGTAAGAAAAACTCACTTCCAAATCCTTGTTAAATCTCCATCCTTTAGAAATAAGTATTTCATTAGAGCATAATTTATACATACTCGAGTTGTCTTCGAATTCAATACGGACTTTGTACGAACTGAGGTATTTTACCCGGATTATGTTGTTGATATTATTTGTTTTCAATAGTTTTGCCAGCGCAAAAGATTTTGGAAGTTTATCATTGCATGTAACCGTGACCTCAAACTTCAATAATTCGTCGGTATTATCTAGTCGCGATCTTTTTACTTTTCCATTTCGCCCCACCGTCTTCCATTCTTCATCAGACTCTTCCCGGTCCAGATTTCTTTTATTAGCCCTAGATATTATTTCTTCCTCATTCTCAGAAATCTCCCTGTTGGATTCATTCAAATCACCTATAGAATCATTATCTCGCTCCATTATTAAACAACACCTGGCCGCGGACGACGCGTCGCGGCTCAGGTAGTCGCCGGCCGGACCGAGCCCGACCCGCTTTCTCAATACGCACAATAACAAAAACAATATCGGAACTAATGAATAGCTATTAAACAACTCGCAAAACAAACGACTAGTTCGTACGCGTGTCGACACGAGACTGTAGGTAAAGGTGTAAAAATAATTACTTACTTCGCACTTAGCAAACGCTAGCATCGTTAAGTTTAGCAGGTGACCTGTTTAATTTTCTCAGTCCAAATAGCACAGATAAGCTGGCGCGTGTACTCTGTCTGTGTAACCTGCAGGTTTGTGGGAAATTAACTTGCTGCTGAAGTTTGTCGGGCGTCTAATACCTACGGAGATGGGACTTTAAACGAAGCAAGCCTAGGTAGTGATGATAGCACCCCTCAGATTAGCAATTAAATTGGATGCAACTCGCTACATCGGGGAGCGAAACTCGTAAAATTAATCGACTGCCACCGTTGATATTTACTGCATCTGTAAGATACATCATTAAATCGAATTATTGCTTGGGTATAAAATGTTTATGTGATCGTGTTATTCGTTTTAGTACACTCCAAAAGCTATATCTCGCTACGCTAATGAATCGTTGGTGGATGTGAATGAGACATGTTTTTTTTTTTCAATAGAATGTTAATTCACGGAAGTGTTAATATCCAACTAGGGGCGGTTGTAAAATTATAAGTCAAATCATTCTGAACGTCGAAGTAAACTTATTTTGCGTTAATCCCAATTAAGCGTAGGATAAAAACAAGATATGAAGAAGAAAAAATACATTAGTTATAGACAAAAACGAAAATCTAAAATAACCGCTTGAAACTGTAGACAAAATTAAAGTAGAAACATACACGTCTTGAGTAACATACAAGTTTGCAACTTTCGTATCGCTGGATTCGTAAATTTATGTGTAGAGTTGTTTACTACGAACCCGAGATTCCGAGGGGTGGTAATGATCGTTTGTCTTAATAAAGGGACATTGATTGTCGCCGCGGAATGCTAGTTAAATTACACCGTCTATTTTAAGTTTCTGAAAGGATTTAACGAGAATGTGCAGTATCAAATACGCATTTGAAGTGAGTAACTTGAAGGTTTACTTTACTTACATATCGGTTTTTATTTCACAATATCCCCAGTTATCCCTGACAGCATTTCTTATTCTTTTATTATTCCCTTGTATCTATGAGCGAAACAAATTACTATGCTCCATCAAATTGTACTTCTGATACTGTAGGAAGTCGAAAGACGATCTACATCGTCTGTGCCTATGCGCTAATTTCATCATAATTGCATAGATTATAATGGGGTGTTTTATACATGTTTAATGGTACACATCGATCTTTGTTGGGTGCCTATATTGTAATATAAAGAGCGTAAAATTCGTCCGACGATAAATGCAAAGCAATGCTAATGGAATATTCACCGGCGAGAGATTCTCTTAATATTCTAACAGATATGAATGTCCTTCCAAACGCAACAGATCTAACGATTAAAGAAACTAATCCATAAATATTTTATACTAAATAGTTTTCTTTGAATTATTACCATCAATTCTGACTGCAAGCAACGTGATCGTATAAATTCCTTTCGTTTCAAAAGCATCCAACCGTAAACAGCTCAAGTAATATTTTACCAACATTTCGATCGAAATGTATGACGTAAGAAAAATACCCTGCGAATGTTTTAAAACCACGTTCCGCGTAAGTACATAGCCGGTTTCGAATAAAGCTTGGCTTGCGATGTGTATTGCTGACACAGAATTTAGGTAACATTTCCTTGCCCGGATTTCCCGTGCAACGCAGACAAATTATGAAACTAAATTCTCCTGGTACGAGTTAAAATATTGCCTTTCTGCATATGCTTTGAAATATTAACGTCATCTGCAATGTTGCTCATTATGAATTTCAACGGAGACGTGTACAAATAAATTGGATCTTTGTATATGCTCCAATTTGAAGAAGTGTGTTGGCAGATGGCACTACTTATATTTCTTCGTTTATACTATGTAATGTTGCTTATATTACAAGATATTATAGAGGGTGCTAAAACCAAATTCTATATCCGGGCAAATCATACGTTGGGGAAATTTCAAATTCCAACTGGATTAGCCCCGCCAGGAAGTCGAACCTACAACGTCACCGTTCACAGCCTTTACATGTGACCTCTAGATCAATGAGGCAATATTTAATAATATACAATTTCCGCGGAACATAATTTTACTTGAAAAGGTACGCGTTGAAACAAACGAGTAATGTTCCTCGCATACACTTTTCAGTTATCACATGTATATTGAATTATTTTGTCGATTGGGCTCGATCATCCCAAATTTGAATCTCGTAAATTTAAATTTCGTGTTAAAGCTCGTACCAAATTTGCATGTAAATGAATTCACTTTTATATTAATGAATGTTCTGAGAGTTCCCACCGATATCTTGTTAACTCAGGAATTTATGTCCGTAGTTGTAATATTTTGTATTCTTCTTATGCAATATGTATATAACTTTTATAAAGATACAATAACATGAAGTGCCCATTTTTGCGCTACTGGCGCTCTGGGTTAAGAGCTTGCTACCAAGATAGCTGAGCACTTTTGGAAAGATAATTACGGCCGTCTCTATCTAATATTCGAAACACTTATTAAACAGCGAAGTTAGTATTCTTGCCAGAATCCACATTAATTACCAATGGAATTAGCAGACACTCACCTCAAAATACTTCTATTAAGCCAATTTCATCGCAAGCAAAACCGCGGGTCACACCTTGGATTATTAATATTACCTAATACATTAGTAATACATACATGAGTGTGAGGGCGGGACAGTCTCCATTACCTAATACATATTAGGAAACAATACAAAGCGTTCTAACCAAAGACATAGCTAGAAACACAAACGACTAATCCTTACTAATACATCTACTAATTACAATCTTAATCCACCAAATTCTGATACAATAGTCTAAAATTAATACACAAGGAGCAGTATTATGTTCCTCTGTATTGCATAATTACAGACATCATTTGGCAGCAGTATTACCGACAGCGACAAGTGACAACCCCATTCACCCGCAGAATTGCATTGAATCTCAGAACCTAGCGGTATCCCACTTCCAAAGCGCAATAAGTCTGTATATTGAAAATATTTATTTTATATCATAAAACAACTAAACAAAATATTTTTTTATTTTAAGATACGCTGGGGGCTATAAATACTACACTAATTAAATCGGAAAAAGAGCTATCATATGCATTATTTATGTCACCGTAAAATTGAACATACCGTCGAAAGATTGTGAACCGTAACATACTGCTTACAGTTTAACGCTTTATTTTTTGGTAGATTATAATCTATAGAAATGAAACTGTTAAATCGCAATCTTAAAATTGTCAAAATCTAGGTGTATTATGAGTGAAGTACCGCAGTGAGTTACTGCAAAGAAACGATCGTTAGGTTAGTTTATTTCCATTTTAAATAAAATCAAGTCAATATGAAGTCAAATAATTAAAAGAAGACAATTGACAATCTTCCGTTTATTTATATCACTAGTGAAAATTATAATATCACAATTTGACAATATACCTAAACATTGTATCAACATTTTTAACTGTTTACATGTCTGTATCCTCGAAGGAATATCTCAAAGCGCTATAAGTGATACAAACAGTTCGCCGAATTAACTCCAGTCCCAAAATTTGATAGGGGGCGATCTTATCGCTATATCTAGTATAAATACATTATGCAAACTAGTATAAATACAATTTCAGGAAATTAATATGAGAGTTTTCTGAAAACGCACGCAAGTGCATATTCCGACTTGAGAATTGAGTCCATGGCCACATGGTTCATACTTCATATAAGTACATAGTCACTAAACCTATCAGGCAACCATGTACAATAGTCACGATCATTTATTTATTCCCTTATCCATAGATGTCCAACGCTGGTCGCAATTCGCAACTATCACGCTAGAATATCATAAAACTAGCTACTGCCCGCAAACTTCGTTTGCGTGGTTAACTTTATTTGAAATCTCCCATCCCGTCGCGTTGTATCCCGCCCACCCCGTCTCATTCTCACTAATGGAATGTAATCCAGTCCCATCCCATCCTTTTGAGTATAAAAAAGGAGCAAATATATCGGAATTCCTTCTTCATCCCACGGGAACTTTTCGGGATAAAAAGTATCCTATGTTACTTCTAATACCTCCAAGAATATGTGTACAAAGTTTCATGAGAATCGGTTCAGTAGTTTTCGCGTGAAAGCGGAACAAACAAACGGACATTCACATGTATGTATAATATTAATATGATTACTTAATTTACATCAAAAATTTTGACTTACCGAACTTTGTCACTAAGATACGTATTAATAACAGTGTCGCATTCAAAATTCAATATTGATATTTGGTCCCATTGCATTTGGTATGCAAGTCGCATAGCTGCAGATTTCGATGCGGACCCCTAATCATTTCTCTTGTTCCGCCGATAAGGGCACAATTCGTTCGTTAGTTAGTTCAAATACTATGGAATTAAGTCTATTGGTATGCGTTTTAATTTTTCCATTCGATTCACTAATGACTGGGTTCTTTCTTGAATTGAGTATGAATTTTCTTTCAATAGTGAGATTTTTCTGAAGTGTTAGTGAAGACAGGCGTCTTATTATATTCTATTTTATTGTATTACTGAACAAAAATAATGCAAAATTTCACGTATTTGTTTCATGATTTTTATTCTGCAACAGTTGAATACCTACCTCTCTCTCTCTCTCTCTTCAGCCTCAGGAAGTCCACTGCTGAACATAGGCCTCCTCTATGGATCTCGACATAGACCTGTTGGAAGCCTAATACGTACTAAGTTAATGTTTCTTTTTAGACCAGGCGTTCTAATGCAGCATTGTCTAAACGACAGTTCCTAGCATGATTCAACGTTTGTTATCATAAAACACCTATAGCGGGAACCAACTTAAAACGTGGGTGTTTAATGGGCGGCAGTAATCACTTTTCACGGACAGACACGGTTGTGGTCGACCGTCAATTGCGTCATGGTTTAAGGGGCCGGCTAGTTCCTTGGATCTCAAGCATGATGTTGTTTCGAATAAAAAAATCTCAATTTCCGCTATCAAAGGGATCGGCAAAAAGTATTTCATCCACAAAAAAATTGATCTTGCGCCACAGAATGATGCTGTTAAAAAGATCCATTGTACTCCTGTCAAAATCCAAAGCAGCATATATTCGCTTGAAATATATGCTGCCTTGCTGTTAATTGTTTATTTAAGTGCAAGAAATATGTGGTACGCGGCATCGGTAAACGTCTGGCGCACGCCCGACTGTTAATGTATCAGAACGTAAACAAAAGCTTTTACGTCACTACATCGGGCCACTGCTTTCAGCACTTTTGTCGGGCTTAGCTTCTGTAACAACTTACAGCGGTTAAGCCATATCTTGCCGCGTAGGGTTGGCGCAGAATATATTTATTAAAATTAATTTTCCATTCATATTTGATGTTTTTAGATTGTAATATTATAACCCAAATAATGAACTATTACTTAACCTATTGAACAATATGTAGGAGTAATGTGCTGTGGATGAAGGTCTGTTTCCAAATTTCGAGGCTAATATAATCTTATCATTCTTAGATTAGACAACGTGTAAAGTCGGTACTATTCATGTATTTAATGGTAATTGCAACTACCTTACTATAAAATCTATTACCTACCTGTTTCCTTAGGTAAAATTGACGCGAACATAATATTTTGACGGCTCAGCAGGATTATGGTTTATTATTTTCCAAACACGTCGATAACAAGTTTTTATAATGCCAGTTCTTTGGATCAATTTTCCACACGTTTAATCCAATTTAGGGTTAACATGTCAGGGGTCCGTCAGAATAGTTCCTGCGCTAATCAATCAATTGACTCCGCGCGTGCCATTTTGTGACGTATGTGTAGACTGTGATTTTCTTGAGCGTAATTTATTTAATCACTCGACATCATTTGTCGGGGTTTATGAAAAATCGTAGGAACTTTTAGTTTCATCAATTATCTAAATTTGTTGTTTTTAGTTGTAGGATAATTTGCAACAACTACAACCGATTTATATCGTTGAAAAGATTTAAGCAGTGGATAAAAATCTGGTTTTATACAATTTTAGTCCTATTAAAAGGTAAGAAGATTGTAGAAAAAAAAAACACAGAAAATTAAAGTCTAATTTCTCTCTACCTTTCTATCTCATGCTGTGACAAAAAAAAACATGGCAATTTATCGTAGTGAGGTACAAATATTGGCAATATCGTCCCCGCAATCTAATCGTATCATCGCCTACCGATTGACACGAATACAAAGCTTATAACAAATGAAATTTCGATATCGTGGATTTCCAAGACTTGCTTTCTTTTTGTGTAAATGTATTTAGAATTGGCCCCAAAAGAATATTGGATAACAAAACATTATAGGCGTTGCCTATTTCATCTATTTCAGGTGGACTCGATCAATATAAAACTCTTATTTATTGATAAATTTAAGAGGGTCAGATATTTCTCAGTAACACAATTTGAATTATTTCGAAATCAGCTCAGAAAGTAACACGCCATCGTCTTCTTGGCAAGGAATTTTTAATAAATATTTCAAAAGGATTTTGATCTAAATATTTTAATTTAATTTAAATTTTAAAACTAAAAATGAAACACTTCAGAAAGCATTATAAAACATTGTAGTAGTATTACTATACTGTTTTATAGAATATATTTTTATATTAGAAAAACGCATGTTTTTCTTCTACACGTGTGACATTATGCGGATTGCATAATCACGTACTCTCTATCACTCTCACTTCAGTCACAGGAAGTCCACTGCTAAACATAGGCCTCCATGGATCTCCACATCGACCTGTTGGAAGTAAGATGGACGTGTACCCCTTAGAGACAATAACAAATAGTGATGTTGATCATGATCCCCAGGCTTAAGGTATATTTAATACAATTTAAAAAATCATTAAATTCTTATTACGATAATACTTTATATATTTGAGTTTCAGTTCATTCGTGGTATCTAAATTAACTATATAAATAATTGTACAGTTGTTTCTCTGCTCACCACAGAATTAAAAATTCAACGTCATAAGTATGCTTGTTTAAGGAGAGCTCATATGAAATGTGCGTTACATTTTTAACATAAACATTACATGAAATATTCAAGCGAAAAGGTTCTACATTCCAAAGAGCTGTAATTTAAATAAATATTATTTCATCATGCAGGGTGTAAGCGACTAGCCCAAAAACAAGGACATGTGGGCAGTCTTGATAACTACAGACACCACTTAAAATGCGGAATAATATAAATTCATGCATAATATTTTGCACACCACAATAACTTGTTGGAATAGACACAAAGGACTTTCTATGGAAATTATTTTTCAGTATAATTATGAAATAAAGCAATGTAACGCAAATAAAGCACTCAGCTGACTCGAGCGGTCACAGATAAGCGGTCAACCGCAATTGCCTTGAACTTTAGTACGTTATACATTGCGGGTTTAAATATCATATTATTGAGATAAGCATAAAGGAAATGAATATTGTTTCCCGTTTAAGCTCAGGTAAATGTTCTTAAACAGTTGTGGTAATATCACTGTTTTAGCTTCAGAGGCGTTCAAACATCCTGTAGATGTATTAATTAATGTCGGAAGTGTGGCAGCCCTGCAAAATGTTTTCCGTACACTCGGTGCCATTAGAAGTAATCCAGTTATTATCTTGTTAAGTACTATGTTTGCGGTGTAAATGGGTAAAAAATGTATTAAAATGAATTTACATTATGGAATACAGGAGTGTACTCTTTATGTGTGTCAGAATGAAAAGGGTTTTATTGTGTAGAGGTTATAATTGAGGTCGGATTAATTACCTTTATTTTGATCGTTTTTATAACGTCATTGAAGTGTAATTTATAATTGTGAAGTATGTAACTAGTGTATGGCTCCGATATCCCTTGACTGAAAACAGAGACAAATAAAAAAAATCTAGCTAATGAAAGAATGTTGAAGAGCGATTACTGTATACAATGGAGGATACCCCATAATAGACAACCTATATGAAGATGATCGATATAGACCTATCCCGACTTTGCCGCAATATTCGCAGCGTGCCGGGCTGGTAGGCCAGTGACACTGACATTCCCCTTTCGGCCTTCTCCAGGGTACCGAAAGGGGAGCTTTACAGCCTTTCCTCTTGACACAAAAAGAATACACCCAAATGAGAATATGTCGAGCTTCAAGTTCAATCAGCGTATTTGTGTTTTTAAACACGAACATGGCGATTGTTGAGAGATGACAATCTCTCGCAGCTAAATATTCTGTTTATATTACACTAAACTTACCTTGAGTTGAAATGTACTTTTTAACGTAGTAGTATACTGGGTGATGATGACATAAGGTATTTAATATAAGCCATATGTTTCTCATATGGCGGGACGAATTGCATAAAAGGGCCGGCAGCGACTGGATGCGTAAAGCAGCAGACCGGGCTCTGTGGCGTACCTTGGGAGAGGCCTATGTCCAGCAGTGGAATGCAACGGGCTGATGATGATGATGATGATGATATGTTTCTCATCACCCCAGGTGACTACAAAATTTGAAAAAAGATTTAGATGAGCTGAACTTCGATTGGGTCCGGAAACTTACCTGAACGGTTAATAGAGTCGTACCGATACGGGTTGATCATAAGCCTTGAAAAATATAATCGCGATTTTTGACAAAACTAGCATTTTTTTTTAACTCGTTGAAATGGTATCTGAGGTGATTAGGAACATGTGGTTTAAGTTATATACCATAATATATCAACATCACCGGGTATACCAAACTCTTCTTTCGTCAATAATTCAAAATTTCACTTCCGTCAAAAATCTCCAAAATAGAAAACAGCAAAATATCCGTCTGATACACACGTTCAACAAAAAGGCTCGAAAGATACTAGCCCGTATAGACGATCCATCCAAAATCCATCGCGAAATAATATCGGGTGGTATTACAGCTACGTTCCATTGTTAGTTGTACTTATGTGAGAGCCTCGCTCGGGCCAAATCACGTATTGAACATTAGTACTCGCCTTGCGCGCCAACTCTCTAATGGCCCGAAACGTACGTGCTTGATCATACGTTTTGCTCTATTTATTAATTTATATAAATATCGGTTTTTCAATTAGAATTTCCCGTTTATTTATTGATGAAATTTTGTTTAAAGTTTTGTTGTATAAGTTTTATCGCGTGGGTTTGCAAAAGTTGTGGAAGAAAATTATAAAGTTAGTTTGTTTTTTGTTATGAGAGGTATTGAAAAGTAGTCTGAAAGATAATAAATTAATGAATTATTTATTATAGATGGGTTCTTGAATTTGTATTGGTTATTATAAGAACTAAATTGCAAATAAAAATTGTGAATATATCAGTAGCTAAGACGGAGAAAAATATTTTTTTTTGCTTCTGCAAAATATGATGAAAAAATATTATTTATTGACTTAGAATTTTGTAAAGAATCATTATTTTATCACAAAATGTTGTTTAATGAAGAAACAATATCTCGAAGTTCTGAATTATTACCGTAATTTTTAATAGGAGATAAAATAATTACGCAAGTGTTTCTCAGAAACGATTTAAATCGTATTGCTTTTCCTTTGTTTCAAATATTAACAATACACGAAAGTTAATTACACAAAATGAAATACTACGAAAAGCAATACAATAGACTGAAATATAATTAAAATTCCTCATTTCCAAACAATATTCGCTTAATTGAAGAGGTATGAAATCTACATTTCCAAGAATCTCATATTGAAAACGCTTTGGTATTGACAAGGAATATTGGCAATACGCGTTTTCACCCTTTGTAAATTATATTAGTTCGCTACCTGAAATCGAGAGTGGTAATTGTCGACCAAAAGAGCCCCTGAATGGTTTTCGCTCTTTGATAAGTTTTCAATTTCAACAGGCCCGCTTTATCTGCGCTCCCAAATTAACTACTACCGCCGAAATGGTCTGTACTCTTCCATATTGTTTTGGAAAATGTAGATGATGTTTTCCCAATTATATTGGATGAAAATAGTTAAAAATTATCAATGATCTTGAAGGCATGCTATAAATACATCGATTCCAATGGGGTTTTAATGGTATATTATATCAAATATTAAACTAATAAGATATTTACGTTTTGTTTCTATTTATTCCCTCTTAAGTATTCTGTATAATCGATTTCCTATTTCAATAGTATCTTCCAACATTATAACATATAATATTAATTACACTTTCATTTCCATCATTGCAAAATTACATCTTTGTTAATATATTGTGAATTTATTGTGAAAAAGCTCCGAAAAATACAATGTACCACATTCACATTTTACAATTATTTTCTTTATATCAAAATAACAAAACTTTTTTTTTCCATTCTTCCTAGGTCCGCTTGTATTACTTGGAAAGTTTGTTTTAAAATCATGATTGATATTCCAATAATAATAAAAAACCTCGTTCTCTGTCGGGAGTAGACGCGGCGGATATTGAGAGTCACGTGATACGGATATTGGCTGATCCATAATATTCGTACTCGGTCTTTTCATTTAGGACATAGATTAAACTTTCAATGGAAAATGTTTGGATGGTTTAAATTTCGAATTTCACTTTCAGTTTCTGGTTTAGTTTAGGCATAATCGGGTTTAGTTATGAACATTTCGTGTATTTTCGGTTATTTCGTTATAAATAGTTTATCTAATTTGGATTGTTTGATACAATACTACTTATTGTTTCAAACGGTGAGTTTCGAAGACGTTCATTTTCACATACACCACCTATGTATTTATTTTTATTTTTTATTTTATTAGGATCACTAAACGTGTATTTACTAGTGTAAATACACGTTTTGTTGGTGATCCTAATAAAATAAAAATAAAATAGTTTTTACAAAGCAATAATTAAAACACATCCTAAATACCGTTACAATTATAGGCGACCACGGCATGCGTATGACGTTTGGAGTTACATTTATCAATTAAAAAGCAAATCAAATAAGTTCTTACTTAAATGAAATTGAAATAACATGAATTAATACTTTTTTTTCTAAATTATGCAAATCAAATCACAATCAACTGAGTTCAAACATTCAAACTAAATTCGAACAAAAATTCCTGTAGATAACATGTCTGTGTTAAAATCTGTGTGGAGGTGCCTTAAGAACTGTTCACAAGTGTAACGGCACACAAATATAAAAAACCGAACAAACACCTCCGCTTGCCGCTTTTATTAAAAGAAAGCATAATTCAATTACAACATCACGAAGCAGAAATATTAAACAAATCGTCGCTAGTGCTATATTGTTATTCTTCGCAAAGTTTTTATATTGGCACCTGCATAGTCCCAAGACATCGAGCACGCGAATCGGACTTAAAGAATAGAAAGTTAACTGCCGTCGCGCCTGATGGTTAAAGTTTGGATGGTGTAGCGGAGTCGCTTGCGGCGTCCAGTTGTACCCAGGCAGTAGTCGGTTATCGATCATAGTTGTATCTAGAAGGGACATAAATTGAATAAAAGGTCATATGGATATACTTGCTGGTGGTAGGATGTTTGAATTCAAGCATAGAGCGACCATAACAGGTACACTAAAAAAGCGAAAACCTGACATCTCTCTTGAAATTTTCTGAATACGTTGCAAATATCCAATTGTAATTCCCACTGTAGATCTCTATATTGACATAGAAATAGATAACAATTCGCATTACAACATAAATCGTGTTTAAAGAATAGAAAGTTAGCTATAGTTGCGCATGGCGGTTAAAGTTTGGATGGTGTAGCGGAGTCACTTGCGGCGTCCAGCTATACCCTGACGGTAGCCGGTTGTAGATCATGGATTGTACTGTACTGTATCAACCTATATACGTCCCACTGCAGGGCACAGGCCTCCTCTACAATCGAGAGTACGATTTAGAGGGGTTAGGCCACATAGTCCACCACGCTGGCCTAGTGCGGTTTGACAGACTTACACACCATAGAAATTCTTGCAAATCGCCATGGTATGCAGGTTTCTTCACGATGTTTTCGCTCACCGTTGTGGTGCGTAGTGATTGACTTTCAATACGCACATGACTGCGAGAAGTCAGAGGTGTGCCCTGGGATTTGAACCCGTGACAACCGTGAACATGTTGGCAGCCACGTCTGGTCGTTTACCAACAGTCCACCACGCACTATCATGGATTGCTGGAAGTGAAATAAATTGTGTATTTGATGTTAATTCCCTTCAGGTAGCGACTACCTACATTACCCAACAAGAGAAAAATCGCTATGGTGAATCAAATATTTATGCTGTTTCGGATTCAGTCTGCGTACCAGGTTACAGTAAGCCTGCATTATAGTATCGAAAGACGAAAAATAAAAATCATCCCTCGCGGGTGGATACTCTATCTGTACTGATCTACACTTACCATATAGCCTGTAGGGTAGTTGGTTTGTGTTCGCAGTATAAACGAGTAAAAGTACTGAGTCCCAGGCTCTTCTATGATGAAAAGTAGTAAGACAACACTCCGTCACAATGACCAAGTATTGTGTTAGTAGAATTCACGTATCATTAAACTTCTTGTGTAGAACACTCCGTTACGCAAACTCCGGACACTAGTTCATTTCATTTGTAAACTGAGTATTAAACGTTTACGAGTTACGTTTATGACTCCTTACGCTATTTCTAGAAATATTGTCGTAGGTTTGAATCTACGGCCTTCACATTTTCTGAACATGAAAATATTAGTGAATAAATGAATAATGTAGTCCATTTCCAGCATTTTGCATCTGCGTCCCCGGTGGTTTAGTTGGACTTTCGGTACATGTGTAAGCTTGTTTAAAGCGTGAGTCCGGTGTGGCTTGCTTTGGTAGATATGCGCTCCCGTATTCATTCCTAATTGTTATGTAGTTTTAATTAGGCAAGACTAAGTTTGATATCTATATTTTCACTAAAGATATTTGCGAGTAGTTCATTTGTCAATAACGGCCGCACTCAGAGACGTTTAATGTCAATTAAATAGTTCCTTAGTATAGATTCTCTTTGTAAAATCTACACTTAGTAATGATTTAATTGGCATTAAATTTCTCTGAGTACGGCAGTAAGACACAAAGAATGTGGCTTTTAAGGCTAAGTTTAAATGTTTAAGCGAACCATTATATGACAAATATGGTACAATTAAATGACATAATTATGTAGGTCTACTACCTTCATTCCTACATACAGCAAACATCGCTCAAAAAAATCTAGTGACGTGATTAAACTGAAAACAAATGTTTATTTAAACTTACCAGAGAGAGGCGATAAATCAGTCATGTTTAATTAAAAGCCGAGGTATAATTTATGCCTGGGGGACACCCTAATTAGATATGTTCAACGCTAAGTGATTTACGTAGAAAAACTAATACGCGTTAAGAATACAAAAACAAAGGATCAATGTGCGTTTACTTAAAATGTTTTGATTATGATAGTAGGGCTGCACTGCATCTGTAATATGAAGTGATATTAAGTTATAGTATTCATGGGCAAAAATATATTGTAAGTAATTATGTCCCTTAAAAATATTAGACAGTGAAAGATAGGATAGAGTTTTCAAATTTCATAATTATTTTCATCCCATCTTCCACTAATTGTGAAAGATGAGGTTCATCACTAAATATATTTTGATCATAGACCGGGAAAACCACATATATAGACATGATTTCAGGTGCCTTATGAAAATGAAGATTTTAGACCTTTATTTTTTTTGAAATTGGATTTATTTGTGTTCAAAACATTTTAATTGCATTTAGTATTTACTTTTTATTATTTCATTGTATAAACTTTTGATACATGTACGAAGCGTCTTGTTAATGGAAATTGATTGGCGAAAACTTTCTCGGAAGGGTTCAGTGCTCATTTGTTATGTAGCTAACATACTTTGTGCCGAATTGAATTGTTTCCGCCAAGTTAGTATCGAAAACAGTTTACTCTTATTCAGTAAGCAGTTTATTGGCTTTTTGTTCGGTTTTTTTTTAATAAACGAGTCTTCAAGGTTGTTAAATTAATAATAGCATAATGTTTTACTATTGTTTAAACCTCTGGGCTCTAGTCAAATAGATTAAAAAAAGAATTTGGAATACTTATATTAAACACCCACATACCCACAAATACTTCTTTAGTGCGCCAAGAACGTCAGTATCATGCTGACAAACGGTACTGAGACTAGAGTAATAATATTAAATTTATATCAAGCCGCAAGTTTACTATCTACCAATTATTTGTTCAATTTATAACAACGATAACATTGGTATACGACACCGGTTAATGGTGAACAATAACATCACCCACAGCTCTAAATTTCTCCTACGTAAACACACCATACACAACCAATTACCCTAAACATCGGCAAGAAAAACAAGACCCTTTAATTTACCGGCGAGTTGTTACAGAACGTAACCTGTGCTATTATTGACACCTGCGTGGCTACTATTCAGTGAGGACGCCAATAAATTCGCCAAAGAGCCGTTATCTGTGGGAAGTGCCAGTTGCACCGCCAGGATATCTCTTATGGCACGCAGCGCCGCAGTGAGGATGGAAAAATATGGAAAAATCGGATGAGAATTTGTTGAGAATTTTTGCACTTCTAGGATTTGGATAAGTTCAAAGATCTGAGTTAAGGGTATTAAGGTTAAGGGTAAGCTCAACGTGCATGTTCTTGTAAAATACATTTCGATAAATAAATAAATTTAGTAAATCAGTTCTTCTCTAGCCACAGGAAATCCACTTATGAGAAATTATCTCTGTCACAGAGATATTTTGCAACCTTAATGAAACACATCAATACTTTTATAAATCTTCTTTCAATTAAAATCCTTAACAGTTCAACCCCATGGCTATCTGCAAGAAATTGCATTGAATGATAAAAATCGCTATTTTTTCTTTTTAACTTAATTGCATATTAAGGAGTTAAGAAAATATTATTAATCTTTAACCTTAATTTGTCAGTAGCGTAACATAGAAGTATAATATCCATCCCTGCTAATTCTACACAGGTTCCTAGCTCCGCCTCTGCCGATATCCTAATGGGAGTGAACTCAATGACCGCTGTAAAGCGGTGGCTAATAGAATGTTTGGGAAATTGTTTATTGTCTGTGCAGCTTAGAAATTACGCGCGTCGGGTATGCGATACTTTAGGTAGGCATTTCAATTGGTCTAACTCACGAATATTTTAGAATGTTGGGTTAATAGTTCATACATGGTTATACTCATATATACATAACTACGAGTATACTCATACACACTTACATTATGTCTTTCCCCAATATTCGTACCTACCTCTCAGATTGACCGATTAGATAAATATAATACATATTATAGTGAGAAGAGTATTTCGTGATTTATCAGAAAGTAATAAGGACTTTTCGGTGCTTTTATTAAATCATTATTAAGGGTTTGAATATCATACTCGACGCCTTTTGGTTTTGTCAGAAGTGTACCGGGAGTTGTTCTAATAAGTAATGAATGTTTATTGCTTAGGCATTCGTATTGTTATTATCAATATTTCCAGTGTTAATTAGGACCGATTTAACACAATATTTTGCACATAAGTCCTTTTCAAGCAAAATGTCATGCCGCGAAAATAAACACGTATTTCATACAAAGCCATTGAAATCAACCATAAAAAGCGTAAAGCTTGATGAAATACTTCGCGTGTTTTCCTCATTTCGCCGGGGATACATTAACTAAAGCCAAGGATGTATTGTAAAATATCACAAATTTTCAATACGCCGCGCGTCTGTTCTGCACTTCAAACGTTTAATATCAGCACTGCAGGTGTGCTTCTGTTGAGTCCGAGTTACAAGTGACAGCGACTTAATAATTAAAATATATTTTTACGATTGTGACTATTCTACAACAGACGGAAATTGTAGTATAGTTCGAGTGTAAAACCGACATACTAAAGAAAAAAATAGAAAAATAATAATAACGGAGACAAAATTTTACAAGACGTGTGCCGTAGACTCTCCATGCGGATAATATCCTACCGACAATACTGGTGCTATTTATGTACGGCATTAACGGTAATAGCAAAAGTACTATTATACTATAATTTATATTGTTTGGATAGGTATCCTCGGCAATATAGCCCAGGAGGCGCAAAGGCTTAATTTACTCGATGGAGAATTATAACCATCACTTATGAGTTAAGACCATTCAAATGCAAAGAAAATTCACATTGGAAGCAAAGAAGATGTTAGTACTAATACTTGAGTACCTTCTTGAGCCTCTTTTGTTAATGACCGACTAGATAATAATATGTCACAAAAACATTTTAATGTAAGTATTACATTTTTATTGTTGTCGTAGTATAAATGATTAACATAAAAAAAAATTGATAGAACAGAAGCATCCATAGATTTTCAAAGGTGGTAATTATAAACCATTCGAATATTCTATAATGCTGTATTTGACATTCTACTTTGACCGCATTCTACTAACGACCGGCTATAGTGAAGTTAATTGACAACATATAAAATATAAAAATAAATCACAACGTCTCAAAATTTCCGCTGATCGCTATTAAATCGCATCCCTTCATTACAGATTCCCTCCCGTTAAAGTATTAATTTTCAATAACAGGTGCGCTCCAGATATTCCAATCGAATTCATTACGGATCCTACATAATTCAATATGAAAGAAAGATTGCCTTACTGAATGAATTGATTAACTCTCGCCAAGTCTATTAAAATTCCTCCGTTCATTTGATTTGAGTGGATTACTCGAAAATGATTTAAACGGCTAAATTGTTTTGAATTTTGTAGGTTTGATTTCCCTCAATTTAGCGTTTTTTGTATCTTAAAATAAAATTGGTAAAATCATACTTATTGATGATAAGGAAATCTTTGAGACAAAAAGACTGCTATGTAGAAACACAAAATACAACAATGTACTTCTATGAATACTAGCGAGGATTTTGGATTATAGTTGCTTAGTTTCATTTTGTGATAGTCATTATAATCCGTATAATACAAGTTTGTTTAATATTATGGGCTTAGTGTGAGGTCACGCGTTAACGCCGGGCCTCATCTCGTCTTCCTTTTAACTTTGTATAATTTATCATCTGGGTAAAATTTGTAGAACAAAAACAAATTTTCATTATTCTTTATTACGTGAAAACTTACAACGTATTTATTAATCTTTGGCATGATTATTCATGTAACATTGATATATGGAAATAAATACTTTTATTATTAACAGATTTAGATTAACATACAATATCCTTTAATTTACAATAACAATGTCTATAATTTTTTTATATATTTAGCAAAAATATTTTTTCCTTTATTTATTGATAAAAGGCACTAAATTTGTACTGTATCGCTGGTGGTTAGTTGATGTGATTAACAATAAAAAATATCTTATAAATAAGCTTAAATTAGAAATCATGTAATTATAAACGAATATTTACAAAAATAAAGTTTGTTTTTAATACTTCATATGATGTAGTATTTTCAAAAACTTTCCTATCCGTAATTACGATTTTATGATTATAATTATTTTTAGCATTTTGTTATCATAATTTTATAATAGATCTAAATTTGAACACACATTTGTCTAATACAAAAAAGATGGAACAATTACTAATTTATACGATTTTTATTACTAAGTATTTCAAAACTAAAAAGCCTAACACGGTAAAATTATGAGATTGTTAGTAGAGTTCTGCATTTTAATAAACATAATTAAACCACTAAATAAATGTCATTAAAATGGCATCTTCCAATTTATTACTTTAAACTGTATTTTTTAATAAAATTATGCAAAATAATAACAATATAAATAAATCAAGTGTCAATTTTGCAGTTATTTAAAGAGCTCTTCAACAAAATAGAATTTGTAACATCGAACACGACATACGAGTATTTACTTACAACTAATTTGTCATACGCAAAACTAGAACAAAGTATTTTCTATACGGCAGAGTGTTTCCCAGTAATAACTCCTGTGGTTTTGTTGTATTCGTATTCTTTGTGTCCTTTGTTCAGTCTCTTTAGGCTGTCGTCCGTTGATTCCACGTTGTCTCTCAAAAGCCCTTTCTTGTCACTGAAAATCAAAAGGTTAGAATGTGACGTATGACAGGCCTTTAATATTCATTTATTTGGGTCGTTTGAGCAATGTAGTAAAGGAGAGTTTCTTGACTGAGAAATGACTAAAGTTATTTGATGTAATATGACATAAATTACAAATGTAAAACGAAGCTTTTAACTAAAGGGGTAGTAAAGATACTAGTGCTACTAAAACTTCGCAGATCTTATTATGACTTATTATTGAAACCAATGCCGATATGACGATAGGCTCGATTCCTATCACATCGTGGACGAAAAATACAAGGCGATAACGTGGGTGTCCTGATTGCACCTCTGTCTACCCCTTCTGGGTAAAAGTCGTGAGATTTTATGTATGTATGTATTAAAACCAAACATTTGTCTCATTGATCTAGCGAAAAGATGAGAGCAATGAACCATAAGTCCCAGGTTTCGATTGAGTGAGATTTACAATTATTTTCCTCAAAGTTTGGTGAAGCACAAATAACTTTCAGTACTCCCGCTTGCTACCCATATTAAAATACTCACCGCGAATTTAAATTGAAGTCTTTCTTCTTCTTGTTTTTCTTGTAGCAGCAACTGGCAATGATGCCTTGTTTCTTCCAAGTGAACAGCACGATGTCTAATAGAACTATACATATTACTACGACGACAACAGCTATCCCTATTATAACCCCAGCCGACAAATAAAATGTCTGTTCTTCAACCAAAGCTGTAAAAACAAATCGCAGTTAATTTATGAATATTGAGCTACTGTTTGAGTATAAAATAATCGAATTACTATGTAGATGTACTCGATTATGAAAAATATATAAGTCGGATTTTGTAGTTGAAAATTGTATATCAAATACACTTAAATGAACTCCATCACACACAGAATGAATATGTAAGGGATTCATAGATTTTAAAAAAATTGAGGAATTTTACTGCCTAACCACACCAATACCTAAGAAGTTTTGTGATTATATTGGCTAATATTAGAACAATCATTTACTTCAATTTTGTACAAAAAAAAAAAAACTTTATAACACATGTTGAGAACTAAACATCAATAACATAATGGAATCGTAGGCAGAAATCGAAGTTGTACCAAAATTAATCCGTTCCATTCCAATTCATTGCGTTTAACTAGATTTCGCGCTTCTCTCTATAGCGAGCAAATTAGAGGGAATTATTTTACGAGTAACTTAATTGACAAAGAAATATAACGGAATAAGGATATTGGTTTATAAATTCAATTAATACAAACAGCATTCTACCAGGTCTATTGCTGAAAATAGGCCTTCCTCCAGGATTTTCATATGTTGCCACTGGCTCGCATCTACCGATATTCTACACACGTAATATAGACGTTTACCGACGTTTACTTGATCGCCCTTTCAATTAACTATTTCCACATAATATACTCACACACTACACATAATATAATCACTCCATCACCCTTATAGACTCAATAAATGAATTTCATTTCATTTCAATCACGCATAAACTAATATATTCATAATATTCTTGAGAAACTGTTCGTGACATTACTCTAGAAGATAATGCTTCTAGACTTCAGTCCACCTATATAAAACATAGGACGTCTACCCACAAGGTGGTCAGTCGACCTGGTAAAGGTCGCGGGACGTCGCTGGATGCAGGCTGCCTCCAACAGGTCACTGTGGAAATCATTGGGGGAGGCCTATGTTCAGCAGTGGACTTCCTTTGGCTGATGGATGAATATAAAAAAGTATTTGAAGTGTAAGAACCTAAAAAAAAACATTCTCATTTTTAAACAAAGCCTGTCACCTAGTTATATAAAAAGTAGAAATACAATGTGTACAATTCACACGGCTCATTCCACATATCGAAAAGTATGAAGGCTTACCGGGTGTGGTGAGAGAGATATTGGCTGCAGCTGAATTCCCTTGTGAATTATGCGCCACCAACTCCAGATAATAAGTAGTGTTGCAATCCAAGTTGTGGAGTTCTAGCTGAGTGGTCGGCGAGAAGCGCTCCTCTATGCATAGTTTCTCGTTCAATTCATCGTATGCTTTCTGCAATTACGGAATTATTCGATTAATCCGTACATACTTTTTTGTAACAGCACTATGTTTTTAACACATATTATACATCATTTATGGTATCACTAGGTTGGTGTAAAGTGGTTTGGAATCTAAGTTTGAAATTTGGTTGCAAAACGTATTAGCAGTATAGTTGTATACAGGGTGACAAAAAAATCTGTCCGATTGATAAAGGTGTTACATTTCATCATTAATGTGTTATATTTAAAAGATCTGTTTCACATAATATGATGAAAAAATATCCTTAGTAAAATAATTAAAAAATTAAGGAAACTCACATTACACTGCTTACAACCGCGTTCAAGCAACGTTCGGCGCGACGTTTCAGAATTGTCAGAATGTGAGTTGTTGTTGTCAGAATTTAAAACTTTGTTACATTTAAGGGTAATATTGATACTAAAATGTGTATTACTTACGATAGTTATGTTATTATTTATTTTCGAATTTTTTTTAATATTACTATTGAGATACCCAAATGCGTGTCTTGGATCGGACAGGGCTTTTTGTCATACTGTACTTAAGTCTAAGAATTCAGATCGGTTAATTACATTTAAATCCTATAACTGAATCAAAGGCAAGTAAAGATTTAAAGCAATTTAATCCGATTACATTCAGTGGTATGCTGACTTGTTGAGTTGAAATTAATATAAAAGTAAATCATAACATTCCAGAGCTGTCTAGTTATTTCAGAGAATTTTCATAAAGACAAGCTATTTTAAAATTGAAATAGACAGAGAAAGAAATCAGACTGGTAAAAATGTGAATTGCATGCCAACATCTTAAAAGCGCGCAACAAATTGTCACCATTCGCAGACCGTCCGCGTTTGAAAATGAAATGTTTCACAACTATGTAAAACAGAAAGGTAAAAATGTTTCAAATATTCGAGAAATATTTTTTCATTCTTTGCTTAAAACAGTTGACTGGCATTGTGAATTTTGATGAATAGTATTGTACATTATATTATTATGGTTTTTGATGAAACGTGAACGTTGAAAACAAAAGAAACCAATATGACGAATGATAGTTTATTAATGAACTATGGGATAGACCACCCATTTTCATTAGAGAGAGTTATCCTTATCCATATCTACTATATGTGGAGTAGATAGAGCATTTCAGAGAATGGTAATTAATAATAACTAATCAAACCAACACTCAGGAAGAAAATGAAATTGCTTATACATATTACAATGACACATCGTTGTCGACATTTGTATTTGTTCACTTTTGTAAAGAGAGGTCTATTAATTTTATCTTCAAGTTTATGCATTAGGCGGCCACTAATCGTTTTGAATTTAACAAAGATAAATATTATTTCATCATCTTCATAATTATTTTCAGCCATAGCAGCTCTGATGAACATTAGCCTCCTCTTAAGGTCTCCAGAGCGACCATCGTGGTATGTACCTACGCATTAATATTATATTATGAGGATGATATCACTCACCGCGCAATATCGTATCATGTAATAATCGATGGGTTCTCCATTATCCTCAGGCACTTTCCATTTAAGTATCTGATTACAATCCGATGTTGTTTCAATTAGGTCTATATCCAACACCGGAGGCTCTGGGACTGACCTGTGGAATATTCATATTATTATTAACTGTAAACGAATTATTAATTTATTAAAATCAGTTGCGTAACTTTGAACACTCGTATTTTTATGAATATTGAAAAAAAAAGTATTGGTTGCATTATTTTATACAGTATGGTAAGTGTTCTTTATTACCCAAAATTTTTATTATCTGACCAATATGAGGATTTAGTACAGAATTGGTTGAGAAATTAATGTTTTAGTGGCCATTCAGAGTTACAACGACTTTCGGGAAACTTTGAATTGAATTATGCGGGACGATGAAAAGTTAAACATCTCAAACTGATTTTATTCAAAGTAACATACAAATTCAAAGCTATTCAACTTGGCTGTAATCTAAAATCAATATCCATTAAAATAAAACATCCTTATATATTTGATACTGAATGGGACACAACCTGTCACGCATAATCATTTTATAATATTCGCGTTGAAGTGATGTGGCGTTGCTCAAATGTAAATTTGTAAATTCTACATACATTGGGTACAAGCTCCGGATGCGATGGATGATTTCTATGCAAATCTGCAGGATTCCTTCGATTACAAAGGCGATTTACGTAGACGTCCTTGCTGACACACTTTTAGCTAAGGCATCACTATTTATCTATCTATCTGCTAATGTTAAGTTTAATAATAGAATACCTACAGCATAAAACTAATAGCCATACTTTCTGTACTTCAATCATACCATTTTTTTTCTATGCATTCCAAATTCGGTAACGCGTCTATCATCATCATCATCATCATCATCATCATCAGCCCTTCTGCGTCCACTGCTGGACATAGGCCTCTCCCATAGCACGTCACTGGGCTCGATCTTTAGCCCATCGTCGCCAACCGCTACCAGCCACCCTACGAATATCGTCGCTCCACCTGGCTGGAGGGCGTCCCACACTACGTTTTACAAACGCGTCTATAATCACTTAATATTATATAAGTATTTAGAAATAGAAATAATGTTCGACCAGGCAAGACACTTGCTCATTTTTTAGGTCTGTGCTTAAAAAAAATTACTTACTTCTCGAGAGTAATAAATTCTAACCGATCACCCCAAGCACCAGTCCCAACATCGTTTACAGCAGCAAAAGTGACATAATATTTGGTATTTGGCTTCAACTTCTCCAATTTAAAAGGTCTGTCGATAGCCCAGGTTCTGTTCACGTGAATGTCTGTTACGTTGTAGTTGGCTGCCTCGTCATATTGAGCGGTGAATCCTAACACCTTAGGGCCATTCACTTCATCAGGTTCAGCAATCGAAAACAGTACTGAAGTTGCTGTTATATCAATGACGCTCGCCTGGAATCAGTTATTCACATAGATACTACTAAAAATTTTAAAAGTAGGTTTAGTTAGGAAAGCTCAAAAAGTGGGCGTTCGTTGTAATATTCTCAAGGATAAATAAATGACTTAAGAGAGATCATGTGAGGCGTAAGGAGGCCTTGACATGAAGAATTAAATTAAAAAGGAAAATATCAACAGGCTCTGACATCACCACTGGTCATTATTACAAGTGATTGCAAAAACAAAGCGTGTGGGAAACATGACTGCATAGCCGGAATCGCGGTTTAAAACAACATTATTGTTATTTCAACAGCATAACATTGCAACAAACCTTTAAATATTATTAAATGCAGTTTACAAAACACACTTACATTTTTAACTGGCGGTGGTACAAATCCCTCCTTCAGTGTGATTGTCTTTATTTCTATACCAAGTTCATTTTTAGCTTCGCATTCATATATTCCATATAAGAAGTTTTTGTCAATAATTATTGGCAAGTAGTGATCCGGCGCACTCGATAGCATTTCAAGCAAACGTTTGTTGATATTCACTTGCTCTTCAGTTCGTATATCATTTCCCTGAAACCTGAGTAACAAATAAACATCACAAGTAGAAAATAAACCACAGTAGACATAGTTAATCTAGAGGCTGCGATATAAGAGGCCATGGGTTCGATCTCCGTCCGAAACAAAAGTTTACGCGGCTCACAAATATTTGTTTCGGGACTGGGTTTTGATGGACTGAAGTCTCCTAAGATTTTTGATTCTCACTACTCAAGAGTTTTATCTTAGTGTGTGGCCAGGATTATGTGTGTCACTTTTGGGTGTATTTATTTATGATTTTTTACCTCCATTGTATTTCAGCCGGTGGATTACTTTTATGCGCGCAGCTCAAGTTCACTGTCTTCCCATTCCAACCCCATTCAAATTGTATGAGTTTCTGGAAATACGGCCTGTGTAATACCGTCATGTACATTTCTTTGGAAACTGATCCCACTGCAATGACAAAGACTTATTGTTTGAAGTACTCTTGTGGTTTCGGCGATGGACAATACTAGTATAACAAATATTTAAAAAATGGATCCGTACTACAAGTGATTCAAAGCGAATATTTTATCCAGATTTACTTTAGTCACTTATTTTTTGCTGCTCAAAGCTTAAAGTTCAAAGATATTTTTTCTTTATTTAAAAAATATATTTAACTGCAATATTAAAAACGTTTTGATAAAATTACATCTACGGCTTAAAAAATATTTATGAAATAGTGTTATAAATATAGTAGTTTCTTACATAGATACGCGAATGTTACACATTGAAATAAAACTACTTTGTCTACAAATTTTATCAATTTTATTTTGCTGTAGAGTAATCGAAACGTCGCATCGAGAAAAAAAAATCAACTAAATCCGCGATAAAATCCGTAAACAAAGCAGTTCTTTATAAATAACTATAAAATGCTAAAGACTTCATACTTTCATTTGTGGCCTTGCATATGTACAATCCTTGAAATCCACGTTCCACCATCCATGGATCTGGTGGTATGCTTACTTCATATTCACTAAAATCAAAGATGTAATTATTTTAAACCTAATTATGTGATTATTGATTTATTTCAGTTTTCACCTACCCTTCTTCATAGTCATCATGTTTTATGAAATATACTTCGATTTTGGGTCCAGGTCTTCCGGTGGCGTTACAAGTTATAGCAACATCTGTTCCTTCAATTTCTGTTCGATTGGAGAAATCAATAATGGTGGGTTCTTCTAGTACCTAAAATATATTCGTCAGGGGATATAATTCATCTGTATCTGTATCATACCATATACGTCCAGTGGGACGTCCTTACAGTGGTAAGGCAAGGAGACAGAGTACAATCGAGAGGACATTGAGAGGGGTTAGACCATATAATTCGTATGTGAACTTAAAACAGAAATCAATATTATTTAAAACCGTCAGGTAACTTTATAGCACAGGTAGGATACATAATATTATGTATATTATGTTTGAACTTAAATGAGCATAAAAACATAGTATAGATATATTCTGATTCAAATGTTTGCTTTAATGTAAGATATTACATATACCGGGTATATCAAGACTGCGACCGAAAACGAAGCCAGGTTGTAGTTTTAGTGGCTCCAAACACGATGCAAATAAAAATTTCGCCAAAACAGTGATAGATATTTTTTTATATATTTTTTAAAATCATCGTGTTTTGGTGGAAAATACCTATTTTTTGCGAAAATACTAATTTAAACCCTTATGTACCATTGCGTGTTTAAAAATAAAGAGGTCTACATCTTTATTTTAGGAAAATTATGTTTTTATCACCCAAATACGACGATTAGTAAAAAATTACAAAAAAAAGTTGACGATTTTTTTTTGCGAAATTTTTACTTGCATTGTGTCTGAAGTCACTAATACTACCACCTGGCTTCGTTTTCGGTCGCGGTCTTGATATACCCTGTATATTTTTATTTTTGTATTTGTACAATACTTATAAAGAGCTTCCGGATTATTATTTACTTACATTCACATCGATTTTCTGAAATGCGGCCCCTGCCTTATTAGTCACTGTACATTGATAAGTTCCAGAGTCACTGGTTTCTACTTTATCAAAAACAATCGTGTTTACAACTTGCCGCCATGTTTGAGTGTTATTCTCCGCTTCAATCTGTAATTTATTAACTAATTCATAAAGAAAATATTAATAAAGATCCATACAGCAGTTATGTTACCTTACCGTATCTGGAATTTTGTGCCAAATGTATTCAGCATGTGGCGTGACTTCTGCTAAACAATCTATTGACAATGATTCTCCTACCCCCACACTGGCTTCTGGGATCGCTTTTAATTCTTTTATTATTGGCACCGTTACAATCTGTAATAAATTATTTATTTTTACTAATATTTTACTCAAAATCTGAATACTCGAATCTAATTGCATAGAGTTTAGTCCAATTGTATTTATAGAGTGGTGGAGCCACGCTGTTGTCAGTTATAACTCAGCATGAATGGGTAGGCTCGTCTGGGGCGGTACCACTGTCTCACAGGAGATCGACGTGAAGCGACAGCTTTGCATTTCGTTCGGTGAGTGAGATTGTCGGACGCCCAATACCTCTTTCCTCTCTCCATCATTTTTTCATCCCGTTCCCTGATTGATGGACCGGCAGCATATCTATGATCCAAGGGTTGTGGATGTTTATGGGCGGCAGCAATCACCATCAGATGACCTGTTTGCTGGCTTGCCGGACCTGCTACAAAAAATATTTAATGTACTATTCCCCTCTTAGTTACCTACCTCTACTTTGATAAATCTGTCTACTTCTTCAGCAGTAGTTGGTACTGCAATTGCACATTTATAATTGCCTGCATCATCGATGGTGACGTTTTTTATCATGAGTCCTTGTGGTACGATTTCATATTTCGCATCATTTTTTATCTGATAACAAATATAAAAATATAGTATACTTATTATTAATGATTCTTTAACAGAAGTTATTATAATTAGTATGCAAGAGCTTACTACAATTGGGTTATCTTGACCTTTCTCCCAATTTATCGTCGGTTCAAAATCACCACGTGCTTCGCACTGAATTATCTCGTCACGCCCTTCCAACAGCTGTTGATATTCGGGAGCATTATAAACGTTTAATGAATCTGTAACAGCAGCATCAACGTTTAAGTATATTTTTATTTGTTTACAAGAAACATAGGCTCTCCCTAACTATAATACGAACCATATGCTTCGATATCGTAAGATTGTGTGTATTCCTGCCCTTCATATTCAGTTACGCACTTGTATCTTCCAGTCATCGCCTTGGTGATATTCGGTATGTGAAGATTGATGCTATCACTCTGATACTCGACGTATATGTTTGAACCTGTACCTGGTCTTGTGAAAATAATTTACTTTAGTAGTTGATCATTACACGTAAAAATTACAGTATTGTGTTTATTACATACCCTGCAAGGATTATTTTGTTGTCTTTGTCCAGCCATTTCAGATCTTTTATGGTGTAGGCTGGTTCAGTACATTGACACTCCTGGTAGAATGTGTTCCCTGTTGGAATAGGGATCCTTTGGACTTCGTCGCTAATAAAACAAGCGAAACCACCTGCAATGGATAAAACGTTATATTTACACGTTGATAAAGCTACAATTGGCGTAAAATTATGCTCATGTAGCGTTTACATATCCCGATGGCCCGCATCAAATTACGTTATTAATTTTGCATACTCAACGTTTATATTCATTATTGAAAATATGTACGAGTATAGATTCCACAAGGACTGAAAGACAATTGCTCTCAATAGAGATTTATGGAAGAACTTAGGGGAGGCCTTGGCTCAACAGTGGGATCTTATAGGCTAGTGTAATAATAAAATAATAATTGATTCAAAAGTTAAAAACTGGCTTGCCTCACAAATTTAGTTATTTTTTAAATAGCCAAGAATTATTGGACCAAGGAAATACATCTATGACTTCACATAAAATAATATGTTACTGTGCATTCTGATTTTGCTGTAAGTACTTAAAATTATTCATGAATCATTATAAAGTATCACCGTATTACCGCCAATGTCTTAATTAATCGATAGTAGACCTCCAATTTGAAGTATCGACATTAAGAAAAGCTGCTTACGTAAATTGGCAGTGAGCTAACTTGTATCATCAGAAATACTGCCTAAGATAAAACAGTTTGGCTGCCAAGAAGTTACTCTAATAAGTGCTTAGCTTTATAAGGAAGTATCAGGTATAAGATTGGAAGAGTTTTCCCATGGGGAATCTTATTTAACTTGAGCTTAAGTCAGTCGTCAAGAAAGATCGTTCGGACGTTGAACGTAATAATAAACCTTTTAGTTCATTTATCGGTTCACTCGTGCTTGTTGTTTCAATGAGGTTGTACGAACAAGGTTTTTTTATTCTCTTCGACTTTACAAAAAGCAGCTTTCAATGAAGTTATGAAAAATATGTGAGTGAAACATATTTTGGTGGAAAATTTGGGGCATGCGGTCTTTGTGCAATAAATGTACAATAAACAGTTATTAATCCAGTTTCAACGGCGAGAGTATAAAAAATTCACGAGAATGCTTCCAAAATCTTTATTTTTATTTGGTCGTTACGGAAATTTAATTGTAGCAAAAGCGTCGTTGCCTGCAAAATCCATACGGCTTTCTCCGTCGTCGATTAGGTATTAGGGCGAATCCCCGGGGACACATAATAAGATAAAATTGACTGAGTGGCCGAAAATTGCGTTGGACCGATGTCTCTTACAAATAATCTATGGAAAGCTCATGAAGAAAGACATAAGAAGTAAGTACTTATTAATGTATTTCCAAGTCCTGTGTAGTAGGTCTTTTGTTTTAGGGGTCGGTTCGACCGATATTCCGATATACCGTTTCGCTGGAACATTTGTTCGCACTCAGATATTGGAGACTGTCCCGCCCTCACACCCGCCACTGCAACTCCTGTAAGCCAGGATCAACAGTGGCACGCATTTTAATGACACTGAGCATTGAAGCTCAGCGCGTCTCCGGGAATGTCTAACTTGTCTTAAACCCGCAACGAAATCAATCAAAAAGGTAAAATTAATAGGAGGAGTTGGAAATAAATTAATGTCCACTTCCCTCCCTAATAAAGCGGGTGACAAAACAATGAGCTAAAGAGGTAAATAACCTCGCATAAAGACATTTACAGCCAGAGAAGCCAGCTGTAAAGCACCACGGAATAGTGATTATTGCATTTAAATGGGACCTAATATGTAAGCTGTTATACTTGATTCCAATAATAGGTATGGCAAAATCGCCGGAAAGCATGGAAATTCTTCCTAGTCTCCACAAGGTCCATGTAGTATACAACTCCAGATGTTATTTGCATACTATCTAGCATGGTTTTACGCTCATTCTGCCAAAGACTACACTCCCAAAGTATATGATGCGCGGACTGCTCATATTCGCAATAAGGTGTTGAACATGAGCACGCAGGCGAATCAACGAGCTTAAATGAGTACAGTTTAGACTTAAAGTTACCATGGCCCGTAAGAAACTGTGATACGTAATAATCGATATCTAGCCAAGTCTTTGTCAAACGATCACGCACGCTTGGAAAATATTGGTATAGATGCCGACCCTTCAAAGATACATCCCATCTATTTTGCCATTCATCTATTATTTCGTTATATACAACTGAGAGCGGCTTAAATAGTCTGTCTACTTTTAAAAGTTCACGTAAATTTAAGAATCTTTTGTCCATATTCTCTCTAGTTGAGTAATACATCGCGGCGCGACGTTGTACCTCCAGGTCGACTGGAAGTACACCCGCTAGAACAGGCAAAGCTTCGCACTCAGATAGTGACCAACGAACACGATGATAGAAAACCCATCATAGTAACATAGGCACGTATGTTGCGTTTCGGATTCAGTCTTGATGACGATGTCTAGTTTTGGCCAGGCCGGCACAATTATGTCGACTGACGAGATAATTTAACTATTTCTCGGTAATAATTACTCTGTTCGGATTTCAATTACCGTCCGGTGCAAAGCAATCAATTTGATGTGCCTGTATAAAAACGCCATGTAGGTAATGAAAAATATACGCCAAAAACACGTGTTTGTAATTATTTGCACATGTGCTAGGCCTTTGCTATGGTTGTATACAAATATTTATGGCATTCTTTATGAACGATGTTTGGGTAACTAAGTAGGTCGTACAGGGATTTAGGCTGAAAATCTGAATGATTTGTGTACACAGATGCTAACAATACCTAGCTGTTCGTACACTTGCACCAACTAATCTTAAAAAATATTTAACCTATTCATATAATTCATGGAATTCGGCCTGTCAGCCGGTTTCTAAAAAGGAAGTCATTAAATAGACCTAATCTTGTTTTATTTTACAGATTAATCTTTTTATTTGCAAAATGGACGCTATGTTTGGTACAAAAAGCGGTGTATTGATAAAATGGTTATCATGTTTTGGATCTACCCACTTTGAACCTTATTACCCAGAAATAAAAAAATGTGGTAATAGTTTCGCGAACTATAACTGTAATCACAAAGTACATACATGTATAATATGTACCCTATCATATTTGTATCGGCCCAGATACGTCTCATTGCAGGGCACCGGCCTCCTCTACAATCGAAAGGGAAATGCGATTGAGAGGGGTTAGGCCATATAGTCCATTTAACCCTATAATATACCTATTGTTAACTGTAATTTAAACCTTCGTATTTTATTTACCTAGCAGGGATGAGACTAAGGCCGCGTTTCCACTGACGCGGAGCTGGGCGGAGAGGAGCGGAGAAGAGCGGTGAAAAGTGGTCAGTGTTTCCACTGAAGCGGAGCTGGGCGGAGAGGAGCGATGAAGAGCGGTGAGCGGTCAGTGAGCGGAGCAGAGCGGAGTGGAGCATACTTTTGGAATCGCGCATTTTTGCACTCAACCTCTCGGAAAGACCATACATCATGTTGTCGCTTAAAAAGAAAAAAGCAATCATTTTATATCTTTCTCTACTTGAAGGATACTAATTAGGAGGAGATCGATTTCAAGTGAAGAAAGGCTTGCAACGTCACGCACCGCCCCGCTCCGCACCGCTCCGTACCGGCCCGCTGTCCTCCGCTCTGTACCCCAATGCTCGCTGTCCTCCGCACTGCACCGCCTCGATGTATGAATATCCGCTCAGCTCTGCTCCACCCCGCTCGTACTGTTTCCATTGAAGCGTAGCGGATATTTCAAGCATAGTCATTGGTCAATTTGTGCACCGCTAAGCTCCTCTCCGCCCAGCTCCGCGTCAGTGGAAACGCGGCCTTAGGCCGCGTTTCCACTGACGCGGAGCTGGGCGGAGAGGAGCGGAGAAGAGCGGTGAAAAGTGGTCAGTGTTTCCACTGAAGCGGAGCTGGGCGGAGAGGAGCGGAGAAGAGCGGTGAGTGGTCAGTGAGCGGAGCAGAGCGGAGTGGAGCATACTTTTGGAATCGCGCATTTTTGCACTTAGTTACACTCAATTTCTCGGAAAGACCATGTTATCGCTTAAAAAGAAAAAAGCAATCATTTTATATCTTTCTCTACTTGAAGACGAAGAGTCACACGCACGCACTGCACGCGAGTCACGCACCGCCCCGCTCCGCACCGCTCCGTACCGCCCCGCTGTCCTCCGCTCTGTACCCCAATGCTCGCTGTCCTCCGCACTGCACCGCCTCGATGTATGAATATCCGCTCAGCTCTGCTCCACCCCGCTCGTACTGTTTCCATTGAAGCGTAGCGGATATTTCAAGCATAGTCATTGGTCAATTTGTGCACCGCTAAGCTCCTCTCCGCCCAGCTCCGCGTCAGTGGAAACGCGGCCTAAAGCCCGCTGCCCACGACGCTTGTTTCGCTGCAGGATAGCTTGCTAGAATTTGCTGCTGGGTTCAAAGTTGGCTGTGGCGCTGGGTGCAATGATGGCTCTCTTGATATGTTGGCTTCACACGGTGATTGCCACGAGTCGCCGCTAGGCGTGCATGTGAAGCGACGTCGCCATTAAAGACACGAGTATTTCTAACCTCTACAGTACCAGACTGCCTCGGTGGCGTAGTTGTATTACGGTACGGTTACAAAGCTGAGGTCTCGGGTTCGAATCCCAGGTCGGGCAAAGTGATATTGGATTTTTCTATTCATTATCAGCCCGGAGTCAGGAATTTGTGCCCGATATGGCGATAGGCTCGCCCCCTATCACATCGTGGGACAGAACATGCAAGGCGAAATGTGGGTGTCCTAGTGGCGCCTCTGCCTACCCCTTCTGGGATAAAGGCGTGAGTTTATGTATGTATGTATGTATATACAGTACCATGGACGCTCGAGTACAACAAACTATTGCAGCTGAGATAATTCGACGTAGAAAAGCTATTATTTTGGCAGCTGCAGTTATTGATTTTAAACAGAAACGAGAGCTTGAACTACGAAAACGTCGATTATGGAGTCGCAAGTGGCTGTTACGGCGTGATACAGGACAGAATGTTCTAAACATGATATTTAGTGAGCTCGGGTTTGTATATATAACATTTCAACTTTATTTGGTACTACACTTTTTGAACTTTTCTTTATTTTTTAATATATTTATATTATGTTTTTGTTAAAGCCCTGAAGATCCTTCCAGTTTCACTAATTATACACGAATGTTGGAAGATGAGTGGAATAATTTGCTGGCATTTGTGACTCCACTCATACAAAAGCAGGATACTGTGATGCGTCAAGCTATATCATATACCTATGATCAATGTAGCACGAAAAACCACAAACACGCAAGTAAGCTATCACGAAAAATAGCACGCGTTCGATCACCGAAATCCAGCACGCGACCACGTTTCAGAGACAGCAGTGACGTCACTTTCTCGCAGTGCTGCCAGCAGAGCAGCCATCGGCGAACCCCGCAAGCAATCTAGCAGTAAAACAAGCGTCGTGGGCAGCGGGCTTAATACTTATTGTTAGTTAATTTAAACTGAGTACCGTAACTAAGTGCTCTTGAGTTAGTTATTCCTATTATAACTCTTAGCTCGCGGCTAGAACAATAAAGATGACCATGATTCGTAATTTTAAAATGTCTCGCAGTAGGTATAACAGTAATATACTGATTCTATGAAAAGTAATAAGCCAAGCGATAAACAATTACGATTCACTTCAAGTAATTGCAATTTTTGTTTTAATCCAATAATTCAATATTTCGTTTAATTTATGCCTTTAGTAGAAAGTTATTTGTTATCATTCGGTGGTACTAGTGGTTTGCTAAACTTGAAGATTTATAGTGTATTTCACATTATCCATTTTGTTATGTTTTTATTGCAAATATAATTCAGGTGAGGGTAGGTTGGTTTTAATTTGCCTATAAATAGACGTTCACGCGGCTGCACGGTCAGTCTCGTGTTGACTTTCGAAAGTGTAGCAAGTGCTCCGGAGCACTGCTAATTTTTAAATTTCGGTTTGTGTTTAATTTAGTGCAAGTAACAAGTGAAGTGATTATTCAGTGCAGTGTACAACTATTTTCGTCTGCGCCAACCATGCAGATTCGAGAAGGGGGCTCTGGTGAGTGTATTTGTTTATTTATTCAATTGTTATTATGTATTAAGAAATATAGCACATTTTGCTGTGGTGCAAGTCATTACTATTGTCGTCGGCGCCGACCGTCGGGTTACGAGAACGCGTCTCAGGTTAGTGTATTTATTTCATTATTTATTAACAATACTAATTTTTGCGAATATAGTAATTTTGCTGTGTCGATATATAATGTTTATTTCCAGGAAGTTAGGTTGTTTTCTCTCGGCTCCGTAAAATGGTCAATTATTGTTTTTATTGTTTTATTGTTTATTGTTTTATTTCGTTTCACAAAATACAAAATACAAGGTAAGGTTGGGATCTTCTAGTAAGCATTAGATATGCTTGTGGCAGAAAATCCCGCTCTCTCACAGCAAATTAAATTATAATAACAATAATTGTGATGTACAAAATAAACAACACTAGGTTAGTATAACCGCCGGCACGGATCTTGAGCGCTCGGCGACAGAGTGGGGATTGCTTTGCGCATCGTGAACTTAAGGACAAAATAAATGTATACCGATTTATTATTATTAATTTATTCTTAGTTACTTATATATTATTATTATTTTATTTTATGGGATGAAAGGAATATTTTATTAGAATTATGAATATATTAAGAGATATATTATGAATGTATTAATATTGAGAGAGAATCTAAATCTAAAACAAATTGAATTAAAAGTAAGTGAACACCAGTGGAATAATAAAAATAACAATTAACAATAACAAAAAATTCCAACTGTACTTGATATTTTTTTGTTTGAAGAGCCGTAATGAATTAGAAATATAAAATTACATTTATTTTTATTTCACAAATATATTTTCCTTATACAATTATCTACAATATCACAATATCTATCTACAATTATCTAGAAAAGTGAAAGCAGAATATAATAAATCGGGGCTAATTAAAATGCAAGCAAGTATAATTTAGTCGTAGTAAAGCACGTGCAACAAACGCAATGAATGAATTAGACATAACAACAATATGGCGTTGCGTAGTGAACCAATCACTGGCCGATGCGATAATGCCCCCTGCCCGCTTACTTCGTCATACTCCTAAAGAGACCCAAAAATCGACATCTGCGCAAGTAACGGCCAGCGCTCAAGATCCGTGCCGGTAGATATAACTTAATCTGTAAGTATAGCTATTAACAACAACAATAAAGTGTGTTTGTGCGTGTTTGTGTGTGTGTGTGTGTATCTGTATGTGTTATTCAATATGTAACATACAAAACTATTTAATAGTATTTAGAAATAAGTGCTTCAGTTTCATCGTAGTTGATTGATTGTAACCACTCCGTCAGAATCAAAAATTTTGTTATGTACTCATAAATAATACGTAAAGTTGAGAAACTTTATAAACAAAGCATAAATAACGAATGTATAAGCATCAAAATAAATCCACGTGCTTACAGCATCTTTGTTTGACCTTCAAAGATTTTATTAGCATGATCTTAAAAATCTACAAAATTGATGACACATGCGGTAGCATATTTTGTGCAGTGTGTTGTTACATCTACAAATATCTTAGACAATGGTTGACATCACCTCTATTAAAAGAATATGTAACATGTTTGAATTGAAAAAACCGGCCATTCGGAGTTGGTTTCGTGCATGGTTCCAAGGGTTTCTGCTCGTAAATTCTTGCCTTGAGATTCACAATAAATTTGGCTTTGGCCGAGGCGAGAAGAAAAGCTCAATGCCTCAAGAACTCAAGTTATAATTTCCATGTCCTAGGTACTAAAAAACACTCATCTAAAGCTTGACGAGTACAGAAGTCCTATCTAATTCAAGACATGTTGGAAAAACGCCTTTTTCACGGAAGGGGTAGGCAGAGGTTTCCCTGGTAGCAACCAGGTCACTCACGTTTCGCCTTGTATTTTTCGTCCCATGATGTGATAGGGGGCGAGCAATAAATGTGTTTTTTGTAATTCATACCATGTAGTCCAGTTTCAAAAGATGCTACTACAAGTGCTTGTAATCGTAAAAACTTACAATAATATTGTTCATACCTAATAACCAATATTTATTGCATATTATCCGGATTTTAGGATTTATTCCAATACTTATACCTACTATAAACCTTGCTTCATGCCAAACTTGATTCTTGGCTAATAGGAAGTATCGTATATTCTTTAAAGTCAGACAGTAGTATAACGAAGTGATCCTACGGGGGTTTTATTTTTCCTTTTTGTTACGGATCTCTAAAAATGCAACGCTAATGTCACGTTAGTGCACTTGCCTGCTCCACTAAATTAGTGAAGTGACATCTACCGGACGCGAAGTAAATTGTCTTGAATTACGTGAGTCCCAGGTCCGTTTTTTTCCAGGACCATTGTGGGTTCTCAATTAGTCTGTGATGTAATACAAGTGTATTCGATTGTTCGAGGGGTATATTCAGAGTATTTTTAATAAGCTATCAAAAGTTCATGAATGAAAGTAGCAATTTAAGTATCCAATTTTATGAGATATTGAAACCTGCTGCAGAGAAGCGATTGAAAATTCAGCAAATCATAAATATAAAAAGATATGATTTATCTCCAAGTTTATCTGCTTGCTAAAGAAACAGCTTCATAGAAAATACTGTCTCGAGCCACTTAGACTGCATATTCAAACACACAATATTTACTGTAAAATGTTTCATCTCTATCTCACCACGAACGCTAAGAGCTCTTTGAAATATTCTAGTTGCGCTAAACCCATTGCATCCTTTAAAACCACAAAGTACTACTTAAAGGCAATTCCAATAACCACATCTTTCTAACTTGCTTTATCTACGCAAAGCAAAGCTTGTGGATATTATCAATTCTTGCAGTCGGTAGTTAAACTAGCACCATGCATTTTCTATGTCTTTAATAATCGTATTTGATTTGGATTCGGCAATAGTGTTGAGTAGGACATGACTTGAAAAAGAGTTTGTAAGAGTAGCCTCATTTTTGTACTGAGCTAGTACAATGTCCCACTTCAATTGAAGTGAGGCGTACTAGATAGTTTGAAGGTATTATTAGCTCTCGCTCTCATCCTATAGTTAATTACGTAGTGTAACGAGTACCGGGACACAAAATATGAAGTAGTACATTTCAAAAAGTTGAGCCGCTCTTACATTTTGACGTCATGTACGGGACAAATGTACTACCTCTTGTATGTCCTACTCAACACTATTCGGCAACAAACATATTCATCTTTTTTGCGAAACCGGTTTATGAAAAGAGATAATTAAGATAATTAATATTAAGTAGATACTTTGTTGATAATTTCAACAATGGATGAAACTTTCTTAAATTCGTTCTTCATATAAAACAATGAGCAAAAGTAGCAATACAACAAAAATATTCGATGAAATAAAAGTGCGTGGTGGCCTGTTGGTAACGGACCAGACGCGGCTGCCTACATGTTCACGGTGTTCGCGGGTTCAAATCCCAGGGCACACCTCTGACTTTTCGGAGTTATGTGTATATTGATAGTCAATCACCACGCACTTTAACGGCGAAGGAAAACATCGTGAGGAAACCTGCATACCGTAGCGATTTTAAAGAATTTCTACGGTATGTAAGTCCGCCAACCCGCACTAGGCCAGCGTGGTGGACTATATGGCCTAACCACTCTCAATCGATTCTCTCGATAATAGAGTAGGCCCGTGACCTGCCGTGGGACGTATATGGGCTGATATCGATTCGATGAAAAAAACCGAAATAATTTTTTCCACAACAATGCTACTTAATCATTATATCAAATTATAAATAATAACGCTTAAACATAATAAAAAAGACCGCAATGAAGACGAACATAACTGTAAGTCCTTTTTAATAGGATCATAATTTTAGCGTTTACGATGTTTAAATTGAACCAAACCGACGATTTGCTCGAGTGAGTAATGTAAATGGTGTGAATCAAGCGCTTCGCCACTGATCTACGGCTGAAAGAATGCAAGGCCAAATTGATAAAGAAATGGAACTTTTAATATTAGCCCTTAGCGTCATATGTTTGTGTGCTGAGCAGTATCGCGGACTTCAGTGTTTAAGAAAAGTAAATATTATGTAGGTACATGTAAGAGTCACAAGCATAATCATGAGCTCCCAGTAAGATATTATATATCAAGTATTGAGCCATGAGTATTAGTAACTACGAAAGGCTTTTTGGTCTCATAAGAACTGGATACGATACAAAGATACGACAAAAACATTATTATACAGGTATAAAAATATTTTGTAGTGTGGTGATTGAAGACGGGTTTTTAATCAATTGAGACACCAGAACAGTCAAAAAAGTTGAATAGAGTTTAGTGTCGTATGTATGTATGAATTAAAGTAGGTATCTCGTTATCATTAACCTGAAAAAAACAAACTCAGAAAAATCCTCGCGATAACTAAATGAATCACAAACATTCAGAATCTATCTATATCAGCCCACATACGTCCCACTGCAGGGCACGGGCCTACTCTACAATCGAGGGAATCGATTGAAAGTGGTTAGGCCATATAGTCCACCACGCTGGCCTAGTGCGGGTTGGCAGAATGAAATTCAGAATGCTCTTACATATATGTACCTATATATAAAAGGTACATTGCACGAAACTTAACGCAAAGAAACTGACATTTTATTATCGAGTTGCTAGCATCTATCTTTGAAGTTAAACATAACTAAAGCAGCGTATAATGTGGATATAAATAGGTTTGAATTGGTCGTTATTGATTCTAGTTGACGCGGAAGTCGCAATGATTGGAAGAAAGTGGGCGGCCGTCGTATCGTAGGTGCCAGACAAAGCACTTATGACATTACCGAATATAACATGATGCATTGTTATATTTGGGTCAACTTTTAGAGTTGTATACGAATGGTTTAGTAAAAATATTAAACTGAAAAATAGGACAGGCAGCGGATCGAGAATAGAAAATAAAGATTTTAGTAGGCTTTAAGATATGTAAGATATTAGAAGATTAGATATATTTTTGGTTTTTAAATATAAAATATGGAATAATAATGGCTTTTCTATATAGATAATAAAGAGAAGAGACTAACATATTTCACATTGATCTTGAGAGAACAGATGAATTAAAGCAAGATTAATTAAAAACACAAAAGAAGACGTGTTAATATCTTCAAACATAAAGCATTTCGGTTGCAAAAGCATTTTCATGAATACATTTTTATGCAACTTCTCGTGGAACTAACATGTAACAAACAGTTGAAGGTGTAACGCGTTGTGTACACTAATTAATTACTTTGGACGGTATTTGTTTAGCATTACGGCTGAAGCGAAACACTTTACGTCCACGCGTGAAACATTAGTTTTAAATGTGAGCTGCACGGAAAGTACATTAATTTTACTATTTTAAATGACTCCATTTTTTTCATACCGTGGGTAAATAAAAGCTTTTCCCTATGAAAAATGATGTATTTCGTAAAAATAAAACCACATAAACTGTCGAATGTGAATTGTAAGGAGATGCATTGACCGTGACATAAAATATTGTACTTTTGATGCTTCTTTGGTTTGCTCACATCGAAAGGATAGACGAAAGTAGATTGCCAAAATATATGCTACGAAAGGTAGTAGATTACCTTGAGACGTCCCAGATACCATCTATATTCTCTGTGAATTGAATTGGGATTATCCTCAAAGCTTCCAAGTATACAGAACTTATAACTAAAAATCTTGTGTTATGAGATTTACATATTTTTTTTATTGTCCAAACTGAGGAAGTGAATAAATCTAGTGATCTTTAGCCTCTGTCTACTCTAATAGAACACGAGCGCTGTTTTAAGTATGCAAAAAAGTAAACTCAATCTCTGGATTTTTAAGCACTTGTACAAAGGCAAATTATCTTAAAAACACAATAAATCTTGGCCAGCCGATCTCCCCTAAGTTATCGGTTCGTTTATTGAAAAGCAATGGGTTTGGTGCTAACCTATACGATTTAATGTTATTTTTCCCCAGTGTTGCAATGAGCACGTGCGAAACATCATTTGGGGAGCTTTTTTGTATTGTTTTTATTTATGAAATGGATGTATATCTCCAATTAAGACAAACTAGGAATCAATTATCTGAGCAGGCAATCGTTTCATGCAATTTAAAACTGCCATTTTAGAAAAATATATTCCAATTTATCTCGTTTTTTTATTTATAAATTACGAGTACAAAATTAGTCTCGACTTTTTGTTCGATAATTCCTTTCTATAGCTTCCCGTAATTTTCCCTGACCGTATAGTATGGGTCTTCCCAATCAGGGATTCCTTGACCCCCAAGGGTTCGCGGATCAATTATAAGTGTTCTGTCAGGTATGTCTGCAAAATATTAAAGTTATATTAAAGTTACAATTTAAAAGCAAAGGAAAATTACGTGTTGTCCTATCTTCTCATTTTTAATAAAAAAATGGCAAATAAGCAGCATCCACCTTTCCATTGGGAGAATATAGTCAGCGGTTAAAGCTAAAACTAAGAAGTGCCATTCCTAATAGAGATCACAATACACAATGATGGAAATTCCTGCATAGTATCACGATCATGTGTTTCAAGATCAGCCTATATGTCCTAAGTTTTGAATAATGGATTGAATGGCGAGAATAAACCAATTTTAATTATACAATAAGCACAACATTTCTCAGTTCTATAGTTGTTACAGAATCCGAAAACAACAATGCTTAAGGAGTCTGGAAAAGGTTGAGAACCACAGACCTAGCATATATAATTCCTTAGTACCCGACTAGTTATTAAAGAGACTATAAACAGTTACTACGCTATGGCGCAATACACTCCAATTAAACTCCATTAGCGGTATTAGCTAGTATTACACTTGTTAGTAATACGCATTATGTAATTTGTCGTATGGGAATGTTCATTGTTTATTCTTTTAATCCTTTGAAATACCGCGATCGTGCTAGAGGTATACGGCCTTATTCATACACAGATTTAAAAACTTTTTTTGTCATCGAATGATATTATGTCTCTTACGAACGACTTTAGAATTCAGTTTGAGCGAAGAAACAAAACATTCCATAATTAAAATTGGTTTTAAATCTGTCTATGAATAAGGCCGTTAGCCTTTTTTATTATAGTTTTACAAAAACCAGAATTGTTTTAATTTACATTGACATTTGGTAGCCGGTGTCTCAATTCATGTATATTCTTTCCCAAACCCCTTGTATTCTTAATATGAATAATCATCGGTGGCAATAGGTACTTTTATCTCATAATATGAAAAAGGAAACTATACTTCTATTTGTCCCTTTATGGAAACGGGGAAAATGGAAGAGATTATATAGAAAGTTGTACTCTGGCACTAGCTGGAGTAACGACAAGTAGATTCGAGTCTGGGTCAGTATTAAAGCCAAGATAGATATCACGTCATAGTTAAACTAAAATTACTAACTGTCTGACACACATTCATACCAACGAAAATATATTTTAAATATAAATGTAGCCATGACCATTGGTAGTTGATCCATAATGCTCACTGTCAATCAAAATAAACTGAAAATAGCCGACACGTCAGTACAAAACCCACATGGCGTCAACAAAACGCTTTGGTAAATTAATAAAGTTGCGCCACTCCACATCGGTATAAATTATCAGCCAGGCAAAGTTTTAAAACCTGAGATAACCACGTAAACTCCTCGCGAGACGAAATTCAGTTTTCTCGAATGTTCTTAAGGGAACTTGGCTTCGAACTTCAGATTCTCATTATTTTATTTCCAAATACTTATGGTATGTTAATTTGTTTGGAAATGAGAATTCGTATGCGAGACTATTAATTACAATGGAAGGAGAAATATTTAATAAATGAGAACCTATGTCAAACAATATCGCAACTGTTTTGCCAAAGCTAAAAAATATAAAATGGGACTAGGCAAATAAAAAAACAGAAACATTACTTTTTGTGCATAAAATAATATAAATATATGTTTTTCTATTTATGGTGTAAGTTCTTTAGACAATAAATTCCAATTATAACACCAAACCTTCTAAAGTATAGTATAATATCCAAATTTAATTCAAATCTGGCTGAACGGATTTGGAATCTAGTTTAGCCAGCACATTCCTATTGGTACCAGTTGCAACCTATTAATGTAGTTACTATTATTTCGGCCGTGAACTGTGCACCGCTTTGTTACGCCTTGTAAATATTTATTAAACTGTTTGGTAACACGTAATGTTAGTACCTACAGCATTGTGGGTTTGGAATTGGGAACTACAATAATAATTGTTATTCAGATCCAACATTAGAGAACATATACATATGTACTTGCCGTTCCTACATCGTAATCCTTAGGTGCGTTTCTAAGGTCGAGCAATAACTCTATTTGTGTTCATTGGTCGTAAAAACATGATTTGCTTGGCAGTATTTCGTGTAGTTTTCCAAAAACCGTTAAGTGCGGAAATTGATCAAAAATATATCAAACGCCATAATATCTTAAATACACTTTATAGTCTATCTAAACTAAGAAGTTCCATTTGACATTGGGAAATAGGGATGCTGACAAATAAATCGGTTCTTACAATATCCGATTATTTAGAGATATCGATAATATTTGTTTGTATTTCTTAATCGATTACAGTTTATATTTTCAGTTTACATCATTTCGTTTATTTTTTCATGAACATTTTTATTCTAATGAGACATCAACAATTGCATGTCACTTTACTATTTAGGAACAAAAGGAGTGATTTATCTATTACTAGCGGCCCGTCCCGGCTTCACCCGGGTGCAGACACTTTTTCGAGTCCAGTCCACATCACGCACATGCTTATGAACACATGATACATACATACAATACAATACATATACTCCAAAGTGAGGAACCTCCTCACTATGTGTGGCGTATCCTACAATACTGCCTTCATTTCCATTGTAATATCCAAATCTATTAATTAATGATAAATTAATTCATATTAATATTATTATTTCACTATTTATTGATGTGTGTTCGTTGACAGCATACCTATTATTAGCTGAAAGTTCAGTATTAAAAAAAAATAAAAAACAACTGTTTTATATCTGCTCGATTATTTAAATATTTTTACCGATTATGCGTATACAAATGCATTTGAATAGTCTCGACTCTACCGGTAAAAGACCTAACGAGGTGACTTTGTAATGACGTCTAGAAAAAAAATATGTTGTTTAAAATGGTTATTTTGCTTTATTTAAAGAATTCTTGTTTAAATTTAGTGATTATGGTTTGTATATCTAGTGATAAAATAAGAATAGTTTCATAATTCCATAGATTTACGGAAAGTGTTATTGAAATTGTGTGGGTTACATCTGCACAAAGTTATTTACGTTAAAAGTATGAAACGTCAAATGGAACCTGTTAGTTTAGATAGACTATAATTCAGCTTAAAGCCCCATTTATATAGAGAGAGTTTCTCGCCTCAAAGATACGATTATCGTAAAGATATAAAAAAAGCATCGTGTAAACGTTTGTCAGAACACGATAATCCATGGCGGTGATGTCATGCGATAATCGCTTACGATTCTCGCCGCGAGAAACTCGCCCCGTGTAAATGGCGTTTAAGGCTAGGTAAACGATCGCGAAAGACTACACTTAAAATCTTACAGTATACATATTTTCAGCGAATACTGAGGCCTAATTTCTAAATATAATTCATAAATCAAAACATCGGAGATAGATTAAGGAGATTTATCGGCCTGCTTTTGTCTACCCGTATTTACCTTCGCAATCCTTTGTCTAAGCCTGGCTTGAACAATGTTTTCAACACGATTTCACGAGGCGTTCGACTGAAATAGCGATGAACAAAGATCTATTAATAGTTTTACATCATTTACCACTAATTAAGTGGCAAATGCTCGTTATAATTAATTGATTTTAGTACACTATAAATTAAAGCTGGTTGCCAGCTTTGTACTTTGAACGATTGAATAGACTTCGATAATATCTCTAATTTAATTGATTCATTCTGATTTGAGTTGTTCAAATGTAAAGTTGTTTAAGTGGATTGCTGGCCGTTTTGTGAGACTATTATAGAGTTTGTTTTGTTTCAAAGTAATTGGGGTTCTTGCAAATTAATTGATGGTTGTTAAGTCTACTTCGAACATTAAACTGAATATTATTTACTAATGAAACTCTCGAAAGGAAATGGACCGCTGAAGTTTCTTTATATTCAATGAATAAATTTGTAATCATGGGTACTTTAGTTCGATTTTAAAGTGAAGGAAAATATAATCAGATATCATACCAGCAATAATCAAGCGCGGTGCGTGGTGGTTTTTTATACCCCAGTTTTTTTAATCGTAGATGGACTGGGCGGTAACTTTTATCTCACAAAAAACAAATGAAAGTAATACGACGTTCATCGCTTCTGCATTTCTTATTTTTATCTATTCCATACATCTTTCTCCAATAATTCTTGGACATTGTGAGTCATTCATCATCTTCATTTTGTAAAACTGCTTTTTAATCGAATAGAAACAAACCATGACAAAATTTTAAGCCATTAGTTAATATTCCGACAATCTTTACGAATTGTCATCATTCTTAAACTCAGAAACATAATAAACATCTCACGCTTAAGTAACGGAGCTAATGCGACTTATAATTAACATTGAATAATGACCTTCACATTTATTCTTTTAAAATGTCGGTCATAAATTTATCCGTGGATTTTAATGCACTTCCCGGGCAGATGTCTGGTCGCTGTGCCTTTCGGAGTGTTCATACGTCTTATTATCCAATTGAATTAATTCAGTAAACGCTGAATCTCAAGTTTAATAAAGGTAAATCAGTATTTGACTTTTGGACTTGACGGCTCTCGGCGGCTTATGCAAACTCAGTTACTACTGCGAGTCCTTAGTTATTAGCTCGTGATTTAGTTAGCCTTGGGTAAATTCCAATTTGAATAAGCGTTATAAATGGATGTGAGGTATACAGAAATTTAAGTTTATACCAGGTAAACTTTATAGATTTACCATATTGGCCTAAGTCAAATCCATATCCTTTCATGAGTTTTAACTCCGACTAGGGCATATTCTGTTCTATAATTTTAGACTTATTAACCATTCTCCCCAAAATCCAAATAATGAAGTTGATATAACTTTAGAATTTTTCGTTGTCCTGGTAACCCTGTGATCGCGATGTCTGCTATGAGCAGCACAATATAATATTTTGAGGAGTAACACATATTTATTTATTAGCAAGTTTTAAAATATAGCAGCCAGCACAATGTGATTTATTTAGGAGTAACAGTCCTTTATTTAATTAGTTTGAAAGTATTAAAATTAACCAGCCATTTACCTATTAATTTGCAAGATCAACTTAGATAACTATATTAAATCTCAGTTATGTAAGCTAAGATGACCTCTTGACATTACTAAGATCTAAGGGTATTTGACTCAAACTACCTGACATCAAAGTGCCTTAGATAAGCATTCCAGACGTGGCCAGGTTAATGCTTGTTAATAATACATTAAGTATTTTAGTAAAGAAATTTGTTTAGCGAAAATTAATTTTATAGTCCAGTTAAAAAATACGGCCACATTACGTATGTACGTCATTTATTAATTTTACATAATATATTTAAGGTATAAAATTAAATATATCTTTACCAGAGCTGACTAATAAATTATTAATTGGTTTGTACAACTTCGTATTAAAGAAGAGTTCATTTTTGTAGTTACATCCCTGTTATTTTCAAATAAGTGATTTCATAGAAGGTTAGATTCAAGGAGTGACTACTGATTAATATATCGAAGCTGCGTATCAGTTGTGACGAATATTCTTATAGATTTATTTTTGGCATCGTATGTAAACATATAAAGAAGGTTGCTGCCACTACAATATTCTTACATGCTTGTTACGATAAAATTATGAATCTTTACTAATCTAGCTGTAACTGCTTATAAACAATAGTCAAAGGGTTTTGAAGGTATAGAAGGATTCGTAACTTTAGTGACTAAACGTGGTAGATTGTCATCCGGACTTCAATCCCACTTATTGTTAGTACTAGCAATTTGCAGGAGTTGCGTGTTGCCAAATTACTTACGAGATGCCGTGTTCAATTCATTTACGTCAATTGCTTAGAAACTAGAAGTGATCAACTGTTGAAACTCGACATTTCAAATGTGACAGCAGTGTGGTTGTCTTGGTGATTGCTTTCATTTGGTTCATAATAAGCTTGGCTATATCTATTACATTGACAATGGTTTATTCCTCAATTTTTAAATAATTAAAATCTAGAAAAATGATAACACCAATCTAATAATAAAAAACAACAGCCTCCATTGCGAAGACTGCTATACTTCGGCACTGGTATTACAGGCCGAAAGTTCAATCCTCGAAAACATGTTCGTGTGATCCACAAGTATGTGTTTCGGGTATGGGTGTTTGTGAGATCAAGAACTTTCTGATATCTTAGTGTGAGTGCTATGTATGTGATTGTACAGTAAATTATAAACCTACAAATCATCAGGTGCGATTCAAATTTTTGTTTCTCCCGCTAAACACCAGTGTAAATGCACTGTTGTGTTCCGGTTTGAAGGACATTGTAGCCTGAGTTTTTACTGGATATATTGAGAATTAACATCTTATGTCTCAGGATGGCTAGCTCAGTGGAATGCCTAGCATTGCTTTGTAATTCATGATGTTTGGTTTTGCTACTGTCCATGAGCGGTCGTACCGTTTACCATCAGGCGAATGGCATGCTCGTCTTGCCATTCAAAGCAATAAAAAAATGTACAGACAAGAACAAAAAAAGTTTAAATATTAAGCGACTTTGATGTTATAAACATCATAATATTATTAAGTATTGTTTGATAGTATAAAAAGCGTGACACTCTCTGGACGCGTGCATCGAAACAATTTGATGCGTTCGGTCAGCGGCTAGTTGAGCTCGTTAAACCCAACGTCACGATAGCAATTCCTAAAATTATGTTCCGCCATTATTGGTGTCATGGTGGTTGTAAATAGGACGTAAAACAGCCAAATATTAATTGTACGACCCGGCACAATTAATATTTCGGCCATTCTATACCACGCGAAATTTTCGTTCAGTAAATGAAACGTGTATTGTGTATTATCCGCGCTTTTGAATGGTTTTATTTTTGAAATTAATTGACTATTTTGCATTTAAATATTGTTATAAGTATATTAATTTATGACAGAGGAAATGGCAAATTATTCGTCGATTATATTTTATTAGGTAATTATATTATCGTCAATAAATAATGTCCATTTAAATCGACAGCATTTGTGACGCGATGGACAAGAGTTTAAAATCCCAAAACAAATAATCCGATTAGATGCCCGCACCGCGACAAATTGTATAGTTAATTAATTACTTTTGAACCCAGGTGCTGCGGTTTCTCGTAGTTCAAGGTTCCTTGTGGGTATTGACACCCACAACACAAACTAGTGTCTTAGTTTACGGACAAAAGTATGTTTGTGACTTAAATGTGGGTTTTAATATAATTTATTACAAACGAACATCAAAACGGATTTGATGACGTGTGCCGGAATCTTACATCACAGATCGGACATTTGAAAGTTAATCGTTGTAATGTTGTGTCATATGAATGTTATTTTTATTACTTCAAACAGCTTCCTGTAGTTAATGAGCGACATGTTTCATATGTGCATGGAATTTAAACGAAATCAATTGAATTGATTTTGCTTCATTGATCTAGTGGCGTATTTGGGCTGTGATACAGGCTGATGCTGGGTTCATATCCCGGTTCGGACACTCGATACTCACTGTGTAAGTTTTCGGTATGTGGAATATCTTACGAGTTGCCTGGGACTGTAATTTAAGCTCGGTATAGTATATATTCTCGCCCTTTTTGAGACATTGGGAAGAAGCTGGGCAAAACCCGGATGCAACTAGGGATTGCAATCCCGCAAAACGGGATCCCGCAATCCCGCGGGATCCCGCTGCATTTATTGGTCTGCCGGATCCCGCACCTTCAAAACGCGGATCCCGCAAATATTTGAAAATTGGCGCTAAAACTTTCGTGAAGTTTCGCGTAAAATCGCGAGGGGCGCGCGCGTGACTTTGCCGCTCCTCGCAAAGGAGCGACGACTAGAGGGTGCCTCAAGCACACATGTAGCTAGTTTTCAGCAATTTGAGCATCAGGATATATTTGCAGTTCACTCAGAAGCAGGCTCGGAGATGAGACTATGCCATTTGTTTTTTACGAGCGTATTTTCATAAGTTATCACCATAGGTTACTCATAGTAGTAATAGCATCTAGATTGTGATTGTATTATTAGTCATTATAATTATAGGGTATAGGTTATATATAGGTCATTATAGGGTATATCAAGACCGCGACCGAAAACGAAGCCAGGTGGTAGTATTAGTGACTTCAGACACAAAGCAAGTAAAAATTTCGCAAAACAAAATCGACCACTATTTTTTGTAATTTTTTACTTTTCGTCGTATTTGGGTGATAAATACATAGTTTTCCTAAAATAATGATGTACATGACCTCTTTATTTTTAAACACTCGATGGTACGTAAGGGTTTAAATTATTATTTTCGCAAAAACTAGGTATTTACCACCCAAACAAGACGATTTTTAAATAATTCTAAAAAATATCTGTCGATGTTTTGGTGAAATTTTTATTTGCTTTGTGTCTGTAACCACTAAAACTACCACCTGGCTTCGTTTTCGGTCGCAGTCTTGATATACCCGGTATAAATGAGACTGAATTAAAAATATTATAAAACTGTTATTAGAATAGAAATAAGGGCAAATTTAAGTTTTTAATGGTTGATTGAAGACAGATTTCTTGAACTTAATTATTTTTATTTTATTAGGAAAGAAATTATTTCATGTTGCATAATGTAAGACATTTTGAATAAAAGTTTAAAGAAAACCTAGAGTTTCATTTAATTCGGTTTTATAATATAATACCAATAATGCGGGATCCCGCGGGATCCGCGCGGGATCGATCGGTCCCGCATATCGATCCCGCGGGATTGAATGAGCTGCGGGATTGCAATCCCTAGATGCAACTACTCGTTTTTCCCCGACTCCCGTGGAGACAGGCGTGAGAATGTGTGCGATCTCGAACAACTACCTTTTGAGCAGTGTGGCTAAACATTAATATGTGGCTTTAACTGGGCCAGTTGATTTAAAAAACACAAGTGCAATACCAGCCAAACAGGTTCGGTTTATGATACAAGGAATGAGGATTTAAGTTAGGTACGCAGACCGTTTCTCGTATTGTCTGAGTAAAATCAACTTCTTATAAAGTAGAAGTTACCATGAAATACATGTGTTTAGATATAGTACCTTAATATATTTTATTAACAATGTTATGGTCAAGCTTTGTTGCAGTAGGTTGTTAAAACTGGAGAACTAAAGCGGCAGTTTTATTGGAATGGTACCAAAATCCGAAGTAAAGTAACACGTTTACAGCGTTTCGTTTGGTAAATAAGATTTCCCAAAACACAAATAATAATATGTACGAAGCGCTAAGTACATTGTAGTAACAATGTGGTACCTGTACAAAACATATCAACGCATAAAATGTTATGTGTCGACTGTGGCTATTTTCTACAAAAAATATTTTATAATATTCCTGGCATAACATGAATCGATTTTTCCCTAGCAATTTGACCATTTGATACGCGGTTACGTCTCGCAAGCAGAGTTTTTCAAATAGTTTCAGTTTGATCGACACTATGGAAATTGAGTTGCATAAAGTTTGCTGCGAACAGGGGAGCTGTACAATATGACAGGTCCATTTTCAACATCCAACTCTCATTTACTGCAACAATGGAATGCAGGACTCGCTGTAACATATTTTAGAATGTGTCGTGTTACGTTTTTAAAATTGGTTTGGTTTGTGTTTTTGGATAAAAAAATATAAAAATATTTTCGCGTTTTTTAGCATACAGATATTATATACATGGTACACTCACGCATAAATAGCTAAGAGGGCAGGCAGTCTTTTTTATACTGGCCCGAAAAAGTGCAAAACAAAGCACCGTCACGGTGGTCCATTTATGAATTAAAATCAAAATAATTTATAGCGTATCCCTATCTAATTAAAATAACCGTATCAAAATTCTCATTCGCACAAAATATAACATTTTCTAATCTGACAATGATGTGGGTTCTTGTAACCTAATTTTCAACTAGCTTACTGATTCTTGGTAAAGTATGATCGAATAATAATTTGGCATCTACTCCCTTGGAGTATTAGTTGAAGCATTGTATGAGACATGAACAAAGGGACCTTGAGTTTAATTCCATACTGAGGCGAGTCAATTTAGAAGTCCAATTTTGACGTTTCTTGTAGCAGGCAATGTCAGACATTTGAGCTTTTTAATTAAATAGTTTAACCAATAACCAGCAGAAAAATACGTGACACATCTGATACTTAAACTTTAAACAAGATTACATAATCTTTTTTTAAAACCGAAACTAAGGGCTTAGCAAAGCTCTACAATGTTATATAAGAAATTCTATCCAGCTGTATCGGATCAGCGTGCTAGACAATAGGTCAAACCTCATCTTAGTACAAATGATCAGATTTAGTTTTAAAACTGCCAATTTCAGCATTATGTTAAATCCGCCAACCCGCTCTAGCACAGCATGATGTAATATGCCCATTTGCCCATTAACCCCTAATTTGGGTTGGATTATTATTTATTACTGTTGTCTTTTGAAACTAAGATGGAAGGCTCAGGCCTAAAGCCTCCAGGTTAGCCCAATACATCTAGCGAAATAGAGTATGCGTAACGTCTTTAGCTAAAACAAGTAGCCCCTCGTATGTGAGAGACGGTTTGGGATGGAATTACGACTTTATATTTGCTGCCAACCTGCAGTGGCCAAGCACTATTGCGTTCTAAGGAAATTGCAGCCAGTAAAGACTGGGTGCAACACTGCAAGTTGACCCTAGTCTTATATAACTAAGATCATCTCTACCTACTCCTTACGGGCTTAAGCTCTATAACAGCCTCGTGGCGCAGGTGGATAGACGCCGGCTGTGAAACGAATGGCCGAAGGTTCGACAAAATATTTATGTGATCCATAGGTTGTTTTGGGTCTAGGTGTTTGTGAAACTAAAAAAACACTTCCTTAGTTTCTGATACTCACGACACAAGACTTGATCTTAGTATGGAGTCAAGAATATGTATGTATGTGACTGTTGGGTGTATTCGTTCATTTAATAAATAAATACACCCAACAGTCACATACATAGTCCTGACCCCACACTAAGATCGAGTCTTGTGTCGTGGGTATCAGTAACTACGAGAGACTTTTTCGGTCTCACAAACACCCAGACCCGAAACAAATACCTGTGGATCACACAAATATTTGTTTCGTTGCGGGAATCAAACCCGCGGCCTCTCGTTTCACAGGCGGCGTCTAACCAACTGCGCCACGGAGGCTGTATTTGGTATATTCCTTATGTTATTAAGCTTTATTGTTTAAACAAGAAATAATTTGTCAGAGAACACATGTTGCATGTTATAATGTATTGCTCATATAAATTGTTTTACCCTTGACACGCAGTCTGCGGATACTGACGCTTTGTAATTATATTTTTTACCCGCATTAGACGCACATAATTATGAGCTGCACCGTTGCAACGGAACACAATCATAGTACAATTTGTACATCCTATGAAGGGATATCGGCTTCCTCCTTTCATTCTACGTTTATGGTCATACATCGACGGGACCCCAGAAAAAAATCATAAGACAAGAAAAGTTTATTTTTGATTTGTGTGTGAAGTGGAAAAAGCTAAAAATGAGTATATTCAATCGGATCGCAACAACTAGTTAACTTTTTTTAAATTACCTTTTTAATTTAATAATTGAAAATTAAGGGTAGTTTAATTGTAACAGTCACAGAGCGGATGACTAATACCTCAGTCCGCCCCGTGACCACGAAAGCTGAAAAGCAATCGAAACGTCGGGAAGTTAAAAAATGTAAAAATTAAACCAAATCGCGATAAAATCCGTAAAAATAGTTTTATTTCAATGAGTATATTTTTATTGTAGCCCAGTAAAAGAGCAAACGCTTCATATGATGAAGATCTCCGCCGTCCATAAACATCTACAACCCTTAATACGTAGGGCTGGAGAGGAGTTACTCCTCTCCCTTTACGATGGGTGTATAGGACCTTTGGCCATCTCACTTATCAAACGGAATACACCAAAACCGTCCCCTCATGCCTCTTTATTATTTTATTTTATTTACAAAATATGTAATTAAATATCTCCTACCATTTAAAATACAATTTACGCCGCGTCGGTGTAAACGTTATTGACTTCTCCGTTCCTTTATTGGTCGAGTGCGTGTATGAGTTGTGAACCGTGAAGTCTTGGGTTTGATTCTCACTAACCTTTTGTGTTTTATTACATAAAGGCTTACACCGGTTGAACATGAGTTGCATATTACACTTCTGTATATTCTTTTACAGATAAAATAGTTTATGTATTTACTGGTGATAGGTCTCTCATATGTGACAGGCTGCCTGTGTAGGTACCACCACAATGTCTATTTCTCCCGCCAAACAGCAGTGTAAATGCACTGTTGTGTTCCGGTTTGAAGGACATTGTAGCCAGAGTTACTACTGGACATATTGAGACATCTTATGTCTCGGGATGGCGAGCGCAGTGTAATGCCAAGCATTGCTTTGATTCATGTTGTTGTTTGGATTTGCTACCGTCCATGAACGGTCGTATCGCTTACGATCAGGCGAATGGCATGCTCGTCTCGCCATTCATAGCAATAATAAAAAAATGTGTATTCGATGTATACATACTGTTTTTTCACATCTTGGAGCATAATAAGTACTAAACATTTGTGGTTTAGTTCAACAACTATTCATAGAGACCGAAGAATTAGTCAAAGGGTCTGTTCAAAATAGAATTTTAAGGAGGATGCATTAATTTAAGGATCATGATCGTAGTTGGTATCGGAGCCAAAATGCTACTCGTAAACAGTAGTATTAACGTTACAATTACATTTATAGTAGTATTATTTACGTTAGCTATACAAAGCTTAGGTTTTCTATTCACTGTGTAAATCTTAATAAATGTCTTGGAATAAACCTTATTATTTGCAATACCTATAAGATGTCAAAACTTTTTTTATTAATAACAATCGATTGTGTAAATAATAGTCGAACGCTCATTGGTCGACAGCAAAATCAGAATGGAAATAATTTATAAAAACCGTAGACATTAAAATCCAATGAAAATTCCAAAATACTTACTTTCTAAAAATACAGTCACCCAAACATCTCATATAAAAATAATTTAAATAAAAATAAAACATAATTAAGAAAAGACTTACTTTTTAAAAATATCACGCAAACAGCCAACAAAATCGCCGCCATTTTAAACTTTACACTTTAATCACAGTTTTCCCGCCGTTCATAGTACACGCGTGCGCGGCGCTAGGCAGGCAATCTACTTGTGTTGACTTGTGACACTGTACGGAATATGGAACGCATTGAGAGTAAACATCACACTTATTTTTAGTCACTCTGTTTATCGCTGAATGGAAATGCGTTTGAATATTTTGGTATTTTTTCGGTCTATTGTTAGTATGTAGGTAAAGGTCTTCATAATCGGTGATATTATTCTTAAATACCTTGGAGAACGCCTATGTCCCGCAGTGGATTTCCAGTGGCTGAAAAAGAAGAACTTTCTAGAGAGATTACGAGCTTTGGAAAACATTTAAGCTATTTAAAAGTAGCATCAATTTAAATTGGTCAACATGCATAGCTGAATATTTTTGTAGGCAAGTTAAAATTATTGAACATTTCAATTTCAGCCTAGTTGGGATTGGAAACAAGTTCCTTCAAATGCGCCTCAAAACGAGAAGTTTTCCGTAAGAATTCTGAAGGTATCTCGCGTCTACCAACCCGTATTTGGCTACCGTGCTAGAAGGGGTAATAAAGACTATCAGAGGTACAGTAGGCCCGTGCCCAACATAATAGTATAAATATAGAGCTTTCATTATTATGCATGTAGTAAAAGTTAACGTTTGTCCAGCATCATCGTGTTAATTTTAATAAGAATTTGATTGACAAAATTGATGTTCAATTGAAATCGGTCGTATTTTACCATTACGGCTTAAGTGGTGTTAAGTTTATGGCTGTATCGGGCACAAATCACGCAATATAAACCGCTGCTGTTTATCAACATGAATATTCAATATTTTTAACACAGAAGAACGAAAAAAACAAAATATATCAATGCAAAAAAAGTAAAAATAAACAATCGTCTTTTTAAAATAATGTTATGTACTTAAGTAAAATAAATTCATTTATTCAATTCATATTGTAGATAATTCTTATTCTTCTTTTCAGCCATAGGAAGTCCACTGCTGAACAAAGGCCTCCCCCATAGATCGCCGCATAGAGCTGTTGGAAGCGGCCTGCATCCAGCGACTTCCTGCGACATTAAGCAGGGGGTCCGTCCACCTTGTAGGTTGACGTCCGACACTTCGCTTGTTTGAACTTAATTAAATAATTCTAATTCGAAAATAGTTACAAAACTCAGTACTCACTACACTATTGTCAATGCGCTGGTTATAAACATTGTTTAATTTGTTTACTTTTAATGTACTTACAGTATTTTTTAAAGTATTATTCTATCTGCTTCTTTTTATTCAAGCACATACATATTTTTATTATTAATATTACTTAATTGTTTACTTATTGTCTGTATTACCATGTAAAATAATGATTCGTTCCGGTCATTCAACCTCTCGTTTGTTTCTAAGCTACCCAACGATCATGAAAACATTTCAATTCAACATTTTTCAGTTTCATTTCGACTTTTATTTGTTTCAAAACGAACAAAATAAAGGTAATAAAACTTAGAAGTTGCCAGACTGAGAAAAACACCAGAAAACGGTATTTACGCTGCGCTCGGATTTTTATCTAAAGTGGCCAATTAATTTTATTTTACAAGAAATATCTTGCCAGCCCTTATCTATTTAATCGCTATTCTTTCGCCACAACGCACATTTTTTATCTTTTTGCATAATAACCCTCCCCTTGGAAAATTTAAGGGATATAATGGGAGCAATGAACAAGCAGTGTGTTCTTTTTTATCGGGGATGGAATTAGGATTAAAGGCTATTTTAATGTTTCAACCTGTAGGTTAGGATTTTTAAGGTATTTTATTTCAATTCATTAATAATATTGTTGTTTATAAGTGGTTGTTACTTGTTGGTCATATTTAATTTTAAATAATCGGGCATATGCGTATTAGTTCTAATATATTAAGTTTACGGCAGCACAAATAGGATTAAAATTGTCTCGAATTAGCTTCCCACATTGAATAATCTTTAATTTTATAACTACATATATAAAGTTTGGTGTCTAAGGCTACTTACTACTTCATATCATAAATATTGTGTATGTCAGATTTATATTCCAAATCTTACAATGACACAAAAAATATTTCGCAATAATCGGATAAGCGTGAAATAAGAACTAGACCCATATTTTCCATATGAATATATTATTATCAATGATCCGAAAACTCCGGCCCTGTCTATTTGCACTTTAACAAATCGCTTCTTGTTACTGAAAGGAACAACATTAAAAAGGGGATGCCGTTTTGGCAAATATAAAGGGTTGTACCAAAGTAGCAACGTTGCTTAATCATGCGCTTGTAGCACTCGGTTTAATGGATTAATTGCTATTTAATGTGAAGTTGTAGCAACAACGCATAACGATATCCACGGTGCGTCGGGAGCAAAATATTGTTTTTATACGAGGCCATTTAAATAAAAACGTATCGGATATTTTACTGTTTTTATCGTGTTGTTTTATTGCAAGGTTTTTTACAGAATTAATTTATTGTGGTAGGTAAAATTGTAAGTATTTTTTTCATGATAGGTCTTTCGGCTAGTATTACAGCTGGAGGGCTGATTTTAACATTGGTGCTCATAAATTGTAAATAAATAATAAATAAATACGACTAAAAGTCACTTGCACGCAACAGAATTGCTCCTGACTAAGATTTAAATATTGTGACGTAGGTATTGGAACCTAAGATCAAAACAAATATTTTTCGGCATTTAAACATTTGTCTAGGTGGGAACAAAGCCGTACCGTGTGATTTCACAGCATTTCTGATAAAAAAGTGATTAGTTACTTATTAATAAAAGGTATAGTTTGAAGGCAGCGCATTTCATCTTAGTTATAAAATCGCAAATATAATCAGTGGGTAGTTTTGTCGCTTGACTCGTCGGGTTTAACGAAAGAGTCTCGTGTGCATTTCGGTTAGATATTCGTGAATTTTAGCCTTTTATTTATAGTCATTCAGATGCAACTGATATATATGCGTGTGTGTGTGTGTAGGTGTGTGGTGTGTGTGATACCAAATGCAGTGAATTTACTTTGTGGTGCTAGTAGTCTAAAAGTGTGTGTGCGTGGGTCTGTTACTGCTTCAAACAGGCTTCTGTTTTCGTCGGTGACCTAAAGCGGTGTAAGCGGATATCAAGTAAGTGACTAGATATAGGATTTTAATTACTTTTTGCAAAGATTTTCACTTCGTGGGTTGTGTACAAACCCCTCATTAAACCTAATTTTCGTCTCTCTTGCCAAAATCACCATCGTCAAGTAATTGAAACGGGTTTAAAATTATCAATATATTAAGCAGTTTATTATACAGGGCATATCAAGACAGCGACCGAAAATGAAGCCAGGTGGTATATATTATTAGTGACTCCATGCACAATGCAACTAAAAATTTCGAAAAAAATATGTCACTTTTTTGTAATTTTACTAATCGTCGTATATCGGCGACAGACCAGAAAAAATAGAAGTATCTGGCATTCTTAACTTTTTTTTTCATTTCTTAAACATGATATAGATAATATTTCGTGTTTGTAAATATTATTTTTATCACGACACATACCTATAATACTTTCGTACAACCAAGTTGCAACGGACGCTCATGTAAATTAATATAATTACGCAAAGTGCTAAAGCCGGTTGCATTTCGCTATTACAAAACTTTACTTTCACATTTAAAGATAAAATGTTTGAGTGCAGTTATTTGTTGGAAGTGTGATTGGATTAAAATTCCTTAAAAGTTTAATGTATTTTGTTGACGAGATGTTTTAAGAAAATTTTGTTTATTTTTAAATTCTTATACATTGCTTGTCTCAGGATGGCGAGCGCAGGGCAATGCCAAGCATTACTTTGTAACTCATGGTGTTATTTGGTTTTGCTACTGTCGATGAGCGGTCGTATCGTTTACCATCAGGCGGACGGCATGCTCGTCTCGCCATACACAGCAAAAAAAAAACGCATGGCTGTTTCTACTAATCACATAGATCACTCGATCGGTGCTAATGTTAATTAGGATAATTTTATGGAATTCATGGAACATAATAAACATTAAAATTATCGATGAAGAATTAGGTTAAATAAATATCTAAATACATGGTTACTTAGCCCCACACAAAGTTCAATACACACCTAGAAAGCGATACGAGTATTAGATACAACGAAAATTACAACGGGCACAAATTCCTGACTCCGGGCTCATAATGAATAGAAAAACCCAATATCACTTTGCCTGACCCGGGATTCGAACCCGAGACTTCAGCTTTGTAGTCGTACCGCGGTACAACTACACCATCGAGGCAGTCAACTAAAATTTAATCGATAAAAATCTACATTCCTAGATAGCAGATTGCTTTTTGCTAAGAAACTATTCCATTGCTTCTTGCAGATTTCTATTATTCGATTGTGAATATTACGCCAAGGCAAAAGCCGTATGCATGAATAAGGATTTTTCAATCTGCATGAGACTCTTTAAAATGAAAAGATTTTTCTGAATACCATACTCATTTCAGTATTTAATTTATTGTAGTGTTGCAATTGTGATGGATTTACAATAAAGCGTAAATTTTATTTGTAATAGACAATTAGGCGTGATTTAGGGCAAGTAAGTGCTTATTTATTTATTTTATTATCTATTCGTGATTGAATTTTCTGTAAAAACTTGAAAAGCTTATGAAGCCATCATAATTATGTGTTTACACACTATTAGTTTTACATATATTTACAATAATAATACTAAACTTAACTTAATAATATAAATAAAATTTCCTAAAAATCTTGGTTCATCAAAGGGCAATTATTATACAAAATATCTTTAGTTTGTAAAAAACCTAAATAATTAATTGGATCGCAAATGATCACGAAACAAAAAACATTTATTTAGTGTAAACATAGAACTAATAAAAAATAAACTATATGATTGTTACTAAGAATCAACGAAATCATTTGAATCAATTTTGAACAGAGTATTTGGATTGTCAAATAAGGGTTAATTTTATTGACACACTGCCAATGTAACTTACCAAATAAACCCGTCAACTGAAAGGCGAAGTGTAATAACACGGCAAATGAGAGGGCAGGGTCCGATATCGGTGCTTATTGCACAAACCTTTTGGAGAGGAAACAATTTCCCCATTCAAGGGTCGTTTAGACCACCTCCAGTGTAATTGTAGGTAAACGCCTCGGGCGATGGCCAAACATACCCCGAGTCCCTTTTGTTGCGTCTGTATCAACTTGTCAATTGCACAAGCGTTGTGGTATCTTGGTATATTGTTTCAATGTTTATAGTACGGATAACAAACGTATGTAGGTTTAGTGGGTCAGAATCGTGACTTTGTGGTTTCAATTCCTACATTTGATGTTTTTTTTATTGCGATAAATGGCGAGACGAGCATGCCATTCGCCTGATGGTAAGCGATACGACAGTTCATTGATAATAGCAAAACCATACAGCACTATATTGCAAAGCAATGCTTGGCATTCTACTGTGCTTGCCATCCTGAGACATAAGATATTAAGTCTCATTATGTCCAGTGTTTAATATGGATTTTCGAGAATTGATCTTTCTCATTTGGCGAAATCTAAAACTGTTTTGTAGAACATTAAACTGAGCGAACTCAACCCTGATTTTATAATGTCTGAATAAACAATTCATTGTGGCTTCCATTTATTACAAGAAATTAATTATTCATGCAGATAATATTATTTTGAACAAATTATTCGCACGAAATGATATAAACGATGTCTGCGGGTTTTATTAATTTGCTCATAACATTACGTTTAAATTGTCTCTTTAATACTTAATATTATGGTGCATTTTTAGTTTAATATCTAGTTTATGCTGAGATATATGTCCACTTATGTACTTGTTGGACACGAAAGCGCATAATCTTGATACAATTTTTATTGGATAGAGGTGGGGAAATGTGCATATTGTGATGAAAAAAATGGAGATGAAAATTACTGTATTATGGCTAGTCTACTAGCTTGCACTTGCGCAGCGTTGTTGATAATGATTTAATCCGTCTCAATTCAACTCTTGATTGTGGAGGAGGTCCGATTATCGCCGTCCACGAACTTCTCCAAAACTTAGATCGTATAATAGTTATGTTGCTAACCTTTCACAATTAGATATGGAAGGACAAAGGGCAGGAGGAATCATACATATCGTGTTAAATAAAATTTATTATGTGTCACATTATATGCAGTATTGAATAACGTTTTCCTTTCAGTAAAGCATTGCTCTTAGTTCGATAAAGGCTAACGTATTTTATATTTGAAAGGCGCACGAAGCTTAAATTTATTACTTGCGCTGCATGTTCGGCGATAGCGAAGGAAACCCGCGCGGCCGCGAACTCGAGCAACTGTTTAAAAGTGCATTATGCATTGCACCTGGGTGTCAACTGCGAAAAACGAAGTAACCAGACCGAAACGAACTTATAGCCAAGTACGAACTATTCGTACATTTTGAAGCAATACTTATATTAAACTTTAGAGATTCAACCATACTTTTTAACTATTTCTTTACTGTTTTGTGAAGGTACCACGAATATTTTTTGTACTGTACTGTATCAGCCCATACAAGTCCCACTGCAAGGCACAGGTCTTCTTTATTGTCAAGAGTACGATTGAGAGGGGTTAGGCCGTATATTCCACCACACTGGCCTAGTGCGGGTTGGCGGACTTTTACATACCATAGAAATTCTTCCAAATCGCTATGGTATGCAGGTTCCCTCACGCTATTTTCCTTCACCGTTATAGAAGTCTCTAATATTTTTTGTATGTTATAAAATATATTTATAATTAAGTGTCTCGCGACTTCAAGGGTTAAGTAAATAGTAATAAAGTGAAATTGATCTCGTAATCCTATTTTGTGTAAAGCAGCTTCTTAGTGTCTGAAAAGTAGAGGTTCGAAATAAGGGTTTTTAATTGTCACAAGCATTATAATTTTAGTGCTTAAATGGAAATAAAATACCTGGATTTCTATGGACGTATGTATAAATGTTCTGGTCCCGGATTATTTAAAATAGTCAATCAGGCCATATTAATATGCATTAATTAAAGACTATATTAAGATCGGTCTGAAGTTTAGCAACAAAAGATTAAGCCTCATAAAGAAACAAACAAAGGAATCGTTGCAGAACTCCAAATAAAGATGTTTTAACAATGGCCAAGCAAGGCGGCAAGCTTTCCGCCACATTTTAGATAAACAATGCCGGCCACATACTCGTAAAACGCTTTTGGAACATCTGTACATTAGCTGTTTCTTAGAATGGTGAGTAGATGTGCATGGTCGAGAATTATGAGGACTTCGGCGATTCCACTGATACAAGGACATGTTTCGTCAAATCTGTTATTTCGAGTCTTTGTGTGAGGTAGTTATACCATCCTAGCATTCACACTATATTATTGAAGTGTTGTTCTCTCCCTTTCTCTCTCTCTCATTCTATCCTCTGTCACAGGAAATCTAGCGCTGAACATAGACTTACAATAATACATTTTAATAGTAGAAAATATAAGATAGTATGTTACATCACCAGCCGAAGTACCCAAGCACCAGTTTTAATCAAACCAATTTGTAACAATCTACACAAGTTTCATGAGAAGTAAATAATTAGCGCAGACCCTTTTTACAGCGCATTAAAGTTCCGACAAATTAGAACACAATTAGATTTGTTCTGTTGAAACTCGGGCTCAGAACCACCCGGCTAATAGATATTACTTTTGGGCCAATTCACTTTAGTTCTGACGGGCTCTGATTAAATTTTAAATCGTCCTATCCACCATTACAGGAACTAATATAGTTAACATCTGCTGTCGACCCAAAGAATAATGTTCGGAAGTTATGGTTATATTTTTAGGCCGGGTATTTAGATTTCACTGCTTTGGAAATACGTATGGTATTGAAGTTACAATTTACAGCGATTGCATTGTTATTTTTACGGCGTTTGGTAGTTTTGTTAATTGCGTCACTATCTAGAGCAGATTATATCTAAATAAGCTTCTTTAAATGGGCGCCACTGGACACAATTCTCAGAATGATTCTCAGCCACTTCACGAAGAGTCATTCTAGTTAGTATTATAAGCTGCATACTTGGAGTGATAGGATGCGTTAATCCCAATGGTCAGGTTTTAGTTCGCTTTTAAAATGATTTATTTTTATCATCACTAAAGTTTCATTATTGAGAAAGAGTAAAAGGGATTTAATGACACACTTACATCCAAAAGAAGACAACCAGTAATATCAACGTCAAGATAGATAGATAAAAACTTTTATTTTGGCCACAATAAACACACAAAGCAATCATCGAGAAAATAACATCATGATAGGTATTGATTACAAATAAAATCAAGCTACTAACATTTAATTTTGTAGTTACTCATTGAAATAAAATTATTTTTTTACGGATTTTATCGCGAATATTTTCATTTTTTGACTTCCCGAAGTTTCGTTTTCTTTACAGCGTCGTATTACTTCGGATCGGATCAGATCGCAAAAAACAACTAACTTATTAATTTAATGTTTGTATGATAGGGGTTAGTAGTTAATTAGGTAGTTAGTGGGTTGTAAATAATTGTGACAATCACTAAGCAGATGACTAATACCTCAGTCCGCCCCGCGACCACGAAAGCTGTAAAGTAATCTGAATACTAATAATCTGTAGGTACTCTTAAATTGAAATATAAACAAAATAGGTATATAAAGAAACAATATTAATATAGTGGAAATCACATAACACTACTAAAGTACTTTATAATTCTCCGACACACTTGTTGAATAATAAGATTATGAATATTTTCCTACAAAGTTGTCAGATGACAAAGTACTTTAACAAAGTTATTTATTACAAAGGCCTTTGTAGTAGACTTTTGACTCCCCGAAGCGTTTAGCGTCTTTTAAAAGGTAATAAAACGGTCCCATTTGTTTGAAGACTGTGTTTGGGTTTCCATGCTTTAGGGCATAGCCGTGCCAGAATTAAAACTTTTTGATTTTAGGGTTGACATTTCTTTATAATAAATATGATTATGTGGGTATAACACATTATGTATATGTATGCTCTGACAGGTTTTTAGCGCGTTAGGTTTGCTTCAATTCCTAGTTCGTTCGAACTACTTTCTAAAAGACATTAAAGATCATCATCGTCTTCAGCAACAAGTGTTCCACTGTTGAAAACAGGCCTCTTTCAAAGACGGTATTCATAGAAATTATATATTTCATCGCTATAGAAACTACGCAAACGTTACATTTTCATTAGTTAAGAATGGCTGAACTCATAACGCTTAGTAAAAAAATACTTTTGGTCACTTGTTGCTCTAACGATTGATTTTAGAGTTAATTTTTTACAGATTTAAAAGCTATTTTAGTTTTTGAATGTTTTGTCTTCTTCGCTTAAGCTGAGTTCTAAAGTCGTACGAAAGGGACAAAACATTTGATAACTAAAATAGGTTTTAAATCTGTTTATGAATAAGACCGTATAATTGTAAAACTTAATTACATCCTAATGGATCTAGGTATAGAAATTAACAACGATATGTAAAAACTTCTAGGACAGCCTAGAATGATTTTTGTGTAGCCGAAATCAATGCGTTAATTTAATTAACGGCACATTCAGAAGGAAAGATTACCACAAAAATTAACTTGAACTCCGCAAAGGGAGTTTGTAGATTAATTAAGAAGTTATAGAAATAACTTAGTCCGAGATAATGCGAGAATTTTGCCAGAATTTCATTATTAAAACATTCCGAATTCTATTAATTACCCACAGGACATTAGAAATATTAAAAAAGTATTACGCAATTTTTTTTTTCTTTTGCCGGATTATATCAGTAATTATTATTAATTAAACGTAGTAGTAATAGATGTAGGATTTGAATGTTACAATGTAAGATGAGTAGAATGAAACCTTCGACGAATGACTGATATGAAACGTAGTTTGTGTGAAAGAGATGACGAATAGAAGTACTAAAGAGTAAAAGAGTTAGAGGATGAATGATTAAGATGTCAAGTATGAAAGGAAGAACAGTCTGGAAGACGATGAAAGACGTGAACGACGTACGACGTAAAGACGTATTATTACAAGTATTAATTAAACTGAAGAATACTTAAGTAATCATTGTTTGATTTGACTCGACACGGAACTATTCCCACATAAACTTAAACTATTAGTTGACCCAGACAGTTTCAAACTTGATATACCTAATGCAGTTTAGTTTGAAAAAATATTATTCTAATGAGTTACGTTCTTACAATCTCAAAATTAGATTAAGTCATCATAACGCAAGTGTTAAATCTCATTTTTAACAAAGAGATTATCCGACAATTTACGGCGAGCTTTACTTCTGGTAATAAATTTAAGAAATCTGTAGGCGCATGTTTATGTGTTAGAATTATGATTATGGAATGATTTGATGGGATTAAACGCAACTCGTGGAATTTTTATTTCAGTGTATTTATGTTTACACTTAGGTTATTTAGATTAACACTTCGTCATCAGCCTGTTGCAGTCCACTGCTGGACATAGGCCTCTCCTAAGGTACGCCACAGAGCCCGGTCTACTGCTTTATTCATCCAGTCGCTGCCGGCCCTCTTGTGCAAGTCGTCCCGCCATCACATTTACTTATAATAAATTTTATAAAGTAATATAGACCGTTGCTAGTAAGATCATTTTTAAAGCTTTTGTTGTGACCCGCTCAAGTTTATTTCTGTCTGAAATTAGTCTGTGGAAAATATCTCACAGTTGAAAATACTCCAACCCGGAATAATTACCCAAATATAGATAAATATGGTATCGAAAGTCAAACCTTTAATCATCAAAACAAGCTGCGCCAAAGAAGCGTCAAAGTAAACAACAAATCCTGTTTATTTCCATCCGCAAATAAATAATTGAAAATTTCAACATCGAAATGAAACTTCCCATTACCTGCTTACGATTTGAATATTGTTGGAGAAATATTATGAAATGTAAAATATTTTCGATCTCGCGTTCAAATCCGATTTGGGTATTTCGCTTTAGGCGAGGATAGCGTATTTCTCACACACCTACGTCACGTTTTCCTCGAGTTTTATGTATTCTCACACTTTGTTGACCGAATGGATTTGAAAGTGTTATTAGATATTCATATGTTTTTCTTGGTGACCGAAGTGTTGAAAAACTTTTAACAAACGGACTTTATTGTAATTGAAATCTACCTTAATTCAAGCGGCTATACCGCTTTAATCTAGTCTATTAGTCGGATACCTAACTTTGTATGAAAAATCTCCAACTGGATAGCCGACCAAAGAAAATTTTCCGATAGACGGTTGTTGCAGGTTGCTCTCAACAGGTTGTTGTGGACTATTTCTTTTATCATACTTTATTCCCAAAGAAATGAAGTTTGTTTTAGGATTGAACAAGCGACCTCCTTCCGGTTCTCTGCTTCACACCCAACTAGACACGTAATAACTTCTCAAATTTAAACAATAGATTGTTTTTAAATTAAACAATAAAAATAATCATTTATATCACCAAGCTAAAAAAACATCTAAAATTATTGATATTTTTCAGATTTCAAACAGATACACAGGCCCGCTTATCAAAAAGCGCGATGGAACAAAAAACGCACTCCATTGTCCTCGCCCCACGTGTACAATGATTGATTGTAACGTACACAAAAATGTGCAAAAGCGCCATTTCCCTACGGTCGAAACCGCGGCCGCGGTGACATAAAATGGCTTTTAGATTAAAAGCCGCCGAGCTGACGAACATGACCGGCAGACTGATGTCCCCCGGGTATTGGCTTTGGACGCCCGCGGTGTCAGTCTCGCGGCGCGCCACTTGAATTAAATTATTATGTTTAGTATTTAAATGCACTATTATTATAGGCGTATTACATAAGCAAATGCGCCGATTTCCTACCACTGGTATTGGTAGGTGACACAAAGTAGCTTTTAGATTAAAAGCCGCCGAGCTGACGAACATGACCGGCTAGGCTGACTGATGTCCCCCGGGTGTTGGCTTTGGACGCCCGTGGTGTCAGTATCGCGTCACACTACTTGAATTAAATTATCACGGTTTAATATTTATAAGTTCTAATGCACATCTTAAATTACGTGTCTGCTACACCTCCTCAACTCCTCAATAACCAAGAGTTTTATTAGGAGATTAACGTGTCTTGTTATTCTTATGGGTATCTTTTAAAATATGTATTTTTACAATACTTTAAAAAAGATGATTTGATACATGTAGGTAACATACAATTTTAAACTTATTTCATATTTCTTAAAATACATGTAAGTCACCGAAAACTTAATTTAAGAAAGTTTTTCAAATGATTGTAGAACTCTTAAGTCAAATGAAAACCACAGAAAAAATATTGTGAAATTCTTAAATATTATTAAATGTTCTTTATTAGGTTTAATGACAAACATGGTCACTCAATTAATTTCTGGTCATAAAAGCCACAATCCGAATGAATTGTGCGATATGGTGGAAATATTTAAATAAGGATACGTTTAAATATCACATTTGTATAGATTAAACACACAAATTATTTTTAATACAGCTTAAATAATTTTATCCTTTATTTTATAGAGCTGTTTTAAACTTTTATCATTTTGTTTCTATATGACGTAAAATGCGTTTACCATCTACGAACAACTATAGACGGTGTTTTCGTTAAAATATTTATAAACATATTCATTTATACTTTATGACATAATATATAGAAAAATAGTCAAAAGGCGGTCTTATTGCTCAAGGCTTATCTAAACGTATTTGCGAACATTTCTTATAGGATTTATCTAACTGAATACTATCCTACCAAATTTTTTGAATAGATATCTTTCCTCTAAAAACAAGTAGTAATGTTACAAAAAACTTTATTTTACTATTATATCGTTAAGCCTGTACGTGTAAAATGACGCGATATCGAAAACACCTTGTTAAAATTGTTGTCTGAATAATTTCCAGTAGAACCCTTTTATCGTATCCACGTGCATACCGGCCCAATACTAACTCACAAATATACCATTTTGAATTCATGTCAATTATTAACAAGTGAACAAGTCGGTGTTGGATAACCGCATCGCGGGGAGACGGGGGCACAGATGCTCCGCAGTTATTACCTACGAGGGGAGCTTGAGAGTGAATCCGAATCAATAGTGTTGTTTACCGTCTGATGAACCTCCAATACCTTTATTATTCGTAATATCAGGAGAGGTTGAGTTTTTGAAGGTCTTCAAAATTACTGTTGGGATTAATTTAAAATTAGGTAATAAAGTGAGTATATCGTATACTTGTGTAATTTTGAAACTTTTTGATATAGTATTTATACCGTGTCTACTAAAATATATTGTATTGGAAGAGTCCTACGTAATATTACTTCAATAATAATGTTACGACCGATTCAAAATGTGTTATGGATAAAGAAAAATGAAACGAAGTGTTATAATTAAAAAAATATATGAATAAATACAGATATTCTTCCGGCTATCGATCAATTTACTAAAGATTCTCACGCACAACCCATAATACCCCATCTTTAAACATACTGCGAATCCTTTTGCTATCAATAGCAGAGTTATCGGCACCATCGCTCATTCTTATGTGTTCGCCAACTGAACTTGGTCGCAGCTGCGTCGAACACCGCGATCCGGCCAGACAAGTTATTGGGCATAACATTTACGGATAGTTTTTCCACGACGCGAGAACTTTTCAGACATAAGTTTTTGTCGAGTCGCATTTGTGCGGTGATAAGAGGTGGTTCAGACTTCAGTCTGGCCTTTTATATCTTCTCTTGGTTTATTGTGTGTGATAGTCAGTTTAATAAATAAGCAGCAACTTTAGTTATAATAGCGTAGTTGGATCAGAGCCGGATCTGAAATGAAATGTAGCCTATTCAATCTCTGCACTGCGGCCTATGTCTGTGTAATCCATAAATATTTGTTTCGGGTCTGGGTGTTGTGAGACCGTAAAGTCTTCTGTAGTTTTAGATTATTGTATCGTTTATGGTTAGTACTATAACATAACATAAACTCACGCCTTTTTTCCCAGAAGGGGTAGACAGAGGTTCTCTTGGCAACATCCAGGACACATAAGTTTCAGCTTGTGTGTTCCGTCCCACGATGTGATAGGGGGCGAGCCTATCGCCATATCGGCTACAAATTTCTGACTCCAGGCGAATAATGAATAGACAAATCCAATATTACATTGTCCGACCCGAGATTCCAACCCGAGACCTCAGCTTTGTAACGGTACCGTAAATGTATTGTACCGCTTAAATGTTACGTTAGAACTGATATGTATTTATTTATCACACGCATAATTAATATTTACCAACTTCATTAAAAAGTTCTTCAGTATCACTGATGACTTTAAAACATCTTTGAACAGCATTCCTAAATTCGGCAGTCACGTCGCTGTCTTCAAACACATCTGCCGTCCAATATAAACAATTATTATAACGTCTTCAATTGACTCGTCGCTTAGTAACAAAAGCAAATATCTTCGTAATGTGTGTGGCATTTCTGGACTCTCAAGCCTGTACTATATCGTCATTATGTTTGGAAGCATGTGTGATACTTAACACAAAAGGACCATTGTTCCTTAGACTAATATAAGCAAAATTGCGTTTTTTAATCTAGTTTCTACAAAATACATAATATTTCTCCACTGTGCATCCACTTATAAATACTGGTGGTAGGTCTCTCGTATGTAAGAGGCCGCCTGGGTAGGTACCACCGGAAGGTCTATTTCACCTGCCAAACAGCAGTGTAAAGGCACTGTTGTGTTCCGTTTTCTAGGACATTGTAGCCAGAGTAACTACTAGACACAATGAGACTTTACATCTTATCTCTCAGGATGTCGAGCGCAGTGAAATGCCAAGCATTGTTTTGAATTCATGATGTTGTATTTCATTTTTTTTATTCACAGCAATAAAAAACGTGTATGTCGACCTATAAAAAACTGAAAATACACACGCTCAATCAAAATGTGACACTAGTTTCTCAATATGACGATTTTTCCACAATCGTGTCTTTGCTTTGCCATCTGTAACTGCAAGACTGTGTAGTAAATAAAGATGATTATGAAAGGATAAGTCGAAGATGTGAATTACTTCGTCCCGCTACACAAACACTTTAATTAATACAAAACCCTTATGCTAATGAATTTATTTTGACCGCTGTGGGACCATCGCAGTGGTCAGACACACTTCTGTATTAATTATATTGCATATATTTTCATTGAATTAAATTCTACTATATTTATGTAGGATGGATATACTAATATACATACATAAACTCACGCCTTTATCCACGAAGGGGTAGGCAGAGGCGCCACCAGGATACCCACATTTCGCCTTCTATGTTCCGTTCCATTATGTGATAGGGGCGAGCCTATCGCCATATCGGGCACAAATTCCTGACTCCGAGCTGATAATGGATAGAAAAACCCAATATCACTTTGCCCGACCCGGGATTCGAACCCGAGAACTCAGCTTTGTAATCGTACCGTAGTACAAATACGCCACCGACGCAGTCTGCAGTATACTGATATACAATATACATACTAGGTATATGTCGTTGGATCTATCTACTGTCGTTGGATGCAGGCCGCTTCCAACTGATCTATGTGGCATCCATAAGGGAGGCCCATGTTTAGCTGTGGACTTCCTGTGGCTGAAGAGAAAGAGAGAGAGAAAGAAATTCTACAACGACAGTTGTCAACAAATGATAGACTATAGTATTGTACGAGTACTATAACATTGGCACTGTGAAATGTACATTTAAATGTTTTATTTTCTTTCTTATTCATGTATGTAATGTATTTGTTACTCATTTTTGCTCTCGACACTCTCTAAATAAACATAAACTATACCGAATAAAACTAACAGATACTTTGGAAACCCAGTAGTCTTATAAAAAAACAAATACGCGGTCTGAAAAGCCGCACAAAACAACTATTACATTCTTTAAAGGCCGGCAAAAAGTAAACGACGTTGATAAATGGGGTTTTTTGCCTCTTAGACTAATTAATTGAAAACTAGCGTTTCGCTTCTTTGCTCCGTCTGTTGTTAAAAAGTTAACGTTGACTATAACTTATTAGTTGTTAGAAAAACTTACAGATATTTTTGTGAGAGAAAATTAGTTTTTGATGTGTTATTGACGGTTTAATGAAACTAATTTCGAAAACATTAAGGTGTTCACACAGTTTTTTTTAATATGAATCGTGAAATAATGTTTAATAAAATCAAAGTGGTCATCTTGTTTAAGATACAAGTGGTAATGTTCGTTTTTTTTCCATATGCAGTAACTTTGAATTTTTATGAAAGTGTAGGGGACGTATATCTAACTTGTAATGTACAGAAAATTGATGAAAGAATAGAAAAATAAGTTCGCGGAAAGATAGTCGTAACCGGTTTTTTGTCACCATACACGAAAATAAACAGCTCGTAATAGTTCCATGTACAGCTGATGTGTATATCGGCTTTAAGCTGACTGGGATAATTGTATTGATATTGTATCGACTCTATTTGTATAGCATTGCACTTAACATCAGGAGAATATTGATGTGTCCCAGGTTTGATTTTGAGCAGTGTTTAATTAAGCCTGAAAACTATCGCTTATGAAAATCATACATTCGAAAACAGCATCGAAATTGGTTGTAAAATGACTGAGATATTATTATTTTTAAAAGGCGATAGGCTCGCTTGCTATGAGCTATCACATTGTGGGACGTATAATACTAGGCGAAAAGTGGGTGTCCTGTTTGCACCTCTGCCTACCCCTTCGAAGGGAAAAAGGCGTGAGTTTAGTTTATATGTATGTATGTTAATTAGATCTGATATTCGAACCTAATATATACTTCAAGCAAAGCTGCCACAAGACTTACGGGCGATATAATTGTCTATAATAAATTAATGTGCCTTTAATAATTAAATAAAATGACACGAAAAGTGTCAATATAGGTGGACGCAAATTACGCTTATGATGGATAACACAGAAACCATAGCCAATTGCAAATTGATTATTATTATTGCACTGCATCCTTGCAGGTGTCTAAAAGGAATTCATTTTGCAACAATTTAATATGACTTGAATATTAAACAAAAAATTAAATGCTGTTGTATAATATACATACATAAACTCATGTCTTTTTACCGGAAGGGTAGGCAGATTTTCCCCTGTTGGCAACCAGGACACCCACGTTTCGCGTTGTATTTTCCGTCCCACGATGTGATAGGGGGCAAGCCTGTCGCTATATTGGGCACAAATTCCTGACTCCGCGCTGATAATGAATACCCAATATCACTTTGCCCGACCCGGGTTTCGAACCCGAGACTTCAACTTTGCAATCATATAGTACAACTGTGCCACCGAGGCAGTCAGTAGAGTAATATAATCTCTGTTTAATCCTTTTTACCCTTATTATCGGTGGCCTGTTTATATAAACGTTAGTTTGAAATAAGTTAAAATAAAGGGGAAAAAATCATGCTGGAGATTTTGTAGTTGGTGATAGAATGCTCACAACTTTCTATCCGTTTGGATAGCGACCACTATACGATACCTACTGGAAAATCATTGCCCGCCGGTGGATTCCCTCTTTGCGTTGCTCCACGTCTACCTTGAAGTGCGTAGTAGATACTTATTTGTATGATGTATCGGTATAGGATTGTTTGTGTAGTTCTCGCCTTCCGCTTGATTGCAGCCAACTGACCCACGAAGCTGCCTTGGTTAAAGGAAATAATATAATATTTTCAACGTTCCTCACTGCTGATGATCGTGACCACATGTGATGTTCCTCCATCGTGTTCGGTCCTGGGTGGCATGGACCGCGTGGTATAGGCCACCATCAACTGTCTTCTTCACGATGCCTGACCATTTGTCTGGCGTTCTGCCTCTGGTGCGCTTGCCTAAAGGACAAAGGACATAAGTACCTCAAAAATTTAAAGGAAATATATATAGCATCATTACGCTTACTGTACTAGATAAACATTCTAAACATAAAGATAAGAACTTCCAATAAAAACAACAGCTAATAAATCTGGACCTTTAATATCCGGTCGGAAATAAAATATCGTTTAAAAGTGCTTCTATATCGTATAATAACAAACAATCTCATCTTTAAAAGGTTTTCCTTGCAATCTTGCAGAAACTCATAAATAAAACCGGGAGAGGCTCTATACAATGCGTGGTAGAATAACGTATAGCCTGTATTTGAATTTTAAGTTGACAGCCTGCGAAGTTGGTTAAGATCATTGAGCTAATAGTATAGTATAATATAATATTAGCTCAATGGTTAAGATGCTTTTGTTGGGTAAGGTTTTGGGTCTATACAGGTCTTGATTTTTTTTCTGGGGTCAGAACTGTGTGTGATTTTTGGGGTATTTATCATTTATTTTATTAATATTCTTAAAACTGTAATGGACATGCATTTTTTCTATCGTTAGTATAACAAAGTCAAATACTACGAAATCGTGACAACCAATGCTTTAATCACTAATGCTACTTACTTAGCTAATCAATCTAACCACGACTTAACTAAAACCGTCACTATAAAGATCAACAACAAATTATACTAAGTTCCGCAGCGACGTCCAATCGATACAGCAAAGATCCTTGTTAATGTTGCTCCTACAAGATAAATAGTTTCTGGCGTTGGAGATTTATCGCCGTCTTCCTCGATGATTCGGCATGATAACGAGGGTAATCAGGCCCTGACAACCCTGACAATTGAACGGGCTCGGTTAGTGTTCAGTTTACGCTTCAAAGACCAAGGATTGAGTTATTAGGGCTGCTACGAATCAAATTAGCGCAAACGTTTGTACATTATTAGGAAGCAATTAATGGACATAGTGTTATATCCCATATTTTGAAATAAATTTGACTTCATATTTGGCTTTGGCATGCATATCACAGGCAAGCAGCTTGCTTTTCTGCCTATACAGTCAATAAAATAAAAATGAAATACTATATAATATTTATTGTTTGCATCAAATAGAATAATTTATTATTTATTTAAGCCAAAATATACATTTTAGATATTAACTATTAAGAAATATAGATCACATAATATGGTATTTTTACATTCACACAAACCGAACATTAATCACAAGAAATCTTTCAACGATATATTCGTTTTGGAAATCACGAATCTGCTTTTAGTAAGCCTACTATGTAACCATGGTTACCGCTTCCGAGCATTATGTTTACGGGACAAAGTGAAAGGCTCCATAAAAATAACATAAAAATAAAGGTGAATGTATTAAATTTTCTCGAGGCAACTCTACACGTGTCGTCTGGATCACTCAATCGTCGTAAGTAGATAAGGTGTCCTTTGATCCCGCAGGATCAAAGTGGACCTCTAAACCCGATTGTGTTTAGCTACCCACTTAAATTCTTATTTTTTATGTATTCTTAAAACTACTGAAATCTAAAGGGGTCTCTGCATAATACGAGAATAACTAGAAGAGAGAAATACGAGAATAAAACGAGATACATAATTGTATTGGATTGTAAATCGTAATAGAGATTATAGAACAAACTATTATACTTCTTGTAGTAAGAGATGTCAGTTTAACGATCGTGGTGATAAAAATACAGATCGATATTGTGTTTATTTAATATTTCACATAATATGACGACCTATACCTATGTGAAAATCCGATATTAAATATTCATTATGATCACTATTTATACTCAGCCACACGATGTCGACGTTCTGAACTAAATTTAATTCAGTTCCTATAAAATTTACCTCTGTAAAAAAATAACAATTGTAATTCCAATCAAGTTTTTAGACAGCGGAACCAATTAATCCCGAATCCAACCCTTTCATATCAAACAGAATGCTTAATGATCCGTCGTAAAAATGAAATTATTTGCAAAAGCCAGTGATTGACGATCGCTAATTGTTGTTGACGTCATCATAATTCAGCTGATTGAAATTCAATGTTTGTTAGTATTCAATGGATATAACGTTTTATGTCACATGCATAATTACGGACGGTTCGTTTGATGAAATATTATGTTTGATGTATACAAGCGAGAATAAGGCTGCGTATCCACCAGATACCATCGACCAATAATAATAATAAATCGAACCCGGGGCCTGACGTTTTACCACCGGCGTCAGACAATCTGCGTCACGGAGGCTGCGAATAAGAATGATCTACTGTCATCAAATTAGAGAGGGTTATATATGTATAACAGTACCCCTAAGCGACCTTTTTTTATTGGAATAAATGGCGAGACGAGCATTCCATTTGCCTGGTAGGCGATACGACCGCTCATGGACAGTAGGAAAACCAAACAACACCATAAACTACAAGGCAATGCTTGGAATTCCAGTGTGAGACATAAAATGTTAACTCTGAATATGCCCAGTAGTTTCTCTGGCTACAATGCCCTTCAAACCGAAACACAACAGTGGATGTACATTGCTGTTTGGCGAGAGAAATAGACATTGCGGTGGTGCCTACCGAGGCAGCCTATCAAATATGAGAGACTTACCATCCGTACCTACTACATTCCTGGTAGAAAATATCACATCGTTCCAAATATTCCGTATGCATATTGCATACACTCTCCATTCTGATTCTTTAAATATCGCTGGTTACATAGCCTAAAGCGGCTAAATTGAGAAGAGTCTGTTTACGTTATGACCGATATAAAGACAATTACTTTTACATTTTATGGGATTGTTTACTCAAAGATGTAGTTCGGAAAGGAGGTCGGCCCGACGTAGAAATAAATGAAAAATAAACGAACATTATTCGAGACCGTTTTGTGAATTTCAAAGATAATGTAACAATAGCTTAAAGGAAATAAAATATTTTTCGTTGGCATTATTTTTTGTGAAAGGCTGTTCCTTGTTATTTGTTTGATGTTGTGGTTAAAGAACTTTATTTCTCAAAAGAAATTTTCATTTCACTTTATGAGATAAGTAGGTACAATAATAATAACTAAAGCTAGCATCAGAACATATATCAAAGTATACATCTAATATTAATTCTAATGTAATAATATGAACCGTACATGTTGAATACAAAACAAAACAAATTAAAAATTAATAAATTAATAATGTTTATTACCTAATTGTGATCGATATCTGTATGTTTCCACTTCGTAATAAGACAAATTAAAAACTAATAACCGTTGTACTTGGGGTGACAATGATTATATCCTTCACATATAAATTAGACATTTCCGATCGAGTCACGCTCAAGTACCTGTACCTATAATTTAATACATACAAATATTCACAATATTTACAAAGCTAATTGAACACGTCTCGAACCAACAAAATGCGTACGCGAGGGTCCAATAATCCTCGATGAATCCATTAGCCCTGTTGCAGTCCATTAGATGGACGGCGCGTTGCGTAGGATTATCGAGATCAACAAGTTTACAGTACGCACAAATTTTCGTCGCCTTCATAATCTGTAATTTAATAAAACTGTACCAAAAGGTGAAGTTTAAACGAGTTTGCGAACAAACGCTTTGTTTTTGATTAGTTTAAAATTTTGGTTTGACCTCATTCAATTAAGGTACACCCGTGAGCTTTAAGAGATTTTCGTGTGACTCGAATTGTGGGGAAAAATTCTAATACTGTAAGCTTAGTTTGTTGCATTCCTCCGATAGCCTTTGACTTGATCGGACGTCTGTGTTGCTCTGGTGCAGTTTTTAATTTGTATTTTTGCTGTGCGTGCCGGTGATTGGTGTCCGTAGTTGGTTTTCGATTCCTGCTTGCACTCGTGGAGTTTATACGAGGGGTCTACGCCTACTGGGAGGAGCCAGAGAGGGACAGATATCTTGTGTGAGGTGCCTCTACAATTCGACTTAGTATTTTTCAAGTAAGAGGATATTTTGTTTTGGTGCTGGTTTTGAACCCGGTGTCTGCTGCGCGGGAGTGGGCCCTGAGCAACTGAGCTAATGTGAGGCGTGACGCGCCCGTCGAAATTATCCTACATATTGTACATTGTTTATTTGGAACACCTATTACCAAGTACAGTATAAGAATTAAAATGCCGCGTACTGCAAGAACACCGCCCTCATCGGCTGCTAGTAGCGCTATTACTGAGGTTCAGTCGGAACCAGATCTAACATCACTATCAGGGACTGAAGCCGATATTTTTAATAAAACCACTCGGAAGCGTCTTCGTCCTGATGACGCATGTGTCGATTCGGACCAATTCCAGGAAATAAAATCATTGCTGATGTCGTGGAAGCAGGAACAGGACCGTGTTCTCCATAAACTCTCTAGCGATGTAGCTGATCTCAAACGTCAAAATATGACAATACAAAAATCAAACAAGGACATTGAAAAATCGGTAGACTTTATAAACTCGAGTTTTGAGGAGCTGAAAAATCAAATCCAGGATCTAGAAAAACAGCGTAATTGTCTTCGGAACCAGGTCGCTTGCTTGGAGCACCAATTGATGGACCTAAAGCTCTCTTCACGCTCATCAAGCATTGAAGTTAGGAATGTCCCTACTAAGGAAAAGGAAACAACAAATGATTTATTAGATATTCTAACTAAAATCGGTAATGTTGCTCAAGTCCATCTGAAACACTCTATGATCCGAGACATACGCCGCCTTCCCGGAAAACTTGGATCCACTCAAACAATATTTGCTGAATTCTCATCGGTTCAAACCAAAACTGATCTCATCGCCTCGCTTCGAGCTTATAACAGAAGTCGGAAGGTTGAGGACAAGTTAAACTCTGAAACTGTTGGCCTCCCTGGAAAACGCAAACCCATTTACGTTGCTGAATACCTTCCCCCATCTATTGGGAAGCTTTTCTATTTGGCTCGGAACTTTGCTAAAGCTAATAATTATCAATACTGCTGGTCATCAAATTGTAACATCTTTATTCGGAAGGATAATAATTCAAAGCAAATCCTGATTGGTTCCTCTCAACAATTAGATGATCTTAAGGCCTGTGCATGACTTGATTTTGAATTATTATTTTTTTGTTTATCTTTTTTATACTGCTCACACAATACTCAATTTACTCTTCACACAATACACTATACACAAAAATATACAAGCCTATTATACACAAAACAATTATTTTGGTTTTTTCTTAAACTATTTTTATTTATTCTGTATTATATCGTTTCATATATATATCATTTTGCCTTGTATGTATTTACTCGAAGAATTTGCGATTGTTACATAGCGTCAAGCAGTCGATTATATTAATACAGTAATAACAAGTATAAAAATGATCGAGTCATTGTACATATCCAATCAGCTGGATTCAGTTGATATTTCTACCGTAAACAAGTGTTACCCGACTGAATGTGCTAATATAATAAAGAAAAATAGTTGTAAAGGCCTAAAAATTTTTCACATGAATATTCGTAGTATTAATAAAAATTTTGATGAAATGGTTGCTCTATTATCAGTTATTGGATTTCAATGTGATGTCTTAGCGTTATCAGAATGTTGGTTGAGTAAAGTAAATAATTTACCTACATTAGACGGTTACACTTCCTTCTTTACTAACAACCATAAAAATCAAAATGACGGTGTCGTTCTATATGTAAGATCTAATATCGCATGCAAAATTAGTGAACCTACTTTTACAGATGGAAATTGCTTAATATGTGAGGTTAGTGAAAACACTTCTATTGTTGCTATATATCGTTCTCCCTCCTTCAACAATCTTACCAATTTCTTTAGTAGTTTAAATACAGTTCTGTCAGCTTGTTCCGGAACCCGCACGACTGTCGTGGTAGGAGACATTAATATAGATATAAAACCGGGAAACAACGATCCTCACTCTTCAGAATATCTTACCATTGCTGCACTGCACGGTCTACTACCAACACATACACTACCAACTCGTCTAAATAACTGCTTGGATCATATATTACTAAAAACTGATTTCCCAACCATCACATTACTATTAGAAACCTACATAACGGATCATGAGCCTTTACTTCTGTTTATTGATGATAAGAAAACAAAACTTAAACCCCCTCATATATTTAATAGAGTCAATTATGACAATGTCGCTAATCAAATAGCAAATAATGACTGGTCTCATGTTATGAGTACTTCGGATGCTAACCTTGCAGCAAACTTCCTGGTTGACTCTTTATCAAAAATTATTAAGGATAACACTTGTATTTGCAAACTACCGAGCAAATCACGTAATTTAAAACCCTGGATTACGCCTGGCTTGATTCGCTGTATCCGACATCGTGATCGTCTGCATAAAAAATATAAAATGAATATAAACAATCTTACATCTGAATTAATATATAAGAGATATCGTAATTTCTGTAATCTTCTTCTTCGTAAACTTAAAATTTCTTACGAAAAAGCAGAATTTGATAAAAATAGAAACAATCCAAAACAGGTTTGGCAGTTAGTCAATAATTTAACATCTATCAAACCTAAGCCACCCCCTCCTTTGGAACTCATTAATAAAGCCGACCCTTTGCACGCAGTGAACAGAGTTAACAACTTCTTTGCTACTATTGGCAAAAAAATAAAAGAGAAGGCAAACAATACTAGTATCTCGAATACGTGCGAGGAATCTAGCATGGTAATTGCTACCCAACACCATAACTCTATGGTTCTATTTGAAACTGACGTGGCTGAGGTGGATACTATCATTAAAAACTTAAGGGTTGACTGTGCCATAGGTTGGGATGGTATATCTACCAAAGTAATTAAAGTTGGTCAGTCAACGTTAGCGCCTTTAATAACTCACGTCTGTAATTTAGCGATCTCTACTGGAGTTTTCCCCACTGTTTTCAAAAAGGCTGTCGTCCATCCTATTTTCAAGTCTGGTGACAGAGACGATGTAAATAATTATAGACCTATCTCTATACTTCCCGTGCTTTCGAAAATCCTGGAAAAAATTCTGAACTCTAGATTGCATAATTATTTAGCATCTATAAATATTCTCTCAAAAAATCAGTTTGGATTTCGTCCAGGGATCTCTACAGAGGACGCAGTGGTATCCCTTACTGATCATGTAGTGAAAACTTTAGACAAAAAACGCAAGTGTCTTGGTCTATTCTTAGATCTCGCGAAGGCATTTGACACTGTCTCTGTCGCCAAACTTATAAAGAAATTGGAAAACATTGGAATTAGAGGTCTGCCTTTAAAGATTTTCTCTGACTACTTGCAAAATCGAACCCAAATAGTGAAGATTGAAAACTACTACAGTGGAGAAGAGACTATTACTTGTGGTGTCCCCCAAGGAAGCGTATTAGGACCTACGCTGTTCTTAATTTTTATAAATGATCTCTGTAATATTAGAATTCCGAATTGCAGAATTTTTACTTACGCAGATGATACAGCACTTATCATAGATGGGGAAAGTTGGTCCCATGCGAGGATACATGCAGAATGTGCGATGCGCACAGTTCTAAAGTGGCTGTCTCTCAATCATCTTATTTTAAACGTTGCAAAAACACAATTTGTTCCTTTTGCTATAAGATCTAATTTCCTTCCACCACCTACTCTTGTCATAACAGCGCATTATTGTGATCTACGTTCCTCCAACATTTGTAACTGCTCAAGTCTCACTAGAGTTAGTTTTGTCAAATACCTTGGCATACAAATTGATGAGTGTTTGACTTGGCACGAACTTATACATACTTTGACGGCTAGGGTCAGGCGTCTCATCTATATATTTAAAAGACTTCGCTTTTCTACAAGTTTTGACACAATTAAAATGGTTTACTATGCTTTGTGCCAATCTGTGCTTGGGTATTGCATTCCGGCCTGGGGTGGAGCCCCAAAATCCTCATTGATGCAACTTGAAATCGCACAAAGAGCTATTCTGAAAGTGATGACTAACAAACCCTATAGATATCCAACCGCTAAACTTTATTCAGACTGTCAAGTTCTTTCAGTTCGAAAGCTTTTTGTGCAGCAGACCGTCCTCCGTAAACATGCCACAAGACCACATAAGGAACCAGACGGTAGGAGAAAATGTAGCATTTTTCCTACAGCACAAACACGTACTAAGTTCTCTGACAGACATTTCGTTGTTTTAGGTGGCAGACTGTATAATAAAATAAATTCCACGGTTAAAATTTTCAATATGACGAAATTTTCCTGTAAACGAGCTATTAAGAAATGGCTTTTATCTCTGTCCTATATGCAAACTGAGGCGCTACTATGTAGTTCTAACGTAGGATAACTAAATAGTTTCTTGCTCCAAATTGGCATCTAACACTTACACACACATTCACACTTTGTTCTCTCATATACATACCTACCTACCTACATCACACAGAGCACAACAATCATCACACCTATACACACACCTACACACTCTACACACGAATGAAATAATAATTTAAAATTATAATAATTAAAAACCGTAATACTGGACAATCGTAGTTTTACAAGCACAAATGTACATAATATGTGAATAGCGGATGTTCATTCACCTAACTGATTTTAATATGATAAATAATATAAAAGTCAAACTGAATTTGATTTACATACCTAAGAATGTTGTCTTGGAGGTTTCACTGATACCTATAACACAGGTTCTCCTAGCATAGGTATCAGCAGATCACTTTTTTGTTGAGACAAATGTAATTGATTTAAGCTGAATTATTATCCTTGCTCCCTTAAAATGTATCTTCTTTATGTTCTCTATGTTTGTCTAGTTTTGGTGTAAATAAACATTTTTTATTTTATTTTATTTATTTAGTACACTGAATTCATAAATGCGTTACAGAATATTGTTGTATTAAAATATTTATCAATTTTAATCCATTTATTAGTCCAATCTAAACGCGAAGGTTTACCGCTGAATGAATCAAGTTATCGGATCTGACACATAGTTTCATATTAAATTTATTTATTTATTCTTAACTGCACACAAGAAAAGGAAAAAAAGCACTCAAAAATATTACAGATTAATAAAAAAGTACAGATGGCGCTTCGTTTTATCGTTCTAGGCGATTTCTTAGGCGATAATTTAGGGTCATCAAGATGGCACTTGACGTTGTATGGAAACACAATGGGAAGTATTGAAATAAAACATTTTTTTACGGATTTTATCGCGGATCTGGTTTAATTATACATTTTTAACTTCCCGACGCGACGTTTCGATTGCTCCAGCTTTCGTGGTCACGGGGCGCATTGAGGTATTAGTTATCCGCTCAGTGACTGTTACAATTAACTACCCTTATTTCAAAATTATTAAATGATTAAATTAGTAAATCTAAGAAACTGTTATACCATGGGAAAGATTTCGGAGATTTCCGAGAATTTCATTGACCGAACTAAACACAATGTCAAAGCTATCACTTTATATTTCTCTAAAAGAGTTCTTCTCGTAAACATTGCTGTCATATGCACAGGTAAATGTTGGTTGTTTGTTTTTAATAGATTGTATTAAAATTGGTAGTTTTGCGCAAAGCATAGATAAACACAAATATTTATATTACAATGTGAATAGAAATCATACATAAAATATAAATCCACATCCATTCCTAAAAATAATATTTGCACCATCCCTTTTCGAATAAATTAACAAATCGTGATTTATAAAACTAGCCAGCAAAATCACTCTTTTTTAAAACAAAACTCGAAATTACAAAGGTCGGGCGACAATCGTGAATGCATATTTTTAGAAAAAAGCAATTGGTAGTTACGCAAATGAAGGTGCGCTACCGTTCGTCTTTATTTAGACTCGACTGGGCCAATTTACTTTGTGCTTCCTGTAATGGATTCATAATTACACGGCATGCGGCTATGTTCGTCGGTCGCTACATTATTTATGGATAAAAGCAATAATATTGAACTAGAAGCAATTCCATCGCCCAGTACCTACATTAAATTAAGTAAGTAAGCTTTAAATCTATGGGTGTAATTTTAGTTTTCGAACATTTTATTAGCAATGAATCTAAATAATCCCATCCGTACATTTAGCAGTTATATTTTAACCCAAACGAGGTTTCTAAAACAAAATATATTATATGGGGAATTATACTGTGCCCTGTAGTATAGGTGTGTGATAGGAAAAAATAGTTTAACATTCGATTTTTCTATTATATATATATCAGCCGGAGTGAGGAATCTGTGCCCGATAAAGCGATAGGCTCGCCCCATATCACATCGTGGGAAGAACACACAAAGCGAAACGTGAGTGTCCTCGTAGCACCTCTGCCTACTCCTTCTGGGAAAAAGGCGTGAGCTTATGTATGTATGAATAAAATAGCAAAACCTATAACTCTAAATTCAAATGGATTTTCCTCATTTATGGAGAGTTTCAATGCTGTAAAACACAGAACCAGTACAAACAGTTCTATCACAGTTTCCGAAAACACAAAAGGTAGGTAAAATCAAAAGGTTTGTTTAAATCATGTGCGGAGTCGATTAGGCTCTACGGAAGCCGAAACTCAATTTTCACGTGGTTTCTGTACATTTATACTGTTTCTTGTGAAAACTATTTCACTCTTTGTCGTCGTTCTTTTAAAATCTCTGCGAATTGAAAAATTCTGTTGGGGTTTTTGGGATACGAATAAAACCATTCGTGGTGTTGCACTTAAATAAATCTCGTGTAGTTTTGCTCCAAAGAATTAAGGTGATTTATTTAAGAAATTGTTTGCAATATTTCGCTATTGTGTACAATACTTGACATGAGTTTTTTTATACATTATTATGCAAGCAAAATGTTGTTAAGTCCTTAGTCGTAGCTGTAAGATGTTATAGTAATACTTATTTAATAATTCTTGCTTACACCCACCTCAATAATATTTTTGATAGTAGTTTTATATTAGTTTTCTTCGTATAAATACTGGATTTCCATTACCAATGGCTATCACATCGACTTTAATTTATGAGGAAACATTTTTTTATGTATTGCTTTCACGGAATGCTTCGATCAAACGAAATGCCATAAAATATGACATATTTTAAATGTTAATACTTCAAAAACACTCCAAACTCGTAATGGAATATTCCGATACACACAACAGCGGAATGTTTCTGACACAACAACATTAAATGAACAATGGCGCAATAACAGTGTCACCGCGGGCTCATTACATATCCTGCGGCCGCAAATATATTTTTAATCAACTGACAACAAATGTGAAAATAACGAGCATTTCAATACGGTATGACAATTTGACATTTCAATTTTAGCTGTGAATATGATGCAAATATTTGCTTTAACGGGGGTCGTAACATGGATTGACAGACAACCGACATGACATTTTGCTGCTGAGTTTCCTTCCGTTACCGAGACTATGGGAAGCCCAATATACTTGTATTTTCGCTCTTGCTCTTTCATCCACTTATTAATATATTTTTTGACAAGCTAGAACACGATTTTGATTCCGAAACATATTACTTTTTTGAAGGGATTTTCCCACCCAGAAAACTTACCACAGCAAAACTTGCCATCCAATATGAAAAACAGAACTGCCTACAGAGACAGGCAAAGAATTTAAACCGAGTTATCAAGCTCGGTAAGTTTCTAAGAGACCAAGGCAACGAATCACAAAAGGAATGCTTGGAATTTATCTGGTATATCGGACATATTATTATTAAAATATCGAGACAAGCACAATATGGATGTCAACGGCGATGAAACTTTTTAATTTATCAATGAAATACATCTACATTATAAACAACTGACTAATAAATCTGTTACTATATAATGATCTTATAAATATAAATGAATCTCAATCACTGTCATCATTTAAAAGGCTGGTTAAAGAACACTAACTTTCTCCTTAAACAGATATTGGTGTTGTTTCCTCCGTCTGAATCAATTGGTAATATATTATAGTATAAGTATTTATATATGTACTTGTATATTTATTTATTTATATTTTTATTTATGTATTTATGAGTCATAATATGTATATTATGTTTGTGTATTTATATGTTAAACTAGTATAACTTAACTTTATATCTACACTGCCCTCTCTTTTTCCTTCTCTTAAATCCATCCTATGGTTGTCTGTAAGACATTGCCTAGAGCGATAAGACCGCCACTTGTACTTTTATTATTTTTGTAATTTCTGTATATTGTGTTTCATTGTTGTGTACAATAAAGACTTAATAAATAAATAAATAAATAAATAAATGATCTCGTACCTAATCTCATCGGCTCATATTAAAAATGATTAACCTTTCTCAAACCGATTTCAATACAACCAGTCCATGTTTTATAAGTGAACACCCTGTATTATTAAAAGGCTGCATTTATATGTACATTTTTTTTATTGATAATTCATTGTCAGTTTAGATATAAATCCCCAAATACTTTTTATTTCCTCAGTGAAAAAATCTGGTAAGCACATTTTTATTACTGGTTAGGACTGATAAGAACATTTGGTAATCCAATTGTAGCTCTATACCATAATAAAATTTCAAGAGCCTTCACGTGCCGAGCATTTCCTTAACTAAACGATTTTTTCTTATATTTTAATATATAACAAATTATTCACAGTCAACGGGAGAGTAACTTATAATAGAAGATGAAACTGCCAAACAAGTCCATTAATTTAATCGTCTAAGACTTGCTGAACACCTAAGTTGTAGTATAATTTCCCCATAAAAAATTTGATTAAACGCTGTGCATTATGGGATGTATGGGAGGTCAGCAAACCCGGCGACATTAATGCAGGGTTGCTAAGCGACAGTGAGAGGCGACGCGACGTCGCGACGCCGTGGCGCCCTGACGCACCCGACACCTTCAAGTTTCAGTTACATTATGCCCTTTGTAACGCCATTGGCAAGTCTATGTTGCTTTAGGTAAACGATCCTCAACCTTTTTTAAAGGACTTTGTGTAGCTGCATAAACCGAGCCTAAGCAATTTCTGGGGACTCTGGGGTTTTGCTTTTATAAACGCATGGCGGACCTAACTGTGGTTTGACCAACGTGAAAATAACCTCTGCATGAAAATGTAGACAGCATCGATTGAAGTAGTAGGGAGGTCGTAAATTTCGTTTAAACATGCTCTTCCAGTTGAATGAGACTTGTTATGTTGCGTGGAATGACGATTTCCTTAGCAAATAATAATAATAATAAATAGACCCAACAGTCACATACCTACATAGTCCTGACCCCACATTAAGATCAATTAAGTCTTGTGTCGCAGGTATCAGAACTACGAGAGACTTTTCGGTCTAATATTTGTGAGCCGCACAAAAATTCTCTTGGTGCGGGGATCGAACCCGCGGTCTCTCGTTTCCCAGACGGCATCTAACCAACTGCGCCACGGAGGCTTACTAAATCGTAGAATATATTGACTCTACTTCTACCTAAGCATGAAAAAAGATAGAAGAAGAACTCCTCATACCGATTATTGGCTATGAAATTGTGAAACCTTTATGATATTGTAATCTGGAGATCTTCATGTTTGCGTAATTATTTGGACTAAAGTTTTAGTGCCATTGCTTTCAGATTGCGTTCAGACGAAACAGCATTGTGTGATTCGACACATTAGTTTCTTCAATTTGTATTTTTGCGGTAAATACTCATATTTTTTGAAAATCTGTTTAAAGGGCGTCTTTTGGCTGTAACAGATAGTAATGATTTATTTTAATAGTTAATATCAAGGTGAGGTTAGGTGAATGACTGTAAAACTAGAGTAGCCAACCACCGAATAAGCAATTTAAAGCGGCAGTGCAGTCGCCAAAAATGGACATTGGTAGTAACAGGAACATATCGTAGTTTCGATTTTGTTTCACTCAAGGACTTGATATCCTCTACGATAAACTGGGTATAAACTACCGCTCTTCATATTTATCATTAAAATTATAAAAGACTAAAGAATTATTCAATCGTGTTATTCAATTGAGTTTCTAGTTTACCTTAAGTACTCATCGAGGCATCATACCCTTTATTAAATTATGAATACGTTCACAAAGCAAATAACGCTTCGATAAATTTATGCTGATATTATTTTATAAAATATCCTTCGTTATTCCCAATTTCAGTTTGCATATAATCGAAATAAATTAACATAATTTGTAATTCACCCCGTCAGTAACGTGAACCCGGTTAAAAGGCTTTCAAAATTAATCAGCGTCGTTCAGTTGATCCTCTTAGCGTTAAAGATTATTCAAGTTTTGGTGCCTCTTTTAGGCGATGAAAAGCGTAAACTTAATTACCTATTAATATTCTGTTATAAAGTCTACTTACACACATACATAACATACAAAAGCTCACGCCTTTTTCCCAGAAGGGGTAGGCAGAGTTACTACCAGGCCACCCACATTTCGCTTTGTATGATCCATCCCATGATGTGATAGAGGGCGAGCCTATCGCCATATCGATTTTCGGGCACAAATTCCTGACTCTAAGAGTCTACTTAATATCTAATGTCGACCTAGGAGTGTGTTGCTTTAATTATTCATTGATTAATTACTTCTCTAACAGCCGACTGCTTAATGCTTGAAAACTATTTTCAACTTCTCGCCACGGAGGCTGCCAAAAGAATATGCTATTTAGTCCATAAAGCTTTCGGAGTGGAAGACGTCACACAACCTTAAAATTCTTGGAGAGTACTTTTAGCAAACTACTCATATACAACATTTAATTAGGTAAGTACTATTACAACACACTTCGCTTCTGTAATTAAAACTGAAACTATGGTCTCTTGTACGCGATTACTTTGTCTCAACACTGGCTTAGGACGTAAAGACGATTTTCTCGTATAAAGCGGAGCCAACAAAGACTGGAAATAGCCTCGGTAACGGGGTGTTAAGCACCATGATTACAAGACTTAGTTTACATGCTACTCGCGCTGAAGAACTTTTACAAGGAAATGTTCAAGTTTTAAGTTTCTCAGCGCGTTCACTGCTTGGATTTTGTGTACCAAAACGGTTTTGCTATCCTAGATGTTTGATAGTTTTTGCTGAATAGATTTAAAATGGTTACATATTTTTAATTTTTTTAAATTATGAAGTTTGTCTCCCGTAGATTTTTTTTATGAGATGAGACATATTCACAAGGTATAGTATGTTTTTGTAACTAGCATACTTTGTTGGTACATGTTTTAAAAGGTTTTATTTCGCTTAGAATATTGTTATACAGCAAATAGGGGGAGAAAAGTTAGTTTTCTAAATAAAAAAGAAGTCACACATAATACATAATATTATCGTTAAGCTAAGCTCTCGTGTAAAAGGAATATGAAAGAGGAAAACACAGGAATAAGCGAGTTACAAAAAAGACAATTTGGATTGCTAAAGGAGTTTGTTACGCCGCCTCTCCATCTAAGTTGTAACACGTTTACCAGCGGTAGAAGTACTATTTGAAAATTGAATGATCAGTAAAATGCTATTTAAATAAATTATATTTTGATATTAACACAGCTGAAATCAGGCACATAGACGAAAATAAAACAACTGATCAATTTAACAAGAATGTAAAGAACAATGAGAGGTAAAAAAGCTATTATCAAAATAAATCTATTAACTTTTTCAAACGCCGATGTTCCTTTCAAGGCTTCGCTTTTTTCCACCATTTCGGCTGATGCCTCGCGGCTGAATTTTAATGGCTTCCTTGATTAATGGATCGCATTTCGCTTGGAGGACTTCAATCAATTTATTTGTACATCAATTTCCATTATAACTTTGTTCACTATTTTCGGGGTCTGCTGAATGCAGAGGTTTGTTTTCCCTGTTATTGAGTGAAGCGGTGAATATTGGGAATGAATTGCAATGGCTTTATATATAGATATTTGCTTGCGCTAGGATTCTGGCCTTTGGAAGTGTTGTGAAATAAGCTACTCTGATTTATGCATATTAGTTATACAAACAAACTATAAAAACTAATATTCTTAATTTATTCTACTTCATAAAATTAGATATAATAATGGAACTAATTTAAAAGCGTTCTATTAGGGCATATAATAAAAAAGTTTTATTCCATTATGTTTAATTTATGTTTAGAATAGGCATATTATAAAATCAATCGTATTGTCTTTTCTGTAACAATAAAAATCGAGTAAAAACTAATCACACTTTAAACAAGCCATTTTATAGGCGGTATGAAAAATAAAATTTAATATGGTTTTTTAAAGTTCATTAACCTCAAAACAGACCGTCAATTTGAAATTAATTGATCGAACTAGCACATTTACCAACGCAGTGGAAGTCCCGACAGCTAATTGATTTAAAATCTGTTAAGACCAGTTTTAACTATCCATATAGGATACATTTTTCAAACTTTAAAATTAACTCGATATATTTCTAATGAATGGGAATAAAATTGCCAGCCTTTCATAATTGAGTTATATTGAGACTGATGAATTATTTAGGTTTTTAGTAATATATTTCCCGCTTAAGGTAATCGACAATTCATTACTGATATTCCGCTTATACTTGTACTGTAGTTTTATAACGAAGCTGGATAAAAGTTCATGATATCGAGCGTGACAAATAAATAATCAATGCAGTGTTTACTCTTTATACTTAGTAGCTGAGAATGCATAATGAAGCTTATAAATATGAATGAATGTTCCTGACACTTTTCGTCTTTAGCCCGCTTGTAACTCTCAAACTTAAATACGATCAAATCAATGTTATTTTTTCGTCTTTAAGTACGATTTGACTCAAAAATTCTAACTTGTTTCAAATCTTCCGGGAAAATAACGCCATAATACTTAAATGAAGCATAATTACTTATACTATCGGACTGCCTCGGTGGCGTTGTTGTACTACGGTACGACTACAAAGCTGAGGTCTCGGGTTCGAATCCCGGGTCGGTCAAAATGATATTGGGTTTTTCTATTCATTATCAGCCTGGAGTCAGGAATTTGTGCCCGATATGGCGATAGGCTCGCCCCCTATCACATCATGGGACGGAACATACAAGGCGAAATGTGGGTGTCCTGGTGGCGCCTCTGCCTACCCCTACTGGGATAAAGGCGTGAGTTTATGTATGTATGTACTTATTAGTCCAGGTATAAACTCCAGTTAGTCGTTTTACACAGTTAATTGATAGCCCACATCGACACAACTAAGTATAGGAATGCTTGGATGTGGCACGTCATTATTAACGTTGATTAAACGGTACACAGTATGGCGCTATCGAAGTACGCGTATATCGGGTTTCTGTGAATGAGTAACAGGCGCGGCTCCAGTACTTGAATGTAGGAATACAATCCTACTGGAATAATCCTTACTAATAAATATTATGAGTTTGTAATTCGCACTTTTAGCGGTTGATGTTCGCAAGTTACCACACTGGTACATAATATCTATTTGTATGGATATTGGAATGATTTTTATTTAATCCAATTACGCACCACTGCTGAGTACGTATCTCTTTCTTTCTTTCTATAAAGTGCCTAATGAAATTTACTTAGTTACCTCTGAAATTCATGTAAAGCTCTCGGATATACTGATTCTCTTACCATATTTTCTTGATCTAGAACGATCAAGAAAATATGGTAAGAGCGATAACTAATTAATTAATGACAAAACTCTCATTATGTATTAATATAATTTAATCCAAAAAATATTTGCTTCCAATATACTTGAAACATCCCACCATACATAATAATGCAACATTTATAAACGTATGAGTCCAGCCGCCCCGTATATAACTTGATGAGGCAATAAAAGCGGTGGTCACTGAAAAATAAAAGCATTTCGAGATTGCCGGCCCGGGGGACCGACCCCCCATGACACACAGCCTGCGTCCTGTAATTGGGAGCGTCCACACCTTTGGCAAAAGTCGCAGTTATTGCCGTTGTTTTATGTTCGGCAGAGTGAATCTGCTGTTGTTTCGATGGTTTGTTGGTGTGTTTGAGCTACGAACCAGTCACGGGGTTTTATTTCTATGTTAGACTATGTATGAATGAAAAATGGTTTTATATTGTTAATATGTACCTAACTAAATAAATACAGTCAATAATAATACTTGACGTACAATTCATGCATCGGATATTTGAAACTATGAGACACTTCGATATTACAATATCTTCACTCGAACATATTATATTTATTGAACCAACAAACATTTTCCTCGATCCGGAAACAGGTAATATTTACGAATTGTTTACAGCCGGTGTAATTATTATAAAACGATAGCCACAGCCATTTTTACGGTGAAGGAAAACATCGTGAGGAAATCTGCATACCGTAGCGATTTTAAAGAATTTCTACGGTATGTCAGTCCGCCAACCCGCGCTAGGCCAGCGTGGTGAACTATATGTCCTAACCACTCTCAATCGATTCTCTCGATTGTAGAGTAGGCCCGTGCCCAGCAGTGGGACGTATATGGGCTGATACAGATACAGATACAGATAACCACACACGGTCCACGGAACTTAATTTAAGTTCTTGTGGTTGTGTTTCCTTCCTAAATCTGTTTAAGCACGTAATTTATTATCCATGGATTAGTTTTAAAGGATTAATCATTATAATTAAAATGTAATAAACAAAACATATCAGACTTGAACACTAATTTTCTAACAATAAGTATGTAGCGCTGTTGGTGGACCTAATAAATAAAAACATCTGAAAATATAAAGATTGCTCAATATAGTTACTTTAAAAATATATTTAAGTTGTATAAATACACGTACCTATTTCCGCATGACAAATCGCTCAAAGTTTGAATTCAAAAGAGCAAACTCCTAACGACAGACGCTTCAATTCAGAATACTTATTGAAAAGAATTCACTTGAAAACTAACTCATTTCAACAATGCGACGGAAACTCGTACAAATCGAATGTCCTCTTTAAAGAACAATTTAATTTTAACCCCACAAAAGCCATTGGTATGCGAGTGAGGACTTAACAAATCAACATTTGCAATGAGCATTGACTATTCCGGTCGTGTACGACCCAACCCTTTCTACTTTCAGTTCATTTCTTCCACAAAGTTGTGATTTTATTCCCCCTGTGCAAACGCAATAAAAGATCAATGAAATATTTCCAGCCGGATATAAAATTGTTGAATGACATTTATTTTATTCTACAGACTTTGTGTTACTATAATAGTAGTTTTGATGTGACACGTGGGGCGAAAGGCTTAGCCGTCTGCTAGTTTATGCATTGTCCGTTTTCAAAGGATGATAACCTATCGATGTTGCCTATGTATTGTAGGCGTTGAATGTAAATGGACAGCAGTGCTTACATATTAGGTTAACCGCTTGTGCGCGCATAGGACTTATATAAAAATGGAGCAGTGTAAGTTTTTTTGAACGTAGATTTAAAGCATGTTGCTGCGATGAAATCAATCATATAAACTAACTAAATATTCTCTGGCGATGTTTAAATCTAGAACCCAATCGTCCTTCAGACTGCATTGCGCCAGTATGTTGGATTAAGACGCAAAAATCCAGTGTAATAGGATGGATCTGAAGAAATGACATTCTGTAAAAAAATCAATTTGTGTGAATACTTTAGAATACTCTGACAGTTAACATCGGAAATATTATTTAAATAAATAAAAAAAGACCACAGAAGTAAATATTTTAAGTGAGAACGCAAGAATAATGAAAGATATATTTTATAGAAAAGAAAAATAAGTATCGACATTTCCAACGGGTGAGAAAAACGAAACTTATGTTTTAAATATTTTATATGATTCAGAAGTTTGATTTTCTGTAACACGGAAAACAGATATTCTATAAAAGTATACCATACGTATATAATATAAGATAAATTAATTAAATCACTGTGGCTTTATGAAAATTCTAATGATTATTACATCTTTTTTGGTTCGCCTGCCTCAGCTAAGATTAATACATTTAAATATATATTTACATATTCTAGTCCTCAATTCTTCTATACTGCCTCGGTGGCGTAGTTGTATTACGGTACGGTTATAAAGCTGAGGTCTCGGGTTCGAGTCCCGGGTCGGGCAAAGTGATATTGAATTTTTCTATTAATTATCAGCCCGGAGTCAGGTATTTGTGCCCGATATGGCGATAGGCTCGCCCCCTATCACATCGTGGGACGGAACATACAAGGCGAAATGTGGGTGTCCTGGTGGCGCCTCTGCCTACCCCTTCGGGGATAAAGGCGTGAGTTTATGTATGTATGTATGTAATTCTTCTATATTTTGTTAATATAAATTTTTAGTTTGTGCATGTCGCGTTCACTTCTAGAAGGTTGCAAATGTTTGTAGGCTGTACTGTATCACTGTTTTCTTATGAATGTCATTTGTTTGTAACCAGTTTTGTGAACCTAATAAATAATAAAAACACAACAATTAATATTGGTAACCCTTAAAACAGTCGTTCGTTTGAATGGAAATTCGTCGAAAGCAGTTCATTTGTTACAGCGGTTGGTTTTCGGAATAATTACGAAGGTCGTCTGTCTATTAACCGGATGGGTTGGACCCTCACGTCTCTAACGCTCGTCACATTTGCGTTCTACAGGATATTGAAATTAATTCGACTTTGCATATTAATTGCTTTACCCAAAGATTTTGCAGCGATATTTAGATTTCTATGGTCAAGTGTGGACTTCTTTCCGCGGAGGATGATTATTATATTATTTGTTAACAAAATGGTCTTGTATTTGATTACTATCAGGAATGTGCTGAGTAAAAAAAATATTGCTTGGTTTTGGACAGTTTCAAGATTCGTCGGAAGATCAATGAGTACTATAAAATAGTGTAATATCTACTCTAATATACCCATAACTCTAAGTGCTTGTTTACGTAAACACGCGGACGCGGGCGCGGGCGCGATTGGCGTGGCTTGCCCGCTACTTACATCGCACGTGCGTTTCTCGACCGAAATGTCTCTCGTAGTTCCTGATACCCACGACACAAGACTAGATCTTAGTACCGGATCAGGACTATGAATATGGCTGTTGGGTGTATTTATTTATTTAAAGATCCTCGTGTAAATTACGTAGCACTAGCATTTGTGTCCTAAGATATCTTAGCTTGGTAAACTGTTGTTTTCCAACAACCTGTCAAAAATTCGATTAAGAAAAAAATGTTTATCATACATATTTTTAATTCAGGTTTTCAATTATATGAAGGCTTAAATCGATTAAGTGAGCGATAATACACAGGCCCATATTAAAGACAATGGAAATTAATCAATAATTGTTATCTGTATAATAGGGGTGATACCGCTCTCTCGTACACAATGCATACTATCTGATTCCGTGCTAATATCTGTTACAGACGTGGAATCAGTACTGTATAATAGTCTATTGTTCACATAAGCCTATTCACAGGAAAGTTTCAGGCTAAACGTAATAACTTAATACAGAATCGATGGCATTAGTACAGTAATTAATATTCCAATAATAAGTAACAACATATTATGACGTTATATCTAGGTAGTTGTCATAAATACGCCACCCTGGTTGAAATCTGACACGCAATCTGAGCTATAAATGTACCAATATTGTAAGTCACAATGGCGGGTTTTCCTCCATTTACTCCGGTACAATTAGTTTTCCGGAAATGTCATTGACCGAAAGAGGCGCAACAATAAAGTTGGTCTTTCTCATATCTGTTTTGTAAGACCTGTAATATTGAGACCACTCTACGGGAATTTTCATTAGTTTTAGGAAGTTTAAAAGCCACGCTGTTGTGAGAAAACGTAGCGTGGGGCGTCCTCTGGCCAGATGGCGGGACGACTTGCACAAGAGGGCCGGCAGCGACTGGATGCGTAAAGCAGCAGACCGGGCTCTGTGGCGTACCTTGGGAGAGGCCTATGTCCAGCGGTGGACTGATGATGATGAGCCTGTTGTGAGTCATGACTCGGCATGAATGGGCAGGCTCGTCTAGGGTGGTACCACTGTGTTACAGAAGATCGAAGTGTAGCGACGCGTTCCGTCCGGTGAATGAGATTGCCGAATGCTTTATACGCTTTTCCTCTTCCCGTTCTCTTTACTTCCCGATCCCCTCCCGAGTTCATGGGCCGGCAATACATCTATGACCCAAACGTTATAGATGTTCCTGGGCGGTAGTGATCACTTATCATCAGATGACCTGTTAGTTTGCAGACCTATTGTATAAAAAATAGCATTAATTAATTAACGGTGAAGGAAAACATCGTGAGAAAACCTGCATACCGTAGCGATTTTAAAGAATTTCTACGGTATGTAAGTCCACCAACCCGCACTAGGCCAGCGTGGTGGATTATATGGCCTAACCACTCTCAATCGATTCTCTCGATTGTAGAGTAGGCCAATGCCCTGCAGTGGGACGTATGTAAGCTGATATAGATAGATAGATAGAATTATTTATAATTATTAGTAAATATAATTATTATTAATCTCTTCATTGTTTCGGTGACATGTGATCAGCTTTGAATGTGATGTGACCGGTTCGAATATCACGTACAAGGCAATGTACTATTGTGAGTTTTTTGTAATGTCTCATTCGTCCCCGACATTACGAGAAACACAATTCCTAGCACATATAAGGATGGAATTGAACTTGAATTTGTGGGTGTGATTGATCTGGTATCCCGCCTATCTCTTCGGCTGGAGCTTTTATGAGTATTAACTGTCATAATCCAGTGGTCTAATTAATAACCCTAAATAACATATAGTTTGTCGCCTCGCAAAAAAATCACATTTTTCGAGCATTTCACTAATGTACATTTTAAAAAACTCCAACTTTAAGCGCAACAAACGTAATGTAACGAGCTCTCCCCGAAGATTTTCATAAACGATGTCGACATTACGAATTTTTTTGCGGTATTAACATAAATGCAAATGTCGGACATGTTTGTTTTCCCCGTTTCATTACACATTTAGTGTAGTTTTTTCTACACGTTCATTTTGTCTGAGCTCATTACATTATACTGGTGCATAATTTTACTGATAAAATCGGTCACGCCTGTTTCTCTTAATGTTACGCTTCCATTTAGGATAAAGATTGTGTAATTCAGTTGCTTTAGTTTTGTAGAGCTTTTTTGCTTTTGTGACTATATACTGTTTACAATTGTTTATTGTGAGGTTTCGGCTTCGGTGCCCAAATAGGGCAATGATTTTCTAGGGAGTTGATATCATTCATTTGGTCAACTAATGATGTCGATAAAATCATGGATATACTTGTATGTTAACATAAACATCAAACAGACATGTTTCTTCTAGAATAGGTATTCTGAAATAAAACTAATTTTCATAACTCGTGACCACGAAAGCTGTAAAGTAATCGAAGTTAAAAAATGTAAAATTTAAACCAAATCCGCAATAATATCCGTAAAATTTAGTTTTGTTTCAATTAATAACATTTTGAACTTTATAAATTACAGAATACATTTTTTTCTGTAAAATAATAATTGTAATTTTTTATATCTGTCGTTGATACTAAAAGCCCTTGCACGACCCTTAGAAGCTCCTCGAACAAATATTTATGTTAACCTATTACCAGCAAAGCGGATGTCATTTACGAACAAGATACTTGTAACATCAATTTATAAGCTCACTGCTATTGGTACGACGTCCTTTTACAGAAATTAGTATGAAAGCTTTGAAATCACAGTTGAATAGATGACGCTCGTGATCATTTACAATAAATAAAAATTATAAATACATACACCGAACAATCACATACATAGCCCGGACCCCACACTAAGATCGAGTCTTGTGTCGTGAGTCAGAAACTACGAGACACCTTTTGGTCTCACAACACCCAGACCCGAAACAATGACTTGTGGTTCACACAACCTTTTGTTCCGGTGCGGGCATTGATCTCGCGGCCTATCGTTTCACAGCCGGCGTCTAACCAACTGCGCCACGGAGGCTTTCATAAAATTATGAATTAATGATTGAATCACAATAAATTATTCGCCTTAAAAGCAAACCTTGTTTCCTCAATAATATCTAGTGCAGTGTCTATAAACTTTACAACGTGAGGTTATGAGTCTATTACGGACAATTCTTATTTGAGTTGGCCGGAACAGGAATTAAGAATAAGCTTACCTTTTATCACATCTTGGGATGGAAATAACTCGGTAATCTGTGTAAATCTTTTTTATTAATATCTGTTTTTGTTTTGATTATACAACTAACAACAAACGAAGTAGTGAAGATTCATCCATAATATTTTCATATCCATTCGATTCCAAGCTTCACTTCATCAAACATACTCATAAGGCACTATTCATTGTACTCGAATGCCTCCTTGAAAGGGCCAATTAGGGGCGCGCAAAAATAAAAACACGGGGGATGAATTAAATAAGATCTGTCACCGGCAATGATTCATGGTTAGCGCCCTCAAATCTCGATACGTAGGGCCGGACCCTCGTAAACACAGATTGGGTGAGATGACCAAATTTACTTAGACACGAACTGTGCACAAATTTTCTTAGTTGTATGGTCGTGGGCAGAAGTTTTGAGAGAGCTGCCTTATTGGTTGTGGTTGTGATGGGTAAGGAGAGTGAAAGACTACGTTATAAGATTGTATAACATATAAAAAAATGTTAAGTAATTATATATTAAGAGATATGATACATTAAATACAAAAGTAGGTAAAAAGCAACTTATGTTTATAGGTCACGATAATTTAAGAAACCACCAAAATAATGTTTTATACTACAAAAATGATTTTTCAGATGTTTCAAACTTAATGGAAGCATCGCATGTAGGTAATTCCAATTAAACTTGTGTATACTATCCATTATAAAATCAAAATGCCATTTTTAACCACAAACTGCCAATTAATTCACTAAACAAGGAAAAACATAAAGCAACTTTATAAACTCTCAAAAATACTAACTACATGAAGATAATATATAAATATACCTCATATAAATGCAGTACATAAAACAACCATATGAACAAAAGTAATTCAAAGAGTATAAAGTTTACGAGACAGGGTTGTACGCGACTGTATCTCTGGAGGGTTTCACCAAACATTCCGGATGAATCATAAAAACGCACAATACTTTACGACTCGGACAATTTTATGACGCCGCACACCCCTAGCCCTCATACTTGTTTTTTGTTTCAACTTGCCATTTCATATGAATTTTCTGTGTAATGAATTTGTATATCATAAGTCAATGTGGGGAGGGGAATGGTCGATATATAAGCGGTGTTCCGGGAAATGCAGTATAGAGATGCATAGGATATCCACATATATGGAGAGCTGTCGCCCTGGTAAAGGTTGTTGGACGTTGGTTGGGACGCTGCTTTCATGCGGTTACTGTGGAAATCTATAGATGAGATCTATGTAGGGGTAGGGTCTGAACATATTTAATACTTTTGGCTCGCAACTTTAATTTTAAAATAAACAACTTTACAAAAATATTAATTACACATTTCGTCTTACACCATAAAAATCATAACGTTTTCCATCTTACTATTTATAGACAACATAGTTTTTTTATAAAAAAAAATAGACCAAAGACAATAGTGCGTTCAGAAACTTCCTACATCTGTGTACGGCAAAAGATTTTCTGTGTCTAACAATATTAATAAAATTGAATTTATTATTCAGGATATGCTTTTTATGCTAAACACGTTACAATCATGTTTGCGGCTTACATGACGGTTATTGCCACATCACCCCCGATACTTAAGTACTATATACTCTACTTGCTTTTGAAAAGAATAAAGAAAGGAGAAATCAGGTACAGGAATATGAAGACTGTTAAGCTTACAGCAAACCCACCACCTTAAATTTATACGCTTCCTGTGGTTTTTCTATACGCTTTTATAATTTGATATTATTTGATGTCTTTTAAGACTTTACCATAATTCCATATAAATAAAATATTACTTTACTAATTTTAGAACAGTAAATATTTGAATTATTTTATCTCTATACCCTCATGGACATGATAATCCTTGTGTAAAGCGCCAAAATGTCCGCAAAACGAAAGGGTTCAGTATGACTTAATTCCAATAAAACTTTAAACGTGCCTCGAATGGATACGAAGTGGGTACGGATCTATTCTTTAAAGCCGTGAGGGGCGTTAAATCCACGGTATTTTGTCTTCAAAATGGGTACAAAAACAGTATTAAAGCTGACAGTCTGGTTCGATACACGAGAAATAGACACTTGACGAAATAATAGATGTGTTATAAATTTGATTGTAATTTAATTTAAATTGAATTTAATGTGTAAGATTTTTGAAGTAGGTTGTTTTTAAATGCTAAAAGTATTTCCGCTACAGATCGTTACGTCTAGAAACGATATACCTATATAAAACATTTTTTTTTAATTAAGGAAAACAAATTACGTCAATACTTTTCCATTGTGTGCGGTTGGCACGATGGAACTTTCCGATACAGATTTTATACAGTACTCACTGCCGGGCTCAGGATTTTCTAAAATTATATTGGTATAGGTATAAGACTATCACGCTGAGCTAAAACGGGCTAATGAGCTTCAGATATAATTAAAATGTTTGCGGAGAGCCCTCAGGTATTTGGGTTTGCTGTAATATGCTGTAATTATAATTAATGACGAATAACCTAACTCGGAAGTTTTCCTGTACTTGACCAGGCGATATTATGTCTGGGCTGTCCATCCCGTTACCATAGGGCATACTGCATAGAGTAGTTTTTTTAACGCTCATTACTACAATAATAAGACAAGTAAAAAAAATCCATAATTAAATATGAGATGCCTTATAAAAACCGCCTTAGTTAAAATGTTTAATGACGCCTTATAACAATGGAGGCGAAATAAAATAAAAAAAAAAAAGCCACGAGAAATTATATTTTCAAAACGTAAATTTCTACGTCACCGAACTCATGCCAGCATTTTCTGTACGTATGTATGTCAATACGAAAAAAATGTATTTCGAAAACGGAAGAGCGAGCAAATGCGACAAAAATTCTTTTGGCGGATGTGACACATGCATGACTGTACTTATACGTCAGCGCGTCACAGGAACGACACTGGGGTGGATTTAGGATTTATTGTGGTTTAAAAAAATCGACGATATTTTTTGTGATAAATTGCACTACGAAGAAATTAAGATACAAAATGTTGCTGTGACACGGCATAAAATCAGTTAAGGAGAGACCCCAAAAAAAAAAATATTGATAGAATCTGTTTAGCTTATAGTTTCTAATGAAACTTTCATGAGGGGTGATTCTGAACTGTTGACGTCGAATATTAATTATTGATTATGTGTTTTGTAAATATATTTTTAAGCAAAGTATTGGCCCTTAGGCAATTTAATAAAGTGAGTTGACGTCAGGACGTCACAAAAATATGTTTATATTTCATCATGTATCAAATGAACCCATAACAACCTATCTGAACACAAGATAAGGAGACGAAATGTAAAACGAAAATACGAACTCAGAGCGACTTATTTGCTCTCGTTATTCATACGGTAAATAAGATTTTCGAAGGCCCATTGCCACTTAGTACTTTCCTCAACGCTATTTAAGAGACTTGCAACTCATCTACGATCCTAGTATTAAACATTCACGAGAAGTTATAATCTTTTACCATCAATTAGGCCATTTGCAAGTTTGAAGGACTTACAAAAAAAAAAAAAAACTAAAATTAATACTTTATAACCAATAGCCATGCCTTCGTTCCTCCCAATGATTGATTGTGATTTATATCAAAATTTCTCGAGTGTCTGGTAACAAATCGTTGATTGCAGCCAGGCTTTCGATTTGGCCGCGTGCCGGTTTTTAGGGAAGCCATAATGAAATGCTGATGCTGTGTCGTCTCCCCTCTGGACGACAGTGGAATATTGATGCGATGAAATGCTTCCAGTCAGAGTAACGTAAGCCACTTCCCTGTCAACGAAAAAAGACATTTTTTTACCAAAAACCCATAATAATATGTGCAGTCGTTTTAAAAATACGTGATCTCGAAGTGCTGTTTGTTGTTGATGTTTACATGTTTACTGTAGTAATAAAAGTATACAGTTACTCGTATATTCAAACATAAATGTATTAAACCTGTAATATTTTCTTGATGTCAATTTAAAAATTACGGAGACTTGGGATTATAACCTTGTAATAATTAGACCTTGATTATAAGTATTTATAATACAATTTATCTAAATATTTTCAACTATTTTAGATTGCCTAATTAAATTTTTTAATTCCACTTACCACACAAAAACGAAAACCTAGCCTATCGTATATTTTTATATCTTCAATAAATTCTTCATTACATTATTCCAACAACAATTTCGCAATATACAGAAGCGGTGCTCAAAATTGTGTAAATAAACTGCGACTTTCACCAGTGGCTTGCACTCGCCAACTGTTTGCGAGCGGCTTTTAAAGCCGTTCCACTATGAGGTTTTCTTTAGTGCACCGGCGAGCGCCTGAAAGGAATTCGCCCACTTGTGTTTGTTTGGAATCGTGCAATAAATAGTTGCTTTTAGGTTTTTATTAATATTATTGTTGTTGTTTAAACAATGTATTGTAACATTCTTTTTAAAATTGGTTACCTAATTTTGTTTTTATTAACTATAGATATCGAAAGTACTTCTTACTATCTATTTATATTTATATATACGTACATTTAATAAATTTGTAACCGATCGGTGTTTGTACATGGAAGATAAAATAGAAAAACAATACAGGGGGTCTGTATAACGTAATAGGACCCAAAACAATGATATTTAGATTAAAATAGTATCACGGTCGCAATGGCTATGTTGATGGCTTCATTATCCATCATAAATAATTAAGAATACAAACTATACAATTACCTGCATTCTTCACGGTAGTCACAACTGGTGCAACAAAATGATGTTCTGCGGCATTGTGTTCGGTTTTGTGGCAATTTGTCGCCGGCCTGGTATTGCCGCCGGCATACCCGCGCGGCAGAAAATAGCCGGCACTGCCGTCGGCATTGTTTGTAGGAGACATTATACTAATGCATACAAAATATAAATAACAGTTTAGTAACACCATTTCATAAGAAAAACAAAATTTCTAAAGTGTTCTCTTTATCCTCAGAAAAATGAAAGCTCTATTTTAATTTCATTACATTTAATATTGGAATGTAAAAGCGCGGGGAGCTTTTTCTTATTAAATGTTTTCATTCCAATATTACTCGTAAATGTGAACGAAATATTTAATATGTCTGTTAAATTACATAGAAAGCTTAATTCCGCCAGTTCCACCACGGCTCACCAGCTTCTCAATGCCTACCATTAGTATTGGGATATCTTTTTAATATTTCTTAAAGGTTTACAACATTGCTCAATCCGGATATTACTATATTAATATTAAAATTAACAAACATGTATAGGTATGTTTGTCGACAGTTTGCGCAAAAGCAGTAAGTAGTGCTCCCAGCAAGCGCAAATATTTGTCGCAAGACAGGTGTTGTTCCCGACTGTGTGTTTGTGTGTTGTCCACAACTTGGGGTGTAAAGGGATTGCTGAGAGATTATCTTTGACACCGTTGTGTATTTTACAGAATATACGTAATCAAACAACGTTACTAATGTTATAAAAGCATCAAAGTTCTTAGAGATGTTTGATGACATATTACAAAACTGGTAGGATATTGGTATCCACCACAATAGCGACCATGGCAAACGATGATGAAAAAAACTTGTTGTACTAATCCAGAGAAGAGTATCGACTTATGGGTTCAGCTGGACAAATTTGGGTTTTATCGACGTCTAAACAATAGATAAGCTTCAAACAAATTCCTTGGATGGATATACTATTTAAATTGCATCATGTTTACCATATATTAATATTGGCACGACAAAGAGACTCCAATACATTAATACAAAAAATAAAATAATAAAGCATGAGTGACACAATTTCCTGCGAAGTAAATTAATTGGAACACGTTCCATTATATGTCACTATATTTGGATTGGAATATAGCTAAAAATAAACACTTACTCGGTGGCATAACCACTAAGACATGGGACAATTAGCTAAATTATGCCAGGAATGTTTATTAATCTAAGATTCTAAGAATGTAAGATAAGTGACTGTACCCCGGACACAAATCATGAGCCTCATTTTTATAAAACCATTGTTTTGGAAAACTACTTTAGAGACAAAAGCGTATTACGCTTCATCTGATAGAGTTTGAATGATTCTTCAACAGCACAGAGAACTATAGCTCAAAAGCCGCAGTTTTCCAAGTTGTTAAAAAACACTGAGATATTCAGGAGGCTTGAGCTAGACATACAGAATTTAGGGACCTAAACCGATTAGAGACTTTTTAAAGCCTCATAGAATTTTCTATCGTTACTTAAAACTTTGAGTCTGAGGCCCGTATTCACAAACAATACTTTACTCAGTGTTGAAGTAACCCTATGCTAAGTAAGACATTTCTCATAGTGACCGTTCCGCTCAGCCTTTTTATTCATAAACAATACTTGAGTCACCCTTTTACTATGGGAACGCACAGTGTCCAATGCGGATCAGTGATTGGTCAATTACTGTTGCTAATTTCTCCCGCGAATTACGTGTGAGTGTAAAGCGCCTTTGACAACTTCAAATATTTACATGCCAAATATTTTATAAAATTTCCTTCCCACATTTTTAAGCCGTAAATTAGGTCAGGTATAAATCGACAAGTGCGTGGTGGCCTGTTGGTAACGGACCGGACGCGGCTGCCTACAAGTTCACGGTGGTCGCGGGTTCAAATCCCAGGGCACACCTCTGACTTTTCGGAGTTATGTGTGTATTGATAGTCAATCACCACGCATTTTAACGGTGAAGGAAAACATCGTGAGGAAACCTGCATACCGTAGCGATTTTAAAGAATTTCTACGGTATGTAAGCCAACCCGCACTAGGCCAGCGTGGTGGACTATATGGCCTAACCACTCTCAATCATACTCTCGGTTGTAGAGTAGGCCCGTGCCCTGCAGTGGGACGTATATGGGCTGATATAGATATAGAAATCGACAAGTGGCAATAGTATATGAAGAACAATATCTTTAGCAAATCGATGGCGTCTTCGAAATTATTCATCATTGTAAAAAACAAAAGGATTTTGAAAATCTCGAATAATATTTCTTGTACTTATCGTCCTGCGTTTGGTAAGGACATTATTAATATAATTGTCGAACTCCTCCTCGCTGCTGTAATCCATCGCATTGAAAATTGAAAAAATCTAATGCAAAACACATAAAATGAAATGGCATATACATTCACAACTGTCACTTTACGTCTTCAATCGACACTATGCGTTGCGTAAAATAGCTGTTGAGTTTCTTTACCTGAGGGCCTCCATAAGTGAACGCATAGTGTCACTCATCACTCAAGTATTGTTTTTGAATCCAAATTGACAATTCTGTGCGTTTGGCTACACTATGCGTCCTCATAGTATTGTTTGTGAATACGGGTGTGAGTGTCATTGCGTCTCAAGCGGTGAGAATATTTAATCATTATTGTTTTAATATGGACTCTTCTTTATTGTTAACGTACATAAACAATATATTTGTCATCGCATTAATTACATTTTAAACCGTTGAAATAAACAATTATTAGCGCATTTTGCACCATATCTATTAATCACCAACACTGCCTCACCGCTTTTGTTTCACGGGAGAATTTATCTTTTTCATACAGGGTATAAGCTGCCACAATAAACCATCTGCACTTACACCCCGGTGACGTGGGTCGACGTGATAATAACACGCTTCATGGTAAGGCGTTTACTGAGATTTTAGGACTAGTCAAATATTATACGTAATGTGATGGAGCCACTCTGCAACCAACTTTGAGTTGATTGATAGTGAGCGACTATATTAAGCTATAATCGAAAAAAAATTGGTATATTAAAGCTTTTATGATATCAAATTATATAATTAAATTTTATGATATTGACAGCCTCCATGGCGCAGTTAGACGCCGACTGTGAAACGAGAGTGCGCGGGTTCGATCCTCGCACCGAGACAAATGTTTGTATGAACCACAGGTATTTGTTTCGGGTCTGGGTGTTTGTGAGACCGCAAAGTCTCTCGTAGTTCCTGATACCGACGACACAAGACTCGATCTTAGTATGGGGTCGGGACTATGTATATGACTATTGGGTGTATTTATTTACTATTATTTATTTAAATCTTAATACAAACATTTCAAAATGATCTAAGCAATTCGATCAGTAATGCAAAATTTCCCATTTTTAAATCTAATTTTATATGTACGTCCAAACGTTTTTTACGGTAAGCGCAGTCTCTAAGAATCTTTGAAAGGATGACTGAAGCTACGATTATTTTGACTGTATGGATATTCACAGGTGAACATCGATTACCCTAAAGTAAACATTGGAAATGTTTATCGATTCTTTGCCATTGATAAAATAATTAATAGTCATTCCTTTATTGATAACAGCTATTTATAATATTTTTATTCAAAACATATTACCGCAACCAAATTAATAACATTCTCAAATCTGTAATTATTTTGATGAAATTAAATACAACACTTAATCAAACATTTTATAAATTTATAATTAAAAACATGAAACAACAACTTCCCTGAAAGTGTCGAAGGGTTTGTTTTGTTGTAATTTCTAATTTATATATTAAAACTTATTGCGGCCGCGATATTAATTTGCGGGATGAATTAGAGAACAAAGTCCACAACTCCAATTAAGCGTATCTGATAAGAGATGGAATTAATTAGTGCAAACGAATCGGTCATAAATTCCGAAAAGCCCGGATGCTTAAATCCACTTGAGTTGGAAAATTTTCTCTCCAAATTCTCCCATTTGTAATTAAATTTGCAACCATTTATTGTTTCCGTGACTTCGCTCTAATACCTAACCTTTGTAAGTGAAAACAAAGTGTATTCTCATTTAGATGTTTGCTGTTGTGAACGAAGTTTTGAAATTAATTAAATTGAAAGGAAACACTCAGAAATAACCTATCATTCATTCGTACTTCGTATAATAGTATCGTGAAGTACCAGCTTTAGAAGGAAGCTTGTGTCTTAATAATCGCTCCATTCCTTTTTACCAAACCTTCCACGAAGCTAATAAAGAAGCCATGATTTATTTTTAATTGCTAATAATTAAATACACCGACTAGTCTTACACATAGTTCTAAACCCAGGTCATGGGTATCAAAAACAATGAAAAACTTTTCCAAGTTCCACAACACACAGTCTTGAGACATAACAAGCATTTGGCTACGTTAACTCGTTTTTGCTTCAGTAGTTATGTATATGCAGGTTATTTTAATTTTTACATCATCAAAAAGACCTTCAAGCCTCTAGAAGGTTAGTATGCAATTCAACCCGTACACGCAACGAATATAAACAAAACATGACCTAACTACCGCGGTACTTCATACCCTCTAAATGCAAGGAACCCGAGACATGCATTATAATGAGCACGTAGTAATTTTTCTATTAAATAAACACGCTAAGAATGAGTCAGGGTCTTACCTACCATGCATTGGTGACTCTGTGATCTCAGAAGCAGGGAAATGAGGTGTTTTAAGTGTTGTATATTAATGCTTTTAATATGAATATGACCTGTTTCTCCCCTTTAATGAACAACTACGTGAGGTAGCCGTAATGTTTTTATTGAACAAATGGCAGGAAGGAATTTACTTTAAATTTATAAGTATGCGTGACGTCATTACTTATTAAAAGTATTGCCGTTGTGGCTAAATAATATGTGTAGCACCGATTATCTAAAATATAAGGTATGACTACATAAGCAATCCGTAGTTTAAATATCTAGTATGAATTTGTAGTCATATTATGTTTACTCAAATTATTTTTGTTCCAATATCCTATATTTGAAATACCGGCGAATGTGTTTCATTTCCAATAATGAATAGCAGAGCTTATGACTTAAAGCGTTTTATAAGCTTTCAATGGAAATTAATTCTATGATATCTGGTAAGTATTCATCTCCATTGCAGTCAAATGGATTAACGCAAAAAAATCGGTAATAATAAAACACCTGATGTTACAAAAATATTAAAAGTCACGCGTTATTACTGTTTATTACAAAAATAACAGTAATAATGAAACTTTTTCCAATGACCAAATGTTACAATTGTTTTGGATGTGTTCCATTTCCGGTTCGTTTTATGGATAGATATTAATTTTCAGATATCTGGCAAGAATTCGTTTTCATTGAAGTCAAATGCATGGAGGCCAAGGATTTGTGGATATAATCGATATGACAAAGATTAAGGGTGCAAAAGCAGCAATAATATTAATGAAAAATATCGCTATAATTTTTGTCCAAATGACCAAGTATTTAAATTTTGGATAGATTGCATTTAATTACAAAAATACAACTACTGTATTTCTAGGTTCATATATTTTATCCAAAGTTTTCATATTAAAATGAGTTTAGGTCGATTCAATTTGTAACAGTAACTCGCAGAGCTTAAACAGCTTTTTATGACCATTGAATGAAAATTAATTCTCAGAACTGCAAGAATTCGTTTTCATTGCAGTCAAATGCACGCCCCCCTTGATTTGTGTACTGCAACTACCCCTAAACACTATAAACCGAATAAGGGTGTACATACAATTTTATCGGTACTTTTATACTGAATATGATTTAGTGACAAACGGCGGGGCGGTGGCGGGACGTCCGCTATTTCCGATTTCACGGTTCAATTCCTACGACTTCCTGAGTTATTCTCCTTTCACAATACACGCATTTATCTTGCGTGGAATATTTTATAGTATTTATTATAGGCGACATTTGAAAACATTTTGAAGGCATTTATATTTTTTGGTGAATGTGATTGCACCGATGATGGAACTTTGCCACCTAAGTAGATTTTGACTGATAACAGTCGATTATCTCTGGTACTACGACACAGTAAAGACGGCCTGTTTTATGCGTCATTACGGCCCGCTAAAAGAATTGTAAATGCTTGTTTTTCATATATTTTTTCGTAGATAAGTGATTTTGTTATTACAACCTATTGTTGCTTTTGACACTTAATATAATCAAAAGTCATGTTCTTTAGGAATATTATTTATTTACCATTATATATTGTAAAAGAAGATATCTTAATAAGTAAATTAGGTAACTCCATCACGAATTAACCACAAGAATAGATAGGTTACTTTAAGCTATCGGCAATCTACATCCCAATTTAAACTTCACACGGCCCGACAATTTAACAAGCTCTCTGAATTGCAAACTTGAAATGTAGGTCGTGGTCGCCCATCTGGGACTCGAACCTGTTCCTCGAATTAGCTGAGCTACTAATAATACGTAGCTAACAAACGTGCTGCCTCTTATTTTTATTTGCATAGCTAATTATTCAAACTAGCTGAGCTGGCAAAAATACATGAATAAAAATGAAATTTTATTTAGATAAATAATTTGAAGCAAAACAAAATTAGATTTATAATGAGATTAAACTGGGACATGAAATTAAAGTTCGTTCAACTTTGAACAGTTTTAGCGTTGTTCTCGGGCGTAGGCTCTTGTTTAAATTAGATAAACTACAAACGACACATAGTAAATACAGGTGGTACCTTTCATTATATTTAGTTGAGCTACATACAGTAAATAGCTAACAAAGTGCTAGAAATATTAATAGCTACGTGGGAATCCCATACTTGCAATCGCGTGACTTCCGTCATTCTAACCATATAAATATCTAAAAATTAATTAACCCTTTTAAAACATTTATAATTTATTTGTGTAATTGTGTTGAATTATCGTCGCTATTAACTCTAATTAATTTATAAATAACATGGCATGTCATAACGGGTTGAAATTATGATTCTATTATTCACATGTCCATTTAATTAGTACGGTTATAATAACATTTACAACGATAAAAGCAACTGACGCTTATACATGGACAAGAAAAAGAAAATTAAAAGATACTAAAGAATGAAACAATAGGAACAATATACAAATTGTATACTGTATCAGCCCATAATCTCCCTGTGGTGTTAAAAATTATTTTTATACACTCAGTATACCCAACAGTCACATACATAGTCCTGACCCCACACTAAGATCGAGTCTTGTGTCGAGGGTAACAGAAACTACGAGAGACTTTTCTGTCTCACAAACACCCAGACACGGAACAAATCCCTATGTGGATCACACAAATATTGGTTCCTGTGCGGGGATCGAACCCGCGGCTTCTCGTTTCACAGCCGGCGTCTAGACAACTGTGCCCCGGAGACTTACCCAGTGTGAAATTAACCTTTTTGGCATTATTTGGCATTATTGTAAATATACTTTGAAATATTATCCACACCACTATTTTTCAGATAAGATTTTTAAACTCAGATGAATCAAAACCATACCTTACCTAACCTTTAAGCCCTGTGACATTTTTCAAAAATTGTAACTTCCACTTGTTCACTAAGCTGAACTAGTACCACAACTACGGCATTAAATATTTCAGAAGCAATTACTTGCTGTCCATGCAATGGCTTCTAAAATATATATTATAAATATAGCCGGTATTCCTTGGAAAATTTTCAGTGTTTCGTATCGTTACATGTCGTGTAGTCCCCAAAAATCTTCTGAATGTATGGATTCTATAATGTACGTGATAAAAATAAAAATTCTCGCTGTGGCAAAATATGGTTTTTGATACATGTTAAACTTATGTCGCCTCAATCCAATGTTATTACCTAAGTCAAGAGTCGAACCGAGGACTGTTCGTATAACAGGCTAGAAAAAAAAAACCTGTTAAATTACAATTATCTGTCGAAGTCCGTTTTCAAATAACGTTTTTTTTGCAAAAAATTTTTTAAATATTTTTATTTACTAACCTTTTTAGTACATTAAAGCACTGGCCATATTAAAGAGAATTTGAAGAATAAAAATAAACCCACTCAACCAATACACGTGTGTCTCACCTCAAATATTCCTTTTGGCATGAATTCTTTATGCTTCAAAGCCAGGTTAGTAAAACGCGTTGTGGTTCTGTAAGCTTTAGCTTTACTGTTCCCTCAGAGGCCATTTTTGGAAGCCCGGGATAAACATAAAATAAAATAGAAACATAACACAAGTATGACGTGCATTACTGAATGGGTATTACAAGGATTTTTTGCTTGATGTCAGTTTGCGTGATTTGTTGTAAATGATTTTATTTTTATAACAATGTTGGGCTAGTGTGGTCTGTGAGTCGTGAGATTGTCGATTCGATTCTCTGGTAGGGCAATTGATTTAAAGTGGGAATTGAAAAATCCCTTATAAATTTCCCGGCGCTGGAATTTCCTCCTCACTATTAAATTTTTTTTGGGAGGGTAGATCTTAAGTCCTCGCTAGATGTGGAGTAGCTAGCTAATAGATTTTATTTCAGTATCATTCCGGAGTCTTAATGGACACACTTGGCATATTTACGCACCTTCAAGACTGCTACAACTATGTTTAATTTTCTAAGTTGAATACATAACGAGAGTAGGTACACAGCGAAAGTTTTACACGTACGAATTACCCAATATGTTCCCCCTTGTTCAACTAAAGACACTGTGTAACAACTAACTATGTATCGAACTAATATCTTACCTAATCCCCGCTAACAACGTGCACAGTCCACACAAAACCGCAAATTGCAAGGAAAATAATTTCACCAACCCTCAAATAGCGCGGGGTATAAAAGACACCATACTGTCAATAACATCAGCAGGTGTCCCTACGGAGGGGTCGTTCACCCGCACAGCTTGACTACGCCTTTATCACTGAGGGTTAAACTACAAGTTATGGCTGCCAGAAACTTTGGAACGGTTTTATTGCCAGGTCGGAGCCAAAAATACTAATTTAATGAGTCTGCTGTGGTATATAGTGTTTTAAGAGTTCCTACTAGACTATGTTCCTATGATTTTTGTGTCTTTAAAATATTTCGATAGGTACTTTAAGTTCTTGGAAAATAATACCTATCGCAGTTAAAAAGTTGGCGTGCTACAACGAAGGTTACACGTTTCTTCCCCGCACGGTGGAATATTTACATATACTTAACTTATTATTAACCTTCATGATTTACGTTAAGTTAGTTGTTATATTATTACGAAGGTATTAAGATTTTTTAAAGTAATAAAATATAAAAAATAAATGTTAAAATCTAGATAACAAACATCGCCCTGAAAAGGAAACAAAAAAAGGCGGGGACAACATATTATTTTTCTAACATAATATAATTCGAAAAGTGCCCTTTTAAACCGCTTACTTATAGGATAATGAAACTTATACCTACATAATAAAGACGGGCATAAAACCAAAGTCCCGCAGGATTCGATGTATCTGACCGTCTGAGGACCGCTCCCTTATAAATTCTTTATTTGCAACGCACTGAATTTTTTTATAACCATACAGGAAGTCATAAAAGAGAAATATTGTCTTCCGAGAAGAGTTTATTTGTCATATCTTTAATTTCGGATCTTACAAAAGATTTAATATAAAAAGAGATCTAATTATTAGTTGCGTATTTCTAATATCTATTGCAAATTGCAATGTTTATACGTAATAACTGAAAATATGTGTTCTATACTGTTCAAAGGATACAACTACAACTACAAACCACCATGTTCACTACATGTTGACTGTTTTAAATGTAGACTCGAAAAGGAACAACGGACCAGCTGATGATAAGTGCAATGTAAACGAAATACAGGATTAATTAGGTACACAGTTGTATTTTCGAGTGTACTCGTATGTTCTAAGAAGTACTTAATCGCTATTCATAACTCATTTCTCGAATAGAAGGATTTTTAATGTTTCCTTAGCCTATTTTTCAGAAAAAAAAGTAAACATATTTTTTAATTTGAAAATGGAACATGAATTATTCGCCAGTTATTTGCTAAGGCGCTCATATGCGAAACGGTTTTAGGCCAGCTTGAGAGCCGGGAACAAATTACACTGAAGTTTCCTTCAAGTGCCTGATAGCAAGCTAGTTTGGAAGCGCAGAGTTCTTGTTTTACAGTTTAATGTTTACATACTGCTATACAAATGTAATTTATAGTACGCAGCTATGATTCACGAGGTTATGAACTTAATAGTTTAGTTTGAAAACTTATTATGTTTGGGTTGATTAAACTTTGCATTAGATTTGTTACGGAATACCTTGATTAAGGAGGATTCAGGCACCTTTTTACACTAATGAAGTCATAACCGCGTTGTAAATAAATACAGCACTGATTTAAATTAACGACTCATTAGTTTTAATTGCATGCGAACGAATGAATATAATAATCTTCATTATAAAACGTTTATAAATATAGATTTGAAAGTAGTGGGATATACATCATCTTAAGCGTACATAAATGTTGACAGTATAAAAAAAAACGATTTGGTATTCAGATGTATCTCTCTCTCTCTCTATATATATATATATCGTTCCCTCAATGCTGAGGATCGTAACCCCTGTCACTTGGTCGAGTCTTGGACAGCTGATCGCCATGCTCAACGGTCCTCCGCCAGATGCAGCGCCTCCGGGATTGTCATGGCTAGCGTCTTGCTTATTTGATCAGCCTAACGAGCTTTTCTGCGGCCACGTGGTCTGCTCCCCTCAACCTGTATATACCTGTATTCATATGTATAGCCAACTTTATTTAGTAACATCTATAAAGAAAAAAGTTTTTTTACTACATCAACATTTATTAATAGAAAAATGACGTAATTACTTAATTTTCTGTACAATAAGCCTAGATAGGTAATAGTAAACCCAAATGTCTACAACAAATATGGCATTAAGACACAACGTAAGTAAGGCATAAAATATTACCATTAATCAACGAATTAATGGCTTATAAATCAACGATAATGAATGCATTAAAACGTGACCGACACAATACCCATCTTAGCACTAATTAATACAAAGTCAATCATCAATATCACTAATGAATTTTGGCACGATATCCCAAATCCGTCGGCGTGCAAGATAATTAATTGAAAATACAATACGGGGGTCAGTTGGGGGGCATAGCCCACTTCCGCATTAACAGGGACGGACTAAGTTTGTTTTGCGTGGTCGATCACTGCACGCGGTGTGTCCGTTAGGGGACACTGAGCTTATTTGAATTAGGTAATTGTATTAATTTCGGTATTGCGATTCGTCCTTTATTACATTTTCAAAGCTGGTTTGATGATATGCATAGTTTGTTGGTGGTGAACGTGATAGGAATTAAGGAGCGTTGGGGTTCATGTGACGTCTTATTTACAGCTGTAATATTTGAAGCGGTGTTAGTATTATTTGATGGAACAATAGATATTCAAAAGAGCACCTGAATGAATACTTTTATTGGTTATCAAAAAACCCCTTGAGTAACCAACATCAAAATGAAGGAGGTCCTATGTTCAATTGTATGTAGCGCAGAAGTGCAGTTTTAAGTTACCTTATGTTATAAAAATAAACTTTCCATACCATTTCAGAACATAAATAACCTCACATTTGAAATGAAATAAACAGCGCATTAAGCACAGTGAGAGAACGACGACAAATGAGTTTAACTGAACCGCACCTCGTAGGACAAAGCGTACTTAGTGTTAGATTCCACACTGTTCCACGCATAAACTAGGTTATTACATAAGTTAGTATTTAAATACACGAATAGAGTGGTTTTTGGTCAGTGAAAATAATTTACGTTGTCTTTATTTATGCATTGCTGGTTGAATTGCGCTTGCACATTATGGTTAGAACTAATGGATTCATTAAAACTTAATTACTTGAATCCATTTGACCGTAATTTTTCTATTGTTAAAACGATTTGGTTTTCTATACAAATAAGTAAATTGTATGTTTTGTTAAAGTGCGTGGTGGCCTGTTGGTAACGGACCAGACGCGGCCGCCTAAATGTACACGGTGGTCGCGGGTTCAAATCCCAGGGCACATCTCTGACTTTTCGGAGTTATGTGTGTATTAATAGTCAATCACCACGCACTTTAACGGTGAAGGAAAACATCGTGAAGAAACCTGCATACCGTAGCGATTTTAAAGAATTTCTACGGTATGTAAGTCCGCCAACCCGCACTAGGCCAGCGTGGTGGACTATAATATGGCCTAACCACTCTCAATCGATTCTCTCGATTGTAGAGTAGGCCCGTGCCCTGCAGTGGGACGTATATGGGCTGATATAGACATGTTTTAAAGCAAGACTAGTATTTTTAGTACCTTTTCTAGTAGCAGTAGTTAGTTGGTTTTTATTCCAGATTTATTGATTAATGATGAACAAAATTCATGTTATATTCAACATTGCGGATATAATACTGATATTAAAAACCTAGCATTCATTATTTAAACTATACTCCGAGAAACTTTTAAAGCTCCAATTTATAAAATGCGCGAACCGCTTTACACGGTACAAGTTGTATATTTTTTTACAGCCATAAAGTTCGTCAGCTCCCAACTCCACAGGATCGTAATTTGTTCTAGTGTTCCAACTCACGTGTTCCTAATTTCTAAACCAAACGCGGTTTAAAACGAGGCGAAATGAGGGCCATTTTACTAACAGTAACCCATTGTAATGGACTAAAGTTGCTAATGTTTACATTAGCTAACACAGTGCTATATGAAAGGCTTTTGTTTAAAGTAAAAATATAGCAGCACTACTTACAGTTATATCTATCTATATGTATATTTATTATATTAGTCACAACACCTCTCGGTGTACACCATTGTGAAACGAAATCCGACATATTAAGAATATAAAGATTTCGGCACCATATTCGGCTTTCTTAGAGCGACTTCTCGTAACCTTTAATAGATCATAAATACTAACTAGTACGAGATGTGTAGTCGACATTATTTTAAAAGCTTTCGCACGTACAAGCAAGCGAAGTGTCGGACGCTCACCCACAAGGTGGTCGGACAACCTGGTTAAGGTCGCAGGAAGTCGCTGGATGCAGGCCGCTTCCAAAAGGTCAATCTGGAGATCCATGAGGGAGGCTTATGTTCAGCAGTGGATTTCCTGTGGCTAAAGAGAGAGAGAGAAAGAGAGCCTTCGCAGCTATACAGTTTTTTTGCACTGTGTTCTACCCACAGGCACTTAAACCTGCTAATCCGCTGAGCTTTACCAAGAACTTTAGTATTACAGATCTTCTCATTTCTGCTTCAATCTTGCCGAGAAACTCCGAATATAATGGCTGTGAAAATTAATGCGCAAATAAAAACTATTGTACACAATAAAATATATCATTCTGAAACAATGATTCCAGCACAATAACAAATCTCAAAGACCACTTAGGAATCGTGAAATAAAAAGCAACAAAATTTTCACAAACATTCATGTCCCGGTTAATTCAGTGAACACAACAAAGTAGGAAATAACGTTTAAGATAATCTTGTAAAGAGAAATGGCTATAAATAATGTTAATAAAAGCGCCTCAATGAACACAAGGGCAAGAGAAAAGTAGAAAAAGTACAAACACGGTTATGTTAGGGTGGAAATATATTTTACCCGCGTAACATGATTTCATCATTGGATAAAATTTGCGACGAAAACGCGAGTTTTTTGTACAAAATAAATATTTTGAAATATTTTACAAAATAAATATTTTGTAAGAGTTTTCGCAAGACGCAGATAAAAGTAAACGTAGATTTTGAGAAACAAAATGAATTGTGGACTAAGAACGCAAAAATGAGATGTTTTTTTATTTTCGTTGAATATTTTAAATATTATGATAAGATGTAAGTCACTTGAATCGAGTTCAGGGTCGATGACAATAAAACTTAGAGAAGGAAAATTTATTATAAAAGAGTATAAACAATGACTACACTTTGAATTTAAATATAATTAATGGGAGACTTGTTCATCTAACATTTTTTTCAGGCACAAATCGAAAACGTTGCATTATTTATTACAAAGCGATAGATTTCAGATAGCACATTGAAAACATTTGAAATGAAATCACAAATTATACACCAACTTCATATATTTTAAATATAAAAAAATCCTTTGAGGAAATAAAATATCTTTAATCGTAAAATGAAAAAGGGTTGTCAGCACGTCATATTTACTTATTTCATATTTTCTCGCTATACCTCAGCCCTTAGATGGTAATTTCGTAGGCAGATGATATCTGACTGTGTAACAAATCATATCATTGTCCTTGCGAGATCCCCTCGCAACATTTTTTTCCGCGCCATAAAATTAAATATTACTCGGGAAAAAGAATTGTATGAAAGAGCGCTTTCCTTTAGCGATAATGATATGTGTCTTTGCATAATTGGATTCCGATGAAATGAAAAGCTTTTCCTTTATGCTTTTTTCTTTTGTATTTATGAATATAATGGGTTTATTTTGCAATAGTGGTTGTGATGAAATATTAACCTCAGGATTGTAGTTATTTTAAAGAACGTAGTTAATGTAGTTATTCTATTATTCCATTATAATATATAAAATGCTTGTGTATTCAACATTAATTTTATTCACAAAATACCGCATAAATTGTTCAATAATGTAATTATGATTCGAGATTTCTGCAATCATTAACGTAACTTAAACACATCATAGAAGGTATTAATAAGAATTTTAAGCTTAGTATCTGAAACCGAATTTAGAGCCTATGACTTTTGCACAGAAACTTTACACCTAAACACTAAAACCACACTATTTGACAGCACCTAATATTCACTTAAACACTACGAAAACCCCTAATACATTGTAAAACGTACTCAAAACTTCAAAGAACAAAAACTTAGAAGCCAACTTACCGCAAGGCCTGCGAGCGCCTGAATAATTTGTTATAGCAACCTCGCACAGACGTTTTCCATTAGGCTAACACACGCTAATAACATCGTCTTCTAATGCACTAAGTGCTTACAATGCGTTTTAACGGTATAGAAGCATCGGCATCCTAAGTTCTAACTCGCTGCATCCCGTACTCTAAAATGCTTGTTATTTACTAAGTTTCATAGGAAATACTCTATAAAGTCTATAACTAAGTTGAAAGCTTGGAGGAGTCCAGTTTTACTTGATAAGGTGTATTGTGTAAAATTATATTGTTTCGACGGGCAAATTTTGATATTATAAACATGAAAATTGATAGAGCCATAAATTAAAAAATAAATAAATAAATAAACAAGTTATAGAACTAAGAATATCTAGTCTTGTTGTAGATTTGATAACGCCTGATGAAATAAGATTAAATTCGTTTTGAAGATTTGCTTTATAACAATTTTTATGATACATCGAACTTTAGTCATATTTACACAAATTGTATAATTTACTTCTCGACGAAGTACACGCAATATATAATCTTCTTGATTAACTTTTAAGTTAGTAAACAGAGTGTAATATTATGTTAACAAAATAAAACATATTTTTGAGTGCATTTAAAATTATATGCTTTTTACTAACTTTACCTTTTCATTCAAGTTTCAACGTAGTTTCAGCCTTAGCACGCAGGTGTTTAGGTGGCATAATAACCGTAGCAGTGGCGAAGGCTCCATATAACTCGATTCCTGCCGGCTTACCTTTTATAATTTATCATTACACTATTCACCATATACCCAAACGAGCACAGTGCAATTCCGTGCAAGTTTGTAGCAAGTGTTTATGTAAATATAGTAAGTACTAATAAGCAAATATGTCACTCAACATCGTACGTACATGACGAAGTAAAGTATAAGTGTAAGTACTTGTTAATTAAATAAAACTAGTCAAAAGAAATAACGGCTTCCCATTTGAAAATAGTCACCCTTCGCCACTGAACCGTAGATTCGGCCCAGCTGCGGCGGCAGAGTGACGTTCATTTGTGATGCCCTTAGAAGTTACAGGCCCATCCTGGTTGCGAGTTGTTAACTTATTTTGTCTTGTAGCGGTTTGTTAAGCTAGTGTGGGTGTTGGGTCAAAGAATTTAGTATGTATAGAGTAGGTTTATAGCTGGCTGATGACTATTATCTTCTAGTAATACAGTCCATTGGGTATACTTTGCGTAGCATCAATTCCTAGCAAGATCCAGGTAATTACTAGTCACATTTTTATCACCTACTTTTACAAACAATTTAGCAAATTTCATACATATTTGATAACTTACGAAGTATGTATACAAAATTTTCAGAATGAATAAAATCATCCTAAAACATTTCATGAGCACATAAATTATTGAAACAATTAATATTCATTTTGCAACAGAACAACGGGCACCATACTTATTTTTAGTTAATCGTCGAAATTTCCATCAGATACCGGCGGAGATCTTCGTTTGTTATGCTAAGTGCACCGACAATGGTAGCTCTGGGTGTTGTAATTAAATTATAAAGTTTGCAAACGGCGTCACGACGCGAGGGTCAACTTGTAAGTAAATGCCACATAAAAGTTTAGTACCCGCCGAATAAAGGGGTGGTAGAGTTTTGTTTATCTCACTTTCATGAATTTTATTCATCATTTATAGATGAGCAATTTTTAATGTGTATAGAACAGCTGAAAAACGCAAATTGATCATGTTATAGTACATTTGTAAATACGATTAAACATTTAGGTAACTGGTTAGTGCGTCGAAAGTTTTGAAGAATTTTTGAAAGAATTGTCGTTACGATCCTTGCACGAATTATTTTTTAAGTAACCCACAGTCATTTGTCCAAAACGTTGGGTAGTTTAACATAAAGCCCGAGTATTATAAAATCACCTATGCAGTTGTAAACCTAGGGCTAGATACCGAGATCTGGCCAAAAATTCCGAAAGTACCCTAAGCCAAGTTTCAAATTATCAGTATTACTTCATGAATGCTATAAATTTTGTGATTTTGCCAAAATAATAATACAATCATATTCAGAACATGTTGCCAAAATCTGTACTCGAATGACAAAATACTGTTGAATACAGTTTATGAATTTGTAAGGCAGACACAGTAAAACGACGTGTACAAAGTGCATGAAAGCCTTGCAAGACGTGAGTCATGTAGGAGACACGGAACGTGATGAGAATCCTTATGCTAGTCTAGACTTCAGACCAGCGGTCAGGAAGGAAATAGCTAAACAACTATGACTGTGTATAGAGCTGTTTCATGAAGAGCAGTGATCAGGCTGAGATTTTTTTAATACAAACGTCTTGTTTATTACGTGATTGGATAATCCGAAAATCACATTTTGTAAATTAAGACAGTGTACAAAACAAAATATCGATCAAAGTAAGTAACGCAACTTATAAGGCAATGAACATAATGAGATTTTACATCTTATGTCTCAGGATGGCGAACGCAGTGGAATGCCAGGCATTGCTTTGTCCTTCATGGAGTTGCTTGGATTTGCTACTGTCCATGAGCGGTCGTATCGCTTACCATCAGGCGAAAGCTTGTCTCGCCAGTAATCGCAATAAAAAAATGAAAGGTTTTAACGACATTTAAGTTCTTTCTTTTTCCTCCTATTCTCTTATTTTTGTTCATACATTTTTAAAAGTTATTAACAATTAGGAGAGCCACTTGCTTGTCTAAACTATGTTGTAATAATTGTTGCAGAAAATAGAAACGAAACCTACTGAGATTATAAGCTTAATACAGGGCCGTGAAATAACCTCATCCGATAGTTTTTTGTAGCAACACAAGAAACCTTTTCCGAATACTTCTCGTATAATTCAATTTCAGTAAAGTAAAATTCGTACAGTCCGCCCTTTCGCTAAATACCGAAAAAGTTTTCCTACGTGACCCCATCAAACTAACTCCCGGGGGTACCTTATGTGTTCGTTTACTTTTTTATTTCCACTTTTAGTCCAAAAATGGGCTCGTGTTTTATGAGTCGCTTTAGTTAAGGTGCCCGCTGGTTTTATGTGAAAAGATTCATAATGAAACGCGAGAATTCTCGCCAAACGTCCTGGATTTGCATAATTTATATAGCTTGTAGATTGCCATAAGCGAGCTGTGTTCCGCAGATAAAATATTACTTATGTAATGAAGTAATAAAATTTCCAGAGATACGGCATAGGAACGTCGTCAAACGTCTTACATCTAAATTTCCAAGGAATAAAACGGTGATGTGAATCAATTATGAGTTACTGCTTTAGTATAGTCGCATTTCGTTCTTCCTATTAAAAATTCTACAAATGATATAATTTATACCTTTTTATACGAGTACAACTATAAATTTTGATACTGTAAAGACTGTTATGTTTTAAGATGACCCTGGCATTAACCAGAATATATTTCGATTCCTTTTCTTGTTGTGACGCAGATTAAAAGGGGTCAGACTAAATTGCAAATGATAAACAATAACTTTCAAACACAATAAATAATAATTTACACACATCAACAAATTTTACATTTACGCAACCGTCGCGTCGTCACATTTGCTAAACGCGCATTGTGATACGAAATCTTATTGTTGTGGGATTAGAACGTGACACGGGCCATTCAGAGCGAACACAATCCTATCGATTGGACATGCTGTTGGCATGTTACAAATAGTACTACCCTTGCCTATCACGTATACCGTATACAGCCTCTACTGATGTGTTAGATGGCCTTCTATCTATTAATTGTTGTGATTTTATTGCAGATCCATTTGAGTTTTGTAATAAGCTGAGATGAAGACGTATGAATCTTTAGCGGGAAAGAATCAATATTAAACATATTAATACGTGCCATAAGACTAAAATATAAAACTCAAAAATATCGAAAAAATATTGAAGAGACATTTACCTCACAGGGTGGTATTTACAAGCAGTGTATTAAACATACACAAATAAATTTAAGTGAGTTTTATCAAATTATAGCTTTAGAAATACACATAAGACTATATAGACATAAGCAAGATATAGATGAAAGTATTATTCTCTGTGAATAATTAAACTATACCTTTATAATGATAAGGAAGTTTCATAAAACTATAAAACATAATATACACTACCAGTAATTCTATAAAATTCAACAGAAATGCGGAAATGTGGCAACGTTAAACTTTAATAATTTTCTACCAAAATTAATGCGCCATATTAATCAACGTGTACCTTTTCCATGTAATGAAAGCATAATTTCCATGTAAAAACCTTTTTAAATGCTAAAAAGGCTCCCAAAATTCCATACAGAAAATATTTTAGACCTAGTTGAATCTGTGCAAAACTCCAATTCCTTTTCTATTATGCACGCTAAATTTGTTAACGGCATTCGTATAGAAAAGTATATTAATACACGCTTAATTTGTTAGCATTCGTACAAAAGCAAAATAGACGAAAAAATAATGAATAGCAAGTTATTAGTTTAATTGAACATAAAAGTTTTCGTACGAAGTATAACTGGGTGTGTTATTGAAATCCAAACAACATCTGTTGGCGGGCAATATTCGGTTGTTAGGTGTTCGTTTGTAGAAATAGATCCGGTCAATTGGCCGGCCATCTGCGCGGGTCACGGCTCTAAATGGTGTTTGGTCACGCTTTAATGCCACACTTTCGCTCGATATATTTGCGAGGATACTATTTGGGAATGCTTGTAAATTCGGCGTGAAATAAATTTAGTAAATTGTATATTCCGGTGACACAAAACTAGCTAAGTTTTGGGAACTTATATCGTTTAATTAATAAGTCTTTGTAAATAACTGTCATAAGAAGAAACAATTCTTAAAGACAAAACAGTTTCAAGCAGAAGGCAATTTTTTTTATTATTTATTTATTAATAACTAAAGAATAAACTTATAAGCTACATAAATGTCCTGCAAAACTATACAAACAGTTTGACTGCAGGATCAATTTATAAATTTAATTATAATATATACATTAGGGCAAATTGGTTCAATAGTGCTGTTTTATTAGATTTTTGTCTTATAGCCTCGGGCAAACTGTTGAGAGTATACGAGAAGTTTTTTTATTGGTTATCATTTTAGGTGTTAGATTTTTTCCATTAAGTAATTTTTGTGTTAAATGCAAGTACCGTAATCCTGGTTATCAATTATAAAATAAATATCCTTTAGTAGAAACCTCTTATTTCATAAAATTGCTTAAACATTTTAATCCGTCTGTGGCCGGTAAAGATATTGCACCTTTAAATTACCATACACTAAAAAGCATTTAACTAGGACTAACATCTGGGTGAAGTTTTAGCGAAAGGGGTAATTTTCCTTCGCTTTGAGGTAATTTTAAATACAGACAACCTTCTTAGAGGACGCTGGATGCAAGGGAACAAGGGGCTCTCGCTCTCTTTGCGTTTGGCAACCTTTTATCATTTAATATTGTAAAATGCAGCTCGTACCGGTTTCTGGGATACTTAGTAGGATATTCTTAATTAATTAATGAATTTTACGTTGCTAATTTAAGAGCTATAGACCGTTTTAAAAAATATTTGTGTAATTAAATATTAGGGTCTTTTTAAAATCTATGTATTATTATTATTTTTTATTGCGGTGAATGGCGAAACAAGCATGCCGTCCGCCTGATGGTAAACGATACGACCACTCATGGACAGTACCAAAACCAAACTGCTAACAAATGCTTGGCATTGCCCTGCGCTCGCCATCCTGAGACATAAGATGTAAAGTCTCAATATGTCCAGTAGTAACTCTGGCTACAATGTCCTTCAAACCGGAACAAAACAATGCATTTACACTGCTGTTTGGCGGGAGAAATAGACTTTGTCATCCTATTATATGATTACAATTGTATTTTTTTTAGATAATCAGTTAAGACTTTGCTGCTAGATAAAAAAAATTATTTAAAATGTGACAAATTCAGTATGCCCTTAGCAGAATATTTTTAAAGGCATAAATTTCATAAACCGGCATGTAATTGCTCGATATAATGGAAATATATCCTTCACGCGCTGCAAATTACCAATAATTTAAAAAATATATTAACTCGACAACGCCGTGATCCCAATCATCCCAGTCGAAGTAAACCAAACATTTTTAATCCCACATAAAAGCAATGATTAATCCCACCATAATCCTTCCATAGGACGCGGATCCGAATGCATCGTCACGATCAGCGGCAGTTGGTTTCAGCGTCAATTAGACTAACGTCATAATCCAGCCACCCTTGTTTGTGCTCCCAGCCTGGATAAATACACACGCGATACCATTAACTAATGTCCGGTCTGGACCCTTCGAAAAACTTAAATGGTGTAGGTAAATTGTGTATTTTATCTATTATATTTTTTTATTCTTTCTCCTGATGGGTATCCGTTATATTTATAGATCGAGAATGTTTATAGGTATTGGTGGCAAAGTTAAGGATAGTTACTGTTGTTATTTACTGTTTCGTTTTTCTGCTTATTTACGGTAATTAAATTTTGGATTTCAGACAGATTTACGGACATTTGATTCTTAGTGTGACGAAAGATCTAAATGTCTAATATCTATTTCTTTCGAGTATTCAAGCTGCTTACTTTATATTTTGACGCAATTCATGTCTCCAATAAATGCCTAAAAGTTCTCATAGTATTCTTCAGAATATTTACAATAACAAACAAAACATTTTGTATACTAATATAAGAAAAACAATTGCATCGTTTAAAATCCAACAAGATCCTTTTAAAATGATTTAATTCCGGGCAAACAATATAATCCTATGACTAATTGTTTCCAACTGCGATATTGCACCGTCTAGACTCGGCGGATCCCCATCCGATGCAATAACTCAAACAGGCGGAAAAACTTTAATTTGCTGTAAGTGATCAGCGGATGACGTCAGAAGGGTCGCTTTTTTGATAAGCGCAAATTATGTGCTGTAAACATATGGTGACTGATTTGAAAGGAAATGTTTATTAAGAATGATTGATGAATAATCCACTCGTCGTGCAGTGAATGCAATCCTGCGATAGATAAAAGACGAATTTTGAGGTTGGTTCCATTTTTTTTTATAACAAAGGTAGTTTTCCATTGAGAAACCAGAATCTTCTTTTCTCATGAGAACAAAATAGTGTGCGGAAGAACGCGTTAACAGGAATATCACATTAATATTTTTTTTAGTTTAGAAGCAACCGTTCCTAAATCCTTGCTAAGTAAACATATTATGATTTCTGATATCTCTATAAAAATCATTGACTAACTTTAAGCACCAACTAAAACCCTTTCAATAATAACATCACTCAGTAGTCAAGAAACTGTAAAATAACCTTATTCATCAACCCATTTGCTATGAGGTCGTACGAGAAAAATAACACTGTCTGCGGAATTATTACGGTGTCAGCAGAATACTCTGGAGCTTATAGTACGTCGGTGAAAGATGGCAGACCATTTTTATCAACTTATACCTCCTTTCCACAGCCCATTATCTAGCAACCTTGTTATAATACTGCTTTTACGTTTGGAACTATAATTTTGAAATAAGACAGTTGAAATATTTTATATTTATTCTTTGTTCAACTCGTATTTCTGCACCATTCAACTGTGGAACATTTTGCTACCCCACGTTCTAACTCCTGGTGTTTATTTTGTGTCCTTTCGCTATAGCGTAAAGAAGCAGTTAAGTAGACCTGTACAATAGTATCGTGAGGCGTAATATAAAATTGTCCATTTCCAATTGATACATTTTGGACAGTATCATCATCACATGTAAGGATTTTACCGAACTAGAATAAGAGTAATATCGTTACAGGTATTTTTAATTAGTCTTGTTAAGGTATCATCGAGTTCAAATATTTCCTTTAATATATTTATATACACATATATATTTACAAGGATCTATGTATAAGTCTTTAACCTATTTCAGCCTTGACGGTCTTACGTAGGTATTAAAAAAGTGATAGTGTATTTATTTGAGCACCATAGTTTGATCCCGAAGGTATAAAACCCTCCCATATTATAAATTGGTATTCTAAAGACAATTGACGAATAAATTCTATTCATACCAAAATCTTGTGCTTAGTAATAATGTCTACCTTGTCTTTCCTATCAATGGGCAGTTTAGATAAACTTTGTAGGAAGCTTTTATAAAGTAACCGTAGTTTGCAAGGGAGCGTAGACTAAAATATTCCTTAAATATTCCCATAGTAAAGGGCTATGGATATTACTTGTACCTTGACGGTATTAAAAGCCTTTGTGTCTAGGATATGCGCTCCTTGTATTTTTAGGCGAAATAGATCGATACAAACTATCTTTCCAATATTACGGTAGTTATTTTAGTGCTTCCGACCGCCAATAAATATCAATTAAAGTTTTGCAAAGTACAGCTTTATCAATCCTATCAAATTGCTCTAGTGTCTGAAGCATCTTGTTATAAAGGCACGTCTCAAGAGTATATTGTTTCCACCTTGCTTGCAAAATTTTACGTGCATAAAGGCAATTGATGCATGAAGTAGCAGTTGCCGCCATCAATTCATTGATATTTAAGCATTTTGTTTTTACTATGTGGACACATCAAAACTAATTGACGTCAAAGTTTAAATAAACAATCGTTGAGACCAAAATTGGCAATGTGCAATAGCAATCTAGAATTGTTTGAAATATGTGTTAGATATGTTTATTATTTGTAAATAATTATGAATTTAACTTTGATAACCGTATTACCAAAAAAAGAGTCACGAATCAATTTTTTGAAGATTAAAATCTTTTGAGACATTCGTCAAGTCACTATTATTATGACGTGAATATCAATGATCCTGTAATTGTTTAATGTTTTATTATAGTTGCGTTGTATTCGCGCCAAATGACAATCACAAACATAATAATTTCAGTGACTGATTCCACAGATGTTATTATAGTCTAAGAGGTAGCAACGTTTTTGAGAGAGAATTTCAGGTAGGCCAGTTTTTAGATATGGTATCTCTCTCACTCTCCCGGACGTCATACAGGCTATCTGGCTGGCGGTAGTGGTTGCGTTCGTCAGTGCGCAGCCTACCTATACAGGTAAAATATCGAATTTTAAAATCATTTTAAGAAGCTTTTTTCCTTTATTATTATTTTTATTGAACTTTTTGCAACATGAATCTATTATTGCCAGATATTTCTATTGTTGTTTAAACTATGCCAGACGTTAATTTTGAATTAAAAAAATATTATTTTTCAAAGTATTTCAGTATGGCTGTAATTTTTATATGATGTTATTTAAGTATCTAAAACCCTAAATTTAATTTGCCAGACATTAATTCGATTGTTAAACCTTCAGCCAGACCGACCTAAAAGTGAAAAGTGATGTGGTATCATTTTGCTTGATCTAGGAATAGTTGTCGAATAAATTACATATAACTAATTAAAAACTATTGAATTAATGTGTGGATTAATATAGTATCAAAATAACTATTTATCGTTGTACAAAATAAGATAATAATCAATCTCAAGGATGAAAATAACCAAAAATTATATTTTTCAATCCATAATTTATCACAAAAAAAACGGAGGCATCTTGATAATTATCATCATCATCATCATCATCTTCAGCACTGTTGTCATTTTTATTGTCATCGTCGTCTTTTGAAATGTCATCGTCTTGTAATAAGTTATTATCTATAAAAGAATGAAACATTTTATAATCTATCGGCAAATAAATTTATTAGTATTTTATTTTTAATTTTTACCTTTAATGATAATGTCGGCAACTAATGATGGCAATTGCTCTCCAACAAACCAGATAAAATCATATTTATGGTCCAGCCGGAAACTTGAGGTGATAGAGATGTTGGTTGTTGTAAATGATCATTTCTCCAAAACTTTGTAACGTAACGAACTCGTAGTAAATGCTGATAAAATTCAGCTTTGCATGGTGGTAGGCTTGATGGATCAAAATTACGATTTTGTTTTTTCAAAATTATCATCTGATTTTGTAGACCGATATGTGTTTGAAAACAGATGACACCGAACTTCATTGACGTTCCATGAATCCCGAGCTCCGTAAATATGACAAATTAACTTTTCTAAGATCTTAAATGTCTCATCCAGCAATTCTTCATCATCTGTTATAATATTTTGACAGGCTAATTGATACTCTTCTGATTGCTCTAACAGTTTAAAGATCGAAGTTTGCCTTTCCGGAAAAAACCTGGTGTGTAGTCGCATCCAGTGAGTGCATAAAAGCACGGTAGAGCTTTCGATAAAGAATTCTCTAGAATTTCGTGTACTTGATGACGCTTATAAATCGCTCATAATTCCCCACGCCCAAATTTACCCAGATTTTAGTGATGCATTCAAATGCTCCATGTTACCAAGAAGTATTATTAAAATAACTGTGTCTGAGCAGCGTATCACAACTTCGCCATCGACATTTATTTGACAAATGTGATATATTATTATTTGAGAATCGGCTTCTTCTTGTTCTTCGCAAGACAGTACATCTTCAACAGTTTTAATAACCTTATTAACCTTTCAACCCGGTATGAAAAGCACTTGTTAATTGCATTAGAAGTGTCAATTTCTTGGATATTAACTTCTGTATGTGAATTCTGAGACGTATTATCTGGCAGGGTTTCGCTAACATCTACTGCAGTATTTGATAACGAAGTTGAACTAGATGTGCTGGGAAGATCTACTGTTGACGAGAAATTAATTTCAGATAAATTACGATATTTTGTCATAAGAGCTGTAAAACTGCTGTAACAATTTCTGTGATATCCATCAGTGTCATTAACTTGCTCCGGTAACTGTACACTATTATACCGGGTATATCAAGACTGCGACCGAAAACGAAGCCAGGTCGTAGTTTTAGTGGCTCCAAACACGATGCAAATAAAAATTTCGCCAAAACAGTGATAGATATTTTTTTTTTATATTTTTTAAAATCATCGTGTTTTGGTGGAAAATACCTATTTTTTGCGAAAATACTAATTTAAACCCTTATGTACCATTGCGTGTTTAAAAATAAAGAGGTCTACGTCTTTATTTTAGGAAAATTATGTTTTTATCACCCAAATACGACGATTAGTAAAAAATTTCAAAAAAAACGACGATTATTTTTGCGAAATTTTTACTTGCATTGTGTCTGAAGTCACTAATACTACCACCTGGCTTCGTTTTCGATCGCGGTCTTGATATACCCTGTATTTCAGTTTAAAATTTACACGTATTTGCAGAACTTCTTTACACTTTTTTAATGTATCTTCAACAAAAGTTATTATTTTTCCATTTCTGTCTTTACAAAAACCACATTTTAATTTTTCGCTAGCCATTGTAATACAATTTTGTTATACACATTAAAAATAACACGTGATTGTCTGTACTCTTTCAACATGCCCAATCACTTTTCACTTTTAGATCGGTCTGGCTGAAGGTTTAACAATCGAATTATTGTCTGGCAAATTAAATTTAGGTTTTTAAATACTTAAATAACATCATATAAAAATTACAGCCATACTGAAATACTTTGAAAAATAATATTTTTTTAATTCAAAATTAGCGTCTGCCACAGTTTAAACAACAATAGAAATATCTGGCAATAATAGATTCATGTTGCAAAAAGTTCAATAAAAATAATAATAAAGGAAAAAAGCTTCTTAAAATGATTTTAAAATTCGATATTTTACCTGTATAGGTTGGCTGCGCACTGACGAACGCAACCACTACCGCCAGCCAGATAGCCTGTATGACGTCCGGGAGAGTGAGAGAGATAGCATATCTTAAAACTGGCCTACCTGAAATGCTTGTTTTCCAGACGTTGCTAGCTCCCGTACCATTAGTGTCTATTCGCCAACCCTATCGTCAATAAGGCGTTATTTCCCCACCCCACAGCATGTCGGGGCTAGCCGACAGTTTGATGGATAACACATCGCCATTGGGATGTCAATATCTGAACTAAATTGATAGAGCGCCGATCTAAGTAACGTTTAATGTGATTACCGGAGCTTCCTGTACTGCCAATATTCAGTATAATCGCGTTAAATGCCGAGTTAATGCCTGTTTATTTACATATAATTGATGTGCTGCGGTAAGTGAAACGGGAATTAGTGTGAAACTGTTCATTAGAATTTCGTATTGGGGGTTTAATGATCTAAGAGCCTAATGAGGCAATATATTTATCACATTACATTACAGATTGCAGGATATTTTTGGTATGACCGGGTATAGTAACTTGATTATCAGGATGATTGTATTATATTGCACATTTTTACAGTTTGCCACATTTCGGTTATTGATTGATTATTTTCTATTGGCACCCTACAGTTCCTACATTGCACTTAATTGTAAGCGTAGTGCCGTTGTATTGGCTATGATAAAGTTTCAACATTCGATATAATTGTAAAAGTGCTTAAGTATATTTCATTTCTTGAATTAGTCCATAAACTAGCCTATTAGCAGTAATAGAGTAACCATCAAACTTAATATTCCCTAATTCAACCTTTTCGAAACTATGAGGACTTACACAGTCGTATCAACGTGAACGCAAATCCCGTCGGCAGAGCCTCAGTTTGCAAAGTAATAAGCTTGTAAGCCGTCTTTTGTTCAGGTAAGACTTCGTTCCGAACGTGTTTCGTTGCGTTTTGTTGTGAAGCAAAGTTTCTGCGTTCTTACATTTAATTCTTACGTTAAAATCTTAACGTTGGATGTAACAGCGTTTGGTAATTAGCCAAATTATACTCCGGTTGGAGTTCTTAGTGTGTTACACAACGTAGACTTCTAATGGAATGAAATCTTGTGTTATAATCCGGCCGCTCAGAGAATGCGTTCCTGAAAGGTTGTAATCGAACGGACGACGTAACTTTGAAGTGTCGTTGCAAATGCAACGACAGCAAATGTAAATACATTATCGAACAATTTTATTTATTTACCCTACTTACGAAATAAAACATCATAAAAAATTAAATAAAATGTAAATTTAGGTTAAAGGGTATAGCGAGGTAAGGAGCACGAAATGGCCCCCACGGCCCATGACGGAATTATCATTTGTACTGGTATTGGCACTCTAAAACAATACGAAATGTAAGGTCGTTGACCCCTGACCTTGACCTGTCTTTGAGATATTCGAGAAAGTTCGTATGAGCGCCGATTTTTTTCATAATTTTTTTTCCGAAAAACTATAAAAGCTAGAAGGATGGGACCAATTGCGTATAATGAGGGATACTTTGAAAAATATTCTGTATTTTTTTCAGAGTTCTCGTGAAATGACAACTGTGTAAAATAATTAAACAAAATATAAATAATTTTTTTTAGTACTGTTCTATTATGTCTACCGCGCCAAAAAAAATATATAATACTTTTTGATTTATATACTTATACCATACAAAAGCTGATCAAAATCAAAGAGGCGCTTCTTGAGTAATTATGAGAATTACTTAGTGTGCGTACGGCTGGTAGGAACTAATTAAAGAGGTCATTTTTGGATTAATTATTATAATTACATGTTGAACATAATTTTAATCATCATCATCACTATTTTCATTTATCACAACATTGACGGCATCATTTGAAAATATTTTCGACAGAATTTCAGCAGGACGTAAAATGCGAGATAGATATCTCGCATGAGCTAAATAATATATTACACTTGCGACATGAGCGCAGCATCCAACTGTCCTGTTTCCATTCGGACAATCACAACAATATCCTCGGATTCCTTCGACACTGTTCATATTAGGAACATAATCAATGAACAATCGGTAATATTTACTATTTACATGTCTGGAACGAACATTTAACTTGATGATAGTTGGGGTTTGTTTGACGTAATATATATAGAGATTGCTCTTGTCGTCCATTATTTCAGCGAGGTATGAAACAGCTAATGAGAGCTGATAGGAACCTGTAAATAATATTCTTAATTGTTCTTCGTTTAGTCTTGGAAAATCTAAAATTTCTGATGACACCAGTTGTTGAAAAGCCGTTTTTCTTCGATTCCAGTGCTGCTTTTCTACCTCTTCACTTAAAGAATTTGGTAACGCCAGTCGCTCTTTAAAGTATTGAACAATTGTCTCATTTAAGCCTGTATCAGAATCCAATCGCTTACTAAATTTGTTGTGTAAAAATCCAACAACTTTGCATAATAGACTTACTTTTGGAAGCATTTTATTATCAAGATTGTTATGAAGCAAATTATATTTCTGAGCAATAGCTCCGTGCACAGCTTCGACTACCCATCGGATTTTAGTCACTTGTCGTGACATATTGGCTTCATCGGTAGGTAACTGGGCTCGATTACCTTTAATCGCCGGCATTAACACGGTGTAGCCTTCTTTGGTGATGTCGCCAACGGCGTCACGAAATCCACGATCTACGACAAATACATCATTCCGACGTAATAGAGTTTTAAGTTTAGCATCCTGTAACACTTTCTTCATAATAGTGGCATCATTTTCCGTTCCATAAAATGGCCCAGCAAAATCAACTATAAACCCGTTCGTAGTACAGATTGTGAACGGTTTGCATAAATGGGTTTTCTTTTGCCCAGAATACGATTTTCTCTGGTATTCATTGTTAAAACTTTTTTGATGCCTGATATAAGTGCCGTCAAATATCAATACCAGCTGATCATCTCTAAGGTTCAATAACATTCGAGCTGTTAAACTTGTGTTCTTTATTAAATCTTCTCGAGAAACGGAGGTTAATCCAAAATGAAGCAAAATATCAGTCTTAAAACTTCTTAATACTTCCTTAAAAAATGTCGACACATGTTGTTCGTATGGTAAACCCAGCACTCCTGCTATCACTGAATTAGAATTTCCAGTTTTTAATTTAAACAAGAATACAACTAACGCTTGAGTCACAGTGCGTATGCTTGTGTTTCGCATAGAAGTCAATAGCTGTCTTAATTCAATAATGTTTTGCCAACAAAGCCCTGTCAATATCCTTATCTGATTTTCAGACATATCATTTTCAATTTTGTCGAAAAGCGACATCCCTGCTCTTTCTGAAAGTGATTTTAAAAAATGAGCAACTTCTTTAGAGTTCATTTTACTGGTGTTAGATACTACACGTAGGTGCACCAACTCGTCTTTGTAAAAGTTTTTTCCTATTATATGTGTGCAGCAACAACGGTTATCTTCTGGTATAAAAATCCCAATGTTTGTATAAGCCTCGTAACGCGCTTCAAAAGGTACTCGCATTAAGTTTGTTGTGGATCGACATATACAACAATACTTGTGGGTGGATACAACACGTGGTATATGTACATATATAAATTCGTCGTTTTGGGCAACATGCGAAAAAACATCATCGCCATCATCATCATCATCATCGTGGTCGCTTTCGGAACTGCATGGTAAATTCATTTCACATTCTTGTTGGAATGAAGCATTAGAAGATGTTTCCCCAACTGCTAAATGTTCACCAGACTCCTGTTCGCCTTCACACTCTACCAGGGTAGATGCCGCAGAAGTTGATGCAACGTTTGATTTGCTATTGTAAATAATTAGCCGACACTTTCCACACAATACGTCACCAACAGAAACTGTTTTTTTACTCGAGTCACTATATAGTCTAGCGTCCTCTTCACTAGTGATAACTTTTTTTCTTCCGCGAACTTTATGCACGAAAGTGTCACAAATAATACAGTTCACAAACATTGTTATCACCCGTGGTTATCACCATACAACTTGCGACAGGCATACGCAATTATTCTCACCGAATGACGTATTAGGTAATTTATATTTGTGTGTGGTTTCCTTAACACGGAAGACTAACACCCATATTCTAAGACGTTTTCTCGACTCCACTTGACGTTACTAGAGGAAATCCGTATTCTTAGTAGAAAAAAATCTCCTCCACTCAACGTCACTCAAAAATTTTCCTGTCTCGAGGAAAGGAATCAACTGTCAAACTCAAGGTACGTCGCGACCTACCTTAAGGAAGAAATAAAAGAAATATTCCTACTTTAAAATTGTAATTAAAAGAGAGAAATAAAGTTTACCTTTTAAAATTCTTAAATACCTAAATATGCCAACAATTTTTTGAGGCGGGTGCCTCTACACGATTTACACGTTTTCCTAGTGAATGATACAAACATTACTCTTTATGTCATTTAATAAAAGATTTGTGGTTTGGAAACAGTGTTTATTATTTTAAACAAGTTATTAAAGATTTCCAACAGTTCCTGTAATACTTGTACGATACTCCGTACGAATATCCCGAACGACGATTCATCCATAAGAATATCCTTCGAAATTTCCGGGTTGGATGGTATGACTCTCCTCCTGTCTGCATGCGTTTTTTTCTCCGACTCACTAAATATTTGTCTTCCAGTCACAATCCCGAAGATTTTGAGTTCAATAATTATATATTATTCTATGTAAACACTCTGACATGACATTTGACTGTCACTTTTCAAGTGATCAAAGACTATTTTCAAAGGTTTTTTGTTAAATCTCTACTTTATCTATACATCAATGACGTAATTAATGACGTTTTTCCTTGACTCAACCTCACTCGAGGAACCTTTAGTAAAGGTATATTTTTAACTAAGCATACCATTTTCGAGGGTCCCTCCAATTCATTTGTAAAGTCACCTCGACTAAAATAAGGTTGAGGAAGATTGGAGGACACGTCTTAGAATACGGGTGTAAAGCAACCATGCGTGAAATCGTATTTGTAATGACACGAATACACTTATAATAATCTATTGAACATGAATAAACACGTTTGTTTTCTATTCCGCGCGAAGCGGCTGGGCGGGCGCCCACTGTACACGATCGAACAAGTTTTCTTTAGATATTACTCAAGAAGCGCCTCTTTGATTTTAATCAGCTTTTGTATGGTATACGTATATAAATCAAAGAGTATTATATATTTTTTTTGGCGCGGTAGACATAATAGAACAGTACTAAAAAAAATTATTTATATTTTGTTTAATTATTTTACACAGTTGTCATTTCACGAGAACTCTGAAAAAAATACAGAATATTTTTCAAAGTATCCCTCATTATACGCAATTGGTCCCATCCTTCTAGCTTTTATAGTTTTTCGGAAAAAAAATTATGAAAAAAATCGGCGCTCATACGAACTTTCTCGAATATCTCAAAGACAGGTCAAGGTCAGGGGTCAACGACCTTACATTTCGTATTGTTTTAGAGTGCCAATACCAGTACAAATGATAATTCCGTCATGGGCCGTGGGGGCCATTTCGTGCTCCTTACCTCGCTATACCCTTTATCACTTTGGACTACATTTGACGGTTAATAAAAATAAAAATATTATATTTATAAGTTCATGCCACGCCGTTACAAGGTTATGTCAACTGTTCATTTCTGGAGTGATGTGGCCAAAAAATAGCAGATTATTATAACGTTATTTTCCGTTATAATATAAAATAATACATTTGTGTTTTTAATAATGTATAACGTAATAATTAAGCGGATCTAACTCTTTATTTCACCTGGCAGCAATATAATATCTTTCACATTTGTGAATTTTTAAATTTGGCATTGAAGTTTACGTTTTTATTAAAATATTTTAAAAAGAACATTTAATATTAACTTATATTATTAACTTATAATTGTTTAACATGTTTATTCGTTATAAAGATCTCTTTAAAAATATATTAACGGTTGGAAGATTTAAAGAATGATTATACCTAGATTTTAAAACACTTTATAGAAAATAGTCAAGTATCCAATTATTCTAACTTGCTACTTTTACTGGGAATAATTCAAAAGTTTAGCAAAATGATAATTATTTCCCATCACTACTCATGATCAACTGACATGTGTCAGGAACGCATTCTCTGAGCGGCCGGATTATAGTATTCAAATATGATGACGTGATTCTATTTTTAATATTTGAGTTTGGAATGCCTATGAAACCGGCCCAGTTGTTATCAATTAATGATGTAATTAAGAGTCTGTAATCCTGTATGGGATCAAAGGGGACCGTGATAATCCAATACCAGGAAATAAATAAAGATTGTGTTCTTTATGAGCGCTCATAAAACGTTGCCGCACTATCGGTCATTTTTGTTCTCGGTAATTATATTAATATGATGTCATTTTTCGGCGTAGAGTCGAATACATAAATTAATGTTACTATCGACACGACCCATATTTTAAAATTTATATAAGGGCGGGTACACACGAGCGTGCTGAGTGTGTGGGGCTAATCCGTATCATCTGCTCCCGGGGTAATTATTTAAAAGGAACTATGAACGTAGCGTAAGCCCGGCCGCGTGGCCCGCCCTAATTGTTGCATCTATAACCAATAAGGGATTAGTGTGGGGTAACCACGACTTAGCGCTAATTGAAAAATGTAGAATTGTGTTTAGATTTTTTTATAATTTATTTAGTTATTTTGGATTACACTCTATTATGGAAACAATTGGTATATTATACCGGGTATATCAAGACTGCGACCGAAAACGAAGCTGGGTGGTAGTTTTAGTGGTTACAGACACAATCCAAATAAAAATTTCGCAAAATAAGCGACAGATTTTTCTTTTTCCATTTTTTAAAAGTCATTGTGTTTGGGTAGTAAATACCTAGTTATTGCGAAAATGGTAATTTAAAGCCTAACGTACCATTGCGTCTTAAAAATAAAAAGGTGTACATCATTATTTTAGGAAATATTTATCACCCAAATACGACGATAAGTAAAAAATTACCGAAAAGATGTTGACGATATTTTTTACGAATTTTTTAGTTGCATTGTGTCTGAAGTCGCTGATACTACTACCTGGCTTCGTTTTCGGTCGCAGTCTTGATATACCCTATATTGTTATATTATATTCGCATGTTGGTAGAAACTTTTGTTTGTTAGGACATCAATGTTTTATCAGCGAATCTGGCACAAATGCTGAGATATTTTTTTCTTTTATTTTTTTTCCCTACATTCGACAAACCAGTAGTCTCGAAGAGTGGTGTACTACCGCTTTTCTTCTATTAAACAGAGGGATGCTGGTGCCATTAGGTAACATACATAGAACTCCATCAATAGCTTTCTTATCACACCGGAACACCATAATCAGATACCAACTAAAAGAAATATGATCTTAGAGACTCCATTAATGATACCCCACGTCTATCCATCGAGATACGTCACGCTTGGTCCCCCTTAAAAGTTGGAAAACATAAATTATACGAGAGTAGGGTGTGTCATTGTGTGTCCGAAACTCGAAATGTATTAAACCACAGAGATTGACTGCCCTGTATGGAGCGTGACGTGGCTTTTATCAGTAGTGGTGTTGCTCCATCGATATTACTTCTGCTCAGCATAGAATTACAGGGGACTTAATGAAAGATGACGTAATTGCTCTCTTTGTTTTGATTGACAAAGGAGGGAGAGTATGCATCATATTTTTTTCTTTAGAAACTTTTTTTTTTTCATTATTCCGTCACCGTTATACTAGGAGTATTAGTTCTATATTGCAAGTGATTTCGCACGTATTTCATATTCACTGAAATTGATACCTTGAATATTTCAAGCTATATGCATATGTTCGTAGACCAAACCCGTTAACTTGACAGCCTCCGTGGCGCAGTTGGTTAGACGCCGCCTGTGAAACGAGAGGCCGCGGGTTCGATCCCCGCACCGAAACAAATATTTGTGTGATCCACAGGTATTTGTTTCGGGTCTGGGTGTTTGTGAGACCGAAAAGTCTCTCGTAGTTTCTGATACCCACGACACAAGATTCGATCTTAGTGTGGGGTCAGGACTATGTATGTGACTGTTGGGTGTATTTATTATTATTATTATTATAAACTTCCACGCAGAAGCCGACTTACCAACTGATGCGTCAGATGGTTTTCGAAACTAATAATGTATTTCGGTGAAAGTGTCATTGTTTTTCTAATACAGATAGTAAATTAATATTGCTCTGGATAGTAATAAGGGAATGAGTTAATGACTGACAAGGGTAACAATTCTTTATGTCACTTGGAATAAAAATAGCGGATACTTTTTAAAATACAAGTATATATATCGTACGCTTTATGATAGTGATGTAACTGCGCGAATATTGCCTCTGCTCGGGGGAAATTATCGGAAGTTAATGAGATTGCGGATAATTGCCTTTTTTTCTTTTGATGTGATTGAGTAAGGATACTGGTTATTTTTGATAACAACTTTTATGATCTAATCTATATGTATTAATGTTTTTCAGGGTTCAATTGCTTTGTGGGCATTTAGAGGCATATTATAATTTTATTTTTTATCTTGGTTCAGCAGTGACTGAATTGCAACTAATTGCAATTTACGTTAAGTATTGATAGTCAAACGAAGACGTTAGCATTGGAAGACGTTGCAGCCTGTCCCATTAATCTATTAGATAGGGCGCATGTGCCAAGCCACATTACATGAGCAAGTTGATGAAGGCCAAATCTTTGTCACTAGTGATGAGACTTATGTTACTTTGGGATAGTCAAGCAATAACTTTTGTGACCTTAAGACAATGGGCAATAACGCTCTCTGCACCGGGAAAAATATTTTCGTGATCGCAAAATGTGTTTTTCGTGTCTGAATATTGTAAGGTCGAAAAGTTCCTAATAGTTTCTGTTATCAAGAGCATCTTACTATGTTTTCAAGACTTTGTGATAACTGAGTTTGTTTGTATACTTACTATTGATTTTGTTTTCCATTCGTTTGTTCTACCTGACCTCTCCGGACCCACGCCTGGTTCCGCCTTCTTGCATAGTCTACTTCACTTTATTTTCTTTACTAAAAGCAATATATACTGTGTATATACAAGTCTATCAATAATACCGAAGCTAAGCTGTGCACAGAATTTTTCACAGCAGTCAATATCCGGTATTACTCTGTTGCTTGTAGATTTACAACCAACGACCTGGGATGAAATTTTAACAGCTCCAACAGACTTGCTTCAAAAACCATTTTACTTTCAAAAGAAAAAAAAAACGTTTAAGCACCGAGAACCGATTTATGTTTGTTTAATAACTAGTACTAGTGGTATGGATTGGAAACTGCTTTTTTACACATGATTAAACTAAAGTTTATATTGGTATGTAAAAGCGTCTGCAATACTCCTGAGTGCTAGTGCGGTACAATCCATTTCCTACCACAAGCAAATGTTCAAAGTATCTTGTTCAAAGACGAAATTAGCTCATTGCGCTGACGAGAGATAATTTGAAAAGAATCATAAACATGAAATAAAAATCATTAATAATAAAAGTAACTATATCTGCGCATCTATTTTCCTCCACCGAGTTCTACGGTGTAAGGGCGTTTGGATATGATTTAAATTAGAATAATTATCAGATTCAGATTATAAACAATGATTTAATTAGTAAAATATAATACGTCTGGTTTAGAATATTAAGTAATACATTTCCAATAGCAAGCAACTACTTTTAATTGTAGCATTTGACGGTTACTACTCAAAACTCAATTTTCAATAAATATGAATGAGTCAAATTCATGTACGTTATCAAGTGAACTAAACTCCATTTAATAATAATCCCCTACCTCCTCAATTCATACAAAAGATATAACGTTTATCTTGAAGCATCACTAATACGCCACTGAGTGTTGTGCAACATTTGCACCATTGTTATGAGCCCCAGATCCCCACGCTCCCCTAAAAGATTACATTATTATAACAGAGCGATTAAAAAGCGTGCCATTTTGTATCGCTAACGAGAATAAATCAACTCTTTTGTCGATGTGTACCACCGTTAACATGTGTGCTAAACATTGTACTTACTAGTATTAAAAGTTGGATGATAAAAGCGATATCGTGTGGTTATAGAAATTTATTATAAGTTGTAATATGCAAATTGTTCTCTATTTCACGAGCAACAACAATGTGTGAAGTATTTAGTAATATTGTTTAGTATATGGCGACTTAATTCAGTGGATAGCATGTTGAAGTGGCAGTGGAGTGGACACCAAGTGTATGTACAGATCAGATATGGAGATAATATGTATTTTGAATGTGAGCGATAATAATTAGTTAACTACGCATACACATGTAGCTTTGTAAAGACAGAGGTGTCTGTATCAGGCTTGAATCTTCGTCTTTCGGTGAGTCAGAATGGTTCGCTACCTATGAGACTATCGCTAATTTACATATGAGGTAGACATATAGTTTAGCAAAATAGACACTATGTAGGCCGCTCTAGGGTACCTGGACCTAATGACCACGATGATATGTTGTAATGTTAAATATGTTTAAAGGTGTGAAATGATTGTATAATTTAAAACAGGGAATTAAAAAAAAAAACATTTATATTTTTCAATACATTTATTTTTATAAAAATGCGATTTCCGTAGCATCTTCATACATCCATCAAGCTTACGTGAACATTCAAGCTATACATACATAGAAGCGTCGAAATTGCGCTCATCTCCCACTCACTCCGCTTATCTACAAGTGTATCTAAACATAACCTGGTGCATCTTGTTAATTTAAACAGTAATCTAGTTAAAAGATAACTATGGCTTGAAGCTTAGTGTTGAACGCCATTCAATTTTGTTCCATTTTCGAAATAATACTGTTAAAAAAACACTTACTATTTTACCCACTTCTACGTGATAAATGAAGGTTTCATTGGCCATGTTGTAAAAAAACACCTTACGAATTTTATGTCATGATAATTGTTCATATTATTTTCAACCTCTGGGTTTAAGGTACGGTGACAGCTAGAAATGCTAGAAACATGACATTTATTAACTTCTTCCTTCTGTTTAATATATTTTATGAACAACTATCTCGTATACATTACAGCCTACTCGGCCCTTGTAGCTGTCTTCAAACGTTCGCTGAACCATCGTGTGGCGTCCAACATTAAAATATTATTACATATTAATCTAAGAGCTCGTTTAAGAGTTATTAAGCGTCCAATAGCCTTGTTGCAATATATTTATTGCAGTATATTAAAATATATTTTTTTTATGTAGGTAAATAATCTCAAAACAAAACTGTGATACAATAAATCAATTTTTAATATATACTTATCCACTATTTTTAGTGTTTGTCTTATTGGTTTCTGAGCTTATACAAGCAATCGATTTTAGTATATAGAATTATCATATAATTTAATAAAAAATATTGTGTATACGAATATATCAGTTGCATATTTTTATTACATACAATATATTATAATTTATTGTTAAATATTCATCTCAGTTGTTAAGTAAATTTTATAGTTTTGTATCAATCTGTAAAAAATAAATGCGTTATAAGTATATATTTAAGTGTAATAATATGAAATAAATAAATGTATAAAATTGTAAAAAAGTAGAATTGATCTTTCAGTACTTCAAATAAACAGCCCAATCATACAACAATCTTGCTTCCAATGTGATTCGGTATAAAACAATATATTAAGTAAATTAATAGGAATAATAGACTTAAAATATTACGTACTTAACTATTAAAGTTGTAAGAAATTACTTAATTTAACAGAAGCGAGTCTTAAGCAAGTTAGATCATTGAGACTGGGTGCAACATTTTATAGATCACTTTAAATATATGATAACATGTATGTTGGGGACAAAGTCATTGAAGAAAACCAGGTATCCCGAAGTTACCAATATTGCAAAGAAGGATATAAAATCAATAATGCTTGCAAAGGTAAAAATTAACTGTAAGATGAACATAATATTTTATATTAATTAAGTAATATCGCCCATAATTAATTTTAACGACAATATTGTGAGACCAAAGTTAAGTACTCCACGTGGTTAATTTTAGTATTTAGTTAAAAAAAACGAAATAGCAAAAATACACATTTCGGACTAATATTTTTCTGCTTTAACAAAACTGGCGATGTTGTAATTCCAAGTACTAGGTGTAATTTAATATAACCCAGACAAATAAACTTAGTAAATAACTTTGTCCACAACACAATTAACTAGATTAATGAGGATTACATATCGGGACAAATAATATAAAATAACTTATATTAAACGTTATATTTACAGCCTAAAATACTATTTACAAGCTTTACTTAACTATGCTATCAGATTTATCGAAATGTACCAATACTCAAATTTAATAAATTCAATTTAATTTAAATTAATAACGCCATAAAGATTTTGCCAGAAATTAAATACCGTAGCAAGAATAGCAAGTATATCAATAATTATGCTTTAATCTAAACGTAAATCTTAGTTACTACTGATAATAGATATTACAAAATAAGAACTATTTTCGGATCGGACTTACAAGGATTTGATTAATATAAAATAAAATTTAATCGACTACGGTCTTTAGAGAACTTATAGAGGTAGTAAGTGACTACAGAAATAATGACAATATGAGATGCATTTCGTGGAATAAATAAAATTATTGTGACGTGTTGTGATGTCTTATACTATATACATTAACCTAACGTATAATACCCTCATAAACAAATACACTAGAAGGCACAGTTTGTACCTCCGAAGCAGTATAATCCGATCAATTTAGAAATACGTTGTTGTTGAATATTTCAATGATTACAGCAAACTCTACATTTAGGTGAGTTACATATAAAAATATATAAGTATAGTTTTACAAGATAAAGCTGACTACAGTTTTGTTGAAGAAGTCATCAGTATAGATACTGAATGCGCATCACAAGTACACAAGCTTACTTTAAATAACATGATTCATTAGTCTTATAGTAAAAGTAACATTTAAGTATTAAAACTTGTTCCTAACTTTACGTGATGTAGCTAGTTAAGAATATATTTTAAGTAACAAAATCTTAGCAGGGTAATTTGACGAAACGTCATGCAGTCGATTGAATGCTTCCAAACTAAAACATACATAAGTCACATCACACAATTCTTGCATAACTGAGATTTCCCTTGTATATTCTAAGGATTATGTCTAAACCGCTGAGTTTTTTCCAATAATTGGTCCCCCACTTGTGGCGTATACCCGATGACCGTCGAATTCAACCGAAGAGTTGCGCTTAATCGCATCATCGCCAGTCTCTTTCAAAGGCTCTTTTTCATCTCTGGGAAGAGGAATAATATCAATTAGTAATTCTTAGCCTTAAATTAGATATGTACAGCATTTATTTACATTCTACACAGTGAAGTGTGGAAAATCACAAATAAAATTCAATCAAAGCGAGTAAACAAAACAAGCAAATTCAGTGCAAAATATAACTCGAAAGCAGTTTTGATTACACAAACTCAGCACAGAGGACGAGGCTATATATACATGAAAATATATGAATAGATCTTACATTGGCGTGGTCGGTACATAACTACACATGTGGTCGTTACAAGGCAGCGTGGGAAAGAACAAATATTAACATGTTAGTGCTGTCTTCGTGATTCATTAAATTAATCAATTTCCGCAACACTCGCATATACTTTCGATTAAATTCCATCATTTCAAAATATCAAAATAATGATGTTTATAAAAGTATATGCCACAACATACGAAATTTGCTTAATTTAATTAATTGCAATAATGAGTAGTGCTTTAACTTTGTACAGTGAGTTATGAATATTGAACACACAAAGAAAATGTGGGTTGATGATTATATCCTAATGGTACAGAGAGTATCGTCTTAAGAGATGTTCCGATTAACCAAAATCAATTTATTATATTGATTCAGTGTTGCAGCGTAGCTCGTAAATCTATATTACAACTCTTCATAAATACAGAAAATCAGGATCTAAAGCATTTAATGTACACTACCGTTTTTGCAAAATCTAAACTATAACTGTCTACCGGACCATTAGAAGCTCTTTCAATAACCAACTTCATTATTTGCAATAGAAAGGCGAATGCAAGCTTTATTGCTGTCCGAATATTTACAGTTTGGTCAGCCCAGGCGAAAAGTATTACCCGTTTAGATGTCGAATGCGCCATTACCATCCAGCCAGTGTTACTGGCCAGATTTTGGTCGTAATTAGTTCTTATCACAAGGGCAAAACCATCCAAAACAAAGCATGCAGGCAGTATGGCTATTGTATGGCGCCTTACGTAGGGGTCGACACGAGCTTGACCGGTGGCGGCAGAGGCGCGGGGGAGGGCGGCGCGCGCGGCTTCGTGCTGCAATAAGGGAGCGGGAAGCGCCAACCGTACAGACTAGCGGGCAGAAACATCTCTCATCGACACTAACACTTAAGAGACGAACAGTGGAGGACATTGAAAAATATTTAAACACATAAAGATAAAGATTTGGGTAAAGAAGAGAATGTCGATGATGTGCTGTCACATGAACATAAATTGGTTCACATATGAATGGGAGAATTTGGAAAAATGTTAACACAAATGAATAGAGAAATCAATAACGTTGTAAAAGGTCTTACCTTCCAAGTTTAGCTTCTTCGTCGTTGTGTTTCTTAGCGCGCTTGCCGCAGAGAGTGGCGATAACCCCTTGCCGTCTAAAGCATAGAAGGAAGAGGTCCACTATGAGCAGGCAGATGATGACTCCAGCCAGAGAGAGACCAATAATCGCTCCACTTGAAAGGAGCTGTGGTTGAGCATAATCGTAACGTCCCACACCTGTTGAATTTAGAATTTACTGTTAAATTTGATCTTTTGAAGTGCAGAGCAGTAGTAGTACAATACTATGTCTGTAACTTTATAAATCTAAACAACACAAAGTCTAACAAAAATAATTTTTGAAATCTACGATATCGAATTTTACGTTTAATAGCAACGGCTGAATTAAACGTGATATTTTATGTAGAGTAATTTTACTGTTAATAATTTTGTATAACAAATAATTGACTGTATTTTTTGTGAAGGATACTTTTAAATCTCTTCCAGACAAAGTATTTACTCACTCTATTGCTCTTAACACTGTTAGTCTTATCATGTCATAAAAGCTTTAGATGTTAGATGACATGAGGGTGATTGTAACAAATACATTCTAAGCGTTCGCGTGTACACAGTTAATGCATAGTAAGGAGATTATCGTACACAGCAACGCAAACATTCATTACAATCAGAATGTTGGTGACAAAAAGGGAGTGCTCCAGATGAAGAAAACGTGCACCCAATCACCTATAGCTGATACTAAACTATCGAAAAAATATCTCTTGAAGAACAAAGCCCTGCACTAATGAAATGGGGTTTGAATGAAATGATATGACGATGAATGATGAAAATGAAACATAATGATACATAAATAATCTTAAAATTAACGATAATAATTCATAAGAAAGTAAAGTTGTCAAGATGCAAACATTCCGGGTGAGATTTGTTTTATCGCAAAATAAAGGTTCAAACCCCATGACAAATATATTGGTTCTATAAGCGGTACCGGTTTCTATTAAAAATAATTCTTGAATAAAAAGGAAATAAATGTGAACACGACTAAAAATTTTGATGGATTTCTATTGGCCATCACCTCGGGATCTTTTAGAATCAAAATTATCACTTGAAAAGGTACGTTAGTGGTGTGTTATTTAACGTTAAAACAATGATTATCTAACAACATCTAAGGCAGAAAGAAATACCATTTCAAGCAACAATTTAACATTTATTATATAAAATCTACTGGAACACCTACGAATTTGATTATCTAGTGAAACCGCCAGAATTAAAAAACTTGGCGATTTCATTACACCATACATGCTTGAAAATAATCAGAGTTCAAATATTAAAATAAAGAATGATAATATTTATTCAGCTAATAATGATAATTAAACCATAATTAAAACACATGGGTCAGTTCTGTAAATAATGTCTGTAGGAGATTATGTTATTGATCGATGCAGCGAACATGCCTGTGATAATGTGATTTCAATTCATTTCTTAGGGGTGTACACAAAGGTCATGCAGAAGTAATTAGTACATTCCGAAGGATACTATGCAGCAGGTATATAAACTATATAAAGTATTTCATATTAATGTAAAATATATTTACCCAAATTTCGTTCAGGACGACACAAACACACTTGGCAAACGGTCAACATTCAAAAGGGTTAATGGATCGTTCTCTTGATAAGCATCTTGACAGCTTTCTTTTATCTCTCATTATTATTGTTAATTTGTTAGACTCATGAGATGTCTTTTAGATTTCGCTATTGTATGGGATTATTAAGGTATTACAGTGCTACGAAAATGAATGAAGCTTCGAAATATTGTATTTAATCTGTATTGAAGTTGTAAATAAGATTGCCTCCATCGAAATTATCTTCATTCATTTTATAAAGTCGTGAAAGTAGTAAATGGCTTATGTTTTGAAAACATTTATTATTTTTCACATTGGTCATTTCTTTCTGCTAAAACATCACAATTCAAACGCTTCGTAGTTCAAGTAGAATTTTTGGCTAACTATAATATATTATCTTAATGTATTTGCCTCGCAATGCTATTACAACAATCGTATTACCGCTCTCGTCTTCACACACTCTCTTCGTGGACATTTTATTTCGCAAATCTTTACTCTATATTACATAATCTATATCAAAAAGACAAAATAGTCATCAAAAATTCGTACACAAATCTTATTAACTCTTAAAGATTTTCTATATTACGATATACTGGGTGCCTTATTTATGGCATTATCTTGGCATTAACGCTACGATTTTTTATTCTGGCAGTGTTAATTTATTAGCCGTTTAACTACCTACATAATTTATAAATTGCTAGTCATAGTACATTTGGCACTAATTAAGAATATCTATTAATCGGAAATAAACAATCTTACTCTGAATTCATATAATGTCGAGTCCAAATATTAAAAAACAATCATATTTAAAACTTAAACAACGATCTTATTTATTTACACATCAACCAATTGTTTTATCACAACAAGTATTTGACCTAAATAACAACAGAAGTCTTTAGACCTTCGTAAATTTAAATGATTAGTACTATGAAGCTAATATTTTTATATTAAATAGAACGTGATAAGAATTGTAGCAACAACATCCATTTTAGTGTGAGCCCATCTGAAATGGCTTGAGCATCCATTTGGGTTACCTAGAAAATATATCTCATGATAATTATGTAAACTATAACACAAAACCAAAAGAAAGTTCTAAAATGAAACAAAAACAAAGTATGGGTAATTAAACTTACCGTTGGCAATAAATTAACACCAACATAATAAAAAATCTTAATTTAAAATCATTAAGAATAATTTTGAAATCATATTAATACACTACAAAAGCAACAATACCAAAAAAATAATATTAATCTATTTGTGTAAAACAAAATTCAAAATTAACATGCCAAGATTACGAAAAAAATAATAATAACTTAATCACACTCTATATTTGCACAATTCAGCGTCATCATTTTGTACCTATTTCATATCTTATAACAAGGGCAAGGTGTAATATTATAAAGCATCATAATGTCTAATGAAACAAAGGAGTTGATTTGCTTAAAAAATAATAAATAAGAAATACTATATGATAAAACTGGTTAACAGCAGAAGTCTTAAAAATAATTGTACTCATAAAAAGCAAAAATCATAATATGATAAAAATAGCAATATAAAAGATAGCCAAATAAAACTTCGTTGTTCACACTCGACAGGAGCACACATGAATCAAATAAAGTCATTGGAATGGGCACAGAAACACTGACACAGTATCAATATACTCGCAGTTCACAAAAACAAACACAAAACAAAGGAGATGATGAGCATACGAACGCAAGAGGTGGTGATGATAGCTGAGGATGGCTTTAAAGGTTCTGACGCAGTGTATACGTCGTAGAAGCCTGGCTGCCGAGGTACTTCGTTACTCTCACTGTTGTACTCACCGAGAGCGGTCTGGACGTAAAGCTGAGCAGGCAAGGAGAATCCGAGCACGTTGTGAGCCCTTAAATGTATGCGATAACGAGTGTCTGGGCGCAGACCTCTGACTTCATAACTAATGGCTTCCAATGACTCAAGCTGTTCCTTTACACAGAGACTCTCATCTGATATGCGCCATTCGCCACTTACTTTCAAAACCTGATAAGTAAAATAATTGATTATAGTAATGATTCTGAAGACCGTTGTTTTTTATTATATATAATATTGGTACTTACGGGGCAGTATTGAATGTCGTACATGTCGATAGGTTCTCCGTTATGAGCAGGCACTTTCCATTTCAGCTCGTATCTATCAGCGTAAGTGCCATGAATAAGTGATTCGGAGCTGATTTCCTCCCTCCATTTAGGTTGCTCAGGTGGCGACCTGTAAAATTAAAGTATTTTACTTTTTCTGTAATAAATTATTTTTTTCAATATTATACCCACGTTGGTAAGATTATCCCCGTTGCATTAAATTTATATTCGAGAGAAGATATGACTTGCCCTGGATTTAATTACTTGTAACAAAGATGGACTATACAACTGAGATATAAAGCAGGTATTAGAATAAAAATATAATATAATATTGAAAATCAAAATTATTACTCACCTCCGAGGCATGATTACTGTCAATGGGGCACCCCAAGTGCCAGCGCCGACTTGGTTAACGGCAGCAAATCTAAAGTCGTAGGTGAACATCGGCTTCAAATTTTCGACAATGTATGGAGAGTTAGCGGACCACGTCCTGTTCATAGCTAGATTCCAATCAAAGTTGCCATTTTCCTTGTATTGTGCCGTGTAAGCCAATATCGGAGGGCCCATATCTTCAGCAGGTCCGACAATATTGAACGTGACCGACGTTGCAGTTATTATTTCTTGTTTGGCCTGGGAAATGAGGTTGTCTTTAGAACATTTGGGTGTTGTTTACAAGATATATTATTTACAAGATAATATAATTGCTACAATAATCTTACTTGTACAACAGCGCCAGGAGGGTAGGCGCGTCTAAACTGAATAATATGTTCGGCTTCACCGTGCGTGTTAGTAGCAATACATTTGTACACTCCAAACAAATCGAGATCCATGGGAGTGATCGTGATGTAGCTGATAGGTCCAGAACCGAAGATCTTCACATGAGGGTTTTCGACTAAATCAAGATCACGGAACCTAAGCGAAAGAAATTGCAAAATTGAGATTACCAATTTTCCTTACAAAAGAATCTGTAGAGTTAATGCAAACATTAAAAATTCAAACACAAAGAGGAGAGTACAACAATGAATACTTACTTCCATTTGATAGTAGCATTGGGAATGCTCTCAGCGATGCAAGTAAGGTTCACGGGTTGATTATTCATGCTCCAGATAGGAACCGTAGGCATATGTTCAAAGCTAGGTCTGAACTCTACGGTTAAATGGCCATTTCTCCTTGCTTCTCCACCTGTTTTAGTGATATAATTGTTAAATATTTAGATATAATATTTAAGAAATTAGAAACTACAACATTAAAGTTTATTAAGGAATACGTATAAATATAAAATATAGTGGCTTCCTGTTAAGGTTTTACATCAAGAATAGTACAATACCGTCGTTTTCAGCAACACATTCGTACAGGCCATCGTCAGTCCTATTCAAATTGGAGATGGTAATAACACCAGTGGATTCCATCTGATCGCCGGTCTGCCTAGTAGTAGTCTCCACTGTAATCCTATAAATAAAAATAAGTAATTATTAGCTTTTGACTAAGAAACTTCGCATGGAAAATTACTTTAAATTTAGACAACAATGCCTGTCGGTAAATTTGCAATTAAAAAAGTTGTAGAAGAGAAAAAAGGGGACAAACCTGCCGTCATCATTAGGTCCATTCAAAAAGCGATCTTGATTGCTTAGTTTCCGGAAGCTAATCCTAGGCGCCGGCCGTCCGGTCGCTTTGCATTCCAGTTTGCCCTCTTGAGTTTGAGGAGCAGTAGTATTTTTCAATTCAGAAATTCTCGGCTTTACAAGTACTTCGACTTCAATTTCAGTTTCGTTTTGTCCAGCTTTGTTAACGGCACTGCAAATGTATTTCCCGTAGTCTCCCGCTTCAACTCTGTCGAATGTTAGCAGGCCGGAAATTTCGTTTACGCTGAATCTTGATGTCGTCGCCAAGTTCTAGAAAAGTAAAGAAATGTATGTACAAATACACCATCTACTTTTTATTACTTTATTAAAGGTGTTTAAAAACTCTTATATACTGCCAGTGAAAGTAGTGCCAGTATTGACGGCATCGGTAAATACCTATATTCATATAGTAAAATAATTGCAAGGAGAAGCAAATAACTACTTTTTTTCTATTATCTCTTGTTTAGTTTGCATTTCGATGATGTCTAAATTTATTTGCGTAGAAATATGCTCCAAAAATAAACCAAAATATATGGTCACTCGTAAACTGTTATAAACCTAAATATTAATTATGACGTAACTAATGAGCTTACCTCGCGTGTGGAGGCCTTAATCCACGTGTACCTCGGGGGTGGCTTGCCCCTCGCTTTGCATGTAATCGCCGCTGACTCTCCCTCTTTGATCTCAACCCTTGATTCACGCTCTTCCATTTCTGGTGCAGTATAAACCTGGAATTATATAGTAGTAAATATTTGCGAATAAAATCGATAATTTTATTTGTAAAGAATGTCTTTAAAATGATCTTATTAAACGACATCAAAGACTGGTTTAAGAGACTGGTAATACACGAAGACATATATTTTTGAAAACTTTAATGTTGTTAAGTAGTAGTCTTTTTCTTCATCACAAACCTCAAGTTTTATATTCCTTTCGGCAAGTTCACCAGTTTGAATGACAACAGCACGGCATGTGTATGTTCCGTCGTCACTCTCCTCCACGCCCTTTATCAGTAAACCATTTGTCTGAATCACATACCTGTCGCCTGTCGCAATCTGTAAAACACACCATATATAACATCCATTCACGATTTGATTATAATTCGTAATTCAATAAGGCTATTTGTTTTCTTTGTGGATTTTTTTAGAAAATGTTTTATCAAAATAAATGTTGTTACTTACGGGTGTTCCTTCTTTAAACCAATCTACAGAAGGCGCAGGTTCGGCGGTTACTTCACACATCACCTTGAAATCTTTGCCCTTCGTCGCATATTGGTCCTCATTAGCATTGGTCCATGTAATAGCAACTAGAAACAAAAAATCGTTGTTATATTTCTAATCATGCACAAGGATCTAGTAATTAAGCTATGTGTTTTAATTTTCTACTACGTCATAACAAGTAGGTCTTCATAACTTTTTTAAAATGTTATATTATATTAAATAAATGCTTAAAATCTTCTAAACGCATAGCTATCTTATTAGATAATATGTATAGTTATACGTTTCCTGTTCGAAAAAAGCGTTCTTACCAATAGTATCCAAAACGACGCTAGCGCTCAAAGGCATGTTGGTGTACGTAGAGACACAAGTATAGTTTCCAGCCATAGCAGGAGTTATTGACGATATGTAGAGTAACTGCGACTGCTTCGCTGTCAATGCCTCCGTGTAGACTTCAGGTCGAGTTCCAGCTCTGTATAAAATAATTCATTTGGAGGTTTATGTTAAAAATTACATTCATAATAATTACCATCAAAACAGCACATAAAATTAAAACATTATTCTTATCAAACACAATATCATCCTCACCTTCAATACTTACGACGATATTAGCTTTGTTATACATATATAGACAAATTTTCTCAACTAACTTACTTAATATAATAATTTCAAAAAATCTACATAATATAACTATATCCTAAACATAATCTACAAAATACGCTACTTGAACTTCGTGTTCCGCAACTAATGTCAAAGTTACTTACGCAGCTTCGTTAATGACTTGTCCCTTGGGGTCCTTCCACTGCGGTTGGCTAACCAGCGTCGGGTCAGGGGCGTCGGCCTGGCACGTCAGCACCACGGATTTACCCACAGCCACCGTCTGCTGCTTCTGGATCGGGAATATCTTCAGTGACTGGGCCGAGCATCCTGGGAGAAGAAATATTACTATTATAGATAATTTTCTTTGATTTTGCTTCATAGGTCCATGACACACACGTTTCCTTTCCAATGATCTCACGGGAGCGTTGAAATAAATTTAATAGGTGGATGATAGTAATAGTTACAGCATTTGTCTAGCAACGATCCCTTAAAATATCTAAATAAAATTAATTGTAATTTAAATAGCATAACCCTAATACACATAATTGATACCAGCTGCGTTCTGAAGAAAAAAATAAAATTTACACAAAACAAAACATTATAAGGATATATAAAATTACGCAGTTACATTACGTATTCAAACGGATAATGCACCTCGCATATTTACGTATATACAGAATAAGACTTGAATGTGAATGGGCCCAACGCGGTCCTTGCAACTCTTTAATTAACTTCACCGCAATTTATTCCCAAGCACGTGACGAACCTAATTATTATGAATGTTTTCTGCACTAATTCTCATTTTGTCTACAACTTTAACACTTAGAAAGTCATTATGAATTGTGTTAGAGGCTTTTATAATGGACGTGTTATTATTGTACTTAGTTGCAAAAGTTCGTTTTAATATACAAGTTCCAAGGTGTTATGAATATAATATCAAAATTATTGAAATCAAAAATGTCCATTAACACAATGTGTATATGATTTTTTTCCAATATCACTTAGTGTCTTTTGTTCGTGAATGAACAAAAACTCCGAAGCACCGATGTTTTCTGTCTTTTCTCTAGGAATCTCTCCCTTTATCAATATTTCCTAGAACCCTCCCACAGCTCGTTTTAATTGTATCTATTGAATTTTTTAGAGATTCCCTACCACATCTCAGCTAAAGCATTCTTTACCGGCTTTATGGAATCATAATATGCCAACAATCTGTCGAGAAGTACTTTACTCGTGGGTCTCAACAAAACTATTTTATAGACATATTTTAATTCATCATAATTAATTCAAATTACACTTGTATAACTTGCATATATTCAAACATATTACAACTTATTTGATGGATAACCTTTACCCAACGGTTGAAAATCCGCCCTATAAATAATACAATTTCAAACTCGAACACTGAATATTTGCAAGTATAAGTAAAGGAAACGGGCAAACACAATATATTTGCTTCAACATTATTATTTGTGACGTGTAAATTGTGGCGCTTGAACGCGGCACCCCTGTTATAGTTATCAGCTTCGGCATCTCATGTCATCTCGAGTATCGACAGTTCTATTCATTCGATCACGTATACTTATTAGCAGAGAATAGGGCCCAATATTATAATGAAAATATCGATTTTAATATTTGCATTTGTATAAATACCTAAGCTGCCTCGGTGGCGTAGTTGTACTACTACTGCATTGCACCTGGTAGTATATTATATACTACCTACTATATACTACTATATATTTATATACCACCACTCTATATTTATGCTAAATTGTGCTAAACTAAAGTAAGTCCATACATAAGCAAAAGCAATACCGCTTAGCCACCCGGAATGAAAAATGCCCATGAATATTATAATGACCGAAGAAAGTTGACGAAGAAAAATTTGTCTGTTGTGGAACGACTTAATAATGGAGTAATTAAAACTCGCCAGTACAAAAATTATGAAGTTCGGTAATTGTTCCGTAATGAATATTGTAGATACGGCTCATTTCAAAAAAACTTTTTTGGGATAAAATTGTATGAATACAATTATGAACTATTTTCGGCTAGGCGGCTTAAGACAATTATTTTTTTATAAATATACTAATAAACTAAAAGTAAAAAAAGCTTTTAAAATACATTACAACATTTATTTTTTATCTTTTTTAGCTTGGTAAACAGACTACACTGCGAATAATGGTGAGTCCATTTTTTATTATCATTAATTACTTAAATAATATATAGTATATACACAATTAATATAAACGTATCAGCTCTTTTTCTCCTCATTTCTGTCTTACTAACGAAACTACGAAGCTTCAATCTATTAATCCAATCAATATGGCTTAACGATCGGCTCACTGTAGTGGTCATTCATGGCAGAATTTAAAGGCAACAGCACTGACAAGACTTAACTACTGTTACCGCTTCACCATTGTTCTGGCATAAAGGACTCAAGCACTCTGTAGGAATTTTTATTGAATAAATCTGGTACAAAATTAACAAATGAGGAATTCGAGGCAATTGGTAGAGTAGATTTTTTTTAGTGTGAGTCGCTGTGAGAGGAGATGTCTTTAATTTAGTTTTAATCACTTACATGATATACAGGGTATATCAGGACTGCGACCGAAAACGAAGCCAGGTGGTATTATTAGTGACTTCAGACACAATGCAAGTAAAAATTTCGCAAAATAAAATCGACAACTTTTTTTTGTAATTTTTTACTTATCGTCGTATGATAAATACAAAGTTTTTCTAAAATAATGATGTAGACCTCTTTATTGTTTAACACTCAATGGTACATAAGGGTTTAAATTATTATTTTCGCAAAAACTAGGTATTTACCACACAAACAAGATGATTTAAAAAAAAAATAAAAAAAAATATCTGTCACTGTTTTGTGGAAAATTTTCTTTGCATCATGTCGGTAACCACTAAAACTACCACCTGGCTTCGTTTTCGGTCGCAGTCTTGATATACCCGGTATATTTGTTCATGTACTTGAGATAAAATAAGCAGAGATGTTCCTAACAATAATATTTTCCTTATAATAAAACATTGAGGGTACGTATCGGTTATCACCATAATATAAATAAGTATAAGGAGATATTTCCCTTGGTACAATTTATGATGTCACGAGATCGAGATGATACAAAGATCGTAACATACAAAGCCATTCTCAAATAATGTCAAGGGCTTTATATTCTCCGAGGCACGAAGGACTAGACTTGTTTGCCGTCAAACGTAGTCATTCTTCATGCTGTATATGATAAGTCTAGGCCATTTGAACGCAGTAGTTATACATTGAATTCATAGTGGTATAGTTTCAGCTTCAAACACCATTTTGTTTCTTTAGCCCTCTCAACCGACCTTATGGCTTTAGAGGAGTTCCTTGCAGTAGTTTGTTAGTCGGTCTATTTGTATGTTTATACGAGGGTCACACAAAAACTACTAAATTAAATTATATGCGATTTCACAGTAATACGGGTTTTATATACATGCGGATAAACGCGCAAAAAATAATAATAAACAAGGTGGTAATACGCTCTTTTAATAATTAAATATATCACGAAACAACTAATTAAAGTTCTTTCACGTGATTATGAAAGTTGAGACTTTTATACCCCGAGGAAATGAGTACACATGTTAAGTATGCCAAATTTGAAATTAATTAAAAGTTTTCTGAATTAAATTTCATACATAACTTTTTGACTTTCGCATAATTAATAATGTGTTTAATTAGTTTTATCTTTTCGTTCCATTCCCATGGGGCCGAAAACAATGTTCGCATTACTGTATGTAGCGGTTTGGGGTATTCTAAACGTATTTTGTTTATATTTTATCAGATAATTTTGTTTATATATTATATAGAAAGGACGCACCGAAATATTTTTGATACATTTTTGCCATTATTTGCCAATCCATCATAATAACCCCAATAATAAACATTATTTTGTGATAACCCTTACTCTAATATACCGAATGTCACGAAAGTCATATCATTTTAGTCCCATGAGACATAAATAAGGTTTCTTACAAGCACAAATTGAACTTGCTTTACCCATTTCATTCCAATTATTCCACACATCACGGCCCGAATACTGATTAAAATACATCTTTACTTGAAGCCACTTCATTCAAGAGTTGTGTAGCTAACGTTGCATTAGTATTTAATGGACTTCTTATCTGCACATACTTTGACGTATATAAACGAATTTTGACTATTTTAGGTTCTACCATAGTCAGGTAAAAGGCCGCCTTGTTACATGAACAAGCTTATATGTTATATAGATTATAGATACTAGCTCTTGATATCTAGTCTACCTATATCAGTATATAATATATACTTATATTTATATAGATCTCACAAGGTACGGCCTCTCTCTACGGACTTTAGCTTTAATACCACATGCTCTCTAAGTCCGTTTGATGGACAGATGGATTCTATTGGAGTAGGTAATAGTGTCGTCTTAGAGAATCAATTTGAAGTCACAACCGTGTTTCCAGTAGCGTGTTTACGTTGCAATCATTCCCAAAATGTGTAAGATCGACGCAAAACACTCATAAAAGTTTGATACAACACGAAACACAAAGCCAAAATTGTATTTCATATCCAGCCTTATAAAAAGACACACGTGCACAATATTGCCAGATTATCAGGCGCATCAATAATAAAAGGAAAACCGTGACGAAGGAAAAACTTCGTAAAGCCTTAGAAATACGCAGCAACTGTAGTCAGCGAACGCATAGAATTTTTTACAAAGTTTTTAGTTATGCAGCTCACGTCTACGGGACCCTTCGGTTATCCTTGAATTTTTCTCGACAAAGTGCGCTCCTTGCATTTTATACTGTTAAGGAAACCGAGCTCGGAAAACGTGCTGCGTCTATCTATAGATTAGATCGTAAAGCAACAGTAAATAGGATACGTATTTGTTCCTTTGTTTTAATGTATATACTTATCTTTTTATTTCAATTTAGTATGCATTTGCATTATGTATACCCTTAATTCCAAAAAAGAACAATTTAAAAGTAGTAGTGAGCTTTGAGTTATCTAATTTCCATAATTATTGCGATATGCTGTCTTGCAAGAATAAATAAATATATGTGTTTTTAACCAAGCGGCGGTTAACCAACTGCGCCACGAAGGCTGTCAAATGGTTGGGTATATAAATTGACTGCTCTATTAAACTAGTCCAAATTCGATCCAAATTGCTTGAGGAACTTCGCAAAACGTTCCTAGACGTTCGTTAGTCGGTCTATTCCTCAAATCGTGTATTTCAATGACTATTATTGATCGTATACCGAGTCATGAGAGCCGGATTTAGCCTAAGGGCTTTTATTCCCCTATTCCTTAATAAGAGTCCAATTAATCGAAAAACTCTCACAATATATTAATTGGGCTATTAAATCACGGTTCACTGTCTAACTGCTGGACCAATGAACCCTCCCTATTATAATGAATAGTTATATTAGCTCATAGACATCCCACTTTATACCTAAGGGCCTCCTTGAATGAGAGAAGGAAAATCGCTTAAGTGTTCGGAGGTAGTCGGAGCACATCACAATATACTCGTAACTTTGAAATGTTTATTTCAAATTCTAAGGTATTTTCTGGAGAGAGGACATTATTATCTTCCACGTATACGACGTACACGTCGATGAAAAACTCTTTAACAATAACCCATGGAAGTGCAGCACGTTTAGGGGTGTTTTAGTCGCAGGCCGGAATAACTGAGTCGATAAATGACTAATATTTGCCGGTGGATACCGTATTGTAGACAACACTCGCCATCAGTTGTATATTAGTCAATTATAAAAAGAAGCTGCACTAGACCAGCATGGTGGGCTATATGATATATATACTATTTTGACAACCTCCGTGGCGCAGTTGGTTAGACGCCGCCTGTGAAACGAGAGGCCGCGGGTTCGATCCCCGCACCGAAACAAATATTTGTGTGGTCCACAGGTATTTGTTTCGGGTCTGGGTGTTTTTAAAACAGAAAAGTCTCTCGTAGTTTCTAATACCCACGACACAAGATTCGATCTTAGTGTGGGGTCAAGAGTCAAGACTATGTATGTGACTGTTGGGTGTATTTATTATTATTTTTTATTTTATTTCATATGGCCGCCTAACTTCTCTCAATCGTACTCCATTGTAGAGGAGGCCCGTGCCCTACAGTGGGATGTAAATAGGCTGATATAGTACTGTATGATAAAATCAGTATAAAAAAGACAAATATAAAATCGTTTACGACCCCACAAAAACTCGTTCACACCGTTAGAAAGTAAAGATATTCCGACAATACAACACATGTGTTGCAAATCGGGATATGATTAGCGAATAAGCGTTAACTTTACTTTCAGCACTAAGCCGTCCCATTATCGAAGTGTGCCGCCAGGGTTCATTACATATTTATAACATTCACGTTTTATCGTGAGCACGAGTACCGATGCGTAGACGCGATGAGAATATACGAGTGTCTGAGGGCGTTGATAGGCTGAGGTTTTTTAAAGAATTTGTAGAAGCTAAGATGGCAGTAAATAGATACCATATTGCCAGTCGTAACAGGCGTACCTATACTGGGTATTTGTGAAATTCAGCTGATTTAATTTGCTATGCAAATGATCAAAGCAGAAAATTCAGATTTAAAAAAAAACCAACATTGATCGCTACCTTCTAAATCCCCTTTTTTGAAATCTGGCAATTCTAATAAACGTTGAAATATTTTCATCATCATTTTAAGATTAGCATGGTTGACGTCGATTCGATTCGACTCAAACTAACGAAATTATGAAATTCGTATAAAGGGTTAAAATAATCTAAGTGCCTGTATCTATAACATTTCCCTGCGACATTAAATATATTATTTCGGAACTATTTTAAATCCAACTAAATATTGTTATTTCTGCGAAAATATTCCCACACTCCATAAAAATCAAATTATCGGCATTGTTTTCCATGCTCTATAAAACACAACAGTTACAATACATTACCAAAAGCCTACCCGCGTTGTTTCCGAACTTATAAAGAAATTTTGTAAGTTTTAACAAAAATAAAGTTTCCTACAAACCATCCTTGGATATAATATGCGGAAGATTTATTCCCTTAAGGTCGAGGCCCTCGCTGAATTTATATTTAAAAACAACTTTTTCGACCTCCATGTGAATTGGTTGAGGAAGTTTGTATGGGATACCCTTGGGATCATATTAGGGATAGTACTGAGTTGCAAGAGAAAATAATATGTTTCATTTGCATGGCATTGAGATTTTAAAGCTTATTTTAACGAGAGAAAGAAGACTTCGTAAATTGTTGAAGGATTAATACGATACATATTTCAATAATTTATTAATGCATAATGTCTAAATGGTTCCTTTAGTACTAGGAAAACAATATTTTGCTTCTTAATAAAATCTCCCTAGATGTTCATAACATAAACTTCTAATGAGATATTAAACGAAATTGTAGTTCAAAAGTTTGTAAACATTATTAAATAAAATTACGTAAATTGTTCTAAAACCTTCAAAATCATTTTGACGAAGGAATTACACATACAATGGCAATTGTGTAGGTGTCACAATTCAATTTCATGGGCATCCTGAGTCAGTTATCATAAAAAATCTATTGGAACGACATACCGCACCCGATCAAATAAACTTTATAGATACTAAAGAAATAGAACAAGTCTACGATCATTTTATATTTATGACGGAAATAAAATACACATACCTAATGTATAAAAAGTAAGAACAACTTCGTTGAACCATACAAATCCCCAACCATAAATATACTATACAAAGATATTGAAATTAAAATAGAACTATTACCCCATACTCCCCCGTGGGCCATTCTCCAGAATAGCACTACACCTGCAATGTAAAATACTGAGTAGGTACATACAAAGCTTTGAATGAATTTTACAAACAGTCTGTACCTCGGAGGCATCGCCGAAATTTCATCAACTGTAGGGGAGACGGGGCGAAATGCGCCAACGAGGGGACAAGTGAAATAAGCGAGCGGTGGATTAAAGGGTTTGCGGAAAATTTGTATGCTTCATAACGGGCTGCGTCCCCGTGCGGTTTTGTATTACCAATTATGTTCATTTAATACGTAACGAGCTGTTTCGGCGGATCCGTCCGTGTCGCAGAGCTCGTTAATAACAAAAGCGCACTAGCAATGCTTTTACAGCGCTTCATAAACATTTAGTTGCCAGTCGCGTATGCAAATGACTGTTCTGTTTGCAATCCCTTTCAATACTAATGTTGTGGTTTTGGTTTTACTTCCTTTGATGGATGGTAATGCTATTACAGTGCAACGTTTGCAATTCGTTTTTTAATAATTTGCGAGTATTCTTCACTTTGTACCATTTCATATACCATTTATTTTCTACCTTTTCTCAGTATCTTTATGGTATGTTAAGGTAATATTTTTATTTACTAAAATATAAACAAATATTTGGTAAATAAACCAACAAAATTCCAAATTATTATAACATCATATGTATACAAGCTAAGAAATATGGATCCTTTCTTATTCTATATCCTACCGTATCAAAATGGATTAGATAGTCGAATTCTTATATCGAAAACCAATAGACAAATATAAATAATCTAAGTACATAGACATAAAATATCTTTACATTTGGAAAACATAGAAACGTGCTTAAGCTTGGTTTAAAATAAACATTTGAATGGGAGTGTTCCTGCAGGCGGAAATAAATGTAATCCGAAAATTGACCTTGTTTTTGACTTTTACAATGAGCAAACAGCAATAAGGTGATGTGAAACGAACCGAAACAGTTTCAGGTCTACCGGAGACGTCCCTTACTCACGTCCCATTGGAAATCAACGTTGAGGCTACACTGGGGTTACGATTTGAAACAAAAGACCGCCACTGTATATGTAGGGGTTTTGTGATTAATCGCTTAGACATTATTTCCTAATTAAGCCCACCTTCCCCTTGAGATGCGTCGCCCAGGGGAATGTCTGCGAACTTGAAACAAATACAAATGGGCTCACGGCTACCGGAGAAGAAAATCGGTGAGTCCGTCGAATTAACGATTCGCACAAATTAAGAAGAATTGAGCAAGTTCATGTTCGATTTACGCAGAATTATTTACTTGTGGCTCATTCGCTCCGATGTAGCTTGACAGACTATTTACTTTTGCTTTTTAGGAATGACACAATCAGTAATAATTTAGGAATATTACTCTAAATTGATGTCCAAAATGTGGGTGTTCTGTCGTATGTATTTTAAAAGGAACATAATGCCGCTATCACAGATAATACGCTATGTGTAACAAAGATTCTTCATTATATGCATATAGGTGGCATAGGTACAATCACACATAATGAAGATGATACTGTCCACAACGCACATATTACGACATTACTCACTTGATCAGTATATAACCACAAATTACATAGATAATGATCACTCAAATAAACCAAGTCACGTTAAGGTTGCGTACGACGTGGTTAGAAATATTAAAACAATTATCTTTACGATCCCACCAGACGTGTAAATAAATGAACCAATTACAAACTTCGACGAAAATAACAAAATTACTCAGCGGTTGATCCACATAAAATACACACGCAGGTTCACTCCATTTGACATATGACACCAACTACAATGAAAAGACCGTAATTGAGTGAAATGAGATAAATTACTCTTGTGGATTGTTAGAAATGTGAAAGGGGAGCCTCGAAACAGGAAAAGCCTGCAGCCAAGGGAACAATGTGATATATTCTAACAGAATCGTGGTAGGTTGTGCTTCGCTTAAGTGGCTGCTGACCCAGGTGCGGGTTCTTTAGATTACCATTAAAGATCCTATTACCAGCAAAGAAACAGCATTGCCGTTACAATAAATTTTCAATGTAAAGCCTTGCTAAACTCTTCGAAACATTCGCATTCCCCTAAAATGGATGCAGTCATTATCAGTTTAACGTGAGGGTTCTTGCTACAAAAAAAGTCCGATCTCAAAAATTCAGCTAAACGTAGGGGCGTAACGAAGTGTAGCCCACTTAAAACAATAGCTAAATACGAGGGTCGGATGGTGGCACCTCCACTCGCTTCCCATACTTAAAGCAGTTCGAGACCACTCTATACGTGCTGAATTCGTAGAATTTTTATGGGATACGTTTTGGGCTCCTTTATTGCTTCGGAAATTTACGACATCCCATGGGTGTTATAAATTGATGGTTAAATTTAAAATCTTCTACAACAGGCCTTGTGACTACTGTAAAATTAATTGCCTATGGTGTACGAAATACTTTGCTTAAGCGTTTGTTTTGGCAGTCACGGTTAGAAGCTATGAATAGCTTGCAAATTGATCCAATTTCATCCTTGCCTCCTCTATCAGACCATTAATTACTGGTCGAGGCCTACTGCGCTATCCCCCTGTAATCCCGCTTCTTACTTTATAGTCCGCAAACAAACCGTCATTTCACCCCGCGTTTGTTTATTGCCTTTTGCGTGAACTTTCATCTCGCTTTTAATTGACTCCGAAAGTTTTGAATACTTGAAATACTAGACGGTGTATTGTCATGGAACGGGGGATTATTTATGAATGAGTACATTTATCATGTAATTTTATAATTAAAGTTTTCTAGAAATTGTCATTCACAATATTGGCTACTTTAAATGTATTAGTAGTATAAATTATAGAAGATATTAAAAATATATTTGGTAGCTCGACTAGGATCAATGAAACGACAAGTGTTTTGCTAATTTTAAAATTGCCTGACTAGAACGAGTGAGTGTGACCTGTGACCGAGATGCCGGTCACCTACGCTTCGTTTACGGTCAATTGACGACGCATACGGCTCGCTTCGGTGTCGAAATCAGTGCCACCAGCTACCTTGCTCCGGTGTTCAATTTAATAGCAAACTATATTTTATCGTCTTAATACATGAATAGGTAATATGTAAGTAACTAAACTTGTCAATTAAATAGTGAACATAATTTGGCAAACATGCAATCCTTACTGTGCTCTTTAGCTACATCTGTTTTTGTGTTTGTAGAAAGCATTTTCACAATTAGAGACGTAAACAAAAGGAATCACGACAGAAATACTACAATTAATAACGACAAATTAATTTTAGAACTCGCGACGGTGACTCCAGGCTATATTAATCTTTTAGAACTAGGTCGTCAGCGAAATAAGACGTTAAGAAGCTATTGTACATACTACACTAATATATTCCGCAATTATGATCATAAGACATTAAGAAAATCATTAACTGTAAAAGTAATGCATGAAATTAACCCTATAAAACTTTCTCAAAAACTGAATTTTTAATCTGACAAATGACTACTATTCAGACCTCACATCTTCCTGTCGAGAACAAAACCATTTTGCTCTGAGCTGCTACAGCGAAATTTCTTTAAAATTTCATCTTACCTCAAACAAGGTAGCTAGAGTATGCTCACTATGAAAACGGGTTCGTATCACCTAAAAAGACTCATGAATAACATATGCGCAAGAATTAGGTCGACCACCAAGAAAAAGATTGCGTAGTTGCTCATTAAATATAAATACAATTCCAGTAGGCGAATGGAAGTAGTAAATCTGTTAATTGTGCCTTAATGTGCGTGGAAGAAAAGGGTCCGCTTACAGAGACCAGATTAATAGCGTAATCTCTAACGCGAGCCAGTCTATTGAGGAAAGTCAATAAGGATAAAAGTAAAGGTGAAAATTTATTATTACATTGACCTCTTTTTATTCTAGGTGCAATATCCGCTCTTTTTAAACGAGCAATGTATATTCTTTTCTAACGAAGCATGGCAATTTTAATAAAATCTCCTTAGATTTTGGGATAAAAATTCGATTAAGCTCGGCGACGTTTCTAGAATAAGACAAATGAAAACTATTGGATTTGTTTAAGTAAAGTCCAACCTTAACACAGCAATATCTTGGCGCGTGCTGGGATTAGTTTTTGCTTCGTGTGAAGCTCGGTGAGCTTGGTGCTGTATAAAAATAAAACAATGTGCCTTTGTTTAGATTCGTTACTTACATGGACTACACATAATTCAATATTAATTAAATTTTACTAAGAATTGTTTAAAATATAGTATAAGCCTTTTTAACCATAAAAACGATATCCTGATAATTTCAAAATTTTCTATCGAATAGTATTAACTTTCACTTAGAACAAAACACTAACAATATACTTGGAGTATCATCCAACTGAATGTAAGATTAAAAATTAACATCAGAAACCTACCTCACCCAGGCAATGCTTAGTGTGCAATATTGTAAGAAGCAGGTTACATTAACAAAAAAAATATCCACCAACGCGAAAGAAATTTCATAAGTATCGGCAATCACAACTGACCGCCGAACATTCCTGCGGGCGACAGCTAAAGTATTACTCGAATTGGGCCCTAGCACCGCCATAATCAAACGCCGGCTATTCACAAGGCCAGCCGACTGAGCAGCTTCAATCCTTTCTATAAAACTTTACAAAGCGGAACTGCTGAACCTAAAGGAATGCCAATTTTGTTTGTAAACTCGTCCGTCGTGCGATTTAATTTCATTTGCGGTGCAACCGTACGAATTCCTTGAGACGGTTAATTTGCTTCGTACACATTTATATCATTCAGTTCTGATAAAAGTTCAGTAAGTGAAGTAATTTGCTTTTGCGGTTTGTCGGGTTCAGAAACGTTTAATGTGTCGATGTTCATTGTTCAGTTCTTTATAAATTAAAGACTTATTCAATTGTAAATTTGCTTTTCTATTATTAAAATAATGTAATAAACGAACATGACGTGTAGGTGTACTGTTAATATAAAAGCCTTGGAAGTTATAAAGTAATTTAAAACTTCTGGTATTGTATCGACAATTCTGAAGGGCAAGTTACAATACAATAGAAATTGGTTTCTACCATTCTATGTATAGAATGTAATTTCTTTATTTGATATGTTGTATTTGGAATGTTTGTTCTTTTACTGCTAGCAATTTTCTCGGCATTAGTATTATTATAAAACATTTATCTTTTATAATAATATACTGTGACGTAAAATAAACAAATCGCTCAAAGAAATCGCTGAATTAATTTAACAGAAGGCGACATTGGCGATCTGAGTTTGATTCCAAGAATTCACGCAAACTTTTCTTTTTGATAAATATTATTTTATTTATCCTGTATTAGATCGCATAGTGGGTCGTGTATTAACTTGACTAAGTAGAAGAATGATACTTAACTCCAAACAGTATCGACGTCATTAAAGAGCAGACTTACAATAAATCCTTCGTTCACTTTAAGCTCTATTTGCAATTACATAAAGGATTCAAACCTCTTTTTATTTACAACTACATGTATACTTCCGTTTATACTGAATATGAGAGGCGCAACAAAATTTGTATTCCGCACTTGCCGTGGACCATCCGTCTGGCCAGATTAATTATCACTCGCCGCCCCCCATGCTTGCCAATAAGCCTTCGTGACTTTTCAACATAAATCTACCAGCATTACAATTTGAGTCGCATAACTGATCAGGGTATATTTTCATTCCATTGATAGTCAAACTTTGACGAGGCTAATCTAACTTCGATTTAAGTTTGAGAAATTTCGGAGGTAATCTTAATTTGCACGGTAGCGGTTACCGCTGAACGACGCTTGATTCTTAATATAACGTGGGTAACGTTTAAGTTACTTTTAATATTTTTAATATTTGACTTGTTTTATCCTGTCGATGTATCTTTTTATTATTCTAGTGATAGCGTATTTATTCGTTACAATAATGTTTCAGGATCGCTACACAAGTTGGGCAGTGTCAGGATTTTAATTTTAATTAATATTTTTTCGTCTAGAGTTTGTTTCTATTATTTCATGAGACGATTCATTAACTGTAAGCAAACGTCAATACTGTCGTGATACATTTAGTGCTTCAAGTCAAACTGCTAACCATTCGAACCCAACAGAAACAAGACCAAATATTGAAAGGAATGTTCCGCTACTCCCCACAGCTTACCAATATTATTAGAACTGATACTTACCAATAACAACATTCCTGGCAGATCATAACCCATACTCGTAAACTCATATTTACCATCAAACACAAGTTTACACGAGCAATGTGAAGTTTATTTACGTCAACTCTCAACATTACTCTCTGATCTCAAATCAAACACGCTAAGCATCAAAGCTGGATACATAGTCCTCCATCACGCATTGTTTGCGGAACGCTGACAATCAGCAGGCGAGGAAATTTCACGGGAACGTGTTTCTCTTAAAATATACGTGATTCCAACTCCGCGATCTGAGCCTATGTGAATTAAAAGATAAACTGAGTAAAAAGTTTATCTCACCCTCTTTGAGACGTTTGTGTGTTTTTGGAGACTGAAGGCGCTGTTGATTGTAGACTTAAGGTTTTGTTTGAGCTTTTAGTTTTAAATGAAATATATGAAAGTCATTACTTCAGTCTGCGTTTATTAAAGTTTGGAATTGAATAAAGACTTTGTTTTAATTTATGGACAGCAAAATTATAATACATAGCTAACATAATATTTCAATATGCGTAATATACCAATATCTCTGTTTCTACAAGTTCTAGTTCTAAAGATACAATTATTCATAAAATCGTAATGGAAAAGAATACTGACTTTAAATGCTAATGAAAAATGATGAAAGTAACAAATACCTACTCCACGAATTCTAATTAGTTTTTTAATTAAAAAAAACATTCTTGCATAATATTTGAATACAAATAATTCTGCTTTTTACGAGAGCTTAATTAATATTTTCGTTTGAAAATGTAAATACTGTTTTATTTTAAATACTAATGAATACTTTGATAGCTTGTTATAACCTGAAAAAAAAAAGCAAAAACCGTAATAAGCCTTTTTATTTAAAAACTCGTGTTTAATAATGTTTTAATACCAAATGAATATCTCTGTATCCAATATTATGAGATCTCTGTATCGAGTATAATGAAATTGGGAGTGATATCAATGTTCATACACATTAATATGGTTATATCGCGTATATTGTATTTCTATTTAGTCTCATAAGCGTGAACAGCGGGCAGGATTAAATTTATTACTCAGCTGTCACAGAGCTTCCCAAACTGGCAAATGTTCACCTAAAAGATCTCGGCTCTAATTATAATTGAAATCCATACCATCGAACCGTGAATTCGTTGCTAAAACGAAATTTAATTAAGAAATCTTCCGCGTACAACACGTGTTTTTAAAGACTTGAGTTGAATTTCAGTGTCGCCTCATTACTCATACGGCGATGTAGGTCAACTGAAAATTATCAAGATCTTGCATATGAGACTTATATGGACATTAATTTTATTTTTGTTTTTATTTATGCAACATATTTTAGTCACAAATAATATTTATTTGTCAACGACAACATTTTTGGACAGGGTAAATGTAATATGCCTAGATGTTAAAATGAATACTTTGGGAGCAGTCGTAAGTAGTAATTTGAAGTAGCGCGCCTGATGTAATTAAGCTCTTTAATTGAGAATGATTAAACCTAAGTCTAAAATGTTACTTTCTTGCGGACTGGTAGACTTATCAAACCTTTGAAATTCTTGCGAGAACTTTATCACCAGTTAATGCTGAAAACGAGCAGCTAATGTTACAGAATACACTAAGCAATTTATAAAATCGTTTTCTTTCCATTATACTCGAGTTTTCTATCCAACGCTCACTTTAAAGAAACAATGACAATGTTCAAGTTTAATTCGAGACAAGTTTGTACTGGCGGAAATATAAAAATGTAACTTTTATCGTCGTCGTAGCGGATAACAAACGCTATCCGGCAGTATCTTTTCTGAAGCCGGGGATAAAAATACACTCGAATCAAATACACTGCAATCTAGGATATAAACTAAGCTCCGAGGTCTTGTAGCAATCAGAAACTTGTATTGTTCTTAGTACGGTCGAAAGTCAGCGCGACATAGCTCATGTATACTGTATGGGATATATTATCTCTGTTTCATTTCTATTGTGATTTATCTTTAATGTAGGTATTTCGCTTTAAGTTATGTGGGGTCAGCACTCATGAAAGACTTTTGTGCTTGTAATATAAATGATAATTTGCATGTGATATACAACCGGCCGCCTTTGTGACCTTACTCTTATCAGAAATAGGCGGATTGATAAATGTATTTTTTTTTTGGTAATAATTTGTGTAAAAAGTATTATTTGGACTCTACAGCACTTACTGGTGTTCAACAATGTAAATATGTTGTATACACTTCGTATCTCAAGTTATCTTCGTTAATAATTCGAAATTAAAAAATCAGCTAATGAGTGCCGTAAATTCGAACCCAATGTAATTGAGATATCTCAAATCCGATTGTTGCCAGTTGGCATAACACCGTCTGAAACCATAGATGATTTAAAACTTCTATTATTACATTAGGTACTAATCTAAAAATATGTTCATCATAAAACCCACTTTGCGACCACATACTAAGAGTTCCTAATTTTGAGAAAATGCAATATAAATACTGAATTTTTTTTTATGTTCACACTTTTCACGGTTTACATTCATAAAAATATTTAATAAAAAATTACTACTTTTTGTTGCGAAAACAAATTATCTACTCACATCTAAAAAGGAAAGTAAAACTCACATAAAAACAATTCTCTCGCAACTACAAAATACGTCTAAAATAGACACACTCAGTACCAAAATTAAAAAACAAAGAGCTGTACAAGTAGACACTTAGCGCAGTGAGTTGTTAGAGTCGTTCATTAGTCGGCTTCAATGAAAAATGGAAGGCCAATGGAGCCAAACTGGAGTTAACGTCGAACCGTTTACACAACGAAAGTACTAAACACGTAAATAAAGCTTGCGTTCGGAATATATGGGGAAAAGTAGTAGACAAGTAATTTCGACAGTCACATAGGTGAGAGTTGTAATTAGATTAGATCCTATGTCGTGGGTATCAACAGCTATAACATAGAACAGAACAAACAAAACTATAACAGAGATTTAACTCTCAAGTGCCTGAAAACTAAGTTAATATAGATAATAATTGTGACTGCACAAATCCTTTTACATATTTAATAGATTTTAAAACCTTCGAGGCACTTTTATTATTAAACCGCCAAATTGGGCAATTAGCGTTGATCATCAAAATATTATTGCCTCGGTGGCGTAATTGTATTACGGTATGGTTACAAAGCTGGGGTCTCGGGTTCGAATCCCGGGTCGGGCAAAGTGATATTGGATTTTCCTATTCATTATCAGCCCGGAGTCCGGAATTTGTGCCCGATATGGCGATAGGCTCGCCCCCTATCACAGCTATCACAGCATGGGACGAAACATACAAGGTGAAATGTGGGTGTCCTGGTGGCGCCTCTGCCAACCCCTTCGGGGATAAAGGCGTGAGTTTATGTATGTATGTATCAAAATATTATAGTTGAAAACGCTACATTTCCCTGCTGTCACGTTTTTACCACACTGGTACTCTAAATCTTAACAGGCAAATCCCTCAAATCCCGCCACTTAGGAGACCCATTAAAGTTGTCAATAGATCCAAACTTTACTCACGATGTAAATTATTTGTTAAGTGACTTTGCTCTCTGTACGTTTTCGAAATGCGCTGTCGTAATGTTTCGACAAACGATGTGGTGTTTCTCTGTTTTTACTATAATGCATTTTCAGGCATATTCTTCATAAAAAGGTCAGGGTGAAATTAAAATAACCGTTAATTATGAGATAAACGCTGCATAAATAAACGGAGGAGATAATAAAACATGTAAAATAATATGACATAAGGCAAACTAATATTAATAAATAACAATAATTTGTGTATTTTTATAAACAGAACGCAGGAGCACCAACGTAAAAATAAGACTCCATGGTAATTCAAATTGTAATTGCATTTCGTTCCTATTTTAAATTCGGCCGCATCAAACGCTAGTGGGTTACAAAATGTAATTCGGTGCGATGACTGGTGCGCGTAGGAAGTGGCGAACCCCTTATAATTTTCCAATTATATTTCCCGTCCAATTTTCCGACGTGTCGCTTGCGGCACTCGTCAAATGCAGAACCCAGTTATAATGGTACCAAGGAACCCCTCGCCAGCTCTATTTATTATAAAGCTGCAAAAGTCAGGTGATCACCGATAGCTATTTTTGAGTGCAATCTATAATCCGGGATACTAAAAATTCACTGAGCGTGAGCCGTAAAATTTTATAGAATGCCGTATGGGTGACGTGGAGGCGCTGTAAGGAACCTCGTAGGGGCATAAAACTAAAGTAGAAACTCTTGTTTCAGCATCATATTATTTTTATATCAACTTGTTTTATACATACATAAGTTGCTATAATAAAATTTGGATTTGAAACATTCAGACATAAAGAAAATATTTAAAAACTACGACTATTAGAAAAATGCAACCAGAATCTATACTAATATGATCTTAGTCTGATATCGTAACTTAAAATTCTTAAGATTGTTTCGACTAAGACCGTAAAACATAACCTTAAAAATACTGCCCCACCTAACAAGTTAAATATTTATAGCAAAATATCTAATTAGCTGCAAATTACAAATATTTGAATTAGGAACGCCTGCAAAATTCAAACATAACCGAAACCGCTTAGGTAGTACCAACATAATTAAACGTTACACGGAAATACGCAAGCAATCTGCGCGTATCACTGTTTTGCAAACAAGTGATGTTTGTGTGCACATCAGCGCGAGGCGATAAATTGTATGGGAGATATTAGGCGCGGTTCTGTTTATTTAAGTAACATTCCGACAGTGTACATCTGCATGTCTTTTCACGCATAAGACTCGTATTTAGCTGATATATTTCCCATGCTTAAATTTGTTATAGTGTTTAACTTATTAATGACCATGCAACAATGAAATGAGAAATCAAAGAATAGGAAGACACTGTATTCTCTTTTTGAATTACTTAATATTATATTTTTGCTCCTATGATTTATAACTCAAGAATCAAAGAACTAGTAATATAATGTGTAAGCAAACATTTGATTAATTTTATATTACTATACTAATTACATGACTAATAATTATTTTACGCCTAACTTTTACTGGTCATCATTGTATACTCCTAACTTAGTTCTCATTAACACACTCTTAACTTTTGCTCAATAATTACTGGTATCTAATTATAACACACTTGTAACAATATGTATAAAATCAGCGTACAGACAGTAACAGCTGTTGAATGCGCTCTATTAATCCGGATAATCGGTTGTAATCCCGGATGCGTATTCCGCATTGCAACGTCTCGATGGGTTAAATTTTGACATGTGATTAAACAACGATCGAAATGTTGAAACGTTTTGCCACATGTACAATATCCTTTCATGCTTTCTTACGGTTTAATTTGTGGTATTATTAGTTTCTCGTTATAAGGGATTATGATGCAACACAGTGCTATTATTCTGCCAATTGTTTTAAATTGTCTATCTCCATTCTCCATGTCCCATGCAACCATCAGGTGAACCGTACTTTGCCCGTTTGCCCCCTATAGTATAAAATAAAACACATTTCACAAAATATGCATACTCATAAATCTTAAACAAATTCGTTTAAAGCAGTCCTTGTGTCAAATACTTTCGTAATTACGTCAATATTTTATTTACCAGCAATACCTAAACAAATAGTTTATGACAAAATTACAAAACCACAACAAGGAATTACGCTATTATGAAAAATGATCCACTTCAATATATTCATTTCAATTTATTGATATATTATATCCAAGTTTTATCCAATAAACAGTATTTTATTCTTATAGAGACATAGCAACTCCAATATCTCACGCCTATATTGACAAAACAATTAATCTCAATTCAAGGTGGATCCAATTTCGACGTAGCTATTAATATCTCGTCGACTGCACCCCGGTCCCTTAAGCTTATTTTCATAAGATCCGATGTGCATTTATCCGAAAATTTTCCAATTTGTATTAAGAACTTTGGAGGTAACGTCGGGAGCAAAAGGTTATTAAGATTTTTATTACTTATTTGCTACAATATGCTACATACTAACTTCTGTTAATAAAGCTTATATTTTATATAGATCATTACTTAATTGATTAGTAGCAAAGTATATTACCAAATTAGGGAGATTTAGTAATCTACTTTGTTACCGTTTTTACTTGGCTTATTTCCTATAGGAACAATACTTGTAGGGATGACTGGCGTCTGCCTGGCTCATAGCACATACATTCAAAGCCAAATTAAAATATGTTTAACTCCAAAAAGAAAGAAATATAGTAATAAGTAAATAGGAGTAAAATAGAAATACGATATCCCAACCTACCTAAAATACTGGATACTAACAGGAAGAAAGTAGCCACTATTTGCCTTGATTTCTTTTAAAACTGTCCAAGAAGGCCCATGATATAATTAATCAAAAACTAATTTAAATTTTAATTATTGAAGTTACATGCCATCTGCGACACTCTCGGCGTCTTCAAATACGAAAAACTTGAATAAATATTAATTACTGCACTGACCTATAAAAACCCAGACACGTTACAAAAAAGACGAGAGCGGTACTAAGAATTCTTCTTGTGTAACTGAAGTAAGCCTTCTCATGTAACAGCAGATGATATTACTAACAATGATATCGTTGTTCTACCAAAAGATAGTATTTAAAAAATAGAACAAGAATATATCAGTTTTAAATACGAAAGTATGGGTGTCTAAAAACATAGGCGATACAAAATATAAGCTCATGGGATGAAATTAAAAAATATTATAATTAAATTAAGATTAAAAAAAAGAAATATTTTGAAATCCATATAGTAAAAATGTATTATTATTCACTTTCTTATTATTTTACCTCGGTTTCATATCCATTCTGTAGGGAAATTATTCAGTTCCAGGAAAATCGGGTATTTCCAATGGAAAAATTATGTCCAATATTCTAACTGGGAAGTTAACTAAGGACTTTTATCAGATTAATGAACAAATATTTATCCGTTAATTATTCCATAAAATCTGTACATATTTAAAGTATAAAAATACATTGTAAAACTAGCACATTCTGTACATGTACTCATGGGAAGCAGTGATATGGTAATATAATACTAAAGCATCTTTCTTTCACTTCAATTATAATCAGACAGCGAATCAGCAAAACAATAAAACAGCAATTATGTATGTGAAAAGTATAGCGTACTTTTTCCCACAAACATCGAAGAGGAAGTGTATTCAATCATTTGATAAAAAATATAAATTAAAGTTTATCGTTGCAAATGACTATCATCCGCCGATGTGAGCGAATCATTGCCGATAATTACTTTACTGCGCAGAATGTTCAGCAATCGAATTAATACAATACATTTTGCAATGGCTGTCATTCAGTTTTACAGCAAGCATTTTAATTTGGTTGGAATGACACACTTTTTTCTTACTATAATTTGAACATAATGGCCATGTTTAGGTGAAAAAATATTAAATGTGTGTTGCAATCGACATTTTTTAAGTTTTAAGTTTTTTATTAGTTTAATTATGTACACCCATTAATTAAGATCAAACCAATACTTTCACACACAATCTACCCCAATCACAATCCACCAATCGATACGTTTATTTTTCCAAATTTCTATACATTTTCCGTGTAAATTTATCACGGATTAAAAGCATTTTGTATAGTTCTTGTTATTCTAAATTTAAACATCAGGATTTGTGTGATAATTTATCTTGTCGAATAGTATAATTGTACTAACTATATAGGTACATAGTTATTCCTATTAACAACATCTCGAGACTTCAGATCTAGTGTCAAACCTCCGTTAAAATTACCTTCCTCTATTCGCTTTCAGTATATTTTCTCAAAATTCTGAGTTCTTACGCCTTTACAAAAACAGATACTTATTACTTTAAGACCCTTTGCTTTTAGATATGCGATGTCTAATATTTATACCAGTTAAATTTAGAAAATAGAGGAGAAATGTAGTGCTTGCTATATCAAATTGCAATGTCTATTTGTGTAATAAACACAGTATATGCAACGTCTTACATAAATTCACGTAACATTTTGCGGTTGGTCTTAGCTGTGCTCGTGTAGCGTACGTAGTTGTCTTCGCTATAATACCGACTATATTAAGCACTACGTCGCATCTAATGCGGATTTGTGTTCTTCCAAAGATTAACAACGTAAAATTGTTCTTTTTTGCAAGAAGGGATGAACAACTCATTAACAAGCCTCGGACGTCGCTTCCAATGAATTCTAATAAAGTTAATCGCTGGGCCTCCCCTCTGTTTTAATTTGCGAAATTCCGATCAAAAAAGTCTTTCCTCTTTATTGCTTTCAAAAGGAGACCGAATTTGCTTTCAAAAGTTTTCGGTATGTTGCTTTGATTAGTGATGATAGATTTATTTATGTTATAGATAATTGCTAATGGTTGAAGTTAATTTATTAGAGGTCAGCGGTAACGGGATTTACTCTCATAATTTAAAGTGATAGATGTATGAGAATATTTTAATATTAATAGTGTTTTGAGACCCGGTCGATTAATTACAATTATTCTTTGAGAGATCACGACGAATGTTAAAATGATCTACTGAGATAATTGTCAAACAGTTGGATTACAAAATCTTCTCAAATCAAAATTATTTCGTGGAGTTTGTCTTCTTAACATTGCTTTTCAAATCTGCCCAGATATCAATCCAACATTTCTTTTGTTAAATATAAAATGAGTACTAAATTAAGACATAGTTTGAATAATCATGTTTTAGAATTTATTCCTTGACACCAACCCAGCATTTATTGTTGCTAATTACTAAACATCAACGAACCTATGTTTTAGAATTGAAATACCTAACAAGTTCATATTCGTGCAAGCGTGTTCAGTCATATCACGTACTGATGTAACGAACTGGCGAGACGATGCAGTCCCGAAACTTGTGGGGGAAACGTTAATTGTTTCGCACGTGTCGACGTGTCGTGAAATATCGGGTATGCAGACAAATTTAATAAATTATATATCAAAGGATGTTGCTCATTGAATCGCTGAATTGGTGATGGTGTGTTGGTCGTGTTATCCCGCGCTTCAGATATGGGATGATTCTTGTTCATTTATATTGGAATTTGTTTTACGATAGCTAGTTACACTGTGCAAAAATTTAACGGTGATTTTTGGGATTTGTTTCAAAGAACTGGAAATGTAAACATGACTTTTATGCGAAATTTTTTTACAGTTTGTCTCTTTTCGGACTCCTTTCCCAGAAAAACTTTACACCAGACAGGCAACTAATTAGTCGACACAAACCTAATCCTTTTGTAAATTAGACAACAAATATGTTAACCCGATCTTTTGTAAGATAAATTATAAATATTAAATACTTAGATTTCGAATGAGGACACAAAGATAAAGCTTTAATATGATAAATACTTCAATATTTTGTCTTTAAATAAAATCATGGTATTTTAATTCGGCCATCACGTCAGGTCGTTTAAAGAAGAAGCGTTTAAATCGTTCGATTAAGTCAATAATAACAAATGTATACGCAAGGTCGGAATAGTTACCGCAATATACAAATCAATGTATGAACACCACCCAATTCTTTTTGATTGAGAAATTGAGCATATAACAACTGTTTGACGTATGCGACGCTTCAAAACAAACGGCAATTTAACACTGTAGGTAGATTTTCTGTGACTTTGAACTGTTTACGACACGTGAAAGGATATATTAATAAATATAATAATAAGGATTTCGTTATTTAAACTGAACCAACGTGAATCTATGAGAAGTTTACGTAAGTGAATGGAACGACAGAGGTCAGTCAGGATTGAGCATAGTGAGCACACAAAAGGTATAGCGGTGCTGTATGACTATATACAAATTACCCAGCACGATTCTGATAACTTCAAAATTTAAAAGTCAATATTAAACCTCAAAATCTTACTAAGAAGACTGAATGCATTTGCGTAGCAGTGGGCGGTTCGCTATCTCAATGTTCTGTACAGTGTACAATAACATTTCCATACAGCTATGAAATTTTTTCGCACCTATATAGCTATAAAAAAGTGTTTAATCCACAACATAAGTCTGTAGCCTCGGGGGGCAATTAGCCAAGTCTTACGCCGTGGAGACATGTTCTCCTTGTCTGTAATTTGTCACCACTTTTGGCCTGTGCTGTAATTAGCATTAACTCGCGTACTCTTTACAGCCAAGTTCAGCAAATCGCGACAGATCGACGTGAATATTGACTGATGCTATTATTTTGCTTAGTAATTAAATTGGCCCACCTGTCGCTTTCCCTGACCATTTTGAATGACCAGTGACGCATTTACCATCCCAGTATCATCCAATAAAAATACCCATCGTTCATTCAGCGCTCAGACAGTACCAATGAGTGAAAGGAAACAATCTTACAAAGTAAATCAATGATACCTCTTGTTGGAATCAGCCGACTAATTGGCGCAGCGGCGAACTAGTTGACTCCGCAAAAATTTTATGATGCTTCCATGATAAATATTTGCTTTGACTACAAATGTTTGTTAAAAGTCATAAAAAATTCAATAATTATTGAAAAATATTCTTTAAATGAATGTATTTTTTAAATTCAAATAGCCGTGAGATAGTTATAAATCTGGCCGAACACACAGTCTAGTCTCAATTGTACATTTAAAGAACGACTATACAATTATAAAACCCAAAAAGTGTTCCTATGAACTTCAAAAATGATATCTACTTAAAGAAATTTCTATCACAAATAAACCATTTTCATCAGGAACCCCTATTGCACGTTTTTAATCAAAATGTTATGCTTCAATTGTACCATCACAATATTTTATGCCAACAGACGCTCATACCGCACGGTCTAGTCTCGAACTAAAATATATACCTCGCCGGAACGTAGAACTATGACAGAGCTTGTTAGCGCGGAATTGAAACGTTCGCCGGTATCACGCTTCAGCAGGCGTTGAAAAATTTTCAATATGTCAGCTTAACTGAATACTCTTGGATATTGCTTTTATTTCCAACTAGGATCATGCGAAATAAATTTTTATTCTATTCAGCGTGCTTCTGCTAGTTTGCATATTAGCTTTCTGCGTATAGCTGTTGTGAGGAGATAATGGGATCGGAATTGTGTTTGAGCGAATGGAATATAGATTATGTGCGCTGGGATTAAATGAAAACTCGTGGCATGTTTCAAATTATAGTATTAAAAATGCTTATTTTAATGTGGCGGAATATTCTTACTGTTCTAATGCCTGGATGGCCTGTGAAAGGTGAAGTTCTAATTAACTATGAAAAACATAACTAGAAATACATTTCTGCCAACCACATAAAATCATATTACAGTAAGTAAATGAATTTGGAAGAATACATAAACACAAATTATTTACAAAGCGAAAGGCAAAGAAAAAGGCAAGGAAAAAGCGAAAGCGAGAGGCCGCGGGTTCAATCCCCGCACCAAGACAAATGTTTCTATGAACCACGAGTATTTGTTTCGGGCCTGGGTGTTTGTGAGACCGAAAAGTCTCTCGTAGTTTCTGATACCCACAACACAAGACTCGCTCTAAGTGTCGGGTCAGGTCTATGTATGTGACTATTGGGTGTATTTATTTGTAAATATCAAATTTTATACCGCAACGTAAGACGCAATTAGTACCTAACACCCCCTACCCCTTTCCCTGTGTAGTTAACTGCACAGCCTGTCGTCTCGTTTGCCGTAATAATTTACAACGTCAGTATTGTGCAGTAGGTTTTAAACATGATCCGACGGGGCGGTTGGGTGATCTGACAAGATAAATTAGACGAGGCATCGTGGCACCTGAGTACCAAGCCGGCTAGCGTTCGTGCGACGTGTGGCGCCCTCTGGGGAGACAGAACGTACGCTCTTGTAATTCATTACGAAAGATTACTGCAGCCCCTACGTTGTTGGGCAAGTTTTTTGGGGAGTGATAGTTTTGTTTTTGGGATTGTTGAGTGGTAGTGAACAAAACAGATGATTAGTGAACAAAACATTGTTACCAAAAATTTTGCTCTTAAAAATTGATATAAATATGTTGCTGTAATGTGTGAAATAATTCACCAGCCATTTTTTTGCGTAAATCATCTTATTTTCTAGTTAAAAGTAAGTCGCTTAGAAAATAAGTATGCTCAATTAAAGACTTTTAAAAATAAGTGCACTATTTTTCACTGTATAACATAGTTGGTTTAATATTATACCTAAGCTGAAAACTTCACATATTACATTTTTCAAAATTATCTGTACCTCATTTGTATAACGTTCGACGTACTCGACGACTTACCCATATGGAGGATCTAAATGCATTGGCAAACACGTAGTAGGGGCAATTAAATATTCTCTGATACATGTCCGCTGGAACATTCGCGATTGCATTGTTTCGGCTCGGTTTGTTAGGGAAATACATAATCAACGCTAAATGTTAATGGGCAATGCTTATTCAATGCTTAGTCGCCCTAATTTGTTGCCAATTAATCAGATTTGAATACGTTTTACATTGAATATTGTTTGGTAATCACGTTTGCTTTCGGCATGTTATTATTTTATTGCTAATTGCGGATATGTCGAACGTGTTTAATTACGCAATTGTTTGATTTTCTCTAATTACGTAACATTGTATAGCTCTGCGTAGTATGTGTAAATAAAAACAAACAGTAATTTAATGTTCGATTTCTGATTTTCATTTGTTTCATGTAAAATGTTTTTGTACGTGCCCTGTTGTATTACAAAAATAGAACAACTATTAAAGTATATTTATTGAACCAAAATGACAAAAAGGAACAATAAATGACTCAACATCCTTCAAAACAGAAACACAAAAAGAAAAAAAATTATTCGAAACCATCACAATTATCTACCATTTCTACACAAAAACTCGACGGTATACGAGAAACAAACAGCGCAGGTGGCAACCCTAACATCCGCAACCAGATTCCATCTGTGACTTGTCAATGTGTTTGTCACACAACTGTTTCCGTTGTCCGATTTTTTAGAACAAATATGAAAAGTTTTCATTTAGTTTTTGACGGTGTATGCAAATTTATATGTGGAATTCAACGGGAATCCAATAAAAGATAGGTATTGACGTAACGTCGAATGATTTAAAAAATTGAAAAAAAAAATGGTGTATATAGGTCCGTAATTGATCGTAAGAATAACTTAAATGTGTATTTTTGAATTTAGAACAACTAACTGTGAGATCATTGGTTAACATTTTTGTTCAGACAATTTTAAGATGTGGATCACTCAGATACTAACTAACGTATTGCTTGACATGAATCAAATTACATACTTTCCAAAAGCAAAGACTAGAGCAAGTGACGAGTTAATCAACGCATCCTATTTTACATTACCCATATCTATATCTATCTATATCAGCCCATATACGTCCCACTGCAGGGCACGGGCCTACTCTACAATCGAGGGAATCGATTGAGAGTGGTTAGGCCATTTAGTCCACCACGCTGGCCTAGTGCAGGTTGGCGGACTTACATACCGTAGAAATTCTTTAAAATCGCTACGGTATGCAGGTTTCCTCACGATGTTTTCCTTCACCGTTAAAGTGCGTGGTGATTGACTATCAATACCCACATAACTCCGAAAAGTCAGAGGTGTGCCCTGGGATTTGAACCCGCGACCACCGTTGACATGTAGGCAGCCGCGTCTGGTCCGTTACCAACAGGCCACCACGCATATCAAATACCTTTTTGGCAACCCTGAGTGATAGTGATTCGATACATCATACAGGCAGTTTGAAACATATCAGTTAATTCTCAATTATTCGCCACTTAAAACAACTCATCCTACCAACTGAAACTTCACAAAGGCATCTCTACGCAGTTTATTTGACACAATACCACCTCATTCATTTTAAAGGCGGGTGCACACTAGTAATCCAGATTAATTGGAGTTCACCGCCCAGGGATCCGACGTCAGCGTGCGTTAACCTGCATAACCCGTATCGGTCGCAATTTATTATCACTGACAGCCAACAGGGAAACATTGTTCCGGAGTTATTTGCAAAAATAATGTAGTTTCATACGCTTTGGGTAGGGCTGGCACGATGTAATTGCTTTTGTTAGTAAATACCTATTTTTAATGAAAAAATGGTAGCGAAAATTGATGATATTTAGTAAAATTTACTATGACTGTTATTTTCCTGAGATTAAATTGAATAATACCAATTGATATAATAAGATTGTATTGCGAGGGATGAACAGAAAAGTAGTTTATCACTATTAACCAATTATCTTTTCAGTTGTCCTATTTAAAAGCTTGATACATGTTTACAAATCTGCTTAAACAAGTAGCGAAAATCACTATTCAAATAATTTCCCCAAAACCCTAACGAGAGGTGATGAAAATATGTTTTAAAATATTACACTATCATCAACTCATTAATGACCGTGTAAATATTTCATTTATTCATAATGAAAACACTTTGAATTAACGTGTAATTATAATAATTCTCGAATAGCTTTCCGTGAACGCGTTCCATTTCTCGGTAACAATGGATAATTCAAATGCAATATTGCTTACATTGCGCATTTCCACTTCGCTTTATAAATAACTTAAGACTTAAGAGGAACTAAGTAGGTCATAATTTTTAGTATCAACATAAATCATGCAAACGTTCGAAATTTAAAATTTATTTTTTAATTTACTGCGTGAGATCTGGCTGGATACAATTTTATCGGTATAAAGTACAATGGTCGGACAACTTGGAGAGGAAATATTCGGGCTGTAAACGACCGTACTTGAGACAATCTCTCGTAGGCCAAGTGCTGTTGAAGTGTGCGAACAAAATCTACACCAGCCTTATACTCCATGTTGTAAACATTACAGGGTGAGGAAAGAAGCTACTTCTTGCAAACTTTCAGACTTGTTAGTTGGAGTTCTTCACATATTTGGAAAGCATTTCAACAAAAAGAGATGTTTTATTATAATAATTAATACTAGCTTAGACGCCTTTAATATAAAGTAGCAAAAATGTATTCCTTGAAGAAATGTCCAGTGACACATCTATTCTAAAATTCTTTCCAAAACGGAGGTATTATGAGCAATTATTTGACGACTTCTTTCACATATTCAGAAAACATTTTGATTTAACATTTTGTCGTATTTGCATAAATACTTAGCGAAATAAACCTTATTTTGTATCTTACTGTTTCTATATAAAAAGCCAAACACAATTTTTTGAATAACTGTATTATCACACTCGAAGTATATTCGAAGTATATTATCATGTCCTAGAAACACCTGTTTAATAACTCCACCCTCACCTATGAAATTTCAATAAACGTACGTATCAAAGCGAGTCGAGTGAGTAAACTGCAAGCTACTGTCAAGTACAGCGTCTTAGTTTAAGTTACACAGAGGGCTTCAGACACGGCTTAACTATTGCTACCGTACAACAGTCGAGATCGACAACGTAAACCTCACTGTAGTCACAGTTAAACGAATAATTTCAGTTTCACGTGCATTTTATTTTAAAAGTTTATTCTTATAGTAGTTTTAAAAAATGAAGACTTGATAAAAACTACCCCAGTAGTGTAAAAGAATCATCGGCTATTCGTTTTCTACATAGATAAATGATTGATGAAGTGATCTATACGTATATACTCGTATTTCGAGTCTTGGGAGATACCGAAGTCTTTCGTAGTTTCTGATACCTAACACAAGAGTTGTATTTTAATGGGAGACTCGACTCTGTGTGGACTGTTGCGGTTTGTTTTATTTTTATATTCGTTTTATTTGCTTTTATCGCTTTTATTGCTTATTTAATTGTGCTCAGTACCGAGAAAACTGCGTAGTAGGCCACATAATTTATATCGTAAAATGGTTTCCGTGAGAACACTGATAAATGCATTCAAAAGGCGCCGCGTTTAGAGCCCTCTATATTACACATACCAAAACGCAATATTATACAAGTAAGTCTGCTACTAAGAACGAAAATCCTTAAACATTTATAGCAGAAGATTTAAGCCATAGTTTACAAGTTAGTATTCAAATATGTATATAAAATAATGATTTCATAATCAGCTTAGAAACAATTCCAAAATTAAAAAATACAAACAACTTTCTGACTCAGTTTTAACTGCAACAATAACGGACGAAGCTAAAACACCATTACATTTAATCTCCTCATCTAACAATGACGTAACAAATCTCAACAATTTTAACACTTCAAATAAACTTTTATTTAACGGCTTAAAACTTCACTGTAAACACGTAATAGTAAAACTTCCGACTCCCGACCGCAAAGTTTGCGAAGCGTTCGTAAAATCAGCATACAAATAAAAAGGATGTGCATCCGATAACATTTCTTAAACTTATTTAATTTAAACTTTAAATTAAAATTTTGAACGTTTGAGATCCTAAAAACTGAGTGATTAAAATTGATTTCATTGTAACATTTAATACGATAATATATAAATGAATATACCCAGTCATACACATAATTCTGAACCCACACTAAGGTCACTAAGATACTAGTCTACCGTCATGGGAATCAGAAACTACGACAGACTTTTGTCTTACAACACCCTGACTCAAAATAATTATTTGTGAGCCGCATAAAAAATTGTCTCGTGCGAGGATCGAACCCGCTACACTCGTTTCACATACGGTTTTCAACCAACTGCACCACGGAAGCTGTCGTATATTGCACCGATTTGATATATAGTACAGAACTCTGCCCGTCAAATGTTTGGCAGAAGTCCAACGCCAAATGAAATAATGGAAGTATTAGGAGTGTCCACTGCCATAGATGACAATATATATTCAAATGAATAGAAATACACACACGAAGGGACAGTAGGGGATCCCACGGGAGCTTATTGTTTCCAGATGATACAACCTGTCTCTAAATAAAAAAACGTGATACAAATGTTGGGTATTTTTAGTAATCGTGCAATATTTACACTAATAGGCATACTTTATAGCAATTTTACAAACTTTTGCACGCGGCTTTGCTCGGATACATAAAATAACTCGGTATCAAAGATTGTCTTGATATCAGATTTTCGACCATGATACCACTGATTCCCAATTCAGTCAATCAGACAGTAACTTACAATTAATTTAATTCGTTCAGCGGAATTTTGATGCCCCACTTTTTTTTCTATCCCTTGTAAACAGTGCATGCAAAAAGTACATATGTATCCTTGTATGTATTCCCAAAAACGTCTCAAAATATTTTCATGATGATAGGTTAAGTAGCTTAGGCGTGAAACCGTAACAAACAAATTCGCTTTCAAATTTAGAAAATTAGCATACCCATAGAAACAAATGAAGGTAGCACACGTGTAAAGAACAAATGCACGGAGGCAGGTTCATCCAAAGCCAACACGCGGCGCTAAGTGTAGCCTGCTTAGAATAACAAAGGGTTAGGATTTGTTTGCTTAATCTTCAAGCAAATCTCAAGATCCGGTGTACTTTCTCAAGGGTGGATCGCGAGTGTTTGACTTGCCGCCCCTCGTGGGAATGTCGCGATAATCGAAGAACTTTCCGAATTCAAATGCTTTTGATATTGATTTTGAGTAAAGTGATGAACACTTTTAAAAGGTTTTTGTTTGTAGAGCGATTTTTTGAGTTTATTCTGATTATGAATTTAAAGCGTTTCTTCCATTTTGGCATATAAAGTAATACATTTTTTAAAACTTACAAGCAATTTCGATATTAAATACCATTATTCTGACTTTATTTTAAAAGTGTAAAAACAAGAAGTTGTATTCTTACTGTCACAAACCTCAATCTGGATCAATCGCATGGTGAAGATATTTTATTTTCTAAATTCATGTTCCGGTCATTAAAATTACCTGCAAACAAAAAACAAGCACATTAATTTTCTCCCCCTTAAAACTTTCTTTTGCAAGATACTTATATCTACTGACCCACTAAAATATGGAGCAATTAAGTAGGTTAGAAAACAGAGAAGAATAGAGGGAAAAACCGTGTGCAGAATGCATAATGATGGTCAAATAATAGGGTTGTCAGGGGTAACAAACACAGGGTGTTCTGCGCTGAGCAGTGAGTAATGGAAGACGTTTGGCCGAGTGCAAACATGCCAGCCCTTACACGGACCCATTAAATCACAGCTTTTCTGACCTCTATCGGCCACGAAGCCTTTTGAATATTGCTACTACTTTAATGCAATAAGTGTCAAAATAAAATAGTCAGCCGTGTTTTTCAACTCTTCTCTTATCCATTTCAAATCTTTCGTAAAATGTGGTATTAATTTACGACCAAATAATCATCATGTTGTAGACGCACTGTAGAGGGACCGTAGACCGTGGTTTTATAGAGTTTATTCACAGTTGGCAAAATTAACGTCATGAGTTTTCAAGTGGAAAAATACAATTTGCTCAATTATATATCCAATATTATTTTATTATATATTTAAATATTTAAGTAAATAAATATAATTAGTGTGTTAAGATTAATTTATTTGTAATACGCTCTAAATTATGTTATGCCGATCCGAATTACGTATCCGAGACAGTGTATAACTGCAGAACTCAATTCATAAAATAAAAATGTACATACAAATAAGTACTATCCTTTTCATTAGTAATCTTTTGACATGAATAGAATTACCGAGCATATTTTTGTAAAAAGAATAATATAATTCAGCCTATTTCAACACAACAGCCGGTATTTATTAAACAGCGTGCTTAAGCACCCACGTGTCGCGTTTCCCAGGACCTTGACGCTCCGGAATTACGAGAACACATCCGGACGAAAAAACTCCGCTTACATCGTAAAGATCTCTGATACGAAAAATTTGACGAATAAGATAAGAAATACGAACACGGCGAGAATTCTTCAACCGGGACATAAGATAACAGGAAACATGCCTGTACAAAGGGTAGGTTTTGACACAAAACAGACTATGACAATAGATATGTACGAGTATAACCTTTGGGAAAATGTTTTGCGTTTGTTTTTTACAGTTTATTTCGAAGATGTAACAAAAAATACATCTTAGTTTAATACATTCCTTGCAGAATTTTGAACGGCTATTCGACCTAATTTCAATACAATAAACAACCTCGAAACCGTTTACTTTGGACTTAAGTACCATGAAAGCCTGATTACCAACATTCAAAGTAATATAACTATATTGAGCCCGCAGAGATTCCAAAAAATCCTAAAATAAAATCTCTAGAAAAGTTTATTTAGTAAAAAAGGAGATTTGGTCATTTGGGGTCCTATCAGCGCGGGATAAATGCCGAGAGCGTACACGTACCGCAAAATAAATTCTAATAAAGTTAATTAAGCGGTGTTGTGGTATTATCTCCGTAAAGTTTGAGCCCCGAATTAAAACAAAATGTTTGCCGCGTGTTGACGCTAAATAAGATTAAGCATTCTTTTACGTGACGCCCGAATTGCAAATTCCAATGTAAGGAATTCAGGATATATTTAATATGAAACCATGCCGGATAGATTCAATAGGTATCACATGCAAGTGTAGATGGAAAATATATGAGATGACGAATATAATATTAAGTCAACCTGTTTTAAAAAAGCTAAATAAAATGTTTATCATTATATTCTGATATAAATTGTTACGTTTATTCAAAGTGGTAAGTTAATCAAACGGATATAATACGACCCAGTTTCTACTACTTTGCAATAAAATATAATATCATTATTTACGTTGAGAATACTTAGTCCAATTCCATTACGCAAAAATATTTTTTCTCTTCTCAATTTAAAAAATTGGACACAAATCAAATCCGAGAATTTATAGCCTCATTACCGATTCCTTTGTCTTTTCACAAAAAGGTATAATCATCCCTAATAAATCACTAGGTCTCATTTCACGATTACTCCGTGAAATCAAAACCGTTCTATTAACCGCGATCGAAAAGGGTAGAGAGTAATCCAATCTGGCGCTTGAAGGGCTTCCTAAACGAGAGAAAAAAAATACGCTTTTATTTTTTCCTCCTGTGATAATTTGTCAGCGAACATCTGTTAGACAGAGACGAAAAATCATAACTTGGCTGAGAGTGAACGATACGGAGTGAAGGGCAACATAATCCGCCACTAATGATAACCTCTGCACCTGATGTAATATTTGCTCCAAAAATTATAGTCCCCAGAGATGAAACAAGATGTTACCTCAGTAATAAAATGGAGAGTGGCAAACATTTGTTATAATAACTCATTTTGTGTTTTATGACATGTGGGATCACAAAATGTGCAGAGTTATGTACTGGAGTGAGCCAGTCTGTAGTTTTATTATTTCCGTGATATCACTCTTAATTATATTTATACAGCTCGGTTTTAGATGTAGTTGTAAGGTCCCCTTTCCTAGGTAATAAGAGTAAAATATTTACCAAAGGAATTAATAAAAATCCCGTTACCGAACTGAAATTACTACTTCCATGCTGTTACATTGCAATTGCAAGAAGTTACAATGCAAGAACTTTAACAATGTCAGTAATGGCACTACAAGGTACTGCCATATTCGTTATTCGTCAACCTCAACAATAACTACTAAAGACTCATAGTCTTATTAATTTTAATTTATTTCTTGAGGGCATTTTCCAACAACTAATAAAATAACAAAGGAGAAACTACAATGATAACACCGAGCTGATTAGGTCATGATTCATCATAGTATTGAATGTACAAACCGCACTGATTTGTCTCGTCTTACTCAGTTGTAGAAATAAAATCCCTGTGACCTTTGGTGTTTATCCTCAGCAAGTACTGAGTACACATTTTACCACACTGTGGTCGATAAAGAACTAGGGCTTTTTAAAATCGGTATTATTAATCTTCTTCGAAATTCTGGACACAATAATAGCCTGGAATTAGGTAGCCGTAAGAAATAAAATATCTTAATTTTAAGTACTGTGCTTATATAAGAATTTGAAATAAAAAAAATAAAATTAAGTAAAAATTAATGGGTTAACTTTTTATTTTCTTAACTATAATGTCGCAATTACAAACATACGAAAACAATTCAATTAGGAGCGCGGTCTTTGAAATAAAATTTATATGAAAAATGTGTCTTCTGCACGCTCGATACGAGTACCATAACTGCAATACAATTTTTATGGATATAAAGGGCAATGATTTTTTATGTATTTTAGTTTCGAACAGCTACTTCTAAAGATATACCATATTTTTGTCGTAGTTGACGTCAGTTCTGAATTGTGATGCAACTAGACAAACAGAATTGATCGGCCACTTATTCAATTGATACTGCCGGTGTTCCGCTAACTGCTGATGGGTGGGCAAACTCCATGAATTTCCTATACGCTATTTGTGAAATCATTATAGATGATAATACAAAAGTCTTCTACACGTGTCGCAATCTTAGTATTCAAGAGAGTGAATGATAAAAAAATACAAAAAAAAAGTTTTGCAATTTGAACTTCGGCTGTTGATTTGAAAATAAATATCTTGTGTAATTAACGTTATTTTAGATAAAATGAATGAAAATATAATCATGTCACAGATAGCTTTAGAATATAAGCATTAAAATTAACCATGTCATTAGTTTTAAGTGATTCAACTGTTATTGTGGTACTCTCTTTTATTGTGGTGTACAATCAAGTATATAAATAAATAAATACCATTTACAATGTAATTTTAATAATGTTCACTTTGATACAACGTGTGTGGAATGAACCAAGTATCTTAACTAAATGTATGGCTATTTATCGATTCACATTCGTAATATCTATTCAAGCAAACAAAAGCTGCTCCTCGTAATTTTAGATGCCTAAAATTGCTTCATTCGATTAATCAAAGCGACTCAATGGGCTTTGTTAATGGCCAATCTAGTGTTAAAATTATTTACCGGTGCCAGACTTCCTTATACGGTTTTATATATGCTGTTTCTGCGAAATAGCAATAATGAATCTTTAGGCTTAACGTAATCCAAGCGGACTATGCAAAGCTAAAATTGATTTTCCCAGAGTTCATAGTTCAAGGATTCACTGTGCCTCTATTGCAGTACAAAGGGACAATCAACAATATGCACATGATAGAGGCCTATGATCCGCAGTACATTTCCCGAGGCTAGTAAGAGGAATAGAGAGTGGTAGATAATAAAACTAATATTCTTCTTCCGCAAGCGATACTTAATAAAAAAAAATACATTAATTGGAAAAGTCGGTGGTGTATGCTCTGGGTTTCAACAAACGATGTCTGTTTTGAGAGTCCCTTACACGAATCTTTTAATTATGAACTATATTTTTATAATTATGAAGTATGGCTAACAGAAAAACATACGAGAGAGTAGAACTGCTCCAATTTCAACAAGAATTCATTCAACAGTTACTTTGGAACTGAACGTACAATTGGCGTGAAATATCTCACGAGTTTCGATACATTCGCGTTTGTTTATTGTAGATACCGTTTAATTTATATACTTGTAACTTTTCGTACCTCGGTAAAGTTCGCGGTACATACTTGGTGGAGTTTGTCCGGGAGCCGTGAACAAACTGAGCGAAAACCGTGGGACCGTAGCGTGAATACGTGTAATGTTTGTTTTGCTACTGTAAATCTACTTTTTAGTGTAGTCCAGGATGTGAATAACAAGCGTTTTATAATGTTTGCCTATTAATATTATGGACTCGGGGACAGTGTAAGAGAAGTCGGTTGTGAAATGAGATTTCATGGATTGGATTATACTGGAGACAAATGTTTGTATAAGAATGTTACAGGCAGAAAGAATATTACTTAATACGCGATTGGAACTAAATGCATAACAAATACATAATTACTTTTTGATTCACGTAAAAAATCTGTCAAATTGGTCACAATATGCTACTTATAAAACAGTCAACTTTAGAAACTTAACTTTAATTTATCGTTTGAAATAGCACATGAAGATAGTTAAATTAAACTAATATTTACATACACGATAGCTGTAAAACAATCGAAAAAACGTCAGGAAGTTAAAAAAATGTAAAAATAAAACCAAATCCGCGATAAAATCCGTAAAAATTATTTCAATGTGTATCATTCGCGTAAATGTAAGAAACCATTATAATTAAAGTACATAAACAAATATTAATTGAGTAAATTTCAGAGATGGAGTCTAGACATTAGACTCACATTTAGAAATCTATAAATGGATGATACACCTATATACATACCTATCCATCGCTACCTCTCCTAACTTCCGCAGCACTAGACACCAAATGTGGGTGGACTTACGGACTTTTACAGTTATTGTTATTTAGACTGGCGATGTTTGCCGTGCCAGGCTACTTGCCCAACGATATGGATTTCAAATGCACTTTCCTTGCGTCTAATGTTAGTGGGGGTTTTTAAAATAATTTTTCTCCTTACAAAGTTCGCAGACTGTTTGCTTGTATCTTATCTGATGTTTATTTTATTTTTCTAGTGTATTGAATGGAGCCATTTTGTGTTCAAATAGTATTAATAGATCTACATGACTTGGTTATGTGATACTTATACTAAATACTTTGAAATGCCTTTCTAGGTGTTACTCTTGCTTATTAAAGTGATTTTTTTTGTTCAGTTTATAATAATTTTCTTCTATAACAGCCTCCACAGTGCAGTTGCAGCCGAATGTGAACCTAGAGATTTTTGGTTCGATCCATGACTCAGAGCAGACATAAGTGATCCACAAATGCGCTTATGCGGTATTTATCATACAGCAATAAACGATCTCAATTATATCAACAGTACATTGAAACAAACACTAATTAATGAACTTCAAATATTTACTCAATAGTTATTGTCTTTGAATAAACAAATACCCGGGAATTAAATGTATTAATTCTTTAGGATAATATTGATTCTATACAAAAACGAAAGGCATTGATTTCGATTTCTGCAAAACAATTTTTATTAGTATAAAATAAAATAAGTAATGCATTCATAAATAATTAATGCTATTAATTTATTTAATAAACTATTAATTTATATAATAAATCTTCAACAAAAAAGGTGACAATAACTGAAGAACAAGAACAGCAACAAATGCATTACATTGCTTTTGATTGTCGAAATCATACGTATATTGTGGCCTTGTAATTTAGATATAATGAAAAGAACCGATTTAATCAAATAGCTCATCAATTTTTTGCAATAACAGACGCAAAGTGGCAAAACCTTATCCGTAGCACTCAACTTTATCCCCTTATCATACCAAAAATCAAGAACCCAATTACAAGTTACGACACCATGATGAATATTCATAATCCATCTTCAGAAGACACGAAAAATAATCTAACTCGTAAATGAGTGCGTAACAAGTTACTCACGACCCATAAACCGAAAGAGACGTCTAATCAAATGTAATCCATTTAAAACTTTCCCAATAATCTTTCCCCCAGATGCATCGCTTCGTGAGATGTCGTAAAACGTTGTGACGACAGACGAAACACCCCGAACGCTTTGAAGAGGGTGGAAATGTAATCTGTGATGAGGAATTACTGACTTACAATTCTTGTGAAATGTTCCATATGATCAGAATTTTCGTTAAGTCCATTATTGACAAGTACAGGTTTTAAATCTCCGTGATCTGCGCTGTTCCCTAGTTCCATTGACAAGTTATTTCTCAATGTATATGAATATTTTAGTTTTGAATCAAAAAAATTAAGTCGATTACTAATTTAATCAAAAATATTTAGGTACTTATAGCAAAAATATTTCATTAAAAATATTAGTAATTTTAAATATTATATCCTATTACGATTAATTTCTAGTAGTTTGAGAAATGTACAAAAATAACAAAGGTAATTGATAAAGTACGTAACTTTTTCTACAATTAAACTTAAATTAAAATATACTTTCATTTAAATGTATACAAACATACGATTTTAAACATCTAATTTGAAAATATTAGGGTACAACCACAATCAAATTTAAATATCAAACCACAAATCTGGTATACTTTTGTTTTTATTGCAATATCGTGCTGTGTTATTGCTTCTGCGTGATCGTATTCACTAACATGATACTTTCCCAGCTTTAATATCCATATTGTAATTGTCCAATGAATATTTTTATGTGAGCGAATTCACGCGAATGACGAATCTTATTTGGTAAGAAATGAAGGGAATTACATTTTCTATTTTACGTGAAAAGTTCTCGAAATTGTATATTAATATTGTACAAGAGGCTTGTAAAATATAATATGTACATATTCTGTGATATATAACAGAGTACTTTGAAAAGTAGAGAGAAAAAAACTGTTTACTTCAATGCCAAGAAATATTACGTAGATGTTTCCAACGAAGTTGTGTGTTTGATTGGTTTTTTAATGTTTGACACGAAAAAGGCGTTTAAAATAACTCTTTGAAAGCATTCTATATTTTAATTATTATATTAATACCAAAATGTGATTCACTTAAGCTAATGGCTGATGGACATATTGATGACTGTAGGAACTAGTACAAGCATGGTCATCAAACTATCCAACCATCACAAAAAAATACAAGATATTTTTTCATAATTATTATTGTGACATCAATTCCTACAAGATGAAATACGTTGTTTAGAGAATTGTCATCTTAATAATCCTCACATCATCTAAAATCTCTTAAAATATTACAATTAGCAAGCCATATTTTCTCATAATGATTAGCTTAAATTAACACATTTCAACGCCCGTAATATTGATATTGGCGCTCATCGAAAAAAATGCTTCTTATTTCCATCAAATACATCGTTCTTAATTAATTTATTCATCCATAAAGAAACAAGCTGACGGTGCTAATTAAGTCTAGTATACAAAAGTAGCTAATAAAGACTGATTACTATTCAACTAACACCTCGCATTTAGTGTCTAAAAGACCTAATTACCTTTCCAAAAAGGTATCTATTCTTAATTTTCGTAGTCAATTGAGTTCGTCTTCAGATTCCTTGAATATCTCGAATGAGCAATCTGCTAAACCGTGAAGGTGAACTCTTTGAATATTAAACGTAATATAAACGATTCCAAATTAGTTTAGTATTAGGAGTTATATAGAACTATTTTTGGCTAATCTTTTTAATAGCCTAGGCCAGGTGCGAACAACCTGAGATGGGTTGTCATTGACGATTGCAATCGCACAATAAAAAGATATTAAAATAGCTAAATGGTATTAGACTAAAGACTGCCTCGGTGGTGAAGTTGTACTACGGTATGATTACAAAACTGAACGCGGGTTCGAATCCCGGGATAAGTGATATTGGATTTTTCTATTAGTTATAAGTCCGGAGACTGGAATTTGTGCCCAATATGTCGATAAGCTCACCTCCTAACACGTCGTGGGACGGAACATACAAGGCGAAATGTGGGTGTCTTGGTAGCGCCTCTGCCCTTCTGGACAAAATACGTCAGTTTACATGTGTGTATATGGTATTAGAAGTCAAAATTGCTGAAAAAATTATAATGACTTGTTTCACGAACACAGATATCCAACTTCTAAACTAATTCAAAGCAAGTCTTACTAAACCATCAATCATCTAAGTTCCACTAAAATTAATGAAAAAAGTGCCCCCATTGCCAATGACAAACCTCCAGCGCTTATTCATATTTTTAATTGCAAAGATTGTACAACAGGGGTGCTCTTAATTCCGCGATGTCTAGCTCAGCCGACGCACCATTTAACTGATGAGATAAATCTACTGCGAGGGAATTTTTGCCCTCGAGAAGGCGAATAATCTTTCAATCTTTTAATGACGTAAGTTGCGCACCCAGAAGATGATTGTCGGATTTTTCGGTTCGTTCATAGGATTACCCAGCTCAATTTGTGTTGAGGACCTAATCAGGATTATGAAACCCGAAAAATTGTAATGAAAATGCTGATATTAAGTAAGCTTTTATTAGCTTCGGGGAAGGAATTACTTGATTTTTTCTGAAGACATAATCATATGGATTTATTTGTAGGCTATATATTGTCATTTATAAAATATTTGTATATGGGTTGTTATTCCAGCCTTAAGGAATGAACTAATCGAAACAGTACTGTATCCTTGAAAGTAATCTTAGAATAAAATTAATTAATATTTGGATTTTAATCAGTACTTTGCTACTTTTGCCTAATATGGGGAGAAATGATACACCTATATTTTGGTAAAATAAGGATTCGTGCAAAACTTTTCAGACGCTCAATTCCCCTACCACAATGCTTAATAGAATGAAAACGAATTCATTTCCGTGTGATAATCGGCTTTTAGGGGATTTTCTCAATTTTAATACCTTCATACACACATTGTATACGATTCCCGTCATATTAGATAAAATTTACCAAATAATTTAATTGCTGTACAAAATGCTCAGAATTAATGATTTAATTTCAAGACAATTTCGTGGAGATACATTAAAGGAAATGTAAGTTAGTGTACGTGCTAATATGTACATAATGTACCTCTATTATTATTTGGTAAATTCAGGGGAACTTCGCGAATGAAAACGAGGTCCTGTGTGTTTAACAGCTCAGATAATAATTAATTAAATATCTCTGGTCGATTTCGCAACCTATTTACAAAATCATCACAAATATCTGATAGAATATGAAAAATGTAACAGCTTATTAAGAAAATATGTTACAATAGGTATCGCCAAGTTTATTATTACCATATTCCGTATATTTGTACATTGTAAAATGTGCCTTTAATACTCCCCTTTGTACTCAATAGCCCATTCTGTTGATACCGTAACGAAACAATAACGTTATAAAATTATTTTGCAGAATACCCTTCGTTTTATTACAAAGCTATTGGCGCAATAAAATAAAATATAATGTGTCTAAACAAGAATTAAATGACTATATCTGAGATATAACAATTTTCACGGTTTAATTATTATATCCGTGAATATAGAAAATACAAGATGGCCGCCACTGACATTTATTCAATGAAAGTTGTAATTGGTGAAACGGCTTTATTATAGCCGGTAGTAATTATAGAGTAGAAATAATAAAATATGGACACAAATTGGTCTCTGCGCCCTAATTATTATGTGGATAGTGAGTAGGTAATAAAACCAATGATTTGACAGTTGAGAATGATCATTTTTTATTATACTTTTTAAATATTATTTTGATATAAGGTTATATTCTAACAGCACCACTTATCAAAATAATCTAATATCAGTTAAAAACAAACAAAAAACTTGACAATAAAAAATAACATGCATTACTAAAAAATAACATGCATCATTACTGGGCTCCCAAAAAATTCTGACATGACTGAGGTCAGGCTTTTGTCCTGTCCATACTTCAATCGGTGTCTTTTGGTCCAAACCTGAAGCCGGCGATCTATTTTTCAAGTATACTGCCGTATTAACTGCTCCTGCCCAAAAACTTTTATCCAGTTTGGCCTCGAACAATAAACATTTTTCACGTTCAACTATGGTCCTGTTGAAACGCTCTCTGAGACCATTCTGCTCCGGAGTACATGGATTTGTCTTCTAATGGATAATTCCACTATCTTTCAGATAATTATCCATCATATCTGAAGAAAACTCACCTCCATTGTCGGTTCTCAATGTTTTTATCTTTGTTCCTTTTTGATTTTCAACCATTCTCTGAAATTCCTTGAAATACTGTAGAGTCTGATTCTTCTCCTTCATAAAATATACAAATGCCATCTTGCTAGTATCATCAACGAACAATAGAAAATATCTTGCCTGTCCAATAGATCGAACCTCCATAGGCCCATACAGATCTGAGTGAACTAAATCTAGCATTTCTGTACTTCTATGTTTTCGTAATTGGAAAGGTAAACGACTCTGTTTCCCCTCACAACATACTTGGCAATTGGATTTTTGGATATCAGCCTTCATATCAAACGATATTCCGTCTACAGCACCATTTTTCATCTTCTGCAAATCATTACTATTTATGTGTCCTAATCTTTTATGCCACTGCTTTGCATTTGCAGTTTGAACTGCTGCAGCCAACACTTTCTCTGACTTTTTCGTATTCAACTTATACACACCATTTTGTAAATTTGCTATTCCAATAAGCTCATTCCGTTGATTATGTATATAACATACATCATTCTTGAAAGTAACTTTGTTTCCTCTTGCTATCAACTGGCTTACTGATAACAAGTTCGTGGTTAGATTAGGTATGTATAAAATGTTGTTTACTTTAATGTCAAACTGAGAATTATTTACAAGCGTAGTAATCTGTGTATCTCCGGCACACACTACTGGCACAGTCATATTATTTGCAACAATAATTTCCTTCATATTGTGTACTTTTCTTACTAGCAATAAGTTTTCCTTGTTTGATGTCATATGAGCACTAGCTCCTGAGTCGATATACCAGTCTTCCTTATTAAATTCACTATTGAAAAATGCAGCACTAAATGCGTTTACCTGCTTTTCTTTTAGTTCGGGACACTGGTTCTTAAAGTGGCCAATTTTCTTGCATTTATAGCATTTTATAATCTTTTTTACATTTGACGTAAAGTTTGACGTTTGTTTTGCGCCTTTAATATTCGAATTTTGACCAACCTTACTCTTTTGTTTCGACCATAATGCAACTTCCGAGTCATGGTCACCGATCTCAGAACTCATATCAAGCAATTTTGTTTTAATGACGTCAGAATCTATAGTAATGCCAGAATGTTCTATTGCCATAATCATCGGAGCAAACTTTTCTGGCAGCCCCGCCAACAGCAATGATCCGATCCATTCTTCATTAATCTCGAAACCTGTACCTTTTAGTCTTTGTGCAGTTTCCACTATCTGACTCACATAACTTGTCATGGATTCACACTTATCGAGTCGAATAGATATCAAAGTTCTAAGTAGACTGATTTTCCTTGTAAATCCGCTGTCATCAAATAACTTCTGTAGTTTCTGCCACAAATCCTTGACTTTAGTTTCGTTTTTTATGTGCACGTATAACTTGGGATCAATCGTCATGATGAGTTTTGCTTTCGCTTTTCTATCTTCAGCATCACTTAAATCGATAGGAATGGCGTCGATGTCAATGCCTTCCAAGATGAGAAAATTTCTTGCTGCGAACGCCCAATCATCGTAATTTTCGCGTCCCTTTAATTTCGGCACATTTACTAAATAACTGCCTGACGACATTATAACTTATTTAGTACACAATATGATAATACTGTAATTATTGAATAAATTTTTTGCTCTGGGCCCATAACCTAATAAAACCAATGATTTGACAGTTGAGAATGATCATTTTTTATTATACTTTTTAAATATTATTTTGATATAAGGTTATATTCTAACAGTAGGTGCCTTGAATCTACTATATTTCCTTCTTTCGGACTTCGGATTTTGGACACAGTCCACTATTGAACATATGGCCTCGGAAGGATTTGTATCGGAAATGCCCGAAATTCAGCGATTTCAGGGCAGACATTTCAAAAATAAAAATATATTATTGATGTTTAATATTTATGACTTTTTTACACATCTTTTTTTATAGGTACTTAGTTTACTGCGCCCAGATCCATGCCAAAGTATCAGTATTTTCCTAAGACAAAAAGTAGTTTATGTGGCGGTCGATAAACTCTAGAAAATAATATGTCAACCCGTTGTTTATATTAAAGGAAGGACAAACCAACCAACCAATTTCGCATTTAAAACATAAGTATAATTTAAACCTAGTTTGTCTAATGTTCGTAGTATAAAAACCGCGCCGACATTTATGATGAAATAACAGTGATTTCCGATCGGTTTGTAACTAATTAGTAGCTAGTTTAATTGTGACAATTTCGGATAATGTTCTCGCGAACGAGCCATATGCTAATCAGACGAGGCTGTTTTGGTATTTTAGTTTATTTGTGGCTTGACATATGCGCCATTTCGTGGATAAATAATAATTATTATTCCACGGAATAGAGAAAACATTAATCTAAATAAAACAGTTGAATATTATGTTAAGGGTTTTAGAAATAACATACACAATTAAAACAAATATAAAACATGTTCATAATATGGTTAAAGGTGTTGGCATCGAACCTGTGGCTTTGCGTCACACAAATGGCTTTCCAACCATTGTACCAAACATCATACAAGGAATTTCCATTACCTAGATACTTGGTAATAATGTATTTCTACAGTTACAAAATAACACTGTAAATACCAAAAATATACCGAGCTAGTAATTACCCCTATAGCCAGTTGACACAATTTCGATGTGTAAAAGGGTTACACTCATAAATCACCAGCCACGACATCTTGTATGACGTCATAATACGAACACTTCGTAACATGTGACGCACTAATACCGTCCATAAAGCTGGCGGTATTAACGTAGCATAATGGACTAGATATCGACTTCAAAGATTTTAATCATAAATCGGCTCTTGAATTGCTTTAGTCTTGCTACTACCGCATAGTCGATTTATGTGGGTTTAACGATGAAAAATTGCTCTATATTGCTTTATACGACGCTAAGTACAATGTTGTATCTTTATACAACGAATATGAGGTTTGATTCTTTTTCGATATTTTTTCATCCTCTAATGTGATGATGAAAGGTAAATGTCATAAGTTGTTACGTATAGATATTAGTCTTTCATGGAGTTAACAATACAGAGCTGTATTCATTTGTTTTTATAATTAAAAAAATGAAGAAACAGCTGTGCCACAATTAACAATTCTTCTGTAATTACTTACCTTACCTTATTATGGAATCGTCAAAGCGTCTTAAAACGCTATTTCTCAATGAATATTCCTTTCTTAATTTAGGACACGAATTTACGTAACTAAAGTCCATTATTAACTGTTTTGAAAACTACCGTAATAACCTTCGAGTAATAACCCAGTTAACACTTATACAAAACGGATGCCACACTCACCTCAGACAAAGACACTAAATAATTTAAATTGAGCAATGCAAAAGAACTTTAATAAAGTAATTGAAACTTCCTGCGCTTACTCATCGCGTGTTATACAGGAGCAACGAGCTACCTAACAAAATGTGCTGAACTTACTTTTAATTGTACATGAAAAAGTCAAAGGACGTGAGCTCATAATGCCTAATTCAAAAAGTTGGTGAATAAAAACTTGAGTGTTGTGAAGAGCCAAATCCCTCTTTCAATCAATTGAGTAGGATTTGTTTAGTTTGTAGTATAGATGTGTTCCACTGCTTATATTTATGATTTTTGCCCAAAATGTTATTAATAATGACTATTGGCGATAAAATGATACACACACAGATTTTATTAATAAAAAGCCAAAATATATTTTGGTTTCATTTAGTAACCATAATATTTATCAATATGTTTGGCCTTGGGATTCCAAAATCTTTTCATATTCAAATCAATATATTTTGATATCTGCATCCCTGCGACACCAACATCTCATAATTGCCTTGTCCGAGCCATTATGAACCTACTCCTCGTTCTAATAAGTACTTAATTCGTCCCAGTCAAGAATAGACTTATGATGTCTGGGATCTAAATAACTCGGCGAAACCTGATCCCATTTGAGACACATGCCTATTCACCCCGTCGGAATGTTCAACGTATCGTCAAATAAAAAATAATTCCCTGGGTTTAATACAATGAGGTGATTAACTTAATAAAGACTGCCTTATAAAATTTTAAGGACTACAAAGTATTTGTTAAAAAGAGTTTACAGCTATATAATCTACATAATGATTTTAATATGACATCATGTAACATAATATGTAACATGTTACATCAAAGAACTACAATACTTTAATAATAATTAATCATGACAAAATAAATCAATTTAAACAATATAAATCAGTCACCGATAAAAAATAACAACTAGATACAATATTAAAAACGCTATGAATAAAACACCTGTCAGAATTTGGAAGCAGTGATTGCATAAACCGCACCGCTTGGGATCACCTTCAAAGCCGTCAGTTTCACGCGAATGAAGCGGGAATAATGTTATTACAAAGTCACATAACATTGGATTTTGGGAATACATCGGTAACATACGGTCATAACTCACAAATGCGGTTAGTTTATTCCTGTTGCGTAATTAGTTAATTTTATTTAGGTATAATACTTTAGATAGCTACTAAATAGTTTTATTTTTTGTATTTTATAAAATATATTTTTAGTTATTTATAGATTTTTATAGACTGCCTCGGTGGCGTGGTTGTACTGCAGTAAGACTATAAAGCTGAGGTTTCGGGTTCGAATCCCGGGTCGGGCAAAGTGATATTGGATTTTTCTATTCATTATCAGTCCGGAATCAGGAATTTGTGCCCGATATGGCGATAGGTTCGCCCCCTATCACATCATGGGACGGAACATACAAGGCGAATTGTGGGTGTCCTGGTGGCGCCTCTGCCTACCCCTTCTGGGATAAAGGCGTGAGTTTATGTATGTATTTATAGATATCATCAACAGAAAAATTTGAATAAATTCAGTTTCTGATATTATCGTAAGAAAATTCAATGTATATAAACAATGAAATTGGAAATAATATGTTAGTAGAGTTTACTGTTCTAAAGTGACTAAAATAATATACAATGTTGCAGCCTACTTCAGTGGCTCTTTACCGCGAATTTCTTGGCCGAATTTCCGATTACATTTTTTTCAAACCTCATTTATCTCGTTTTTTATGCCTCCATCAGAAAACTTTTATAATGACTGCTCGGTAAATTTATTGCAAAAAAAATACAATAGAATTACTGAAAAATACAACGCACATATTTAACAAATAGCTTATTTTAATTAAATGATACCCATTATTACGTATCCATTGAGCATTCATAATTAATTATTTATCCTAGAGACTGACCAGGGTAGTTGATTGCAAATAGTGCCGTAACATGTCGGGATGCCACAATTTGACCGAACCCATTAGTTGACCCCTGATTTGGCGAAATTAGTGAATGATTGATGGACATGCACAATAAATCAGATATAACGATAGTGAATTAGTATCCATTTTAATAGTATAATGAAAGGTTTTGAGTAGAAGTGAATTCCTGATCTTAAAAGTAGTATTAGAAGTTCGATTTATAAATATATTGCGGTATACATAACATCCCAGACATTAACAAATGTAGCATAATCATTGACAATATTATTTTATTGTACATTACCAAAACCCGAAGATTTACGAAACAGAAAACCTCCATCACCATAGAAAATAGTTCACAGTGGAACTTTATTACATCTAACCGATGATCATTAAACTATGATCCCCATTCGGAGCTCAACTAGATGAAGCCGATATTTTTATATGAAAATTGTATTTTTATAAACTATCCGTGTCATGCCATACAACACCCTTTTAAAATTGAACGAAATAACACTTTGTCACACTTTGACACTACGAGCTTTAAAGTTTAGGAGTTAAATTATAAATAAAAAGTTTGTTGTATAGAAAATAATAAAAATCTATGCAAATAATTAACGTAACAATAACGTCACCACTAACCACATTATCGTAAGATATCATTGTAGCTTTTCATTGTGTGTGGGTTTTTTTTTTTTCAAGTAATTTACATACATACATTAACTCACGCCTTTATCCCAGAAGGGGTAGGCAGAGGCGCCACCAGGACACCCACATTTCGCCTTGTATGTTCCGTCCCACGATGTGATAGGGGGCGAGCCTATCGCCATATCGGGCACAAATTCCTGACTCCGGGCTGATAATGAATAGAAAAATCCAATATCACTTTGCCCGACCCGGGACTCGAACCCAAGACCTCAGCTTTGTTATCGTACGGTAGTACAACTACGCCACCAAGGCAGTAATTAATTAACGAGTACGAAATATACGGAATTACAAACATGTCGATGTAGACACCTCGCAACAATCATTTCTTCCGCTAAGTAGTATTCGGGAATTTTCAGTAGTGTTGTTCTTGTGCATGACAACGCGTGGCGCTTACCAAAACTCAAAAATTATGTCGTCATTCTCGTTCACAAAACAGCAAAATTTATATCAATAAAAAAGTTCACACCATTGCAGACTAAAACTAAGCAAATTAAACCGACAGTTGTAAAAAAGTACAAAAACGTTTAAAACATACAAATGTAAACGTAAGTTTCCCTAACCACGAGTTCCACACATGTTTTATTTGGGAATGGCGAGTTCTAGAGGCTTTAGCGATGAAACACGAACAAATTTGGTGTGCCCCCGGTACGAACACCGAAACGGTTTGATACAAGTTGAAAACATTACTAATCTGCTTGTTTAGATATTGAATGCGGTAGTGAAATGTTTATGGTGTATGAATACTATAAACTGTAGGAAGCTACGGTAATGATGAACGGGAATGATTTGCTGTTTAAGAGATCCTATTAGATGTCAGATATTTTGACCTATATCTCACAACCTATTTTTTATTAATTTACGATTAGGTACATTTGACTATTTGCAGATAATAATATTAATTATATATTAATACAGCGTAGTATATAAAATATTAAAAAGAAAATATTTACAGATCATAACTTATCAACTAATCGACACTAAACATGCTCCTAAATTATAGTTTCTTTAATTCAATCCCGGATTATATAATCGACCTTTTAATCGCCGCCCGAAAGACTCACGAACACTGAAACGTGCACTATAATTACATTATAACCTGAGAATTTAGTGATCAAGGCGAAGGGATTTATTCCCTCTACCCGAGCCACAACGGGAATGTTAATTCACCAAGTGTTACTAATTCCGAACACGATATTGAAGATTGACTGCCGAGTGCTTTACGTCTTAATGCCTGTGCAAAAATAGCGCTCTGTTTCCCACATACGAAAACGTTACTATTTAGATCAAGTTCATTGACACTTTGGCCTACAAAATTTTATTTTACGTGTTCATTATGCCTTATAATATGGTCCATCCTGGGCAAACAATACAATTTGGATGGGCTAGACCTTCGTCTAACGTGCTGGCCTAGTTTGAATTTTCAAACGTAAATATTTTTTTTTTCTGCAAATCTCATTTATATTTAATTTCGAGGTGTATTAATTTATGTATTATTTTACCATATACCGTAATAGTGAAATATTGCTGTTAAAACATTATCGAAATTGGTATATGGATGTGAACGTGCGACTCCCGTCTCGACCAACCACTCTTGTTTCGACTAATCTATCGCACTCTGGTGTAAAAATAGAGCTTTATTTCTCTCAAATGAACTGCTGAAACATTGGTATTGAAATCAAGTTCATTGACTGCTTGATCTAAAAAAACTTTTTACGTGTCCTACATAAAAAAGAAAAACATTGTATATTCATAGTATTTATACTCGTATACTGTAGAGAGGAGCGCAGTATCCAAACCGCAAATTGTTGCTGGTTTGGCGTGTGTTGTTATTGTATTGGTAACGTTTAACATTTCAGTATAAAGATTTTAATTATAATAATTTTAATTTTAAAACGTCGTCTTAAATTCCGTATCAGTAAGCTTTATTTTATGTATACAAATTTGGGTTATAGACACAAAATATGTGACGGAAATATCGTAACTTTCGGCGAACTTAAAAGCGTGATAATAAAACTGGGGACAAATATCGATTCTTAAAACACACCACATTATCGGGTCATAAGTATTCAATTACGTCATTCAGGAAACAATATGCCTGACCAAAATCGTTATTGAACGTTCAAATATGTTCACGAGTCGTGAGAAATATGCTTATCGATCGACTCAACAGAACTCATCATAGTAAAAGGTATAGGAAAAACCGCAAGAGAATTATTCAATAGGGTTATTATTTTATTTATTGAACAAATCCAAATAAATCAAGTAGACCTTCGCCTACCCGTCTTTATCCTACACTAGCCGGGGTCTTCACAATATTTATATGCATATCGCAGAAAGATATTTATGACTTTACGTCATCCCTTTCGTGAGCTTATCCCGGGTAAATTATATTTTCTTTGAACGGACAACCGCACACAAAGCAGGCCAGCCTGGTAGCAAGTAAAACGGTTTCATTATTCAAATACTTGCAGGCAATACAAACAGCACCTTAGTCCTAAATTTATCCAAAGTTATTATCGTAACATTTTGAATATCAGACTAAACGATGGTCAAATCAGTCCTAAAACATCAGAATCCGTAATGAATACGCCTTTAGCACTAAAATGTAGCAGTATTACTTTGAACAGTCGATTTCTCACTCACCGCACCATTATTGTCTCATAATAACATAGCACTTAATAATTCACAAAAAAGAATTACCAAGAGTAACAACAAAAACATTTTAGCTCCCCCGTACACGAATGCTAATGCGTTAATCTGAAATTCAATAGATCACAGTAATCGCGCCAGAGGTAAACGATTCAAATCGTTACTTTGTTTGGCTCCTGTTCGACTTGTTAATGGCTTTGGCGAACGCACGCACAGTTTTCATTGCCTATTTGACTACTAATCATTGTTAACCTTGTGAGAATAGGTATTAAAACGATTCCACGCGTTGACGTCAGTACTCATCATTAGTCAAGGAACCAGGTTGAAGAAATAAATTATTTAAAGAGGTTTGTTAGGTAGACGCATTTGCTACTTCTACTGGGTTCTAGTTCGTTATATTGACAGGGATCCCGTTTTTAGTGTCCAAAATCTGAAGTTCTTCAATGACTATACTAAGCAACCATGAAACTGCATTAAAACCATATTACAAAAATTGCAATTGTACTATCTCCAGAGTCCGATTTATTTTCATTTAAAAATTTAATTCATTAGCTTTGTAATGTGATTATCTTTAACCTTTATGTCATCCATTTCATTTTTTCAATTTACATTTACAATGTTTACATTAATCAATTACTTATAAATAAATGAATCGATGTTCCACCATCGATATTAATTCACCAATCATTAATGTGTATCATATTATCAGCACTCGTCGAGCCATTTCTATATTTACAATGATTGAGTGCTCCCTTTACATCGCACCGGAGATTATTACTCCTTCAATCGGATTTGTGAGCCGGCGTCGATTTTTCTCGTTATAGACTATTCATCTTCCTAGCAAAGTGTTGAGGCAAACGTTTTGACGTGTCCGTTTTGCGAGATTCCCAGAAATTGTGAATCGAGTTCACCTCCGTTTGATTTCTGGTTTATAAAAGTGTCGATCTATTTTTATTGAAATAAAACTATTTTTTATTTCATGGCGGATTTGGTTTAATTTTTACATTTTTTAACATCCCGACGTTTCGATTGCTTTTCAGCTTTCGTAGTCGGGGCGGACGAATTAGTTTTATGTCAATGTGTAACATTACCGTAAATCTAAGAAAACACGATCTATTTTTAAATATTTGACGTTAAATGTTTATTTCAGAGGTTCACCTACTAATTAAGTAGGTAGGCATCAAGTTTATAGGTATAAGTAAAGGATTACATTACGCAGATTTTATGTGTTTTTAATCTAACAAAAATACGAACTATTATTTTTACTTCTGTATGTCCAATGTATATTTAATGTTGGCAGAACAGCAGCCTTACCATGACCTCTTAATGCGACGCAATTCAGGACCTATTCTGAACCGCTTTGTGTTTTCGTACCATGACATCGTTTTAGCCGATCAATTTAGGTTAGAGCCTAAACTGAATCGCAAATCGTTCGCAAATCACGTTTTCATTCATTCAATTCGTACCATGACTAAACTTCAAGACCTCAGTTGAGTCGCTGATCTGTCAAAACTTGCAATTCAAATAAAGTTCTTTATTTACTACCGAAACTGAATCGTTATTGAATAAAATAGATATTTCAGTGAAATGAATGCATTAGGAAACTAGGTAACGTTCAATAGTGATTTTTTAATTATATTTCTAAGTAATGTACATTGAATAAGCATAATTTATATTATTTTAGATGTCACATAATTTATTATTTTTCGAATAGTTGGAGTGTGATAACGAGGATAATACCACAGTAATACTTCACGTCGTAAAATTAATAAAACAACAACAATTAAATACTATTTTAGCATAATAATCAAAACACCCGCGTTCCGAGAATGTCACAACTCACAATCTCGAATCTCATATGTCATAAAGAAACGTTCATAAGTTTGACACACTATTCTGCACGTTGACGCGCTTAATATACATATTATAATAATCAATTAAAAATTGATATAACGTCACCTAAAATACTATTCTGTGTCAATCTGCAACATTCACATTGGAGGTAATCTTAGCCAAAAGTTAATACATAGTACAATAATACAAATTATCAATCGTAAATATTATTGTAACTTTTACACGATTAAGTTTCAGAACGCTGCTAACTAGTGCGGTGAGAAAGAAACAAAGGATATGATTATTCTATAGCGCTGTCTCTTTCTAGCTTTACGGATCAGAGACTTATTCGTTCACTCATTTGGTTAGTTTGCGACTCACTTGCGATTCAGTATTAACATGGTCATGGTACGAAATAAAACGATAACCTAAAATGAATTGCATCGCAAATGAATCGCTAATACAACGGTCATGGTAGGACTGCAGTATTTTGATAAGCGTTTTCAAAAACTATTCGATCCAAGTCTGACTTTAAAACTACTCTTTCGTTAATAACCCGTTGAAAAACTTTAATGAATCAGGAATCAGGTATCGAACTTAGGACATTAATATAAAATATAAACTACCACTACACCAAACCGATGCGTAATACAATTTCCTTGTATAAAACTCACTAAAATATCAAGTGCGTTATTATCCTACGCACAAGTATGTATTATTGTTTAACACTATAGAATTGACACTATCGGTGTTCTGTGGAATAAGCTTCGTTATGAATTATGATACACAGGTGGTCAATAATGTTTGTTTTATCGGTTTCTATACTAAACGCACGTAGAATAATTATTCGGGATACGTGTAGAATTATGAAATTATTAAAGCGAAAATTGAGCCTAAAATCGATGTCAATTGACGATTATTCGCAGGAAGTTTTGGATACTAGCCGTTTGCAACACTTCACCATGGAAACCTTTCGATGAAGCTTAAATATTTTTTACAGTGGTTGAAGACGAAATTGAGGTTTTTTTTAATATAAAATTATTTTATAATCCTCAAACACAAAAATACCGTGAAATAAGTACGTGTTAATAGAACATGTATTTAAAGATTAAACCCCGCATCTTCCGATCTCGAGCGCCTCTCAATAGGTATTTAAATCACAAAAGTAGGCGACATCCTTTACACAATAGCGCGGCCGTTCGATATTCCGTTTCGACATACAAAAGCCCTAGGAAGCCACTCGATATCGGTTCTAATAAAAACCGGATACGGCCCGGTACACCCGGATGCCGCAAGCCCGGGACGACAATACTTTTTGTCCGCAATAAAAAAAACGAGCACCCCAAAAATTTGAAGCGCACTCTGTCAAAAATGAACTAAGAGATTTAAACATTTCAACGGCACTTTTTTATTTGGAGTGTTGGTTCGTGACGTTTCCAAAAACCCTATAAGAGGGTCGATAGGTTAACGTTCAGCTTTATTAACCACTTGTGTATTAATTTTTTTTAATGTAAATTTTAAATGTCACCAGCCTGTTTTAGTTTTGAGCGCAATTGAGTCGCTAATTGGGCTGTGTTTGTACAGATCTTGCTTTTTCATTACAGTCATTGAGAAGTAACCGCAGAGCCAATGAGTGAAATGAAACCTACTCCAACGAGGTCATCATAATCAGGTTTTCATTTCAGACAAAACCAGTAGCGGTGAATCGCGGCGCTTCTGGCATTCAGTTGTACAAAATTTTAATTTACATTATTCTCACTGGAGCCTTTACACGTCGGGAACATGATTTTATGCACATTTCCTGAAATTTGCATTTATAATTTTACGGGGATAGTTAAATAGTCCCTAATAATTTATATTTCTCATACATTATTACGAAGTAGATATTATAATATAAGAGTCGTATTCAGCCAGATATCGACCACCCTACATGATGAAAGAAAATCAATCATAAGGATCCAAAAAAGTGTGTTTCGAGTTCAACCTGTCTACAACGACTGTTGAATAAAAGACTGTTGAATAATTATTTGCCTGATTTAGGAATTTATAACAGAACTACGTTCAAGTCTGAATATTAATTTCTTCTTCTTTTGCCTGCACTTATTCCTGATTTATATGGTATTACCAGTTGCTTTTCAGTTACTTAGTGGAATGATTTTGTTATAATCTAATCAACTGCCTGACATCAACCTATTTATTATGAGGCCTTTATTCCCGAAACATAATACCATAAACGATAACTCTATTTGAAACACAGAAACCACGTCATATTTGTATTACGAGTACAAAGTAATTGTCAAATAATTTGAAAGCTTTAGGCTATGATGCTAAAAGCAAATTTCATTGAGGATTAATAGTTTCCATTTAGTTATTTACGAGTCCCGAGGCCACGTTTCGTTTATTAACTAGTAGACACATGGCACTTGCGTTTGAGCTTATAATTACCTATTTATTATAATTTGAAGTATCTACTTTGAGCTAGTTTAGAATTTGGTTATCCATTTAAATAACATAGTAGGTATTAATGTCATATTCTAAAAACGATGTGACTAATCTTATATTTTTGCCGGTATATTTCCAGCTGATATTACAAAAAAACTATACAAATTTTAAAAGACGTTACGACCCCCCGTATTTTCTTGATAATAGTAAATATAAGAAAATCTATGAACATGGACAAATTTCCCGAAAAATGATTACCAGAAGCCCACAATAGGAAGGCGATATGTCCCGGCGTTACGGTACAAACCAACCCCAATAGACAAATTGACATTTCAATAGGACGCGACTGAGGGCAGCCTATTTGCAATTCTAAGAAGCAGTCCTCAATAACATGCCAACGTATGGAAATAACTCGGTTTTGAAAGGATATCATTTCTTGTATGGGCTTCTTTCGAGTGTTTGCGGTAATATTCCAGTGAATATGGAACGTGAAGCGATAATTTCAATGTTCAGCTTTGAAATACTTTGAACACATTATATGGATGTAACGTGTGCTCCCAAAGGAAATAGGATATCAAAAGCGACATATTTGGACTATATTTACATTGAATTTCCACCTATGTCTGTAGTTTGAGAATCCACTTAGCACCTAACATAAATATGCCCCTTAAGATGAAGAGTCTATATCTCTGTGACGAAAACTCTACATAATGTTGAGCATTACATTGACAGCCTCCGTGGCGTGTTGTGATGTGTAACAAAACACTAGTAGCCAATACCTAATATTATAAAAAAAAACAAAATTATAGAATAAATTGTCTTTGGTTCCGAACCGTTGAAGTTTTAATAGGTTATGGGCCCAGTCCCAGTAAAATACTCAGTTTTTAGTTGCAAAAACAGTAAATAAGTGCAGAAAATGGCAGGAAATTATTCAGTTAACGTTCCAAAGTTGAAGGGGCGAGAAAATTTCAATGACTGGGCGTTCGCAGTCGAGAACTTTCTTATATTGGAAGGAGTCGACTTGTCTAGTGACCAACAACTAGATGCATCAAGCGACAGAAAAGCCAAAGCGAAAATGATTTTAACCATTGATCCATCACTTTATGTCCACATCAAAGGTGAAACTACAGTAAAAGGTACGTGGAATAAGTTGAAGACCTTGTTCGATGACACTGGCTACACACGCAAAATCAACTTATTGCGGACTCTCATTTCAATTCGCCTAGAAACAAGCGAATCGATGACGGCGTATGTAACGCAGGTAGTGGATGTAGCCCAGAAATTAAAAAGTACCGGTTTCGAGATAAGTGAGGAATGGGTGGGTTCTTTGCTGTTGGCGGGACTTCCAGATAAGTTTAGCCCTATGATCATGGCCATAGAGCACTCAGGAATGAGTATTAGTGCAGATGCTATAAAAACCAAATTATTGGATATGAGTACAGATTTTGAGACCAAATCAGAAAACGCATTTGTGGCAAAAAAAATTCAAAGACGAAATGTCGGTGATAATAAAACTTTTTCAAAATATGGCAATACTGGTAGCAACAGGAACAACGAAACGCAGCCATCTGTCAGTTCAAACAAAACCGTCAATTTGCAAAAACATATCCGTTGTTATAAATGCAAACAACTTGGACATTATAAAAACCAGTGTCGGCAGGACAGTAAACCGACGCCGAATGCATTTAGTGCCGTGTTCTTGACCAATGAGTTTAGCCAGCACGATTGGTATATTGATTCGGGTGCAAGTACTCATTTGGTATCTAATGCGAACATGTTGTATAATGTTTCGTACGAACCAAAAACGAAACAGCTTATTGTGGCAAACAAGTCAATCGTAGATGTGATCTGTTCGGGAGACTTAGAAATTACGACTTCAGTTGGAAATAGCCAATATGAAATAAATGTGAAAAATGTTCTATGTGTACCTAACCTTACCACAAACTTATTATCAGTTAGCAGAATCATTTCGAGTGGTAATAGAGTGGTATTCAATGAGCAAGGATGTTTTATATATAATGCTAAAAACATATGTATTGGCGAGGCAAGGTTAGAAAATGAAGTCTACAGATTAAACACTATGAAGTCTCAACAATTAATAGCGGCAACAATGACAACTACAAGCACAACATGGCACAGAAGACTAGGTCATATCAATGCCAATGACCTAAGCAAAATGAAGGATGGAACAGTGGAGGGTATATATTTCCCAGACAACAAGAATGTACCCGGCAAATTCAATTGTACAATATGCTGCGAAGGAAAACAAGCAAGGCTCCCTTTCCCTCTGAGTGCGAGCAAAAGTCAGGAAGTGTTGGAGTTGATCCACACAGACTTGTGTGGACCCATGGAAAACAAGTCGATTGGAAATAATAGATATTTCCTTTTATTTGTAGATGACTATAGTAGAATGTGTTTTGTGTACTTTCTACAATCAAAACATCAGACTTTTAAGTACTTTAAAGAGTTCCAGAAACTTGTTGAAAACCAGCTATCAAACAAAATAAAAGCTTTGAGGTCAGACAATGGTGGTGAATTCTGTTCAGCTGAAATGGAAAGTTACTTAAAAAGATGTGGTATAGTACATCAGAAATCAAATGCATATACACCAGAACAAAATGGTTTATCGGAAAGATATAATCGTTCTATAGTAGAGAAGGCACGTTGCCTATTATTTGATGCAAAACTACCTAAAAAATTTTGGGCCGAAGCAGTTAATACTGCGGTCTATATGAAAAACAGGTCACCAACATCAGCACTAGGGCGTAGTACAACTCCCTACGAAAAATGGACAGGAAGAAAGCCCAATGTTGGCCATTTACGAATATTTGGTAGTCCTGCAATGGTTCACGTCCCAAAACAAAAACGCCATAAGTGGGATAAGAAAGCATCTCAGATGATACTGGTTGGATATTCTGAAAATACTAAAGGTTTTCGTTTGTATGATCCAGATCGTCAGGAAATAGTCATTGCTAGAGATGTGATCATCATGGAAAATATTGATGAAAATTCAACAATATTAAGACATGACAATCAGCAACTGGATGCAGAGATGAGTGTTGCATCAAAAGAGGAGCAGTCAGCCAATATGAATGCTGAGGAAGACAGTTATATTCTGGATGATGATGTCAATGATAAGACATATGTTCCTAATGAGTCAGCCAGTGAGAGTGACAGCTCTTATGAACCTAATAATTGTGAAGATGTGACACAGGAAACTTTGCAGCTGCCGAAGCGTGCTAGAAATCCACCAGATTATTATGGTTTTGGTGGCATGTGTGTTGAAGATGTCACTAGTGAACAAATCTCATATGCCGAGGCCATGGCTGGTGCAGAAAAATTGCAGTGGCAAAGGGCTATGAATGAGGAGTTGAAATCATTCAGTGAAAATAATACATGGGATTTAGTCAATAGACCAAGTGACAGTACCGTGTGTAAAAACAGATGGGTATTTAAAAAAAAATACAGTGTTAATGGTGAAGTGCGATATAGAGCTAGGCTAGTGGCTAAAGGCTTTACGCAGAAGAAGGGTATAGACTATACAGAAACTTTTGCACCAGTGTTAAGGTACTCTACACTAAGATTGTTGTTAGCATTAAGTGTGCAATTAGATTTAGCAATTAATCATTTAGATGCACCAACTGCTTTTTTAAATGGTTTTCTAAAAGAAAATGTGTATATGGAAATACCAGAGTGTTCTAACTTTGTTAATTGTAAGAATAAAGTACTGAAATTAAATAGGGCAATATATGGCCTTAAACAGTCTGCCAGGGCTTGGTATATTAGAGTTGAAGAAAGCTTGATAGATTTAGGTTATGTCAAATCTAAATATGAACCATGTCTTTTTATAAAATCTGAGAATAACATGAAAGTTATTGTAGCATTGTTCGTAGACGATTTCTTTGTCTTTTATAATTGTAAAAATTCTTATGAACAGCTAAAGAAAGAACTTGTTGACAAATTTAAAATAAAGGACTTAGGACAAATTAGTCAATGTTTGGGGATGAGAGTAAAAGTAAAGAAAGATAGTATTACTATTGACCAAGAAAATTTTGTTAACAATATTCTTAATAAATTCAATATGTCTGATTGTCACGGAGCTGATACTCCAATGGAGACTAATTTAAAGCTGGAAAAAGATACTAATGATTGTCATGGTAAATATCCATACCAACAATTAATAGGTAGCCTTATGTATCTATCTGTTTTGACAAGGCCAGATATAGCTTTTAGTGTGAGCTATCTCAGCCAATATAATAATAACTACAGTGAAATTCATTGGAAACATTTGAAAAGATTGTTAAAATATTTGCAGAAAACAAAAAGCTATGGTCTCACTTACAAAAAAAATTGTAGTTACCTACATGGATTTGTAGATTCTGATTGGGCAGCATGTCACTTAGACAGAAAATCCTATACTGGGTATTGTTTTATAATGTCAGGGTGTGTGGTTTCTTATGAATCAAGGAAGCAAAGGACGGTAGCTTTATCAAGTGCTGAAGCAGAATACATGGCTCTTAGTGAGGCTTGTAAAGAGGCCATTTACTTAAAGAATCTTTTATCTGAATTGTTAAAAGCTTATGATGGTACACCAATATGTTTATGTAGTGACAGTCAAAGTGCACTAAAATTAGCCCAAAATCCACTATATCATAGACGCACAAAACATATTGATGTACGACATCATTTTGTTAGGCAGTGTGTGACTGACAATAAAGTAAAGTTAAAATATGTTCCTACTTCTGACATGCCAGCTGATTTACTGACGAAAAGTCTTGGTGCAAATAAGCACTATAAGTTTTTAAACTTAATGGGCATATTTGAAGTATAATTTGCGGTATTATTGTATCACTTGTGTGTATTTTTTTTATTTGAATTTGTGTATTGCTGGATTATTTTGTTAGGGGAGGGTGTTGTGATGTGTAACAAAACACTAGTAGCCAATACCTAATATTATAAAAAAAAACAAAATTATAGAATAAATTGTCTTTGGTTCCGAACCGTTGAAGTTTTAATATGGCGCAGTTGGTTAAACGCCACCTGTGAAACGAGAGGCCGCGGGTTCGATCCCCGCACCGAAACAAATATTTGTGTGATCCACAGGTATTTGTTTCGGGTCTGGGTGTTTGTGAGACCGAAAAGTCTCTCGTAGTTTCTGATACCCACGACACAAGACTCGATCTTAGTGTGGGGTCAGGACTATGTATGTGACTGTTGGGTGTATTTATTTATTATTAATGTTATTAAAATTTCTATAAATAAAAATATAACTCGAGATATTTTTTTCCCTTAAAATTAAATAGCCTATAATATTCTTTATGACACTTTACTGTAAAAGCACACCAAAAATTACAATTAAGTCACAAAAATAAGGACAGAATAAAGTTCGGAAAAACATCGAATTCGATGAGGTGACATAAATTTCTCCTTCGTTAATTAAACTCCGCCACACGTAGATGGAGTTAATTTCGGCCCGAAGAGTTAATTAAAGCCACAAATATACGGCTATTTAAACCGTATTTTGTTGGTTCTTACGAAATTTTCAATCCTGAACACATGACAGCAACAGCTGTTTTAATCCGAGATTAGGCGTACGCCTAAGTATGATGACGTATTTAATTGTACCTACTGAGGGAATAAATTTGGATGTAAATTGATAATTTGGACAATATTCTTTACTATTATTATCATTCACAGGAAACCCACCGCTGAATATAACGATCCTCTAAGAATTTTCACAGTGTCTTTTTGGAAGACTAGACTTTAGACTTTGACTATTGCATTTACTTTATTATGTCTTTTTACTACGTTCGGGGCGGACGTCCGACGTCACAAAATATGGTATGGATAAATAAATCAGAACAGAGAGGTTATTAAAAAATATGGAATTGGTTTAGTATCTGGTAGGGCTGTCCCATCACATCACAGACCAGTAATAATATTGATATTGTAGAAACACTCGTTGCATCTCTAACTACCCAAAGGAATACCAAATGAAGCTGATATTTTGCATTTTACACATAATTTCCATTTGGCTCGATTGTAATCCACAATAACATTAATAAAAGGGAAAAAACGTTTTATATGTGTATCAATAAAACAAAATGTACAGGCGTAAAGTGCATTACGGAACACAAAATTGCGCACCCCCAAATGAGCAAGATTCCCTGGGGGGACGCCCCCGCTGTTTAATTTCACGACACATATATAATGTTATTTATTGGAGTTCGTATAGAAAATAACACGTACATTTGCTGCGTGTAACCACAAGTATGTATATTTTGTATTTCGTTAAATTGTTTTTGTTCCTCAAATCTTATACTAATAAGCAAGAAATTGTACGTTCTTAAATGACTAAAGTCAAAGGGCACGGGGCACGGACTTGACTTTTTGAAGGTACGTTTATCTATTTTTGAAGGCCTATTAGTAATTAACTATCAAATATATAAAAATAAATATTTTTATTATTATTACATAATAATTAAATTCCGAACATCAGCAGACAATTCGTAACACAGAATTTGCTTTAATTAAAGAATCAAAAATGTTTCTACGGCTAATATAATGACGTAATGTGCTACACAGTCACCGTCTCCCATATGTACCAACAATTCGTAGAAATCATCGAAGTATGGGTAATTAAGATAAGAAGGAATTCTTCCACTTTTCTTTGCTGAACGAATTATTATTTCGTTGTTCTTTACTAGGCAGCAGTTAGTGCCTACAAATCCAGTAAAATCAGCTTATTCATTGTGTACCGAAATTAGTTATACACACTTTTTTACAGTCATGACAATTTCACCAAAGATGTCAGTGCCCAAAATATATCGACACGCCGACTATCATTTCGGGGCAACGTCACGAATATTCCCAACAAAGAAACCTTAACAAACAAATTACTCAGTATAAATCAAAGTCTATGACTCGTATCTTACCATCGGTCACGATACACGTTACCGAAGCTATTTTTCATTTTTCAAACATAAAAAAATCGAATACTCGTAAGTGCAAGTTGTAGCCATGCTCCGAGGGTTCAGTGCACAAACACAAAATTACTAAATCGATTTCATTATTTTTCAAAGTTTACGTTATGATACTATAGACAATAAACACTTTCAGTAGAGTGTAATTAACATCTTCAATATAACGCAAGAATTTAAAAAAATATCAGTGTATAGAGTTAACTTTTCAATTTTGTACTTTAGATTGGCTGATATATTTGCTGTAATACAATAATAATGTGAATACATTAGACTGCTCCTTAACACAAATCAATATATTATAGAGTCCTCATAAAGCATGAGAGGCATCATATTATTCTTATTATGGCTTATGTTACCATTTTTTGAATATGGAACCCAAAAAACACTGACGTAATGGACTCATACTTTCACAAATAAAACAGATTGGTTTCCAAATGCGCCCCATGTGAGCACATTTAAGCTGTCATCGTTCTGTCAGAGGTATTCCGGTACTAGAATTATATGGGATGATAATACACCAAATTATATACGAGATACAGCGAATGAACGATATTTGAAGGGAAAATTGGAGGCAATGAATTGAAACGTTCGGATTGTACTACTGTAATTTTTGTGGTGATAACTATTATTACCGCCGAATCTTATAAGTATAGCGATAGATATTCGTTTTCGTAAAAGAATAGTCAAGTGAAATAATTAAATCCTGTCTTGTGAGAATGTAATTACATGAGAGTAAGATTGAACTATGAGTTTATGTTAAATGTCTTATTTGGCCATGGGCAGATAGCATCGACCACATTGACGTTAGACAGGTGACTGCTGGTAATAGAAATAAAACATTTGAAACTCGCAAATAATATAATCAGCTTTTCCATGAATGAGTTGAAAAACAACTAAAATAATATTTTCGACACGATGAAAATCATTTTAAAAATATTTTAAATTGGTATAGTATTATTCCTATGTATACATTTAATAATCGACGAAAACCAGCACGCTTGTACAACCTGTCTGAACTATACGTACACAATATAACGCTTGCTATAGTTATTGTACTACGTGCTTTGTATAGTATTACAAATGGTTACTAACACCCATTCATACGCGTTCACACGACCGCTGTTGATCCATGTAAGGGCTGCCACTACGAACAAAAAAATGATTTTATGATATATGTATATCGTCCAGTTGAGCGATTCATTAGTCGTTCATTATTTAAGTTTTTTGTCATCAGAATTATAGTTCGTGTTTGTACTGTTAAATTGTTTCATGCTCTAATTTTTTCCGTCTTTATTTCTTCACATCAAAAACAATACAAAAATCAAACTATTTGACGTTAATAATATTTCAGTATAAAAAAAAACAGTATTGAAACACTACTACACCTCTCTATTAATGCTTAACACAAAGCCAAAGAGAACGCCTGCTTTATATTTCCTGAAAGTTAAGCGTTTCATTGATCTTACTCTTTTACTTGTCACGCGACATTAAACTCGTAATAAACTTTAATTCCACATTTCAACCCCATTTCGAAAAAATAAATCTGGTACTTAACTTACAAAGGGAACCTCACAACCATAACTCCGGGACCGCGTCTTAAGCCCATATTACGAAATCTTACATCTGCGCATTACGCAAGTCGCAAAGAAAAAAACAACACACGTGTTTGTTATGATCAAAATCAATTTAACACACGCCTTTATACTTTTGTTACTGTTTTTGGCCATGTTAACTCAAATCGATTGATCGGGCAATCGATTAGTTGTGGTTAGAGTTTTAAATCGATTACGATTATAAAGTTTAAGGTGTTGGGATATTTAAAATTAAATTAGTGAATGTTATACGCTGGTGTTCAAAACATACATTAAAATTTTAGATTACATTTCTGCTAAATTTTTTGTGACACGTTAATTTTGAGTATACATATGCCCGATAATTCTTAGAACCAAAAACAATTACTATGCAATAATTTCAAACATAAATAAGACATACATAAGTCTGATGTTTCTTGCATTTGAAATTTGCAACTCAATTTTTTTTTGCCAAACTCGTCGATATTTGATTCGAAAGATTTTTTTCGAGAACAACCGGCATCCCTACCCACAACATATTTCTCGGCGAACAACTTGAGAGCGTCGTAAACCTCGTGTGCTCACGTCGCGATTTATGACTCTATGACGTCATCGTAATATGGAAAAACGTGTGAGTAATTACTCCATATAATTAGTGAAGTTGAGATTTGGGTCACCATTCGCCATGCAAGTCATATTGAAATAATGAGACACAAAAGGCGATACGCTCATTAAAGAAAAACGCACTGAACATGATTATTAATTTTATTATCCCTTTTATGAAAAATGGCTTTTTGTTTCATTTTAAATTTTATTACAAACTATATTAGATACTGATATTTGTCTTTAATCCTTGCTATTTATTTGTAACCCGTTGGGTTCAAATTGAAATACCCATTGCTCCAATGCGGGTAGTCAAGTAAAAACACGATCAATCATTTTAAATTACTTTTACTTACAGCAAAACAGAGGCATAATATTACCACTTCACACGATATCCTAACCCTTATTATTATTTGAAATAAACATGTCAACTGCATTCGGAAGTATTAATTACCCTTGAAACGCATAGTAAAAAAAATTATAATATATGGCCGCGACGAATGCTTGTTCCTCAATCCTCACAAACAACGCTTTGTGTGACGCAATCGAATTTAGAAAATAGACCGTTTCTTTGTTCGAAGGACGTCGTTCCATTTTCAAATTTAAATCGCCTCAATATGTCAATGCGTTGACGTTCCTTCTAACGCAGAACTATGATAAGTGCCCCTTGTAGTTAATACAGAGTACGGACTTTTTCGAAAACAAGACCCTTTGTCCCGATTTGTTTTGTCATGCATCAAATGAAAATAAACAATACCCTTTATTGTGTGACTAACTAAAATTTAAATCGTCGGTGTCGAAATTGACATTCATTTTACTGTCATACGTGACCATGGCAAATTTTTTATATTATTTTTAAGCCATAAAATTAACCTAGCTGTATTACTTTTCATTATTAAACCACAAACGCGAAGTATCATAAAATTAACACGTTCCATACCGGCTCTAAGCTGCGGCATAAAATACGCATTCATTAGGAAATATTAATTGAAACGGTCTGAGATCTCAATTCGGCATAAAAATAAGAGTTGGATACATCATCTCAATTAGCAATTTCCTGTATGCGGTGAGCCGTACGGGTGGCAACACAAGTTGCATTTATCAACACCAGATCGAATGCTTCGAGAGCGCGTGTTGTGAGGTCGTGTGTACTAGACATATTTATTACCAGCTATTTATTTTTAGGCGTCAAGTGAGGTCGGGAAGTTATCACTATTGCGGCGGGCTTTAAGACTCATTTGTAAGTTAAGAGTATAATTCTTGGAGTAAATCTTATCAGTAGGTTCCCGAGACTAATCGCTGCAGATAAAATGTACTTACACGATATACTAACAATAGGTATTGAATTCAGCCTCACAATGATCCGAGATTATCTCTATCGCGTACCTGAAACGAAAGAAAAAACAGATTAATTATTTTAAATTAAACTATACAAATTGAATTAAGTACACCTAATAACAAAAAATGAAAATACAATTTTTCTTTAGAATAATACTTCATTTCTCTCCAAAGAATATGTATAAAGTTATAATAATTTCACAACGAGTTAAATATTTAATGGATAACAATTGGTCACGATTAGATAAGCATTTTTAATAAGTTTTTTATAGTATATAAGTTGTTTGAAATTAAAGCTAAAAATACTTTTACATCTTTTGACATATTATCATTGAAACCAGAATTAATAAAACACAAAAAAATCCTTTTTGTAACGGTACAATTCAGTATTCTAAAGAATCTTGATTAAGTCCAATGCAGGCTACAAACGTGGTGCGAGTAATAACTACAATCTTTATTATTGGACGAAGCAAATTATCTCAATCGGATTTTATCACGAGAAAATCTCATTAGGTAATAGGAATAACTCCTTACATTCCTTTTTCACGGACTGAAGTAAAATTTTCTTGTAATTGTCTCTTTTAATATTAATAAAATGTTCTAATGAACTATTGATCGGAAGTAAACCTAGAGTTGTACTAATATTTACTTCAATTAATTTAGTGCATTATAGAAATAGAAACTCAGTGTAACTAACAACGCTCCTTCCTTTTTATATCAGACGACGCAAGATCTAAGTGAAGTAATCAACGCTTAGCATAAAAAAAATGTACGTATATAAATCTTTTAAAAAGAAAGAAGAAAAAAATGTATAATTGCGCAGTAACATACAGCCAATGACAGGACTAGTCAAAGGGAAATCTAATCGAAAATAAATAAGCAAGCAAACGTACGTGATGCAACACGAAATGCACAGACGTATCTGCGATTTGCACAGTTTTATTGCGATTGACGAGCGCCGATAAATGCATCGTGCGCCCCAACCAATTACTTACTGTGCGTGAGCGCTGATACTTATCTAAATTTGATCTAAGAAGTCGCAGCATCACTACCTCCCTATCGACCATCGGCCATCGATGTATCGCCAGTGCAATCCTATTTTATCGTGAATTCATTTTGTAGGGTGTGCTTTTCTTTATGATAGGGGTATAGATATGACACGTAAGGAAGGATGTAGATGGGTTTTTTTTATTTTTATTAATTGATATAAAATATTTCAATCGCATCGAATTTACTCTGTAAACCTAAAAAGATTAGGTATACTAGAATGTCACATGCATTTTTAAGCGCAACCAGATTAATTTTATGACCAAAAAAATAATATAATTTCCCATCCAAGATACAAATCCAAGGCTGATTAATATACAAATCGGATTCCTTGCAACAGTGGTCTAGTAAGAGCCGCAAATAGATCTGGAGAAGCCTTCGAGCAGTGAAAGACATACGTCTGCCAATACCAGTCCCACTAAATTCAAAATAACAACGCCCCGTCTCCTATCTGCAATTCAATTCAATTTTATACCGACACGTATAAAGATAAGATCGCCAGTAGTTGATGGTATTGTGCGGGCTCTCAATGGAAAATACGTGTTTATAAGAAAAAGAAGACGCTATTGTTGTATATTGGAAAACATTGATTTATGATTCCGTTTCGTATAGAGTCAATAAATCGCTTTTGAAGAGCTAGAATGCTTCTGAAATGTTTGATGATTAAATATGTAGATATAAGTATAGCATTAATTCAGTTAAATTCGTTCCTACATACTTTTCAGAGACTATGTCCACGTGTGTGCCACATACTGTTTTCGTTTCTCACTAATTTCTTCATTAGACTCGTAGGATGTCATGATAGTTCAATGCAGTACGTGTAGACCATTTATAGCATACAATATTTAATGATATTTTTATTCATGCCTTGAAATAAAGAAAATACATTGGGTTACAATTTCTTATAAACATTAATTATACATTTTCTCAAAACACCTAAACATCGAAAATCTGACTAAGTATTTGTAAATCACTCAAACATTGGTCCAAATACGATAAACAATCCGCAGCAAATAGTCTTCATCAACATCGAACAACATTGATCAGAGAACAACGTAGCAGATTATTTCCAACAATTCTTCATTTGTTCAACATCCTAGTCATTAACCGAACGGAATTAAAATACACAAAATACCGACTGAATTTCCCTCTGTGTAATTGCTTCGATGTACAAACGATCGCACGGAACAAAGCTACGCCAAAGGAATTTCTATTTGAAATGCCCACTCGAAATTTTAATCAGGTAAACGAATTTGGTTAATCAAAGTTTTCAGTATTGAGTTACCTCGTCGCTTAGTCGGGGAGATGGAAATTTCGGTAAATTCCGCATGTAGTTTCAAATACTTCTGTTTAAAACAGACTATGCGGATCTCATTAGCGGGCATATCCCCCACAAATTCCAGGATGTAAGTTGACTATGTCTAACTTTGCATTATTTCCATTCAATAGTGCTACTTAAGCATGTTATAGGCAGTGAGTGAAACACAAAATTAAAATAATAATATATTGAATACGAAAAAAATTCGAAATCCTTTAATTACCAATGGTAAAATATATTTTCCGTTATAAAAATGCTCAGTAAAATTCAGCCCGAAAATAAGTGAAAATTCAGAACATAAATAAAGCACTTTCATGAATATTGGTGGAAACAATACAATATACTTTTACGTACAGAATCAACAATATGTTTTAAATCAAAAATATGAAAACAAGGGGTTGAAAATAATGTTTGAAAACCGAATTGGCTATTAGTGGTAAAATATCGGGTAGACAGCGGAACAATGAGCAATATGCACAACAGTGACAAATCCGTTATGCGTCGTTTTTCAGATTCATCCTGTATTCGGATACAAAATTTTGGTCTAGCATCAACTGCGCTGTAGTCGCTTTCTCGTGTTGGTATAAATAAATGTTTACTAAAACATGGGCACCACGAAGTCGGCACAATGTGTGTCTCCACGCACCTCTGGATTTCAATTTTCCACTTGATTTATTTGAGGATGTTTTAGATAAGCCTTGGGCGAGAGAGGGAGCGCCCTTGTATGTGTGACGGATGAATCTGAGCGTTTGTTTCAAAGCCTTTCGACTCGAAAACATTCTTTATTACCAACGCCTTTGTAACGCGCTTCGCTGTTTTGACACTTTTGCTGGGTTATTTTGGGTTTGTTTGATGTGACTTTGCTGGTGTTTTGTGTATACTAAAGTGAGTACCGGTTTCTTTTTAAGTTATTTTCCTCTCTTCCGCACGACTTAATGGAAAGGCACATGAAAGGCATAATAAAATACATCTTTTTATTTCTGATCACTACTAATTGCTTGATTTGGGAATTGTAAATCTAAGTGAATAATCATTGGCTACGCATGTTGCTACCAGTCTCAAAACTAAATCAATATACAGTAAATATTTACTTACTACCTGGTAAATAAATAAATAGAATAACTGTGTATTTAAACACAAGCTTTCCAATGTACCCAGAATATGAACAAACGAATTAATTAATTAAAATGTATATTTAAATCCTCACAGTTTCCTAGAATATAGATCTCTTAAAATTGAGTTCAGCGAAATAAAAGCATCAGTTGATAAAATTAATACCGAGAAAATATTACTGAAAACATTTTCGTAATGGTTGCGAGCTTAATAGGGCTGTTTCATACGAAATACAAAAATCCACTCACAAATATCAACACGAGGAAATAAGACAGTGAAAACACAGCTTAGTTTTCCAACCGATGTAATCCAATAAAACGTTACCAGGTTTTATAGACACTGGATACTTTAGCGGCATGGCTTCTTCCTCGTACACTCAAAACCAAATATAGAGTTTATGACTAATTCAAATAATTTGGATCTATAGAATCTTCAAGATAGTATTTTTGAAATCGTCGATCCTTTGATTAAGGCCACTAGTCGATAAAGCCCTGACTCCATACGATATACCAATTAATATGTTTGAAACGTCGCGGCGATGATAGACTCGGCGAGTTAGTAGACTCAACCAATATTTATTGTTAATATTTCCAATCTACTCACAGGGTTTTGGAGCAAGAATAACACAACCAAAATATAAATTTAATTTACCAAACTTCCATAAAAATATGAACATAAACAGATCTCAAAGATATGGTGTTTACGATAACGCTACAAATTACAGGTAAACATCCAAAATAATTAAACTAATCGGAACTGTTACTGTCCAAACAATACCTCCCTTCGTAACGCCAAAAAAAAAACAAGCGATGAATGGGAAATATTCAAAAAATCCCCTTGGGCCGATAAAAATTATCCGAAAATGGATTTAACAATACCCAGAAACGATTCAAAGCCGGCATTCAGATATTTCGAATATTTAATCAGAAGAAGTCGAATTAATCAAGTCGCTTTTTGATTCGGAACAAATAACAGGGCAGGTAGCGGAATTAGATTTTCCATTTCAGTGATTTCAGACACATTAAATTCAACAAAGTCTCTTTAATATACTTGAAAATTTATGAGATGCGCCAAGAGAAAAATTTTCGTTGAGGAGATATGCTAGCAATACATTGTTTCCAGTAATGCTAAGATGTGGTATTAAGCTGACAAATGACAGACTGACGACAAATACAATTACAAGTATTAAATACGTAAAACAGTTATTGTTCAATATGGATTTCGATCTCAAGCTTGGATCAAAGCAAATTCTATATTTCTTTATTTACGGACTGTAAATAATATCGTATCAGCGTATTCTATAGATGTTTAAAAATTTATTTTTATACAAATTAATGAACTGAGTTATACAAATGTACGAATTATAAAGAACCAAATGTAAACATTCTCAAGCCTATTGTTTAATTTAAATGGTATGATTAGGCTTTAGTGCCTTTCTTCGTAAGGAAATGAAATCTTGAATCATTTTATCTTTCACTCTAGAACATTGCTAATTCAGTGTCCTAAATACATTTTCTCTTTGAGTCGATGACGCTGTCGGCCGAAGCTTTCCCCGGAGGATTCTATAATCTCGGATCTACGCTGGTACATTATAAAGCCTCCCTATCGCTTATTAAGTCATCGGTATTGAATTCAATGGATTTTATGACATAATTGTTGGTATTATTATTCAAATTTGATCTTTAACACCAAGGTTTAAAGAGATAATTTTGATTAGTCTCGCCCACTGACTTTCAATTTCTATCAATTTTGTAATACAGGTTTGTGGACGTAACAAATCAATTATAATCTAGGTTTATTTTATTTGATAAATGTCTGTTTTTATTCGCAATCGATCATTTAGTAGATACTTTTCACACAGACCATAATTACTGTATCATATAAACTGTACAGTTTACTGTATTTATACTTAATAAAGAAATCTTTTGAGCTCGACGTACTTGAAAGTAGTTTCATGTAATTATAACAGCAAAGCACAGTCTCGCCTCGACCAGTTTCTGCTTATTACACGTAATATCATAAAAAGCTAAATTATTCACTAACTAATCATCGCACGACAAATAGCAATTCAGTGACCTTATACACGAGCGTCGAACCAAGCAAGAAACACATACTTTCTCAAGTCTTCTGTAGATACCTCCTGCCTCGCACCAACATCAATCTTGTCGCACATTCCCCGATCAGGAATTCTTTTTGCTCCACTATACGATATTATCATTCTTGTCGTGTTATCTGGACAAATTTGAAACGTGCAAGCTGTATACACAGCTTTATTTAATACCAACTGAAAATCCACTTTTATATCCAAGAAATAAACCGGGCATGTAAAGTCAATTGACTTGTGAATTCACAAAAGCGGTCGCAGAAAGTATATCACAATATTTAATTTAGAAGTGTTTTAAGTCAGTAACAAAGGGTGCAAATTTAATAACTTTAGTGAAATACAAGCAATGATAAAGCGAAAGCATTGTTGGCGAGGAGACGTCTGCGGACAATGCCTCGGAAGAACTGTATTGAACGAATGAAATTTATAGCGAAACCAATATTTATTTGAGAGAAGATAGTTTGTTATTTTACAAAAATATACAATTTAAATCTAACCTTAATTAGGATATAAAGAAAAAACCACCAACACTAAATGTAAAAGTATAGGTACTAATATACTCCTAATATTGGCATGTACATATTAATGTTACATAACAATGTATAGGAATTGTAATATTCTCACAATAAAATCGATTAGCTTCTCAACGCAAGCGAATCTGTGAACAAAGGCTCACAAACAGCGCAGTCATAGCCATTACCAAGCATTTCTAAAACAATATTTTTTCTTCCAACCTTTTAGAAGACAATGCACTTATTGCAATACCGAAAATTCCGGTCGGGAAATTCCCCAAAATTGGGGAGTATTATCCTAGTGCGGCATCTCCGGAAGAATCTAAGTGAACCGACATGGCCGAATTAATTCGTTAAGAACTGCTTTCACTGAGGGAAACACAAATAGACGGATCAATAATAGCTATTGTCCCATTCGACGTAATTCCGCTTTCACCATTTGTTATTGCTTTCGATGTTCATTGAAAAATTTGCGGTTGATTTTTGTGACGTCCCACAGAGTCCGACTGTTTGAGTAATTACTTTATAGGGGTTCATTATTGTAATGGCACGGTTTCGTTTTTTGTAAACTGAGAGCTCTATTATTATAAGTTATTAGTTTCGCGCAAATCATTCTTTTTGTACTAATAGTAGTAATTACGGTTTCGCTTTGAAACCAAGAATCGTAACTAACCTTTCTTTTTGTTGGTCCCATGGCTTTCTCAATGATTTAGTTTTATTGGGTGATGGAAGCTGATATTACAAGTCTCAAGTAAGATATTGGATCTCTCAGTAAAATGGACTCAAACTTATTAGAAAAGAAGAATAGAATAGAATAGAAAAACCTTTATTTGTTCATTAAAGTACACATACACTGATACAAAACTAAAATAACTAAATCACGAACCTACTATTACAATTTACACCGGACATAAAAATATTTGTCTATTCTCTTAGCGGTGATTAAGATTTGACGAAGTCGTAAGCGCAAAGACAGGCTGAAAGCTGTAACAAATTGTTTGACCTATTTAATTTAATTATTGGAGAAAATATCAGTTATAGTTAATATAAACAGTATTGGAGCTCCTCTTAGACATAACAAAGGATTTATAAAAGCATACACTCAAGCATTGCCACAGGCACAGTAAATCTTTTCCACAATACATTTCAAAATTAAATGAACACTGCGTTGGCTTAATATCGTTATTAACAACTCAATAGAAAAGGGTAATAGGCTTATGGCCAACAGCGATACGCTAGCAAAACAAACCTAATACAGACCGCAAATGAATTTCAATTCCACGAACAAAAATAGAGCTCGCAATATGGGAATAAACTATTGTTACTAGCTCCGCAGGTTAAATGAAAAAGTTAATCAATATGCGAACGTGGTCATGCCAAAACAGTGCCAACATTACGCTCGATTGATATTACAAATAAGTGATTCACATAAAATTTCGTTGTCAGCTGTTATTTGCGGCCAATGAACCGTGAAATCACTCTCAACGCTCATTCATTTTAACTTCAACTTTGACATTAATTATGGAACAATGAGATTTATTTTGCGCAAAATTTCATGTTTAATTGATGTTTATTTTGTAAATGGAAACAGTAGAGGCATAGGTACATAAAATATAAAATAATAACAATGGAATTAATACTTCCTTTGCACAATACCTATACTTTTAATTACGCGGTGCCATGATTGAACATATTGCCCTAATTAACTTAAATTAAATAGAAAACTAAATAATCTTGTGAAATTTAGAATTGATTAACACAAAACAAATGCTATCAGAGGATTACTTGCTACAAATAGCTTCATGCGGTCTCGACCGCGTGGAGAAGTGTATCGCTTATGCTTGAAAACAAAGCATTTGTCTAGAAAACTATCCTAGTTTTCTGCCTATACGTGTAAACTGTCTTTAAATAAATAACCGTTGCACCTATTTAGAGATAGAATAAAACAGTCTCTAAGATAAATAATGTTTTTTTTTATTGGTATTGGAATAACCAGTAAATATTATTTTAAATATAAAACAAGAGATAAACTAGCAGACAAACCACCTTAAATAATTGAATAACATTTTAATAATACCGATAAAAACAATAATAAATTTGGAAAAAGTTGATAAAACCATACATGATCTTGTTTTTTCATAAAACCACCCCGGGTTACCCGAGGTGCAGTGCAGAGTTCCAATAAATTTTGATAGAGCATCTCCGGTTGTTTTCGCGGCTTACTGTTTCCCCCATCCGGGAAATATAATAAGCCGGTTATAACATTTGCATATAGATCACCCTATCCCCACTCGGCTACAGGTGTGCATTCAGGTGGATTTTTTGTGAGTGAAACCATAATTAATTAATGAAGTCTCGAGGCATAGGTAGTCTTAATGTTTGTTAAATCAAAGTTTGTGTCGTATAAATATATGTGATGATGTGTTTAGTCCAAAGGATGTACATTGAGTAAATAAAACACCAGAGCTATGTGATATTGCCTAAAGTTTGTGATTATTAGTGTATTTCATTGTTTAAATAAATTTTAATAACATTAACTTTTAAGAATCCTTATCCTGCAAATAGAAGATGTTTTAATTTGGGACCAAATATTTTATTTCGTATTTTAAGTTGAAGATTTGAGATAAATATTTATTTAAATATAGCGTAAGACTTATAATGATTCGGATACTGTTAAATGTTCATTAAGAAAAATCCTAAAATAACCCTCACAAACAAACTTCATACTCAATACGCTACACCAAGTTAATACGCAACGTATAATTCATACTTCCACATATCTACAAGGGTCAACGTCCCCCGCAGCCGGCGCCTCATTGCCGCTCTGTCTGTATTCTTATTTACACACATTTCTTACGAAGAGCTTGTAAACAGTGGTTGCGCACATGCGTTCCCATTCGTACTAGATTTGTAGTTTGCATATTATTTGAAACCATGTTATTGGCGCCGCGGATGCTGTTCGATACTAAACAGTACAAGCACGTTTGTGGGTTAGTGTGGCGAAGGAATTCCGATTAGGACGTAGAGAAAGACCTAGGAGACTGTAGATAGACAAAAGAGTAAAGTTGAAGTTTGGACCTAAATTGTACTATGAAATAATAGTTACTTTGGCTTAAACTCAGCCTGTGAAACGAGAGGCCGCGGTGTCGATCCCCGCATCTGGAAATACGTTTCTGTGAACCATAAGTATTTGTTGCTGGTCAGGGTGATTGTGAGACCGAAAAGTGTTGTGTAGTTCGGATACCTACGAATCAAAACTCGTTCTTAGTATGGGGTTAGGATTATGTACATATGTGACAGTTAGGTGTGGGTGTGTATTAAAAACATAATATTAATCATAATGTGGAGCTAAAGCGACGATAATTATTTTTATTGTATTTGAACATTTTTACCTGTAATTTCTTAAGCGGCCATAATCTCATGCGCAGTTCTTAGAGACACACGAAATAAATTTACCTATAAAATATTCATAACATCTAATGTAAACAAACATTAATCTTATATCCAAAAACACCATCTCATCTGGGACACTATGTGACATGATTTAAATATCGACCCGTCTGGCCCTCAGTATCAAAATTCTGCGTGTGTCACTGCATCAGGGGGTTCGCTACGAACGGACAGGAAACACTCCGGTTATGGTAAACAGCTCACCCGAAGATACCACCCACTGCGACTTAATAGATAGACGCATTATGTTTTTTGTTTCTAAGAATGTGTATCGGATGAATGATGGAGAGCTTTTTTAATGGAACGATGTCGTGGTATCTCTTTCACGCTGTATTTTTATGCATAATTTATTTGTTACTCGTAACGCGGTGGCGGCAATTACGCGTAATGAAGTTCGGTATCTCGGATTGGAGTATGCACTCATTAATTTGATTCATATAGCAGTTCTAGCCAGATTTGCATGTGCCAAAAGATGAAACAAGAATTTGTATATAATGTAAGATGAAACGTTACAAACTTGAAATTAAATTGCAACCATACGTCCCCATTAATTAATTCATTACAATTTGCAGTTGATTATGAAGGTAACAGATTTAAATAATTGTACCAAAATAATTTAAAAAATAAAGACACCATTCGCAACGCTAAAATTACAAAGAAATTATTCCTCTCCAGCTGAACGACCTTGTATTCAACCCATAAAAAATAGATTTATTATGTCGACTAGATGTTCATTCAAGCAAGAAGTTCTGATTACTTCATAACAGTAACCGGAAGACCTGGATAACCGATCGACTAAGCTGGCGTATAATTAGTAGATTTAAAAAAAAATGGAGGTCAACGAGTGGTCCATCGGACTTTAAAGTAATAGTTTCATCTATATGGAAATATACAGCATGAAAGCGAAATACTAATGTTCCTTGCTATTTTTTTTTTATGTACCTTAAGGCCTATTAACAATTTGATTGTTGATAGTAATCTCTTGGCTAATTTTATGAAATCCACTGATCTTTCCACTGATGCATATAAGGTACGTTTATCATGTCAGTAAAAGCAAACAGTAGCTCCTATATAAGTAGGCAGTATAGATATACAACATGAACAAGCCACAGAAACTGCTACTGGTATTCCTACTGAAGCATTTATCAATTTATAGCAGTTGCAATTGACATAAGGATCATTGATATTCCTGTAAATTGATTTGGAAACTGCATTTCTACTTCATAGCGACGAAAGAAAACTAACAGAAAGCAACATCCAAATCGGGTTAAGGGATTGCCCGCTTATTAAAGAGGCCATAAAACTTTAAATTTCAAAAGTCGTACAGATTGCCCAGAATCCTATAAACAGTTCTGACCGTATTGAAGTTGTTCAAAGCCCCTTTGGCAAATGAACTGGCGTAAGGCGATCGCGCGTAAACTTTACGTTGCATTCGAATAGGATTTGGAGATGCAATTTCCTCAATTCCAACAAAGGCTGGCCTTTGTCAGCTCCACATGTAACAGAATCACGTAGTCGATTTTGACGAGAACAGCTAACAATGCACGGATCACGATGTCCCGGACGGATTTCTAGCAAGTTAAACGCGTTACCATATAAAACCAATGGCCACTTTGCTGCCTTTTATTCCCTTCATTAAGCTTTTATTCGATTGCTATCAACTTCAATTTGGGAAACAATTTGCTTTCATTTTTGCGTTATTGAGTTTTATTGTTTAACGTTGTTGAGCACAATGGTACCGAAAAAGCGTTCTTGGTAATAATTGCTGTGGCTAATTTTCTTTCCTCCATTTCCCTTTCATTATCATATACAAAAAAGTTAATGAAGTTATTTATTTCCGCATCAATGATTTACAAAACATGAATGATTGACAGACTCTTAAAAACTCTGAAGTAAAACTCGCCAGTAACAAAGCTAATCAATTACGCTAACACTTTCGATTACCCTCCACAAGCATGATTTAGAAATTGTTCATTAACATCACAATCTTAGGAATCTCTTAAATTACTTTTCCACGTTAATACGAAACAAAGCCTCGGCGCCATTGACTTGGACAATTTTATCAATCTTGGCAAAAAAAAAAGCCTTTACTTTCTAAGTTCAATAAATTCACTTATCTAGATGAACGGCGGCAGCTTTAGAGCGGCATGAGCTAGTATAGTTCCCTTTTCATTGTCTCAGTGATCGGTACAAATTGATTTTTTAAAGAGAAAGCGCTTTAAACCGTTTCAGTGAAAGGTTATCATTGGGATAATTTGTAAGATTTTAGTTATTATATCTGATTCGATTATACTTGTTGTTTATATAGGCTACGGGCGAAATAGTTCTGGGAAGGATTCGTAAAATCTCCTTAAAATTAAATACTAATTTCTCGTTTCATTTGAAAACGTGTTTAGCCGGAGTAAACTGTGTATTTGTATTGGCATTTTAATTGGTGAACCTTGTACAAAATATTGAGATGAAGATTACTTCAAGATTTAAACTATACATATTGTATTGTTTAAATCTTGAAATACTTTAGAGGTTACATAAAGCCTATAAACTACTTACCTATACGTTAAAAAATATTATTACATTAACCTATAACCTATTACATTAAATAATTGTTAACAGTAGTTGCCTATTTTTAATATTATTCCAAAAATAAAAACATTTACAAAAGGAACTAAAACACAATAGAACCCCTTCCAAATAATAATTCACGAAACAAAATTTAGTACCAAACACAAAATATATCAACAAAAGGAAACCATAGGAAAGCTCACTCTCGCGATGAACCAACTAGTGCGGCTTCCTTTACTACTTAATTTAAAATACATTTTATATTCATAAAGAATATTATTAATTTGATAATGCATATACATATGTACATATATCAGTGTAAGTGTTAGGAATTTATGCGCGATACGGCGATAGGGTCGCCCCCTTTCACATCATGGGACGGAACATACAAGGCGAAATGTGGGTGTCCTGGTGGCGCCTCTGCCAACCCCTTCTGGGATAAAGGCGTGAGTTTAGTATGTATGTAGTATAAGTGTCGCAGTTTTTCAATTTAAGTTTCTTTATCATCCCATATACCTACGTCACTTTAGGTCACGGTCCTCCTCTACAATCGACAGTACGATTTACAGTAGCTAAATTTAGGTTTAATACCATAGTCATAATTTATTCGTATAGTTAGAGATTCATTATAAGTTAACTAGTTTTATTATTCATTTAATTTTATCATCAATATAATCCAGTAGAGGGTAGTCGTCGCTTGCCTTTCGCTGGGTACGTCATTTTGTGTGGAGTCTTGTTTGTGCATAACATCGCATGGAGTATGCTCCGCCGCCGAGCTGGATATTCGTCTAATTCGTTCGTGTATCGTGGACTAACTGGTGTAAAGTGGTGTTTGGTGGGTGTATTGTCAGTCACCGCCGTCAGCGCCGTCCATCCAGCTTCAGGAACGAGACTCAGGTGAGATGGCTTCAGGAATTTTGCCTTTTGCATGGATTATCATTTCACGTTTATCGTTTGTGACGTACCAAAATCAATTAAATTTAATGATTATGTTTGTTCGCATCTATAATGTAATAACAAGCCATTTTAAAGATTTTAAATACACAGTGTTTAAAAAAATCTTGTTAGAAATATGGCTTGCTGAACATAATTTTTATGACATTTGAGGTTTTTTATGTCATATATACGATTTTGTATTGCCTCTCCTATTTAAATCAGTCATTCACAGGATCAGCAATAACCACAAGATCTTATTTATATGCTTTACAAAGTTGACTAACTTCACAATCAGTAGGTTGAATAGTTTATATCAATAATATTTTTACCCCCGGTTTATAAATGCTTCTGTATTCTTGGTAGGTGTATAAAATATATAAAATATTATTATTATATTTATGCTTCATGGATATATTAAAAATATAATTAAGAAGTTATTAAACAGCGTATTTGAATAGGATGTGGGTCGTGTCGTCAATCTGAGCGTCCACATAATCCCAATTATCAGATAACAGCAGATTGCATTGTCCGATCGGCTTGGTACTAACGATAATGTTTCGTAAGCAGATAATAACAATTGATCGGTTATGTGATAAGCACAAATCTTATTGTATTTCTTATGCATTTGGGAATTAGTGTTAATGGTGGAATTAATAAAAGTCAAAGATCTTATAATTACGTCTAGATCAATTGGTGATTTGGATAAATAAATATAACATAGGATATGTTTAAATTAGAACGCGCTCACTGCTTAGCCACACCTCTACAATCTAAAGTTTTACGGCCTTATTCATTGACAGTGTTAAAACCTATTTTAGTTATCGAAATTTTGTCCCTTTCGAACGAATTTGAATTCAGTTCGAGCGAAGAAGACAAAACATTCGGTAGCTAAAACAGGTTTTTTAATTGTGTATGAAAGGTCGTTATTGTCTATGTTGTTAGTCAATTACCATTTACCACGCACTTTAACGGGGCAGGAAAACATTGTGAGGAAATTTTTACACCATTCATCTTAACAGAAAATTCAATGATATGTGACTTCCACTAACCTGCTATAAGCCAGCATAAATATAGCCTTAGTCTTCTCAATCAATATAAATAAATAAATAAACCCAATAGTCAGATACATATTCCTGCCCCACACTAAGATCGAGTCTTGTGTCGTGGGTATGAGGAACTAAGAGAAATTCTTCGGTCTCACAAACACCCAGACCCGAAACAAATACATGTAGTTCACACAAATATTTGTTTCGGTGCAGGGATCGAACCCGTGGTCTCTCGTTTCACAGTCGGCGTCTAACCAACTGCGCCACGGATGCTGTCATATGGCAATATATTTCTATTCAAATATATTATTATGCATTCTCTTGATCATTAATCTCATCACGTTAATCCACCACAATAAACAAACAATTAAAGTTAATTTCGCCAACATAACCTTTGATTTCGCTTTGTATATTTTCCAGTAATTACCTTACTGGAAAGTTTTTGTTATTTATCGTTATAGCTTCGCTGTGCTCGCAGATGCACCGTGGCAACAGTTGTGTCCAATGTTGCTCTTTTATTACCAAATAAATACATTCAATTATAAAGCGTTCTAACTTTATTTTGTTTCATTATACGTGGACGATATATGGAAAGATCATTAATTGCAGTAGTTATCATTTGTTGCAAAGAATTTAGAATTAACTCATTTGAGAATGGAACAAATCAAAGGACGATGTTAAAATCAGAGCAAACATAGCTGACTTATTATTGATTCAAAGTAAGCGATTCAAACTATTAAGCAACTCGCTTATTAACAACCCAATTTTCTTATAAGAATAGGAAGTAAAAATTCGTACATAAGTGTTCGTATGTATACATTGTCACCGCCAAATCCGAATCATTATAATATTTTAAAACCCAAAAATCAATCGATAAAAACACCGCCTGAAGCGTACTTTATTTTTACTTACCAAAATAGGCGTATTAAAATTTACTCCATCAATAGAGCAAACAAAAAACAGGATAAACAACTTTCGGGACGTTTTCGGTGATTGAAAGCGACATTTCTGTACGGAGTTCGTGCGGTTGTCTCACCAACTTTTGATTTATGTGCATTTTGATTGATCTCCGAAAAACCAATGCGAGTATATTTGTAAAACTTCTCAATCTTGTCTTGTAAATAATCTTACACACGTGTACATATTATTATGTCGATTAAATAGACAGTGTACTTTTGCCTGTATTTTATGCTGTGATGGATGGACCACGCCTTGATGGACAAAAAATCTAGAGTGTTTCTAAGACTCATTTATACTTTTTTTATTTTTCTTCGTATTATCTATTTCGTAAAGCTATCGAATCCTGAATTTTCCGTCGTTGAGTTACAATAGTTGCTAATTAATATCTAAAATCTTTAAGCCAACCCCCTTAAAATTAGAAAGATCAGTACGATTATGTTTGCTGTTGCGAAGCTTAAGAACTAGTTCAGATATGTAAAGTGATATCGTTTTGTTTGACAAATAAAGACAACAATAAAATAGCTACTTAAAACAAAATTATCTGTATCATTAATAAACCGTTATCAACTTTCGTGATATAAAATCCTTTCCTTCTGTTTCGTAATGTGCTACTTAACGCCCAAATAGCAGCTCATAAACGCCTCTCAACTTCAATCCTAAACTTTGGTCTTTACAACTGACAAACTTCCATAAACACTACTCAGAGCGCGTACGAAAGAGAGCATAAACGCTGAGTTGTGTAATGCGCGTAATAAACGATCAACTGCGCGTTCTTGCCGTAAAAACTTCAAGCGAAACTAAAGTTCAACTCGAAGGTCTTTGTTCTCAGCAGCCAAAACAAACGATGTTTGGGCATTTGTTACAATAACAAACATTGGAAAAGCATGCGACCAGCAAAAACGTGCCTAATCGAAAAGTATTTCGAATATATTCGATTTCTGCGCCGTGTCCAGTTCTCAACGTTAAGGATTAACAGCGTATTGTTAAATTCGCGGAACTTTACACTATTTAGGTGTTTGATTTACGAATCTGCCTCACAATGCATTACGAAGGTAATAAGTGTGAAATCTGCGCTCGAACAATTTGTCGTGATCATAAAGAATCATATTGAGAAATATGAAAAATGAGAAATTCTGTGAAGTTACGATTTTTCTTCCAAACGGTTTGCGTTTAAATGAACCTCGTTGTAGTTTGCCTTTTTGTTCGTTCGGGATGTTAGAGTTTTTGTCCTGTTCATTCTAGTATTGGCTTAACTTCATCCATATATTACTAGCAAAACATGTTCTCCTAGTATGCAAATTATATGCAGAAGTAAATCCGCGTTCCCCTGTTCTTTCATTTTAAAAGAATTGGCCTGGTAACGCACGTGGGATACAAGTTATGAGACCATAAGTTCGAATCCCAGATAAGTTTAGATTTTTCAGGTATTGTTGTGGGGTTTTTAATTCGATTAAATAAAACAAACTTACTTATAGTAATTATATGATAATAATGTTACTGACCATAAAGCCGACAAATTATGCCAAACTACATTGTGGCCATTGTTATGCCGAGCGCTCTTTAATATAAGACTCTGGCATTTAAATAGGGAATAATTTGAAATTGCCATCTTTACCGATGCCGCCAGGCTTCAATTGCAGAATAAAACTTATTTTTAACATTAATACCATTCTTCGTACCGCCTTAATAACAATAATGTTACACAATTGAAATACCATTGACCCGCTCTCATATTATTACTATGAGGTACATTGTAAAATAATTTAAAATATGATTTAAAACGCAAACGTGTGTGTGTCAATAGTTTTAGATAACTTTTCTCATTATATTTTTGTAATTATGTTTTGTTATTACATTATTATGGTTTCACCTCATTCACGCTTTAATATTTTCTATTGTTTCATTAAACTCTAAAAAAACAATCTTAAGACACGTACTATTCCCCAATAACTAGCAAAAACTGGCCCTTATCCACTCCTACCTACCTATTCTACTCCCCACCACCTGAAGCCGCGCCGTCTGCTCGAAGCTAATTGAGCAAACAGACTCGGGCATTTATTTACAAACCGAACGGAAACTCCGAGTTTCCATTGGTAAATTGATTCGCTCCATTCAGATTTTTAATGGAAACGTCTTCAATGGAGTAATGTGGGTTTGTTGGTACTTTCTAGATGGATAGTTGTTTTTACTATAGTTATGTAAGCTTTTATAGTTTTTTTTTATTGTAATGAATGGCGAGACGAGCATGCCATTCGCGATGGTAAGCGATACGACCGCTCATGGACAGTAGCAAAACCAAACAACACCATGAATTACAAAGCAATGCTTGGCATTCCACTGCACTCGCCATCCTGAGATATAAGATGTTAAGTTTCATTATGTCCAGTGGTTACTCTGGCTACAATGTCCTTCAAACCGGAACCGGTATAAATAAATTGTTATCTTAAATACTAAATAAACAGTTCTGATGCTAAAATCAACCCTTTTTCCTGAACAAGCGCTAAGAGACTTTTCAACGCCACACCAAAGAGATTTTAAACAATTCTGTACTAAATATACTAAATGTTTGTGCCAACGCGAGGATCGATCTTGCGGTCTTTCCTACCCCGCTTTTCTTCCTGCTTTATGTCATCGTTAAAATTACTCTCAGAGGAAATTGCAAGATTGATGGTTGGAACTTCGACTTCATTCGTGCCCCAAGTTGAATTGTCAGTGCCAATGTAATCAACTTATCTTTGTGAGGTTTTAGATTAATTTATAGATAATTTCTGCAGCATTCGATTCTTAGTCAGCATAAAATCGCCCTTTATCACATTAGGGGAGGGAAATTGTCAACATGCTGATGCTTATATTATATAGCAGTCAGCTACTAGATCTGCCAATAAAATCTCTTGCCATTGCAAACGATCTTTGCTTTCTCTTGTGACTGAATAATTTCGCTCTGTATCAGACAGTATTCTACCAAATACACGCTACTATTAATGAAACAATGAGAGTAACAAAAAGCAGCAAATGCATTTAAACACGGAATTCCTCGGCAACTGCACTCAGAGGCAGATGTTTAAAATTCACAAGATAAGTCGACCACTAAATCGCAACCATATGTCGCGCGGACATTTTGCGAGCAAAAAACCGTTACCTGACGCCCAAGTGGCACACTCCAGCGCCGCGTAAATAATATGTTTACTTTGTTTCTAGTTTTTATAAATTACCGAGTTTTGTCGCGAAATAATTTTTAAAAGTCGTTTTGTGACTGTCTCTTTTCGTTTGTGGTAAATGGTGAATAAGAATTGTTGCAGTTTAGTAGTTAGTATTAATTATCTCAGTAAATAAAATGAGACTACTAGTTAGTTAAAGTTAGTAAAATGTAATCAATATTATTTAATTGTAAGTTAGAAATCGACATAGCCTAGACTGTTTTCTTAGTAATCAAAATACCTCATTAAATGTATTAATTTATAGACCAATTTAGGAAAATCAATATTGTGAAAAAGACACTGTTATATGTATGACAAAACGCACTTAATATATTAATCAATACTTGTTCATTGTCCAATGTTGTAGTTCATATGTGCACAGAGTTCCAGACGATTTTTGTTTAAAACGCGCCATGTGTGTAAATTAAGTTTCGAAGAATTTAATGGCATATGGCGGAAACCTTGCTGGTTAGAAAGCGTGACTCATTTCATTTCGCAACACAATTATTCAACTTCAATTGAATAAAGACGAGCTGAAAAAGATAACTGATCGAAACGTCGGGAAGTTAAAAAATGTAAAAATTAAACCAAATCGCGATAAAATCCGAAAAAAATAGTTTTTTTCAATATGTAACATTCGCGTAAATCTAAGAAACCACTATAAAAAAGATAACCGTTTAAATTTACTGCTGTTTTTTCAAACATATTGTTTCGCTTTCAATATATTATATACTAAGCCATGGACAAGCAAATACAATAGGCAATGAGTACAGTAAGAATGATATCCTTGTAAAAATTACTCGATTTCGCTGTGAAGGTCCGCATTATAGCATATATTAAGTGGCTGAAGAGGATGATAACTAAGATACTAATCTGTATCTCTATCAGCCTATATACGTCCCACTGCAGGGCACGGGCCTACTTTATAATCGAGAGTACAACACTAATATGCCGGATATATCAAGACTGCGACCGAAAACGAAGCCAGATGGTAGTTTTAGTGGTTACAGACACAATGCAATTCAAAATTTCGTCAAAAGAGCTACAGCTGTTTTTTTTGAAACATTTAAGGATCATAGGGTTTGGGTGGTAAATACCTAGTTTTTGCGAAAATGGTAATTTAAACCATTGCGTTTTTAAAATGTGTACATCATTATATCAGGAAAACGATGTATTTATCTCCCAAATACGATTAGTAAAAAACCAAAAAAAAACAAGACTTTTTTTGCCGAAAATTTTCGTTGCATTGTTTCTCAAGTCACTAATACTATCACCTGGCTTCATTTGCGGTCGCAGTCTTGATATACCCTGTATACAATTAATTTTTGTAAGATATTTTATGGATACGAATTTACTATGAACTCCACATAATTATTTGAAAACCAAAACAAAACGCATGACAAATACTGAGCACTTTAAGCGATTAAAAGAACTCGTACGTAACGAGACTTCTTATACCATATTAAGAAAGCCTGAGTAGCAAAATTACTTCCAACGATTACCGAGAAGCAAATACATCACAAAAAGAGATCACTTAAATTGAAGTGGCCTCGTTGGGACTGGAGCTAGAGAATTAACCGTTTCGAAGTAAAATGAAGGAGTATATGTCGAAAATTATTCTTACATATTAGTGTAATTATATATTCGTAATAACTGTTAATATGGTTAAGTTTCTAAACTGGCCCTGTAGGTAAAATGGGCTAATCTTGGATATCTGTGTTCTGCATAGTACTCTTATAACTCAAGGTGAGACCAGTTATTTAGCGCCGATCTTACAGGACCTTTGAATAGTGGGCGTAAGATCGAAAATATAGCGAGATAAATTCCCCAATCAAACCAAATATTTACATGAAGAAGAAATAATGTTTTTGTTCTGGATGTTGTAAGACAGAAAATTCCTCATAGTTCGATATCTATAAACACTTTTGTTACTGTAAAATCAAGATTATGCATATGATAGTCTTATTATCTAATTTATGCAAAATTGTCTACTCTATTACAAAAAAACACACACTAAATAATACACATTTTTCCCCCCACCATTACTAACAACTTGCAAACATCTACACATATATTAGAGTATGTACCATCTAATTTATGCATTGATCACAAAGGCTACTATTGAGTAATGACAGGCGGGGTGTTCCCATATACACGTGGTATTTAGTACGCGACAACTGTCCATATTCCAACCACTATTAAAATATTCACAAAGCCATTTCAAAGCTATAGGAAAGGCTCGTTGGACTGGAAATTACAGCCTTCAGTTGATTAATTCAGCGACACTTACTAGTGTAATAAAGGGGCCTTATTAGTGTCTTTAAATAAAGCTGTGGCAGCTAATGGATATCGAAGAATATGAAAAGTATTTTATGAAGTTACACAAATTCTAAAATAGAGGTATAGAAAGTTACAGAAAGTTTTCGTATCATTTTGGAAGTTCACTTTTTAGAAATTCTTAAACTTCGTTTATCAATTTCGACGTAATTTCAATTTCATGTTCAAAAAATTAACTACATGAACATACAGAAGAGTCACAACCAGTGAAATATTTTGATAAATAAAATATTTCGTACAATCTTCCAAGACTAACATGTAGGTACGTCGTATTAATGTTCAGTGACTTCTAAATCTGTTTTCTTTCTTCTTCGATAGCCTCATATTTATATCCATTAATGTCTCATCAAGCCATTATTTACGACGCATTGTGCTTGACTACTGTAATAGTAAAGTAGGTTCTAGTGAGTCTCATAGCAACACATCGAAGCCAAGCAACCGCTATCATCGCGTGCGGCACGACCACCATTCTATTAATATTAACCCGACCTGGCATTTGACAGTACCCATGTATGATGTTTGTTACTTAGAAATGTATGAAAAAAAACTTAAACGTAATAAAGGCAATACGAAAAGAAAACAAAGTAAAAAGGCAGCCTGATGGAGAGAAACCAAAACATTACTTCTTTAGATTATCACAGCCCAGTGGCTACATCGTGTTTGAAGTAAACAATTTGTATCCGCAATTATATGGACCGTACACGATGGTGGAAAACCCATAACTACCCACGCAGATATGTTGCTTTAGTTCAACCGTCTACATTCCGTTTTGGTCTTGGCAGATCTACAATTATTACGTTTAACCGTTTTTCGCCGATCGTTATTTCTTTAGAGTGCACATCATTTAACACAGGGAGCATTTATCATGCCAATAAATAAAATATTGTAAAATATGAATGCATAAAATTTAGAAATAATCACATTTACCAGGTGTTTACTCCACATCTAGGATTCTGCACATTGCAACATTTTCATCAAAAACAAAGGTCTTTAACCCAATAGTGTGATTGTAACTTACCTAATTAACTGCTAACACAACACCGATCTAATATCAAACGAATACGTTTGCATACCATCCACGCACAGTAAACAAACATTAGAGTAAATCTTGCACAGAATTAAGCTAAAACAAATACTGACGAAATGCTGTTCGTGGTAAATCTCACAGCTTGTAGCATTTGGATGGGATTTAACATATTTGCTGCAAATCAATTTACTTGCTGTGTGTGTAGTTGAATGTTCCACTTCAGTAGTTATTGAATTAATTAAACGTTAGCATGCATAATAATGGAAATAGTGAAATTATAATGTGAAGAATTTTATTTTTCCTATTTTAATGATTAATGTCTAAGTTGAATTCGACTTAAAAGTGTAAAAGATTTGTTTAGAGAATTACAATTAAATACGTGCGCAAAGGACCTTCAAATTTGGCAAGAACCTTTAAAGTTTTACTATGCTAGGCCAATAGCTAAGCCATTTTCTCTATTTTACATAACCATACCCTCTAAGACATCAGCATAATTCACAAAGAGAGCAAAACACTCACGGTCTCTTGCACAATTTAACGTGTTTAAGACGACTCTTAAGCAGTATTCGCTAATCAGAGTACCGCTTACTATTGTTAAATGCTTTGAAAGTGCCATAAAAGTTATCTGCTCAGAATTGGAGACGAACTGGGTAGTAAGGTTAAAACGTAGTCTAAGTTGTTTTTTGTAGTGCAAGTACGAGACAAGGTTCTGGCAAGTACCGAGTGGCACATTCCTAAGCAATTATAAGTATTTTAATTTTGTTATTGCTGGCTTTTAATAATTGACGAAGAAAAAGAAGATAAAAGGAGAAAGTAAGGTAACAACAGATACTGATTTTCTGGTAGGCTAAGCTCAAAGATAATCCTGTTTGTATTCCCGATATGTCAACAGTACGCTGATAAAATGCAGTAAATTCACATCGATTGCCTTGAGGCCAGTGTTGCTTTTTCATTCATACCGCATTCTTAAGATTTCGGCGAGAATACAGCTTAATGAGTTAAACCATAGACAAACACAAAGGCCATTGCCACAATTTCGTCCGCCATTCTCCACACGTCACGCAGTTATTAGAGGGGTTAATGAAACTGAGCGTACTGCTAATTAACCTCGCTTGACATCACTAGCATTTTTTATAGTAAAATTGCCGAGTTCCCACAACGTTGCGCTAAGATTGCCATTAGTATAAGGTCTTTTAAATATTTATTATATTTTATGAGTGTGTGTGCAGAAAGTGACACAAAGCAAATTAATTGCTAGCTACAGAAGTTACCAACGTCATTTTCGATAGTGGTATTTCTACCATAACTTTTAAGTCTTTTGATAGTAAACATCACTTTTGTATTGCCATCTATCTTGGGGTATACAGGGTATATCAAGACTGCGACCGAAAACGAAGACAGGTGGTAGTATAAGGTGACTTCAGACAAGATGCAAGTAAAAATTTCGCAAAAAAAAACGACAACTTTTTTTGTAATTTTTTACTTATCGTCGTATTTGGGTGATACATATATACATAGTTTTCCTAAAATAATGATGTACACCTCTTTATTTTTAAACACGCAACTGTACGTAAGGGTTTAAATTAGTATATTCGCAAAAACTAGGTATTTACCACTCAAACAATATTATTTTTAAAAAATACTCAAAAAATATCTGTTACTGTTTCGGCGAAATTTTTATTTGCATCGTGTTTGTAACCACTAAAACTCCCACCTGGCTTCATTTTCGGTCGCAGTATTGATTGTCGGTATATAATATTTCGCCACTGTGTCGTGAACTCGCAGCAGCATGCTACTGAAATATAATAAAATAAGGAGGATGCCTACTCTTCATTAATTATTTAACCAGTGGATTCAACCAACCAAAATTTTGCACGCAAGAAGTCACAGGATGTAACCAGTTGTGAACCCTTATTCATTGTAACCGTTACCCAGGTAATTATAAGTTAATTTTGGCAAAAACAATGACTCACGACCCCAACGCTGAGACGAAATGCGAAGTTAGCGCCCTCTGTCGAAATAATATTGTTTGGAATGATTAAGCAAAGTTTTTGCCTAATTAGCAAAGGGAGAGAATTAAGGGCGCCTTGTTAGAGCACCGTAGAATAGATGCAAGCTAATTAAATTTGCTAGTATTTACCTAGCAAATTAGTTAAATAGAACTTGTTTCAGATTTGAATATATTTAATTTGTTGCTCTGATTGACGAGTTTGCATACGGCTTATCTAAAAGTAAGAAGTAATATTGCGCATAGAAGGTGCCAATCTCAACACATGAGCCGTGGCTATAATTATGGTATTTTATAAACAAAATTAAGTGGGCTCATCTAATTATTAATTAATCCTGTTTAGACACACCAGCAACATTCCACTGTCCGCAAAAAAATCAATAAACAATACTGAAACAATAATTCATAAATATTGTCAACAATAGGCATGCTCATATCGCATTACAAAAACATTGAAACGATAACAAACCCATCGCATCACGAATACCACTTTTGAATTAATCACATTCCGTTTCCTGATTGAAAACCGTAACAATGTTAATATCGGAAATAAACATGTTTATTGAAATAACTTTCATAATAAAGAGTGAATGAGTGCAGTTCAGCCGACCACATGCAATTTTTATCTCGGTGGAGAGCCGTGGTGTTGAGACTACGAGAGTTAATAAAATGATCAAAAAATCAATAATAGACATTTAGTGATTTTTCAGGAGTCTTAGTTTTGTTTCCTTTCTAGCTTCATCAGTCTTCTAACAATAGAGATGGTCAATACTTCTACGAACCCTCCGGAGTTTAAAACGTTGATTAAATGACTAAAAAATAACTAAGACACATTTTTGTATGTGATAATCTGTGTGGTGTGCAATAAAGTATTTATAAATAAATAAATAAATAAGACTTAATGAATCTTTGAAATACTGCTAAATTATTTCATAATTGAGGATAGCGAGGAGACCTGTGAATGAGCCCAACCTTATTACTAAGCCGTCTTATGTAATCAGGCCACCTTATTTCATTGAAATAAAACTAATTTTTGCGGATTTTATGGCGATTTGTTTTAATTTTTACATTTATTAACTTCCCGACGCGACGTTTCGATTGCTTTACAGCTTTCGTAGTCGCGGGGCGGACTCATACCGAAAAAATAGTTTTATTTCAATGCGTAACATTCGTTCAAATCTAAAAACCATTATACCTTATTTCAATTTTGAATTAGATCGAAGAAGCACGTGTGCTAGCAAACTACTCCATAATCCACAGCCTGATGTTACAGAGATCGGAACTAGCGAACCAGCGAGCCTTGTGATATATCTCGAAAAGTTTTAACGGCGTTCATTAAACTACCAAATAAATTTATACTTGCAACTATTTGGAATTCCGACTGGCCGTTAATAAATGTTAGCATAACTGATCGTTTATGATACGGGTATGCAAATTGAGCAAAGTTTACGAGCACGCTTGCAACTTCATGTACGATATGTATCATAATGTGTATCTTTGAGTTTCCTTCCATAATTGGACGCTTTACTTTCTCCTCCTATTCCTTTAATATATCGAAACATGTTGTCGATGCGACAAAAGTGATCATTATTTTTAATGTAGCGTTATTTATATCGGGAACGGCTGGAGCAACGGTGCGTAAGATTAAATGATAATGGCAGAATAAAGAATGTTTATTGGTAGAGCCTAATAAATGATGATTGGGAAATCAATGTTCTTTCTTACCTAATTGATTAGCCTTAAAAATTTATAAGCTGGATATAAATATCAGTGATATGGAATATTCGTATTCACCCAAACAGCATCCATTAGAGAACATAAAAAATCCGCCGCAGCGGGCCAAGTAAGAGTGTTTTATGATGGGATCAGCCAGCGTCTCTATTCTGGAATGCGGATACATCGGTTCGAGATTAACATCTTTCTTCGGCTATTAGTCCATCTTGACTTCTCGATGCTCACCATTGGATACGGTATCACTTCCCCAGAATAGTACAAAAACAATTGAAGAATTCTGTGAAGAGTGCTCCCATTCCACCGTACACTTTCGAAGAGATAAACAAGACATATGTGAGGTTAAAGTCTAACAATTCCTTGAAACTAACAAACATATCACAGAGTATATGCGTAATAGTCCCGGGCCTTTCATAAACTCAAATTAATTAACAACGCATCAAGAACTGAAAGCGGACGTAGCAGAAACTACACTCAAAATTGAGTGCTTCAAATCATAAACATCTATCTAGGCAACTGAAGCAAAGTTTCTCATATCAAATTGGAGTTTAATTAGTTTCTGCGAATACTAGACATGGAGACGAATAGAATGGGACTTTGACAACATCCACTGGTACAAAATCCGTGTAAATAGTATTGACAATATTCAGTGCAGATTATTCCTTGTACAAGAGCGTCGGGACGAGATGGTGCGATTTCCATAAGAAAAGAAGTATTTGTAAGAAAAGACGGTTTCGCGTAATGTTATTTAGAACAACCGTACGACTTGACTTGAGAAAAGTTTTCCGCGATTTGCGTTCGTGTAAAAAATGTTCAAAGGATTCTTTTATTTCTTTTCTCGAATAGCGATCAAATAATATGATACTACAAATTTATTTATCGCGTTTACTCCAAATTTACCTTGCCACTAAACATTTCGCCATAGGCAACGGTTTGCTTCTTTTGTATGTCAATACTAAATGTTGGCTTTTAGCCTAAAAGTTTTGTTTTATCCTTCAATATCAAAGCAGACAAAAACCAGCTAACGAAATCATATTTCGATTCAATAAATAGATGGAGCAGAGGATCAAAAGTGGACTAAAAACTTATCAATAAGCATTTGTATTTCGTACAGATATTAAACCGGGTCTATGCCCTTATGTTAGTAAAAAAATCTATAAAAGCACACGATGCAAAAATAATTCAAGTATAGTAGGTAACACGTATAGTAAAAAATCAGCTCATTTATGAAATTTACAAATGAGACTCAGGCCTGTATTCCTAAAGGGTCAAAGCCACTTCGAGAGCCTTTACATGATGTGATAGAATGCGTCTGTTGTCAATCCAATCCCGAGCAACTCATCCTCGAATAAATCGAAACCTAGAAAAAGGATTGCTTTAATTTAAAAAATGAAAAAGGAAACGATTCCACCGTTCGTTGTTTACATATACTACAGATAAATTATCAGGCGAGATCTAGTAAAGGCATGATCATATTATAATTATTATGTGTTACATACAATTCATATTGCCCGCGAAGACCTACATATGTTCACCAGATACATCGTTTATCAATATTTAAGTCACAGTCATCTTCATGTTATTTGTTTTATCTCCAATTACTTCAAAAGACAACCGAATACAATTCCCAGACGAAACCCATCCATAACACAATTTCACACAACCTTTCCCCCTTATTTTCTTACAGGTAATGATTTATGAACCGCGAACAAGTGATACAGGGAAACGTAAGACCGCATCAAAATAAGAAAGGGATCGGATCAAAGGCACCAAGGCACGAGGGAGGACTTTTATTTATGGACCGTTCCATATAAATAGGTGCCGCTGAAATATCGCAAGGGTGTGATATTGTAGAAAATTAATGATCTGGTCAGTTACACCAGCGCTAAAAGGTTTGCGTGGCTTTGTAAAACATAAACCGTTAAGTGGATTGGGAAGAATGGATAGGGGAGATCGCTTGGGGCAGTTATGCAGATCCTAATTGTGTTCCGTTGTATAGTGGTTTGAAGTGATGTATTTTCTTTATATGTAGAGTGGTGAATTTACATTATCTGTTTTTTTTATAATATCCTCTAGATGCCTTCAAGCTAATATTGTTTGTGCCCTCTTATGTTTTGTTAGTTGATGGTCTTAAAGTAAAAGTCGATTGAGTACCAACAAGCGAAAAGTTTTTGCCTTGTAGGTATTAAGCTTACAAATGGCCAAATGCGAAGGTCGAACGAAATATAATATTTCAGGCAAAACGCAATAAAACTTCAAATTAGAAATAACCTTTACGAGCAAAATTTATTATATTCCGAATATCTAAATCAAATCGTAAAACAACGATTCTAATGCATGACGATAAAAGTTTTACAACGGACGCCTGTGTACTAAATGTTTCTACAAACCCATAAATACAGCCCAAATACGGTGCGCTCGAGTGTTTTACATTCGTTTCTACGTATAAAATATAAATTAAATTACTGTGTGAAGTTGGTGTGTAGGTCAGCAAGGCTTTTACTAGAGATTGCAATAAACGTTACGATATTTCACGCTGGCAGTTTAGATTAAAAATAGTAAAAATGGACGGATACGGCAAAGGTCTTGACAGCGACAAACGTTTTGCGTGGATAATTTTTATTTGCTTTTCGCAATGGCAGGTAATGGGCTTGTTCGTGCGGTTGCTGCAACTTAATGTTTTGGGATAAATTTACCCAACAGTTGCAGTTGACACATAGAATTCGACTCCAAACTAAGGTATCTTTTTACAGATCGTTGTGATCCCAGAATTTTAAAGTCTTGAAATGACTACTTGTTCCTACATTGTAGTATCAAATGACACCAAAAGGAACTGCACTTCTCTAATGTGGTCAAAACCGCAAAAGGCCTTGGGATTTTTGTTATTAAAACAATTGACATCAACAATCGAAATACATATGTCTGTCACTCCAACGAAGAAGAATTCAAAATTACTTTCTTGCAAATAGAGGGAGAAACTTGACTTACTGCAATAATCAGCAAAATATCTAATAAAATTAAACATATTCGTATTTATCCATATTATAAAGCTAGTTTAAATGCCTAACAAAATGAACTAGTTCACTATTAAAATAATCTCTTTGATGCAAACAAAAGCTACTTATTTATTCGGAATTATGAGCGTTTGAATGCACACTCGACCACAAGAGTAACAAATACATTATAATACCGGTTAATCGGACAATATGCTTTATGTTAAACATTGAAATTAAAAAAATAACATTAATATGCTTATGTTCCTATGTGATACTGACTATTTAGCTATCCTTATAATATGCGACGTTTAGAATATATTCATCTGTTCTGTGTTTAGAATAAAATACCGTCGTAAACAATTTAGGTAATTTGGATGATAGTGATTAATTACCAGACAAATGTTAGAAAAGTGTAGTCAGCCATGTAGTTTTTTATACAACTTAACAACTGCTATTGATAAATCATATTAAAAAGGAGACTTGAAAATTGATGTCACTCTCACCTTCTCCGAGTTTCAATCGAGTTTGAGAAGGTGACGAGCGGCGGTTTCTATTTCAAACAAACCAATGTTTATCTCCTTCAAGAAAATATTATATTTAGGTCAAACTTTTAGGGAAACGGTGGGAAAATTATGTATTTTTTACTCGATAAACCAACCTGGCAACTGACAGACAAAAATAAATAAATAAATATATCTGAAGAATCGTGAGGTCGATGCTGACTGAGTAAAAAACCACCGACACTGCTGCGTTCTGTAAATGGTCCGTCGTGATACCAAGTGCATAGGGCGACACGCTCATTGCACAAGACGTGAGAAAATGTTCCGCTGCAATCGTACTTACTAAATTAAAACACACTTTGAAACGTATTTCAAATATTACGTAAGGACCTACATATTTATATGCATTTAAAAATAAATCAGAAAGGGTATCATAGGAATCATATGTTCAGCTAGACGAATAAGGTGATGATAATGAGCTAAGAACGCGGTACTTATAGGGCAGCAGAACATTTTTATATTTTCAACATCGCTAATAAGCATTTGTTCCATTTATTTATTTGATAACTTCATTCCGCAGACGGTTGTCAAGAAAGCTCGAGATTATAAAACCAATAACCCAATATGCATCTTCAAAGAAATCGTTATATGTGATATGGCGTAAACCCGAGAGCGTAAAATAACGTAAAACGTAGCTTTCAAAATGTTCTGATCAATGGATTCGAAATTCAGACACCTCTGTACGTGAACACCACTATATTTCATACGTGTCTGGTATTATTTAATTATTTTAGTTAAAAAGGAAAAACTACGAGTACAGTATAAAATAACCGTGATTGCAATATGAGAGAACTATTTAGGTTAGGTTATATTATGCTTGCGATAAACACGAAAAACCCGAAATTGTGAAATTCTTATGCGTCACGTTTCAATATCGTCCGCACTCAATCAATCCACTGTTACGCATATCTCATTGTAATGTAAATTGCTGTTCAAAAAACATTTTTTTTAAAAAAATCCATTTACCAATCGTAAATAATACCAGATTCCGTTTTCAAAAAATATACCTCCAGTTTTACTTCCAATTTCAAACAGCAAAAACTGGCCACTCGATTTAATCGGTAAAAAAGAAAACAAAAACGAAAGGCCATTATCTTTCCTATATCGAATTCTTTACACCAGTGCAAAACTTAGACCTACAAGCATTTATCACTCCGGTGGAATTTCAGTTCGCATCGTATAAAAACTGTAGCCGAGGAAAGCGATGCGAAAGCAATTTGTCACTCCCCGCTCTTAGATTCGCGAATAGTCAGTATGCCAACTGTTGGGTGCGATAAGGGTTAGCAGTAAACTCCGGCGGGAATTACTTTAGTATTTCACTTATCGATTTATTTTATACACACTTGATGTTGTGTTATGTCCTAATTACTTGTAAACAATACATATTGTACTGCTGGCATTATTACATATAAGTTGAGCTTTTTATTCTGATAATTATGAGGGTTGCTAGAGGGTTCTTTGCAAAGATATTTTTAAGGATTTGAAGTCATACGTATTTTTAAATTATTTAAGGAAGTCCACAAAAATAATACGTCGGTAGTAGTAACGCGTTGCCATTACTGACTTTCTAAAAAATTCCGCAAAATCAAAAACTTCATGGTCAGAAACTGCCTTTTCTTATTTATGTTTAGCCTTGGAAGTACATTGCATCAATGCTTAACCTTTCCCATACTCAGCGTGGAATTTGAATTGTTGAAGACAGAAATACTCTTATAAATATAGAAATGTTTACTAACAGTCATTAATGAGCACTCGGAATATACAGCGCACCACTTGTTTCTATTTTCGTTCGTCTTTTCCTTCTTAATATCAAAGACTACATCGCCGTGTATTTTATGTTTATTATAATTTATATTTAAACCCCACGTCATTAGTCGTTTCATTGTAGGGTTTAGAATCTTTAAGTCTTAAAATTGCATTCCTTTATTAACGTTCTTTAAAAGTCATAGTAGTTTCCCTGGTATTGGATACGTAACCAAGCCTCTTGTTTGGTCACCAGGCTTGACACGGATAAAGATCTGAGCAAAAACAGCTAATTACAGAATCAACGGTAAACTTAATTTGTTACCTAAACTTTTTGTGAGTGACTCGTCATTTGAAAACGGGGCAAATCATCCTTAGCCAAAGTGAAACCGCAAAAACCAACCAAACCAAATCTAATTTTGCTAAATAAAAACCGTGTACGTGCCTTACGCTAAAGTATTTTTGCTCCATTGAAGTCTCAAAGTGTATGAATGAATGACCTTCCTACTTTATAGATCACATCCTTTCATCCCATTCATGAGACGTTGAACTCATTCACAATAAGGCTGCAATATCGTATAATGTTTCATCACGTGCATAATTCATGTCGGGTGGCGCTTGTGATAAAAATTCCTTGCATTTCGACCGTTAGCGGCGGGCTTGGGAATTCAGTGGTGCATATTCTTGCGCACTCGCTAAAATCTCGAAGCTCGCCTTGACATTCGCTATTACAACCGGTTCTGCGGTGCGTGCCTATCTTAATACTCGACCTTCAACTTACGTACTCTAAGATATGTGAGTTATTCAACATTTCTACTCTCAGATGTCTTAACATTTGATTTTTTTCTTATGTGTTCATTTCATTGCTACTTGTAATTACCGTTTTCTATATTATATCCTAAGGCTGTCTGAAATCGGCTCTATAGACACGACTTCCAATTGTACCATCTGTTTCTATGTCACTTCCTCCTCTTCGATTTTATTTTTGAATGGTGTCCATAGAATATAATAAATAAATATAATAAAGACAGAATATAAACAAAGTTGAAATGAGATATTAAAACTATTCATAAATATTTACACACTGCGCCAAATAGACTGCTCCCACGATGTAAAGGAGCGTTGCACTAAGATTCTCTATAATATAATAAGCATTTTATATTCTTTCTTCGTGCCGTCTTGTAAGTTTTTTTGGTTTTATTTTGTTATAACTTCGTACATTAAGGGTGAATGTCAGTCTTATAAAAGTTAACTATAATGAAAGAAGTAATACACTCAGCAGTCACAAACATACATAGTCTTATAATTATTGTGTATCAAATTCTATCTAAATTCCATCTAATGCGAAGATTGAACTCATCGCATCTAATTACACAGTTACCTTTTTAAAGACTTAAAGTATTCTGGAATATTTAGTTTTCTCATATTTTTTATTTCGTTATATCAAACGCGAGATAAAGTCACGGCTTCCGGGATCGTTCTGCATGTGCAAGTTATGATCATCTTATATCACCTCGGTCCAGGCGACAATAACCATTGTCCGTGTCTCATGAATTTCTAACCAAACACGTAGCTGGTGCAGTTGTATCAGGCTTTGTCTAAATTTATGACTCCCCATTGTCACGTGGAGACTAATGAAGATGATGTAGGAGATGGAGCTGTTTCCATTACTGGTAAATCTGAAGCTGCTAGCCTATTAGCTGATCAGTTGATGGATAGCCAAACCCATGTAATATTTGTTGTTGGTGGTTTACATCTGGCTTCTCATATGAAAGAATACTACCTCCAAGTTCAATATTTTGTCTCACTCTTTCATGTGGAAGAATATGATTATTGTTTTCTTTCTGATTAATTTGATTGTCGGTAAAAGTTATTGTTCTAAGAAACGCCACGCTTCGGGGATCGGTTTGAATTCTTCGCGTGCCTCTCCCTACGCTATGAAGTCTTGATGAAAGCAGACATCTTATTGAATTACTCTAGCAATACTAGATTTTTAAAGCCGACGCGACGGCTTAATGTGTGCGGCGAGGCACGTAGCAGCTCGAGATTTTTCAATCAAAGCGCAGTGAAGTAATGAAAGTTTATTCTATAGAGTGAATTTATTCACTTCTTGAATATTAAGCACATCCATACGATTCATTCTGGTTTGTAATAAGAAAATGAAATTATTTTAAAGTTCCCTCGGAGCTTAATATTGAAAATGAAATTTGATTTATCCCAGACTGAATAGTCTGTTTATATGTTAGCATCAATTGGTGCAGTGTTCTGTCAATGAACTAGGTACCTTTAACAATAGGTCGTGGTAGAATACCTTAGGAGAAACCTAAGTCCAACAGTAAGCTTCCTGTGACTGAAGAATATAGTGATATGTTTATAATCTCTATTAAAATTGCTCTCAAAATAACCAGACTACCTATTACGTAAGCTTGCGGCCATTCATAAAATATTAACAAAACGAGTGCAATTTGGCGGCCAGGTGACACGTCTTTGTCCCGGCGTTAAAGGACGTTCTTTGTCCGCGTCACTTTTGTATGAGCATTGTCCCCAGATATTGACACCGTCTTGTTACACAAATATTTGTAAATATTAGTACGTGAAGTTTTCTTATTGGGGTTCGTAATTGGTTTAATGATTCTAGATTAAGTAAAAATGTGTTTATATTTATTTAATAAGTTTAGTATCTAATAGTTTACTTCTAATATTATAACGCATTTGTGGTTTGTCAATAAACTAAAGCACTGCTAATAATAAGCTCTATTGCGTATTAGCTATGGATACATAAACATGATAAATACGACTAGATCTTAAGCGTCTATAAGTATGTATTTGTGCAAATTCCCGAGATGATAAATGCCTATAGCTTTAATATTATGTTGTTGAAACATCTGATACGAATGACTCATTTGTAACTTATACTCTACCATATGATTCACCTTTAGTGAAACATCGGGGTATTTTACTTATTATGAAATGTAATATTTAAAAACAGAAGACGAATGTTAAGAATTTAACCTTAATGGAGACAAAAAAATATTTTTGTCAAGTTTTAGAAAATTACACAAAATATAATCTAAATATTGAACTAAGACCCCCCAGGCATTATGCTATGAAGATACCGAAGACGAAATTCTAACCAATTGATATAATACAACGCACATCTAAAAACTATAAAGATCACATTTCATATCTAATACATTTTTAATCCGGAACCAACCAATCGAAACGGATACTGGTAACACACTATAATCTCTTCAAACAAGGCAAGACTCCACAAACATCTTGGTTGTTCAAAGCCCTTACCACCCACTGGGACCCAGAATGTGTTCCCGAGGGACTTTGGGCACTCCCTATACCGAGAACTTTCCACCAATAAATATCCGTTGCGGCTCATTAAACTCCAACAATATTGCCCATACTTGAGCGAAAGTTTCGTACACCTGTGGAGAATTTTTGATAATGTATCCTTATTCGCGTTTGGATTAAAAATCAAATGGTTGTTAGAGTTTGTACGTTGAGTAAAAGTTGGGTATTAAGGCTTTGAAAGATTTTATAGACCTAATTTTTGGTAGTTAAGTTTATATAAAGTAGGTTGCTGGATGTTCATTGCCAACATTTTTAGGGCCTTAGTAACTCAGTTTACGTCATAACATAATGTTAAAGGATGATTGATAATCCAATTTTTCACCTCCTTGGGAAACTTAAAACTCAGAACAGTATAATATATAGAATTTAACTTTGATTTAACGGTCATTTTTACTAATCATAATATTGTCTGAAACCACTTTTTTGAGGCTTGCGATTTCTTTGCGATGTGACCCATTATGAATTTAATGGGTCACAGTCGAAATCGAACCTCGATCTTTAAACAAGCTATGTCTTATTTAAATATTTTCACTTTCAAATTCTTCTAAAGACTTTATTAAAACCTATCATAATCCGAATATTAAAGTGACTAATTAATAATGTTAGTGTTTTATACCAAATATTTTATTAACTAGAGCGCTTCCTGTCATGCTACAAGCCAACACGTCGCGATCGGTTCGCCGGCGTACACGGACTTACACGTGGTTGATCAACGGAAGCCATCAAACTCTCTTGTACCGCCTACTTAACCAAGTGTAATCGAAACTAAACGTTTTATTGTATCCTGATAAAATAAAACAGCATTCACGCCTTCATAATTATCTGAGTCTCCGTGGCGAAGTTTGCTGATCAGTGGCTGTTAAACGAGATGCCACGGTTTCTATCCCCGCACTAAGACATATATTTGTGTAATTCACAAGTATTTGCACATACATACATAAACTCACGCCTTTATCCCAAAAGGGGAAGGCAGAGGCGCCACCAGGACACCCACATTTCGACTTGTATGTTCCGTCCCACGATGTGTTAGGGAGCGAGCCTATCGCCATATTGGGCACAAATTTCTGACTCCAAACTGAAAATGAATAGAAGAATCCAAGATTCGAACCCGAGATCTCAGTATTGTAATTTTACCGTAGTACAAACGCCACCGAGGTAGTCTAGTATTAATCCAGACTCGAAACATGGGTCTTTATAAAACAGAATAGTCACTCGTAGTTTCTGATACGACGCAAGACTTGATTGATCTTTATATGAATGCAATATGTGTAAGACTGTTGGGTATATTTATTTTTTATAATCCTCAACTACAGGAAGTCGAATGCTGTACATTGGTTCGTCCAAACTTCCACCGCGACCTGTCATGTTAAATCTAAGAGGTTCTTATGCGGGCTTACAAGGAAACACACGTAGTTGATCAACGGAAGCCATCAAATCACCAAATGCTTAATGGATCGTTTGAAGAAATGAAATTAAAAAGTCTTAATGACATTATTTCTTTGAAGTATGTAATTAAAGACAAAATTAAATTTAATAAAAGAGGTAAACTATTGTGGATTAAACATTGTGCTATTTGTTAATAATGAAAACATTACACTTCTGAAAAAGCAACGTGAAAAGAATACACAACTACAACCTGTCTCGATATTTTTTTGTTGTGCCATTTTTATCTAAGACGTAAAAGGGATTTAAATTAATCCAGCTCGTCGCGAATACCTTTTAGCGCAAAAATGCTGTCAATTTCAATAAAACTGGTGATAAAAAAGGAACGTCTTTTCAGCCCTAAGTACCTACTTATTTTACTTAAAGTTTTAACAAGAAAAGCTGATCGAAAAAGTCCAGTGATGTTTTTTGTAGGCTGAACGGCGTGAAAGTTTTATGAATGGACAAAGCTTATTATGGTTTCTTTAGACAGCTTATTAGATTAAGAGACAAGGCTTAAAGAAATGACATCGGAGCCACCATTACAGTAAAGATTTGATCATAAACTTATCTACGAAAACTTTTACGACGTCAAATTATACGACGTTCTTAATGAAAACAATGATGAAGAAACGAAAGAAAGAGAGGAGAATATTGATTTTGTTCCATTCTCTTAATAATCTGAAAGTTATTTCATGTAACAGCGATGAAACAGGCTCATGGCGAGATTACGACTATCAAATAGAACAATTTTAATAATGGAAGGAATGGAATGGACCGTGAAACACGTAACGAATAGATAGATGGTTAAGACGTTATTTTTGATTAGAAATATTATAAAAACATTAATGTTTGTGATAATATTAATTATAATAAGTTATTATGATAGCCTACATGGCGCGGTTGGTTAGACGCCGGCTGTAAAACTAGAGGCCGCGGGTTCGATTCCCGCACCGAAACAAATATTTATATAACTCACAGGTATTTTTTGGGTGTTTGTGAGACCGAAAAAGTCTCTCGCAGTTTTTGATACCCACGACACAAGACTCGATCTTAGTGTGGGGTCAGAACTATGTACGTGACTGTTGGGTATATTTATTTATAATTATTATAATACTAATCTCTGGCAAACGTTCCATATAATCATTTGTATTGCTGTAGATTAGAAGGAATATTGACGTGGCTCATTAATAGTAGTAAAACCTTAAGAGAAAACTTGAATCAAGAGAAAAATACAATTTGCAAAAATAATACCTCACATAAGATACACATGCGTTGAAAACGCGCTGCTTCCAACAAAAGACAGAATATCTCACTTTTCATTTTAACACTGCATTGCGTACCTGGAACAAAAAGAAAATATCATTTCACCAACCATTATATTTTTAAGGCTATTGTAAAGAAAATAATGAATCCTCTCACAATATTTATCCTCTAATTTTATCTACATATTCGCAGAAAGAATTTGTTAAATCTGAGGGTTATTTCTGGGCTTTAGCATAATAGCGTATGTGGGGTAAACATTTTCGTAATTCACATTCCAACGACGGGTCAGGCCGAAATCCGAGCCTCCTAGAATAATCTTGACTTAGTCGCAGCTAAATTTAATCAGGCAGGAGCACCAAAATGAAACACAAACTTATAAAATAAAACTGTGAAAGTCGTCATAATGCAATCCATTTGACAATAACAAAATATTACAAATTTAGTAAAGTTTGTTTAATACAAAACAATTTACATCAAAACCACAAAGATTTGCACAGAAGATATGCAAACGAATGGAAAGATTGCATATCAAATTAACTGCACACAGCAATTGTTCTAAAAATATCGTCCATCGTATCCATTAAAGTTAATTAAAGCTGTAAAGGATGCAATTGCACAATTTATATCACAACTGAAGAATTTCTGTTATTAGCACCATGGAGATGGACGCCCTCACAATGTATTTTGGTATTAATAATCACAGTGTTAAGGAGCTTGGGGCAATTATGCGTTGCCTCGAGTACTCCTACTTTCAAAAGTTGTTAATTGTAATAATTTATGACCGCAGTGGGTGGCTCTACAATTGATACTTGACTACTTTTAAACGGATAATTTAAACACATCTCGCTCTCATGCATCAAGCTTAGATGACTTTTGAAAAATAAAATGAATTGGTTTAATTAATTTTATTGCATGACTTCGAAAGAACTGTTGACTATTGTACCATTAAATTATATTATTTATGATCTTATACGAAGAATTGAATACAAGACGAGTAGTGAAAATAGTTACATAATAAAAGAAATTGCATGTAAATAGTTTTTCTGCATATAGCGAGAAACAAAAATTTTAAGGCAGACATGTATTTGTCATAGTTAACACCAAGGTATTAAAATATATCAATAAATGTCCGAGAGGATGCTGTGTTATGCCACAAGAAAAATAGAGTACAAAGTCTTCAAGAGAAGCAATATTTACAGATTTGAAACTATGTGAGCATAGGACCAACACCACGGTGTATACATGGGTACAACAGGTGTTTCCCTTCAGGGATGAAGTGAGTACAATATATTAAATGTATGAGTAAAATCAAAATGCACGTTGCATTGTCGTGGTGGGTAGCTAGTCTTATCAATTTTGTAAGATATTTTTGAACGAATGAATGAATTAACCTGCACTTTTTATGATGTTTTTTTAATTGTATTTTTTTTTAATTTAACCTCAACGACAATCTTGAAGAACTGTCTTTCTGTAAAGGCATTTCGAATGCTTTTGGATATTATACTATATGTTTATGCTTAGAGATATTAAAAAAATCAATTGCTTCATTTACCCCGTGTTTCTCAGTTATTTTAATACTTACGACTTCATTCACTTAAAATCGTAAAAATATATTAATTTGCACATAAAACGAAGATGTTCTGTGTATTTTGAAAACTTTAGAGGTTATTGAAAGAAACGAGCGTAATAAATTCTTATAGCGGACAGTTAAACCTCTGTAAAGTTACGACCTAACAAAATGTGTGGGTTTTTTTACCTTTTAATGATAATCGGAATCTACCGTGAAGCAAATTATTATATTTTTCAAGTAACTTTAATTTACCTAGAGACCTCTATATAGCTGTTAGTGGTAATTCTATAAGCTGTGAAGTGAACCTTATCTTAGGTTGGATCTAATATAGAAAATCCATTCGGTAGTGGGAGTTAATTGAAAATATTTGAAGTTTTGACGTCGAACGAGCAGACAGAGGTAAAATTGTTTCATAATATGCGTAATAAAATATGTAACATAGAAGACACTTTTTGCCGTCCAATAAGAACCTAAGTAATTATTATAGGACTGCCGACTGGACTTAGTAGTTTGTGGTAAAATATGTCGCGTAAAGCTATGTTATCGTCTCGTTTGACTAGTGGCAGCTATATGTTGTGAATCTTGAAATCCTGGGTTTGTATTGAAGTCAGCAAACCACATTGTGTGAGTTTATCGGTTTGAAAAATGTAAAGTTACTCCAGACTTTAACACTCGCTCTCTGTCTTATCTTTGAATCGAAATAAAGATAGCTAGTGGTATAACTTATAAGTGGCACCTGTGGCTACCCTTTGAGGGACACAATCTTATTAATGTCCTGTTAAAAACAGGAGGGGAATTTATACTTTTATAGACCACAACAACAAGTCAACCAAGTTAAGATTTACATCTGACAGAGTTCCTCAGAGGTCGTTTACCTGTTTACCTAGGGATGGCCATAAAAAACGGGTCCTAAAATATAATAGGCAAGTGTTTTTTTCCGAAGCCTAATTTAGTTTGGCGGTTCATATCGGGGCATAAAGATTGTAGCCGCGAAGCATACTCAAAGTGTCATAAATCTTTGATGGCCGACATTATGAGCGCGCACTCGGAAAGAAGTTTATTGCGCCTTTAAGGTTAAGATGCAATAAATGTGTTTACTTTACACCGTATTTGATAAGATAGGCGGTTTATAATTTAGGATCTGCTAATTGACTGCTTGTATTTTGTTTTTTTTTTTTTGCATTTGGATTTTTGTTTAGTCTAATAATAATGATCCAGCAGACTAATAGGAATTCAACCCCTCTGGTTTTTGGAACAGCATTTGACTTACATTCATTTTGGAAAATCAACGTTGTCAATTTTTGTAAAGAATGCAGCAAAGTTTTGAGTTACTCCAGTTCATCTTTGTTAATGATAATTAAGCAACGGTACATTCTATTATCATTTTAACAATCTCCACTACAAATTAAAAACAACACAAAAAATATTCCAAAGCAGCATTTTTAAATTTCAAGACCACACCACACTTGAAAAAGCTTCAATCGTCGTGTATCGATAAATTTCTGCTGCAGACAAACAAAAAATCTTCAGGAGCACTTGACCGTCTCCGCTGGCTCCAATGTTGCGCAGAACCGTCGTAAGGTCATAAAAAACGAAGCACTTTGGACTGCAGCCAGTCCGCTCCTCATTGAAAAGATGCATTTAAAACTAAAGTGAAAGAGCACTCGAATACATTCTATTAAGGTTTAAATCCGCCCCCGTGAAATTGTTGGAATTTTGTACCGGTTTTAACTTTGCGTCGATTTTTTAATAATTTTGTCACCAATTACTGCGAAATAATTGTTCAGGACGTTTTGCAAAAAGTTGGGTACCATTGCCAAATGTACGAAAGTCGTCAATCATTGTCTATCCATAAAAGGGCCGTGCACTTGAATATTGAGTAAAAGCATCCCACGGCTTGCAACGCAGGTCCCGACTGTTCATATGCGGTTCCGCATACTTCAAGACCAGGTAGTTTTTTGTGAGCGTAGGGTCGTCGAACGACCCTCCCGATCGAAAATTCCTTCACGTTCAAATGTCTCGCTACGTTCTTACATTCGGAAATATCTTGATTTTTTGACGTCTCCATTCCTCTGACGGTGCATGCCGACACCATTTTTCTCACATTGTGACCATCCAAATCTCTCAAAGGATAAGTATGAGTCATCGAAAAGAAAATCATAATATTATTTTATTCCCGAGACGAGTCGAGCAAAAATTTATTCAAATACGTAGCAAGATTTACTCAAGGAATTTCATAAAGGTTTTAATTTTATGTAGCTCAGCGCATAGCCGAGGTGGTCGAGATTGTCTGGTACTGAGAGATACCTGCGCTTAAAATAGAACAGCCCGGAGGAATAAAGGCTGCACATTTCACAGCGCCGCGGCCACGTCGAATATGCAATAATATTTGAAGTTTTTATACTAAATGGTTCTCTCACGCAAGATAATTATAAAATCAAATGCAACAAAACCGTGTAAACGCTAGTTAGGCAGCGCTTGCACAAGAAAGATATAATCAAGTCGTTCTTCAACGGGAACCACGTTTGAAAACTCACATTGTAGTGGCTCCGATTACAAACGTTCACGATCTCAAGATGCACTTGAAATTTAATCGCCCACCGGTTTTTGTTGTGCGCAATACGTAGTCAATGATTTATTGATACTTCATAATTGAATATGGATTTATTTGAGTGAACATTATGGACCAAATCGAAGTCACGTCAAAATTGATGCACATAATTCATGGTGTGGACGTGAAATAAAAGCATATTTGAAGGGCGACGGATCCAAAATTCGCCTGCTAAGAGCGATGGGGCCGGGACAATGGACCGAGACGCCCCACGCGTCACGCACTCTATTGTCTACCGTCTTTTGTTTTTTTCTTTTGTGGCGTAATTCGCCGCCAGGGAAGCTGTGCGTGAGATTAGGCGTGAAACTAGTGCCCATTGTTAATGAGATGATTATAATGAGCTTCTGGCATTGGCATGTAAACATTTGCAATAGGTAGACAGAACCCAAAAAAATGTTTTAAAGCAGCTTAGAGTCCCCTCGACATCAAACACGGACAAAAGATTAAATAAGTCGAAACAAGTGGTATGGAGTTGAGAGCCCTCGTTCATAAAAACCGAGGCACGCGCCGACAAAGAGCCAGCAGGTATACGACGGCTGCGAGCAATGCAGTTTATGAACATCACTGTAATTCCTTCTTAAAACGTAGTGGAAACGTAAATTCAGTTAGACGCTTGCTCAAGCTTAGCGAGCGTAAAATCTTAAGGTATTTTTATAAGGTAAAATTCAGTTGTATGCACTGAGGTTGATTGTTATATTTCGCTTTGTTTTATACCATTGTCTTTGTTATGCTAAGAGTATGTGACTTTGTATGACTCTTTCATAATTTTTAGGATTACCAGTAAAAGTAAGTTCATCTTAAATTTTAAATAAATTAAAAGTAATCCTGTGGTTAACTAATTTAGAAACGTAGGTGTTTAATAAGTTAATATATTAAGTTGTAAATTGTGTATTATCCCTTCTCCAGCGTGGAATAATTTTATTTTTTATTTTATTTTATTTATTTTTTTAAGGACTTCCAGTGGTAATTACATTTTATCTTATATCTAATACACAAAATAAAATTGGTAACATGTTAAATGTACTACCTGCAGGCGTCACAACATGCAAACTGCATGCATAATAAATAACCTACAGTCTACCTAGCATCACACATATAACAGTTTTAATGAACACATTCCTTTCGCAACCAACTTCCGGATTAGTAACCGACCCATTTTGGATTAACAAAAAACAACCAGCACACAATTTATGCTCTGTAAAGCAATTGACAATCGCTGCAATAAAATAAAGCAGCAGTTAACAATGCTAAGCCTCGGAATGCGGTCGTGAGTCGTGACGCGCCGCCAATTGTCACAATTAACCAAATGTCCGTATTAATAAAAAATACGATGAACCTTAAGCCAGACTAGACTTGGTCTAAATCCTAGAAATGATTAACGCTAATTAAGAACGATGGTCTCTTGCCGTTCGTTTGTAGTCGCGGTGTCGTGTGTCTGGAATTATCATAAATGCAATTTATTCTAAAATGTGGAGTGGTCCCGCTGAGGAAAGATATGCGACGTTAATACGGTGATGTTGGAACTTTAAATTTTGTTTTGCGGGAATTTTAACGTTGATGGTTTTAGTTCGTGTGACTAACTTCTGTTTTTGTTATAAATTTTCATAGAGATACTAAATGCGTAGTCGAGAGGAAACGGGCTTACGAAATAAAAATCTTAAGGTAAGAATTTCAAGATGTATGCCATTTCTGACGTTTCCTACTCACTTATCTGAAAAGTAATTTTAGTTAGCATAGCTGACAGGTCTTTGCAAGATTTTCGAGGATGAGTGAAATCTTCCGATGCACTAATAGTATCATGAACCAAGGTCTTTCTCATTTCAATTGCAAAAGTAATTCGCGCCCGGGGCTCATATTATTATTCAATTGTCGTTATCAACAAACTCTATATTAAAATACAAAATAATACTAAGAGAGATGCTAGTTCACTTTCAGTAGAAAATATAACAAACATTAAAACGTATTTCATAATAAAAGCCACAACGTCCAAATTATCAACGCTCAAGTGTAGGAGCTGGTCCATAATTTAAATACAACGGTCATAATGGCCACGAGGTGTCCGCTTTAATTATCCACTGCTCGTAGCTTGAAACCCTAATTGTTGTCCCCTTTGTTTATTCGAAAGTAACGTGATACGAGACAGCTTCCCGTCCGGATGTGTGTGTGTCAATATCTAAAGCTGACGACACATTAAATGGTGACTCACGGGGACATTAGGGACCTACTTTCCAGGGTATTTGAGGCCAGGTTTATTGAATTTGTTACGATTGGGGTTTTTTTTTTAATTCTGGCACGGCATTGCACCTGGTAAGTGCTAATGCCGTCCAGATAGAGTATCGAATGGTATCAAATGTTAGTCTCATACCATTCGATACAATCATGCCGGCACGCTGAGATGCCTTTTCACGCTATGGCGGAAGTACCCAGGATTATAGGAAGGAGGGAACACGAGTGATGGCAAATCGTTCCACAGCTTAACTGTGCGGCAGAAAAATGAATTAGAGAACCTTTTGGTGTAGCTTGAAGCTGGTCAGCACAGCTATGATGCATGATGTATTACGAGTCACGACGTGAACGAAGCAATATTTTATGTCAACTACTAAATTATCATTATATAGTGTTTCAGATTTTGGAAATATGTACACGATGCAACATGATATCGCAATTTTAGCTTAGACAAAAAATAAAACACTTGATAAATAGATCTGACTCATAATCACTAGATATATTTGTTATTACAATATCTTCGTTAAATAATATTTTATGAAGACCAAAGATAATTTCAACACCACAATCAACATTAGTTTATTTATAAGTAATGTTAAAATTGACCAAAATTTTCTCAAGTTATGCAAAGACAAATATAGACAAATATAGAAATATTTAAATCTATTTCCTTGAAACAATACGAACAAGGATACAGCTCCATCATAAAACTCTCAGCTCGTTGCCTCAGGATGTGTCTAATTGTGGGCTCTTGTTGAAACAAGCCGTAAACACCCGCGCGATGACACATTAAACTCACTTTTACTAAACACGTAACTTTTATTGCTTCCAATGAGAAACTGTTTACTCTATCACTCAAATAGACTAAGTGCTTGACTTTATTATTGTCTTATTGCGAAGCAGACGTTGATTTTCAATGCCTTTTGCACGTGAAATACTTTGTAGCAAATTCACTGCTGACTATATATTGCTTACTTGCATCCCCAAACAAAAGAACATCTTATTATTGATATAAATACCAAGGTTGGTTTGTATACTGGCCAACACAATTTTAATTGTTTATTTCATTTAAATGTTGAGTTTCCCGCGTTAAAATGTGCACTTCGCGTAATAAAAGAGACTGTGACTGAGATTGTGTAAAGACCACTTTTTTTTACATAAACCCTCTTTCATAGCCAAGAACAATGGTTGATTTTCTTTGAAAATTAATTCACCATTGCAAATGCTTCTTTTAACGTTAATCCGAAATTGTCTTGCCTGGATTTCACGCCCATTTATAACCTTATTACAACGTGTTCTGGACCATTTATCTAAATTTAAACCTGAGCAGACTACGGTAGTAATTTTCTATGACTTGCAGATTATTAAACTTAATGGAATTTATAATTCTGGGTTCTTTACCACAATGAGTCAAAAATTATAAGTACTATCAATTCTAACATGTTACTCGAGATGTCACTATAATTAGTTTTAGAGTAAGCGTGAAACCTCTGTATAATCTCGATGCTTAAGACTAAAAAACAAAATTTGATGACCCATCTTAAATAAGGTTTTAACAACCCCTGTAGTTTGGATCGCCCGATGTAAATCGTTACAGACTACATACATAATATTTAACCATAAATCAAGGTTAAAACAAAGACTGACTTGCAAAGAGTACAAGATTTTGAGCTAAAAGATTTAGGATAAGATATACAGCGCCGACTCTATACACGCACGTGAAATGGAAATGTGCCAGAAGATGAACTTGTAAATAAAAAATATACTGCAAACGAGACTCGGGAAGATGCCGACTCAAACAGCCGCTAAGTCATGAAAATAGAATTGAAAAGGACAGCGAAGTAAGGAGAAAAATCTAGTACAAATGTAAATTTAAGTTACAGAACAATCAAGCTTAGTGGCAAAAATCTAGACTATCTCAGCGATTCAAAGAGAGCACTAAGCTTTCTGTATAGATTTTCGATTTCGGCTTATGAAAGGATATACTTTCAATATCCTTGAAACCTTGTGGGTGGTTTAAAATTCTAACAATAAATTGGAAACAAATCTATTCCTACTGATTGAGCCTGAATTTGTAGCGCAAATAATTTTATGAAAGCCTACGCAATCTATTGAGGTAATTATATTTTTGTACATATACGAAAACAGTAGATTTATGGGTCAAGATTAATATCTCCAAGTCAATGACCCGCATTATATAACTAACTCTTTTTTTACTATCCATGCCTACCGTTGATTACATCAAATTAATAGCCATCGCAATCATTACGTAATCAAAGTATGATTCACATCCAGCCTTACGATAAAGTGCTTGTAGATGCTACTCTTGAAGTCCCCTATCTTAGCAATTTATTCCAATATAACGTTATGCAAATTCTCGTAATGCTTCATATATTTCTTAATATTACTTTTCACCCAATTCTTTCTACTGTGGATAATTTAATTCGATATGTAACCAAATTAAATTTACATTAACAGGACACTTATAAGGGAATGACAAGTTACTTTTTGCCATTCCAAGCTTACACCATCCTAAAGGGGTTCCCGGATGGGTTGTTACGAGCAATTGAGCACATTAATTTTAATATAAAGACAAGTTCGCTTCATTAATATTTATGAAACGTGACAACCCTAGACTGCAGTTACGCTATCACAACTCCGTGCTGCTTTGAAAAATTGCGAAGGAACAAAAGTATGTTTAAAAGTGAGACAGGCTATTTGTAATATCGTATTTGCGCTTGTAGGAGTAACCAATCGAGCTTCGTTTGAGCTATTGAAAGTGCGTTGGTACAAGTTGTGGCATTTAATTGAAAGCGTGCTTCTCGGCGTAGATCTTTTCTCTAACATGCTTCTCTTACGTCACAGTGAAATTAAACTAAAGGTTCACTAAAATAAAAATTAAGCATGTTTTAAATACGGAATTTCAGAAGTGACATACTTATCGATCATGCGACTGCACCGGTATTATAATGTATTGGCAATTTTACTTTATAAAGTTATGTTCTAAGTATATTTAAAACATATAATTTACCCACGTAAAGATGAGCCATACTTTTCCATAAAATAACAAATAAATAAACTATCATTATTATTATAGAATTCCTGTCTGAGAGCGACATATCAGTCTCACTTAATGCTACTGAGCTAAAGGTTAAGAAATTGACGCCAACATTTATACTAAGGAAAGAACATATCTATTACTGCCAAGAAGTCGATGGATGTAAAGAGCAAAGATCAGGTTCAGGCAGGTCCTCTGAGTAATATCTTCATGAATTTGAATTATAACTTAACATTGATAAATTAGGTTCCATTAGTACTTGTAGGTTCAATTACGTAAACAAAGAGAGCATTAGTTAAACGATGCTCGTCAAATTCTTCATGATTCGTTTCATTTTGACTATTGATAATTTAATTTGTTAGATTTTTAAGTTATTTATTGTCTGAGTTAAGGCTCAATATAATTCAATTATTGATCTTACTCTAGAATGTCGTAGACCTTTCAAATCACTCAATTAAGCAATCAAATTTTATGATCAAATTAATTTAAATAAATGTAAAATAAATGTACAAACATAATGCAACAAAGTCACACATTAGGTAACAAATGAAGTACTAAGATCATAAAATCTTTAGTAGCTGTGTTGTAGAGTTGGCGAGTGCAAGAATTTCCACAATCTTCATTATAACTGTACCCAGGGACTAGATCCAGCGTCTGAAGAAATGCTCGTAAAACTTCACACGTGCCTGATGTTGAGTTTTTAAAATGTTAACCACGTACGAATAAGTTTTATAAGTTTTGATTGAAATATTTAATGCTTTGGTCTGACTCTTCACGTGGTTAATTTTAATTAGTTGTGCAGTTTATGACATTTAAATTATTTTATTCATTCATTTAGATTCGCCTTTACAACTTGATATTAATAGTAAATAAGTTTAGAAAGCGTTTAAACGCTCAAGTAATAAATAACCTTCATTCACAAATTGAAGTATATATTTTTTTAATATTACTTCTCAAAAAATCACTGTAGTAATTTATACTCACACAAAAAATACTTTTAAATACAGCCACAATATAGGAACTATTCTTAGAAAATCTATGCGAATAAATTATTCTAAAATCTCATATATAAATAACCGGCTAACACATTTACTCGTATTATCGAACACGTTAATTTATCTAACATGATCAAACCAGGTCGTAACACAATCATCCACTCTGTACATGATCTTAATTAAGATACAGCTGTTCCGCTTAGTTTAAACATAATATTTCACCAACACAAAGTTCCATTCAACTATGCGCATACCCAATAATTTGTAGAGTAACTTGACCAATCAACGAAACTTCTAGAACATAATGTAAACTGCTCAGGTCATTAACCGGGCATTAAACATCGGGGGTAAGCCGGGGTTGAGTGGTTATCAGTTGGCTTACGGCCAAAGTAGCTTCTATTCGATGACGTCATTACGCCACGTCCTCCGGCTTGCGGATGGAGATGAAAATGGGCTGTTTGACCGCATGGAAACTAAACTGCTAAACATTGCAGTTTATAATAAACATGCAGGCTTTAATGCAAATTTAATTTGAGGATTTAACTTGTTTAAGAACTCGTGTAATTATTTGTCCGCTTTCATACAACAGCGTCAGTATTTTATTCAAGATCTGATGCAATTTTAAGCTATAAATGCACTTAAAATATGTAATGAAAAAGATAATGGTTTCTTGGGTTTGCGCAAATGTTGCATATTGAAATAAAACTAATTTTACGGATTTGATTTTTACATTTATTAACTTCCTGACGTTTCGATTGCTTTACAGCTTTCGTGGTCACGGGGTCCGCCCCAGTTTTATGTTAATGAGAATAATAACAATATTACTGACCTAGCACAAACCAGTAAACAAATTTTCAAACAACAATCGCCAGTAGATATGAAAGTATCGCAGCTAATTTGATTAGCAGCCAAGCATTGCCGCGATAATCGCAGAGACCGTGAACATGCTATTTATTAAAGTACGCTCTATTTAAAGAACGAGTCCATACTCGATTGTACAGCTTTAATAATAGGCTCGGGATGCAAAAATAGCGGGCGAGTTGAGCACTTATGGCTACTCAATCATATCGGTACAAGTGCTCCTTTAATGTTGCCAGGTGAAGGGACGGCTAATAATAGAGTAATTATATTTTTTCGTGGTATGAGTTGGAGGAAATCGTTGCTTGTAAAAGCATCGGTTTTTGTGCCACGTACACGGCATTTTTTACTTCGATAACTATAATTGGTGAATTGGAAATAAAGTAAGTTTTAACTGGTGCCTTTATAAGTTATATAAAGTTAGAAAATTAATTTGGATTAAACCAGCACGCTGTGGTAAATAAATGCATCATGCAAATCTAGTAACTAAATGCATAGATTCGCTACGTTATCAAAAAGTTCAATGTAGTGATATGGTAAAAAAATATCTAGAGTATACAGGACCAGTAATCAAAATTTGGGATAAGGATCGTAAATGTGACTCTCCTAACAGTTTCAAGCAATCTTTAAAACAATATCTAGAACCAGGAACTACTTTAACTTTATCCAAATTTTAAGGATGCTACAGTGACGCTTACACAAACACCTGTGTAATAAGGTAAACAGCAAATCGCGGGCGTCGTAAAATACCCTTTTGAAAACCTTGAACCCTTTCTTATTGAGCGGTCGCGTAGAAAACCTTTAGAGCTCTATGTAGCGTGGTTAATGCCCAACCCTTTTTATCACATTTTTATGAGATCATTTTTTAAGAATCCAAACTGCTTAGTACGGATTTTTTTAGACTGGCAACGTAACTTGCATGCGTAATTTAAGATGTTTATGGATTGTGATAAGACGTGATTTTTTAAAATATTTATATAAGTTATATCATAAAGTAAATTAACTACCGGATTTTTACAGCTTAAATGATAATTTTAGACTCGTTAATGATGGCAAATATACCATTAATATTCTTGAGCGCGGAAAACATATATCATTTAAAGTCAAAACTTTACAACTCAATTATTAGGTGTAAACTTATATTTATACAATATTTAATAAAAGTATATTATTCCCACGCTTATTTAAAGAATGTAGATTTCCTTTCGTGCTAAAGTTTATCCTCATTATCGCAAAGTAGTTTTAAGTCGTGTAACCTGATTTTCTCATACCGCAATAAGCTACCGGGGAGGAAATCTATAAATAAAACTGTAAAGTATCGCACTATTTAAAAAAAATATTCGTTTTATAAACTATGTAGGGAAAGCTCCTACATTATATAAACTTATAAGTGGAATTCTATGCAGAAAAATGCACACTGATATAAAATACAGACGATCTAACTAAGATTGCAGGAAGTGGCTGAATACAGGCTGCTTCCAAGAAAAGTAGTAGTAACATTTTCTATGGATATCCTTACAGAAAGCCTATTTTCGGGAGTGAATTTCATATAGCTGAAGTTAAAGAGAAAATTATCTCTCTCTGGACGACACAATTATGCCAACCTTTAGAAAATGTTAAGACTCACACAGCCCCACATGAAATACTTGAATATTCGCCTTTACAAGTGCATCACCCTCTGCTTAATGTTCTTAGTCGATTGATACTTCAATGGGATGCGTTTCGGGCCGCCTTATCGTTCCACTTACGATCCGAAATAGCACGAGATACACTGAATCATTAAATGTTATGATGCCAGATAACCGTGAAATTGTTTCACCAATATGCACTTGACATTCACTCGAGTTAAACTGAATACGGAAGGTAATTTAGCAATACCTTATCACGTTGTTTTAGAGGCTCTGCTTAATATAAGATTAAACGGAAATAGTTCATACAATTACTCAAGCCTGTATCCACGAAGACGGAAGAGGTAAGCGACGGTACTTATTATAATTCATCCCATAATTCGCCGATGTGAGTAGTTTATAGTACAAAATCATAATGTTATGAAGTATTTTCCTATTATATTCTTACTAAATTGTGCGGATCTTGAAAGTTTATCGAATACTAGATAACTTTATATTCTAACAAAATTCTGAAACGCGTCTATTATTATACCAAAACATTAATTACTTACACCCACGAACAGATACACATGTTCAAACAAATTTCTTTGTAAAGTGTAAACTGTACCACTTCACACCTAATTTATTCACGAATACTTTCCATTTAGGAACCTAACTCGCATTGTCAGGCCCACATTCACACGAACACATCATGAATAAGTATTCAATTCAAAAAGATATTACCTGCCAAAACAATAAAATTCAGTTTCTCTTATTTTCTCCTAGAGGAACATAGCTTAGTCGTTACCATGTAGAACTGAGTAAGTAGGAGGTACTACATTTTACGAAGTAGACAGATTTATAACCTATTTTAGTTATCGCATGTTTTGTCTTCTTCGTTGGAACTGAATTCTAAAGACGTTCGAAAAGGACAAAACATTCGATAACTGTTTCAAGCCTGTTTGGATATGTATCGACTTTGATTTCAATACATATTGGTGTTCACAAACAACTAATGTAACTATAATATAATTAGATATCTGAAATTGAATTTGAGACAAGGGTGGCGATAGACTCTTTATCACATCTAGAAATGCGGGTGTCTCAGCATCACCAAAACCTGTCCTCTCGAGAGTAGAGGCGTTTATTAATCTTATATCCATGACACAAACACCTGAAGGTCTGGCAAACATAATCTCCAGAATATCATAAAATGTATACCAATATTTTTATTAGAAATTCCTCATATGTGTGCCAGTTAAATGCTAGAAGCCTGTGAAAATCTGTTGAAAATGCAACAAACGAACAAAGATTGTACGCCAAAACCATTATTGATTAAAGCGTAGTGTTAGGAAAATCACAGTGCAACAGTGTCCACCTCTCAGTTTAATGAAATAACGGACAATAAAGTTAAAAAGAAAGATGGCCGGGTAGATAGGATCGCATGGTTTCATTAACAAAGTACAATTATATGAGGCGACACAATAGTGGGAACGAGCTTCGAGAACGAAATCAATGCTGCTGTTGGGAAAAAAACAATGCGAATTATTGCATTTCTCTTGTTTCAACTGTTTTTGCTAACGTGAATGCACCTTCCATTGTGAATACAGGTTTAACTGAATTAAATTAAATATCTTATTATTACTTTCGATTTGATGAAAAAATTGCCTGTGATGTTTTTATTAAGTATGTCAGGGGCTTCGCCCGTTTCATAATGCTTTTTGGTAAATTAAATATAGATCTCAGTTTACATAACTTCGAAAACGTAAGCCTTATACCGGGTATATAAAAGTCGTTGATTATTTTTGCGAAATGTTTACTTGCATGGTGTCTAAGGCACTAACACTACCACCTGTCTTCGTTTTCGGTCGCAGTCTTGATATACCCTGTATTTATTCATCTTTCTACATATTGCTCCTTTTTTATTGCTGAAATAACTTACTAGTTTGAAATGACTGTATTTGATATGCGTGTAAGGGAAATAAAAAGCTTCAGAGTAATTACAAAAACCCCTTAAATAAAATAAAAAACAGATTTACCGTCAGGCTAGTTAATATTAATAATATTTTGTAAATTCAACTAAGAATTTATTACCTATCACATTCCGTAAAGCTAATTACAATAACTGAAATATACAAAAACAAAAGGAATAAACGAAAAAAACATTCCTTTTATTTGCAACATGAGCACAGAATAAATACGAATTGCTGGTTACATCAAAGAAATGAACATCACAGTCCATTAAACTTACCAAGTAATACAAAAACACCATTTTCACCAGTACAAATACATTAATTTGTTGCATAATAAAATTCAGTTGAAAGTTCATTGTCGGTTCGTAATTTAACTGTAAAGTACCGCTTTATAGCAAATAGTATATTTTTGTTTTTTAAATTTTTTGCGAAGGCTTTGTCTTTGTTCTACCACACCGAGGATGTAACAATTTACGAATGAATACAAATTTGTCAAGCATAATTTCCAAATGCTTAATAACACCGATAGTACTTGCTATTTCCTCTTTGGCTATAATATGGTAGTTATTCGATATGCTCTGGTAGATAAAGAAAGCAGGTTAAGCTCTAATTGTATATTGATTTTTATTCACACCAATTTGAAATTATATGCTCCGATAGTCTACATAAAAATGTTGATTACGTCACTGTTTACGAAATAGCGTTTGGTTTTATTACTTGATTACTATATTGTTGATCTTTACCTAAGAATCAAAAGTATAATAATGCATTGTAATACATAGTGGATGAATATACTTATGGTTGTAATTTATTCGCTGATCAATCGCCAACAAAATTTCGTCACGACGCTTTATAACAACGACAAAAAATCAAGCCATTTCATAAAACGAATAGCTTTGAATATTATCGAATACAGTACGCATACACGTTTCTGCGGATATAGAAAATACTACCCAATTTTACATCCACCATTTGTCACGACTAAGGTCCGCTGACAAAAACAAATTTGTACACTTCGAGAATGTTTTTGACTTTTCGCCATCCGTGAAATATTGCTAGATGAAAAATATGGATTATGTATTCTTTGTGTAGATATGAAGTCTTTTGTTATTATTCAATTATGTCATACTGATCATGATAAATATGGTGAAGATAACTATAAAAAATAAGTAGACAAACAATTTTAAGAGTTAAACAATGTACAGATCAGATGGCTAAACATGCTCTTAAAAAACAAAACAAAAAACAACATACTAGATTTGAAATGCGAAACTAGGTCACGTTTACCGTTGCATAACTAAGGTATCAGATGAATTAAGAATATCCTGAAATTGACTGCTCGCTCGTTGCTCCATGTAGGTGGAAGATGAGATTTTAACGTCCAAGTTAGAATAAGGGTCGACCCTTCGGTCACAGGCGCTGTATAGGAGCAAGCAGCTGACTTGTGTGATGTGATAACGGTTCATGAATTGTGACAACACCATTTTAGATGTAGGTACCTAATTTCAAACGTAGAACGAGGAGACAAGACTAAAACTTCTAGGACCTTTGACTGTCAATACCCGAACAGAATCTGATAACCTAAATACTATTTTGAGTTAGAAGCTTTGAAGTATCACAGTATACAGACACTTCAGATTCAGTTAACTTTGTGATACCTGAGTATCGCTAAGGATCGAGAGGTTTATTGCTAGATATTAAGAGTAATATGTTGTATGCCTAAAGCAAAACTTCGCAATTTCCTTAATCTTAAAGAAAAAGAAAAATACGTAGATTTACAGAGATATGACAAAGGTTGCACATTATAAGTTGTTACGGTACAGAAATATTTTTAAAGGATTCAATCTTCAGTGACGTTTAATATTTTCTAAATATATACCAACGTTGTACTATTAAACTAACTTAGGACTGTTATACTTAATCTACAAATTTAACTTAATAAAAAAGGCGCATTGGCTGTCTGGAAGAGATCGTTAACAGCGATAAGGCCGCCAGTTTTTACACTACTTCGAAATCATTTAAACTGTATTCTTTTATGTAATACGAGTATATGGTAAACAATAAAGTGTTATCTATCATTATTATTTTATCTCATACACCGCAAAGGGATGTGTACGTATCCTATGTTTATAGCCTAGATTATAATTGTTGTATTATTATACTCAGGTAATCTAAAATTCCCCGCAGTTTTTAATTTAGTAACGTTAGCTGCGGGTCCAGTGCGTGGCAAACAGAGTGTGTCGGCCCGGTTGCCCGACCGGAATGACGGGCAGGCGCCGCGGACCTTGACGGGGTTGCGCTACTCATTATGTGATGCCAGTTTTTCTTTCCGCATTTGTGGCGGACATTTGCCGTGTTCTTTCTGGACTTTTAGCTGTGTTATGACTTATTTGTGGTGTTTAGGATTGTTTTTTGAGGGGTGCTTCTTTGCCATTTGATAGGTCCACTGCTGAATGACTTTATAGAACACATTTCTTGGTAACACGGCACTAGAGTGAAATTGATTCGTCTCAGAAGTTCCGTGACCACCTTTGGTGTTAAAAATATGATCTCACTACGTGGTAGGGAAATAATTTTAAATTGTATATCCTACCTACGTTTGGCAGATTCATTTTATAGAATATCAAGTATTGCAGCAGTAGGTTACAATTTTTTAAACTAGCGTGGCCATAATATCTAGACATAGGGAGACTTGTCCTTCATGCTGATACATTCGAAAACCACATCTTTGCTAAAAATATTGGCATCCTTACTCACACTAACCTCGAAATCGGTTCGATGACTCAAGACTGTGACGAAATCGAAATTACTTTCAAATGCAGAATTACTGACAATACTAGGCTTCTTCTTCTTCTTTTAAAAGTTTTATGGCTCCATCGGCATTCGATGATTTTGCCAATGTCAAAGTAGGGCAAGAAAGAGGAATAAAAATGGCGTGGTGATCGGTATTTTAGCTGGTTGTAGTATTTACTACTATTGCCCGGTGTTTATAGTGTTGTAGTTATCTGAAATATACCAAACACCAACTACATAAGACAGCACAGATATATAAAATAACACATGTGTTAAAAATATAATGGGATTTCAGGGACAAACACAAAGCAAGGGAAACGAATACAGGCATTTAAGTTATAATTGGATTTGGTTAATCCTGATAAATTTAAAAAAGGCAATATTCATAGACTTGTTACACAAAGTTAAAACAAATGGGATATTAATTGGACGAGGAACATCTACAGGGATAAGGTCGTAAAGAGGAACCAGTAGTCTAGGACACGAGAAGAATAAATGCTCGAGAGTGCCTTCATCTAGGCCACACTCACAAAGAGAGTGGTCTCGGATTCTAATTTTTGCTAAAAATACGGGGGTGCAAACAAATCCAAGTCGTAGTCTAGTTATAGTTGATACAACTGTTTTATCCAAATGTTTGTATTTATTAAACCAACACTTAGGGGGGATTGTAGGTTGTATGCTACCATAAAACTTCCCTTTAGTTAGGCAAGACCTCTGCCATATTACATTCCATCTTTTAAACATAGCAGGTTCTGCAAGACATTGAAGATCACGAGGAAAACTATTAATATATTTCTCGCTACCCCAATGGATTGAGGCCCTAGCAATTGCATCTGCGTTGATATTCCCTATAATACCAGAATGGCTAGGGATCCATCCTAGTGCTACTTGAATACCTGAACAATGACATTGAAATAAGAGTTCTTTGATTTTTAGAACAAGAGGAAAATTTTTGCGGGTACGGAAACAGCCTTTTGATAGATCCTGCAGACAACTTAGGGAATCAGAAAGGATAATTGATTTGTTTAAGTTATGTGACAAAATGTATGATATTGCCTCCAAAATAGCTATAGCTTCGCCTGTAAAAATCGAGCTATATAGTGAGCAACGGAAGTTTAAAATGATTTTAAATTTTGGAATCCAGACCGCTGCACCAATGTGGAAGTTTTCAGAAGGTTTCGAGGCATCTGTGTATATTGTAAGCCAATTCTGCCATTTCTCAGTCAGGATAGCGTTAAGTTTGACATTGGCAGCAGGATCATACTTAGTAATACCAAGGTTTAGATGAATATCTGGTTTGAATATTAAGGATTCGTACGAGACTTCGAACAACGGATTAAGGTTGGATTGAAATATTGGAATATGTAGACTCTGAAAATTATTGTAACTGTTAACAAGAAGAGGGGACACTTTATGGGACCAGTATTGAGAGGATGCGGTTAATGCCGAAAGTGTACAGAGAAGAGGGATAAGGGGATGTGACTTAATTTGGATGATATTAAAAAAAAACCTATCCGAGAGGAATTGTCTGCGTAAATGTAGCGGGGGGTCTACGCACTCCACTTGCAGTGCATTAGTGGGTGAACATTTCATGGCACCCGTGATGATTCGTAGACTTTTAGCCTGGATTTTGTCCAGCTTAGCAATTGCAGTTTTGCTGCACGGTTCTAGGAGGAAACAAGCATAATCAAAGTGGCTTCTGACGATGGCGTTATACAAATTTTTTTGTGTGGATGGGTGTGAACCCCATCGAACACCAGAAAGAGCTCGTAGGATATTAACCCCTCGTTCACACTTTTTAATTATGTATTCAAGATGGTGGATACCTGATAATTTTGAGTCAAGAAGCAGGCCAAGAAATTTCACCTTTTCAACAAGAGCTATAGGTTCGTTATCTACATGAAGATTGATATCAGGAATGCAGCGTTTGCGAGAAAATATGACAGCATTACTTTTGGAGACGGATAAACTTAGTCCATGATCTGCTAACCATTGGTTTAAGTAATGCAAGGCTGAGTTAATGTGGCTAGAAGCGGCAGGAATAGAAGGGGAACTGTAATAAAGAAGAATGTCGTCTGCATATTGCAAAGTTTTACAAAAGCAATTAGTTGATGTGTCTAAATCATAAGTGTATAGATTATACAAAATGGGACTCAGGACGGAGCCCTGAGGAAGGCCCTTCCATATCTGACGGGACGAGGTAAAAGAGCCTTGATAGCGAATTTGAATAGAACGGGCCATTAAGAGGTTGCATATGAAGGTGGTCAACCTCGCAGGGATGTTCAGATGATGCAACTTTTGCCTGAGCAGTGGAAGTATGACATTATCATATGCGGATGCTATATCCAAAAATACCCCTATGACACTTTCATTCTTCGAAAAGGCAATCCGTATGTCAGATATAAAAATGCTTAAACTGTCCAATGTTCCCTTACCTCTACGAAAACCGAATTGATATTTGGACAATACACCCCTAGTTTCTAAAATCCACTCTAGCCTATTCTTAACGAGATTTTCAGTGATTTTTGCGAAAACTGAAGATAAGGCAATTGGCCTATAAGAGGCAGATTCATTGGGGTTCTTACCAGGTTTTAAAATTGGCACAACAATTTGGGACTTCCAAGAGTCTGGAATTATACCAGAGTAAAAGAAGGAGTTGATGAGATTAAGGAGGTATTCTTTACTGGATAGAGAAGATTTGCAAATAAAGGAGTACGGAATACCATCTATTCCTGGGGCAGAATCCCTACAGTGATCTAAAACACTCGAGAGTTCAGAGAGTGAGAAGGGTTCATCAAATTTATCGGTAGGCGAAGGGAATGAGAGGTCTATAGGAGGAAAGCAATCTATATTAGGAGCGAAAGGAGGAGCTAAGTTGTTAAAAAAATCTTCCAGCCAGGAGCTGGAATCATTGGAAGCGATATCATCGGAATCATCACAGGCTCTGCGAAATTTCTTAATTTTTTCCCAAACAAGCGAAGCAGGAGAACGTGGAGAAAGTGACTCACAAAAATTGTGCCAACCAGATCTCTTTTTTTTAGCCAATAGTCTACGAGTCTGAGCGGAAATCTTCTTAAAGTTTAAATAATTCGACATATTAATATCAGCTGCGTATTTATCTTCTGCTTCCTTGCGTCTGCGGACGCTGTCTGTACACTCGGCATCCCACCAAGGTGGAGACAGCCGAAACTTGCCTTCATATTTTTTAAGAGGGATGCTAGCATCAGCCGCGTGTATAAGGCAACTAATAAAATTATTATATGATTCCAAAGAATTTGATTGAACAATTTCGGGGAGTGTTTGTATTCCTGAGTCTAATAAAGAAGAGAATTTATCCCAATCAGCTTGAGGTAATCGATATTTTAATAGAGGAGGAGTGGAAGACTTTGGAGAATAAGAGCTATGGGATGTAATTAGAATGGGGAAATGATCACTCCCACACGAATTTGGGAGTACAGTCCAAGAGAGGATAGATGCCAAGGAGGGGGAAGCTAAAGTGAGATCTGGGATACTAACGTTCTGAAGTGGCGACGTTCTACGAGTGGCAGAACCATTGTTGAGGACACATAAATTAATATCCTCTAATAGTTCAAGCAGGGAGTAAGAGGATACGTCATTATTACTCGAGCCCCATAAGGAATGCCGGCAGTTAAAGTCTCCCAGTATCATTAAGGGACCAGGGATGGAAGAAAGGATAGATTTGAATTCAGAAAACATATTGACATTGGGGTGAGGGAAATACACAGAAACAAATGATATATTAAAAGCTCTAGCAGCTACAACTTGGAAGTTCGATATGGGTGGAGGAATTGGAATTCGATTGAAAGTTATGGATCTGCTTATAAAGAGAGCACATCCTGCTCGACCATCACTTCTGTCATTCCGGATACATGCAAACCCTGAGACCCTAAAACGGGAATCAGGCCTTAGCCATGTCTCCGAGATAGCAAGTATAGATGGGTCATGTTGGTTTAATAAATTAAGCAAATCACTTTTTCGCAGACGGATACTTCTACAATTCCATTGAAGTATTTTGTAACCTATGTTTACTAATCCACGAATTTAGGAGTTCTTCAATCAGTGTAAGGACATTGTTCGGTACAGCATCACTAAATTTGGAAAGGATATTGATAAGAGAACAAGTGAGAAGTTCAATTAAATTGTCATTAGGTGTCACACATGGGGTGGTCTCAATATGTGGGTTGTTCAAGGCACATCCATTGGGTTGGGAAGAGGAAGGGGAACTAACAATGGCTTTGTGTTTTTCAGTATCATATGTTTTGCCCAAATCTGGCTTAGAACGAGGAGAAGAAAGAATAGTTTTAGTATATGATGATTTAAGAGGAGGGGAATTAGGAGACAAAGGTTGAGTCGAAGTTAAAAGAAGTGGAGGAGAAATTTGGGAAGAGACTGTGAAGTTGGGTTTTGGAGGATGATAGTTGTCTGTGACTTCCGAGTATAATTGTTTCGAGTAGGGAAATCTAATTGAAGCTTCACGGTAGCTAAGGTTTTCTTGGGACATAATCATTTTAATAGCTCTTTGTCTAGAGTGTTCTGGGCATTTATTGTCTGTTGCCTTATGTTTACCACCTCTGCACAGGAGGCATGTAGCCATAGTATCTGGAACGTCACAATTAACGCCATTATGGGGTTGTGCACAGCGAAAACATCTGGGTTTTGATCTGCATTGTGTCTGAATATGTCCAAAGCGGAGGCAGTTATGGCATTGGATGGTTGGGAGATGATAGATGGATACTGGAAGGGATGCATTATAACAATAAATTTTCTCTGGTAGTATTTGTCCAGAGAATGTCAGCACTACTGTGGAGGAAGGAGACCAAGTAACACTGTTGTCAGTTTTATTTTTGTAATTTAACCTCCTTGCTTTAATCACCTCACCACAGTTGGAAGGTGTATTGATGCCTAATACTAATTCCTCTAAAGACCAGTCCGTTGGAATGTCGCGAACAACACCCATACGTGTTACTTGAAATCTTGGGATAAATGCTTTATAGCCGTTCCTGTCCAAAATTGGGTCATCTACAAATTTATTTGCATCTGCAGCAAGCTTGAACTGGATAGATATTTTGTTACGGCCCAATGATTTGATTCCTCCTTCGACAATTCCTTTAAAGTTATTCTTATATAGAAATTGTGCAAATTTTAGGGTTTTCAATACAGGAGCTGTATTATGTTCTGTCACAGACTTTGAAACTAGGACAGTAAACGGACCTTTATCTATTGGGTTATAGAACATATTAATGTTACTGTCAAAACCTGGCTTACAAAACACAGATTGAATAGAATCGGCTGGCGACCTATTCTTCTTAATGTCGTTTAGCACAACTGGTTCAGGATTAGCCGAACGCTTTAAACTTGACCTAACTGGTGGGATCAGGTCAGATGTATTTTCCTGGTGTATTGTCATTTCTATGTCAGGAGGCAAACCCCCGCCCCCATCAGGGGGCTCTTCGGAAATCATTTAGATTATTTGTTAATTTATAAACTGCATAAATACTAGATCTATAATATATAATACTTATATAGCTTACCTAATTTAACACACACTATACGATATAGAACACAAAACTATAAACAATATTCGTAAAGAACTAAACAGGAGTAAACGGGAAGAACAAGAGATTTTAAAAAGTTAATGCGCACTTTACAACCTCTAAGCTTACCCTCCTCACAATACTAGGCACAAACAGGGTTCTTATTTCTGCTCGTATCCACGAGCAATTCTGCAAAAGCCTCAAATAAATAAAATGGACAGTGAACTGGAAAATTAAGTTGAATAATTTAATTACCGCATCCTCGTTTTATAAATGAATTATTTATGAGCTCACGTAGAGAATATTCTCGATTGATTAAAGCTTCCCATTTACTTTGGTACAATAATATAATATTTTTGCCTTGTCATAAATATTTACAAGTATCCAAAGACATAATTTGGGGAGTTTGTTATACAGGCGAGCCTGTCACATCTCGGATACTGGATACAAACTGGTATCCAGTATGAAACCATCCCATATATAACCCAGTAAATAAATAAATAAAATAAATAAAAACACCCAACAGTCACATACATAGTCCTGACCCCACACTAAGATCGAGTCTTGTGTCGTGGGTATCAGAAACTACGAGAGACATTTCGGTCTCACAAACACCCAGACCCGAAACAAATATTCACACAAACATTTGCCTCGGTGTTGGGATCGAACCCGAGGCCTCTCGTTTCACAGGCGGCGTCCAACCAACTGCGCCACGGAGGCTGTGTTACAATTTCCGAACCGTTGTTCATTTAAAATCTCTCTTCCTATTTAGCCACATAAAGTCCATTACTGTGCATAGACCTACTCCAAAATAAAGACACAAAATGAAGTGGCGAATAAAAATCACTCCCAGACTCACATTCGAAACTCACTGCCTCTCAACCATCATTCTATCACTTCCAATCAATAGACAACTGCAGCATTTTTCATCGCACCAATTGTTGTGCGTTTTACACGCGCTCGTGCTAGTCATTTTCGTCAATTTACTAAGTCATAACACAAAATGCGCGCGACATGTTTACGAGGTATGATCGTGCGACTCGCCGGGTCGCTGTCAATTGGTTAAGTTTCAATTTATTGTTTGTAGACCAGGCTTGTTGGCTAGGAATGTCGTGAGCTTGTCATTGAACATTGGAAATTTACATAAAATTAAAAAGTGTTTGGTAATGACAATGAAATGATCGAGAGATCGTCAAAGTTTGGCATTTCAAATGAAATAATTGTCAAGATATCTTGGCTGTGAATACTCCATTTGATTTGCACTGTAATTTTGAAATCAATTTATAGTGCCAGTACAAAAATACCAATCCAAAATCAATATTAAAAATTGCTAACAATTTTTTTTATATATATTTTTTACACAAAGTTTTCATTAGTATGTATGTTAAAAATTTGAAGTTAAGAATATCAGTATTCATTTGAACCTAACAGTTCATAACTAACAGTCTAAAGAGTCTAATTTCAACCCAATCAAATATTATGGCTCTTTTTACATTCCTACTCAATGTTGCGTCTTGAACTTGAACTCCAAGCCCACACAGAAGGCAATCAACTCATACCTCACGCATTACAACGATAAAAACCTTTAACATAATTCATAAAAAAATGGGTCAATAACTCAAACACTATTATGACATCAACATTAAACAATGTCGTTCGTCACACTCCAACCATCAAAAGGAATCGTCAACCATGAAAAATGTATAAAAAATATAATGCTCGGTACATTAACGCCGCTTTTTCTATTACACAGACAAATTGGAAAGCGGCACTACTAATACGAATTAAGTTCGAATAAAGATAGTGTACTTTGGTCGGGTTATGTAAGAATAACAAATTGTATCTGAAACACCAGTCTAACAATACAAAAAAAATTATATCAAGCAATAGAATGAAGTTAAATTACTTCTGAAACTGAGTATTTCTAGGATAGAGATAATTTAAGTTTAAGTTCCAAATTACATTTTCCTCCACTTTTAAGTAAACAGATTGGTTAATGTACTCGTATTACATAAGTAGTCTCAATTAGTTAAAGGTGTACTCTATGATTAAGTAATTCAATAACCACCATTCCTGAATTTTTATCACGCTCGCGGCTGGACAATCGCGCCCTTATACTTCAAAGAATTATATTTAACAACAAAACAAATAATTGATATATCAGATTGTATTTGTGTGTGTTTTATGAATGGACTCTACTGATAAAATTAGTCAAACTATTAATACCTATTATGAACATAAAGAGCACTTGTTTCTCAAAAAAACCCCTGCAATGGTTTTACCGAAATGACGAAACTTGTCTTCAATAAATTTCATACTTCTCCCTCTCTCTCTTTCCCTCTCTCTCTCTTCAGCTACATGAAGTACTCTGCTGATCAAACTTACAGGACCATAATCATAATCTTAACCCACAAGAAATTCATTGCTATAGCTAACGATAGAGGCCTTTCATACCTACCTAAACCATTTCCAGCTACCAAATTCTTAACACTATTACAATATTACTACAAAAGATTATATCATTACAAAATAAAAATATCATTATAAAATATTCTAAAGACATTTTATCGTGAACCATCTTAAGTGACCAGATGTTATCGGAGTCTCCAGCTGCTGAAATCAATATGAATCTTAATATAGCGACATCGTGAACTAGATTTTATTCAGAGCTCAGCGCGCTCAAGTGACGTATATTGTCACAATCTTGACTACATTGTCTGTAAGATCGTAAACCCCTCTATAAAATCATTACTAGATTGAATGGCGATAAATTATCATATTTTATGATCCGAAAGGCCTTCGCTTTATGGGCAATAGAAATGTAATTTGATGATGTAAATTCCTTAATCAATCTGATAAAATATTTTGCACACTTTACTCCTTACACTACATCTTATTAGATGCATTTTAATAAGGTTTTCTCACCGTTCTAATAAATTATCTAACAGTAATAATTATATAGTAGCTATCTTGCGTAGCTTAGCGTGGTAGACTATACGGCCTAACCCCTCTCAATCGTACTTTCGATTGTAGAGAAGGCTCGTGCCATGCAGTAGGTAGGACGTATATGGGCTGATAGTAGCTATCTTATAATAGTACCAATTATGTTGAGCTAGATGGGAGCTGGATGGGATGTTTCGACAAAATGATATTAGTCTGCACAAAACCAAGAGTACATTGGCTAATCCCTAAGCGCAACATAGTTTCACCCCTCATAACGAGTTTTAACTTTTGAACAGTAGCCACTTTACTCAGATAAATACGTATACAGCGTGAATTTTTCAAGTGGGCGTGGATGGCCAAATCTGAAACTGTGAGGAATAGTAAAAAATGCTAAAAGGAGTTACGAGCCCGATTTTGGTAAAAACGTAAACTGCATATTAGAATTTTGATATATCAATATGCCTAGCTAGGAATCGAATGTATATTACCACCTGCACACCTGAAACACTGAATAACTTAAAACAACAAAACTATTTTTCAATGAACAATGAAATTTTGACTAACCTTATCAGTCTGAAATATGAACGCTATGAAACAGATCCATATTTAAAGAATTATGATATATTTTTATTTACTTTAAGTTTATGCAGATTGTATACACGGATTTAATGTTCTAAGAAAGCTCAACTCCAGCCTTTAACAAAATGGCCCGTGTTAGTGTGTTACGTTTCATGTTCATCTGTGCAAGTTAGGATAAGATCAGGCCAGCAAAATTGTGTCAATCGGTGAGAGATAATCATTTGAATATGGTTCTCTATCTGGTCTATACTGTACTTATTAATACTAGTATAGGGTGGCCCAGAAGTCACTTTACATTTTGATAATTAAATAACTTTTTTTCTATTAATATATTTCTTTTTCTCTTTTCAGAATTAAAAAATATAATCCCTGGAAATTTTTGGCATGGATAAGTTTACAACAGAACAACGAGTGAAGATAATTGAATTTTACTTTGAAAATGAACGGTCAATTGTTGCAACGCAAAGATCGTATATGCGCCATTTAATGTTCGACATCCCCCTAGTAGGCCTGCAATAATCAACCATGATCAACTTGTGAATAAACTCATTGTCATTTCTTGCAGTTCTCTGAAACCTGACAGCATAATTTACTCGTTTCTGAAAGTCTGCTGGTTTTAAAGATTGCACTAATTGAACCTTGTAAGGGTGCATGTGCAAGTCTCTTTGAATGCGCTGCAGAGAACTCCGTGAGATGCCAAGTTCTTGACAACGCCTTCGAGTGGATGTGGTTGGGTTCTCTTCAATGCTACGGCTCACAGCTTCAGTACTTTCACGTGTACGTACTGAACGACCTCGTCCACTTCTAGTCCTATCACTTACAGAGCCATGCTGTTGAAGACGTGTCACTAAGTTCCTTATTGCAGGCCTACTAGGGGGATGTCGAACATTAAAATGGCGCATATACGATCTTTGCGTTGCAACAATTGACCGTTCATTTTCAAAGTAAAATTCAATTATCTTCACTCGCTGTTCTGTTGTAAACTTATCCATGCCAAAAATTTCCAGAGAGTATATTTTTTTATTCTGTAAAGAGAAAAAGAAATATATTAATAGAAAAAAAGTTATTTAATTTTCAAAATGTAAAGTGACTTCTGGGCCACCCTGTATGTACTTATAACATTCATTTTAGTTACATTGTAGTGGGGAGAATTCAATGCTAGGTAAATGATTTGGTAAAGGAAGAGGCCATCTCTCATCATCGGATACTTATGTTAATAAATATAACCATTATTCGATCCCCGCACCGAAACAAATATTTGTGTGAACCACAGGTATTTGTTTCGGGTCTGGGTGTTTGTGAGACCGAAAAGTCTCTCGTAGTTCCTGATACCCACGACACAAGACTCGATCTTAGTGTGGAGTCAGGACTATGTATGTGACTATTGGGTGTATATATATTATTGTAGTTACTTTACTCGATTAATAATATAAAAATACTCCATTCTATTTCCTATTCTGTATCAATCCAACGTATTATTCTTTGTCCGGAGATTTTCTTTCTCAGTTTAAGGCGTGAGAATAAAAAGGAAATTTAAGTCCTAGACTACACGACAAGTTAATAAACGCCCACTGCATAGTTGGCGTTGAATTACCCAACTTTGGAGACTAGTCCCTATTTCCTTTATGAAGTACGTAGTTCCACAAAAAACTGTTTCACATTTTGTGCCGCAAATTGCGAGCGACGGCTTGAACAGGTTTTGTAAAAGAGGCATATTATTTTTAAAATAAACATATCCTTGCCGAGCTAAAGTCGATATTACGTGGCCGGCATTGTAATAATACTTTGAGAGCAGCTACATTTCTAACTTTGGGAATATTAACGAGGAAAATCTTTGGGTGGAGTGTGCTTCTAACAAACTCCCTCAAAAATTCTAGTAGTGGGGCAATTCTTTTCCTATGACTCAAGATGATGTTGACAATTTGTCCTCTTTACTAGCATCAACTTCCGTAGGTATATCTAATTTTCTTATCTCTAAAAGAAATATATTATTATTCTCCCACTCGACTTCACAGCTTTTACTCCTTTAAGAACATGCCTTTATCAAATTCAGCACTTGACTAACAATGTCTTATCAGATGCGCCATTTACCCATCCAATAAGCACTCTTACAAAATTAAAGATCTGACGTCACGTACACTTCAGTTTCCACTATTTCCATTGAGAGTAGAACAGTCACAATATTGTTAATAGTAAACAACATCCGACTTCCCGTGGAAGTCGATCGCTTATGGAAACTAGTAGCTACAAGTCATACCGCTATTAGCACGCGACACAAAAACTCTGGGTAACGGAAACTCATATCCTGGAAAGTCTCCGATAACTTGATATTAATCGGCGTATTCTTTATAGAGCCAACGTGAACATGTACTAATTGAAGTATAAATAGCCGACATGGAGATAAAGCGGCTTATATTATATTCATTGAAGTATAAACTAAATTAAAAAAACAGTTATCATATTCCCAGTCTATAGTAGTGGTCTGCGTATTGTGTCGTGGGTATCGAAGACTAAAAGAGACTCCACGGTCATTTCAATGTTCAGAGCTGAAACAAATGTTTTTTTATCACTTTTACTTTTACAGCGTGATTAACGATATAATATTGTTATTTATTAATGTATACTTCTGTCACTACACAACCTAGACTGCTCGCCCTTTCTCTCGCCTTTCTTTATGTCCATCCAAAGGTTGCCTAGAAAAGATTGCCTTGTGTAAAAAGGCCGCCGATTGTACTTATTTTAAATTTCGTTATAATCTTTTTGTCTTCCTGTTGTACACCAAAGAATATAAATAAATAATTAAATTTGTTGAAGGATACTCTGGATCTCGTTTCGAAAACTCTATTTTCAATGGACGTCCTGTGGCTGAAAATCATGACGATCAAATTCGTACTATAGTTTCTCTTTTACAGCTATATTGTATTCTGAAACCTCGGTAGCTTAACTATCCAAAAGAGCTTATGTGTATTTTAATGAGTATTTTTACTTTGAAGACTACGAGTATAATGAGGCCGATCCATTGTTTTCGGCTGACGCCAAGCGACCGCAGTCTTTAAAGCTAAAAGTAACTGAACCGTTTTAATATTCTGGCATAGCCTTTAGACTTCTAGCTAAAAAATTCAAAGCCCTAAGGTATATGCCACGGACATACAACTTGGTCACGTAATAGCAAAAGAACGTAATAATTAAACACTTTAGACCGTTTCATTGTGACTCAACTTGGTTACCAAAATGTAACCTTTTGACCTAGTGGAATGTATTGTACACTATGTCAGTAATAACATTTGTACTTTTACAATTGTACTTTTTATGAATGCTATTTCTAATTGTATTTGTTTCCCTTTTGTGTGTGCTGTACAGTGTTTATAAATAAATAATAAATAAATCGATAAACCACTCTCAATCGATTCCCTCGAATGTAGAGTAGGCCCGTGCCCTGCAGTGGGACGTATATGGGCTGATATAGATAGATAGAATAAATAAATAACATAGTTGTGATTATTTTCTTTAATCGGGGTTTGATTATAAATAAAACTATCAATCTACAATTTTCCTAAACATCACTTTCTTCGGCTTCTTTAAGTTTATTTACAATATTTTATTTTAAACTTCGCGTGAAAGTAAAATTCATGTGAAAATAAGATTTGTATAAACATTTTAATGATAATTTCTCTTGCGCAATGCAAAGAACTATGAAAGTACTCGCAAAAGAGTATTTGGAAGACTTGTAACCACATTTTACATTTGCAAGTCGGTAGCTAGCGCCACATAATTTTAATTAGCCACTTTTTCAAAGGCAATGGAAACTCCTGCCTAGCAAACAACTTGACCGTTTCACTTTAATAATTATGTTTGCACATTTTAATATAAGAAAATGTTTTAATTAAGTAACAGGCATAAAAGGACCATGGATGTTATTTGGCATAAAAACTCTAAATTGTAAGTGAGATATAGAAATCATGCGACCACTAATTATCTTAGAGAATTGACAGCATGGCATTATGTGTCATTCAATGCAATAAATAATTTTATAACACACCACGGAATCAATGGCCTACATCTGTAATTTACACCATACCTGCATAATTATCGTCGTATGAAATTTGAAATAAAATAGAAAACAAAAGAGAAAAAAGGTTACACATCACAAACGTCATGGAACGACTTAATTAAATTTAAAAATGGAACCTGTCACTTTTCGCGCCAAATATGGCGTCTTATCGCTCATTACGTCGAACTGCACGATAGGGGACTACCTTTACCGGTTGCAGATTAGATAAATAGTTTTTATCTGTTGATGACATAGCCTAGTTCGCGCTCGACCGGCTGAACAATGTTTACTTTATTGGAAATATTTATTCTTGTTATTATAGTGGTTGTGTGAAAGAGTTAGTTTTCAGTTTCAAGAATGGGTTTGATTACAATAACGGTTATGTTCAACGGGCATTTGAGTTAGTGTGTTTACTTTTGGCTTTTTAGCTGACTTTGCTAGAGTAACGTAGTTTTGGTACCTAATTGGGAGCACCGTTTTACATACATACATTACTTTCGAATGTATCCCTGAAGGCCTACATAGAGATGTCACTAGTAGCACTCACATTTAAAGGTTTTACTTATCTCCCAACATATAATAGGGGTCTAGCCTACTAACCGAGACACAGGTTCCAACCCCGGATGGCTCATATTATAATTTCAAAAACATAGTTAAGGTTATCCAATTTCCAACCCACTACACGTTCTACACTGGGCTAGTAAAAACCGATAAGATATTTGGGGACAGCATATTGACCTGACTAAATTTATTTGTAGATCACTTATAGAAATAAAGCCATGATCAGAGAAATTTTACTACGATAATTATGTATTCATTAATTCGTCAGACAGAAATCTGCAAACGAAACAGAGTTCACGCCCAAGACTAAACTTAACAAAATCACTATTGAATTAGACGAGAGAAGTTGTTTCCAAATCAATTTCATAAGTCTTCAAGCAACTTTATACCTTAGTATCTCGTTAATCGTTGTATAATGTTGAAACCTGTTCATCAAAAATGTATCAAACCGATTTAGTTTTAAGAGAAAATACTAATTTTTCATTATTAGCGTGAGATTTAGAGCATTGCTGTAAATATCCAAAATATAAATATAAATAAATAAATATCTATATAAATATTATGTATCTTTGGAATATCTAGCATCGATAAACTGTTATGATGATATGCTGCAGAATATTATTATTCTTACACCAGACACTGTAACACGCTTATGTTATAATTATAATTATCTCACGTCGATTATGATTTTTTAATCGAAAGTTAAGTTGAATTAGCATTTCTTGGATTCAAAACTAAGATCTTACTATTTACAGACTATGGACCTTTAAAATAAATTACTCGACTTTTGCCTAAAATGTTTTAGATGACATCCGTCTTACCACATCTCTCATTTTTTTAGTAATTTCATTTTATTACTGTATGGTGTTTCAATAAAGAGTTATTATTATCTCTCTACACAGTAGGCAACATTCCCAACATAGCTATAAAATTTACATCAAAACAAAATTATACACATAATCCCAGTGTTAGTCTTCTAAGAAGCAAGCCTAACCGTGGAACGTAGAAAATAAGAATACTTAACAATTTTATCGAAGCCATTTACCAAGAAATCTCTCCGACGATCTCCTTTAGTGGGGCATTACGACATCACGTATAAAGGCTATACGTGTTACTTACATGATTCATCAAGAGTACAGTTATATGAAAGTCTATTGTTTACATGCTTTTATAAATTAAATTGTCCAGTTTTAAAAATAGAACTAGCGAACTATGCATGTTGTTGTATGCGTAATTGCGAGACTGCAGATTAAATCTTTAATATTATTTTTTTATTTTTTATTGCGATGAATAGCATGCCATTCGCCTAGTAGTAAGCGATATGATCGCTCATGGACAGTAAAAAACCAAACTGCACCATGAATTACAAAGCAATGCTTGGCATTTTACTGTGCTCGCCATCGTGTGAAATAAGATGTTAAGTCTCAATATGTCCAGTAGTTACTCTAGCTACAATGTAATAGGAATGTTTTGGCTAATATTTTGGACATTAGTTTATAGTCTATATATATAAAAGAAAGTCGTGTTAGTTACACTATTTATAACTCAAGAAAGGCTTTACCGATATGGCTGAAAATTAGTGAGGAGGTAGCTTAGAACCAGGAGACGGACATAGAATGCTTTTTATCCCGTTCCCGTGGAACGTGACAATAAATAAAAATAAAATATTTTCCCATACAATATTTGCATAGGTTTCGTAACTATCAAACATTTAATGTTCATCCTGTCGATACAGTAAACTCTGCCCTCAAATTAAAGAACGTAATTATATAAATGTTTCGAATCGACAACATATATCCACAATATTTGGATAATGGCGTATTTTTTATTTTAAATATGTAGAATAATGTCACAAATGAAAAAGGATTGACATTTAAATTGGTTGTCAAATATTTATGCGTGAGTTCAGAAATTTATTTTGTTCAAACTAAACTTCTTTTTAAGATCGAAAGTAATTTTATCACAATTTTGTACAATGTCCTATCCGACACCTGCGAGTATCATTTAAAATCTCACATTATATCATAATCTCCGGAACTACTTAATCGATTTTAAAAATTCTTTCACCTTTGGAAAGGTATAACATCCCTGAGTGTCATAGGCTATATTTTTTCCAAAGGGGTTGAAAAAAGGGTTTGAATGTTGTGTCGAAAATCGAAATCAATTCAGTTAGTTCTATGAAAAATTATATTTCAGCTCTTTATTACAAACGAAAAATAATGGAGATCAACAATTTTGGAAAAGAACATTATGCAGGTGAAATAAGGGATGACATATTGTATGGAAACCAAAATAGCTGGAGCACCCGTATTACTGATCCGACTTTGCTAATCCGCAATCGCTGAAGTTTTTAATGTCAAAACATCGTAAGGCGCACTATTATTAGAGAGATGGGATAGAATAGAGTAAGAGGGACGGTATGGGACTGGGATAGTTGACAGATTTCATTTGATGGGATAGGACGAAATGTAAAGGCACGGGATGAGACCGAATGGATAATGAAGAGAAAGAACGGGACGGATCAGTGACTTGACAGACGGGACGGGACGGTATTGAGGCGGACAGGTCATAGTTTGATGAAAAAGGGACAGTAGAATAGCTACGTCGAGTTTAGGTTTCAAAAGGTTTAGGTATACAAGAGTTTGTACGAAAAATAACATCTATCTGATGTGGAGTGGAATCAAAAGATATATGCACCCAGACGAAGCTGGGACGGGCCGCTAGTTATACATAAATTAAACGAAATAAATATTTAATTACAGATCGGGAAATTCGTCTTATGTTAGCTGGGGAAACCGTGAAATTGTCGATTGAAAAAGATACTCTTAAGCAACTAATTAAATTTCCATGTGCTGAAAATCATATTTCGTTCCAAATAAATAATAAAGGCAAATAGAAGACTGATTCTAACCGTCGCGTCCGTGTAATAATACTTTATAACTTGACGTAAATTAGTGTGAATAAATCACAACATTTCAACAGCTTGAACTAATTCGTGCTACTATGTAATTACAATAAGTGCTTCGATTGCCATTTCTCTATAATTTTGTAATTTACAACATACATTATATCTGGTGAGCTAAGTGACATGTGCATGAAAGCCGAAGAAAGTCGGACAACTATACACGTTTTCCTTCTAATGTAATACGGACCCGCGTCAACTAATATCCAAGTTTGTGACATCAAAAGTTAGTAAAAGTTAAACAACTATGTTTAGTTGCGACCGTGTCCGTTGCACGCGATTTGTGAAAGAAATGGGGCAATAGGGGCCCAACTGGAAAATTATTTAGAATATACATAACATGGAGCCAAAAAATGATAATTTTGAAGAAACTAATAGCACACGAGATCACTAAATTAATGACTTTAAAGTACAGTTGCTTGTAAACATTTTTTGTTCATGTAATCTCAGGATATGTATTCAAGGATAGAATTAGGCTACGATAAAAGTTCGTGTGATCATCTAAGATTTGTTTCGACGTCGCATGTTGCATACTACGGAAAACTACAACATAAGTAAAATGGATTATAATATGATCATAGTGTTATGCTAAGTTTATGTGGAAGTCAAGTATATTTACTTGATATATTAATAGTCAGTAGATTTATTTTCGTCTGCTTGTATAGACAAGCAATACACATTCCTATCAGACATTCCAAAACGCATTTCATCAAATCTGCACTTAAGCATAAATAAGCAACACATTGAGGGTTGCAATCGGGAGTGCATTAAAGCTCCGACTATTTTGATCCAGGAAGCATCAGGAACACTAACGTGGGCTCAATAACCACTATGTATCAGGATATAACAAGGGAATTGAAAGATCAAGGAAAGATGGAGTGGTGAAACTTGTAACGAAACTGACAGACAGATTTTTAGGTATGGTTCGCGATTTGTGTTTTATTTTTGAAAATATACTTATTAAAGTGTTTTTATGTTGACTTCAACACCTATTTTTTGTCTGTAATTGATTAATCAAGCATCACATCACGAATAAACTTTTTAGAATAATCAGATATCAATAATAAAAAAACGACGAGAAGACAAGAGGTATCTCCTGAAGACAACTTTACTAAGAAAAACAAAAATGGATTAAATGTGTTTATTAGATTAAGGGTTTCTAGTAAATATCAGTTTAATATCCACTCTAGTATCATTGAGACATTGTGCACTTATACTTAGGTTTTGTACTGTCTTATCATATTTTTTTGGAGAGTCTCGCCCTCACACCCGCCCATAGATGTAGTATAACATAGATCGGCAATGTATCATTTTGAGTGAAACCAAAACGAGAATATGATAGTGTGCGTGAAGTTTGCATGTGTGCGTGACAGATAATGCTGCGCCATGCTCTGTCGATACTATTATATCGATACACCTAACGGCCCAACCAATAAAATTAAATTTTATAGATATATATGAGACATTTCATGGTATTATAACAGAAAAATAATGATTGTGTTTATTTCAACACAGATACGTAAACACAAGTAAATAAAGATAAATCTTCATATTTGAGAATAATTTTATTTGACAAGTTTTGTAAAGCATTCCTTATAATAATATCTAATGTTCTATTGTTTTATTAGAATGGCAGCCTCCGTGGCACAGTTAATTTGAAACCGGCTCAGAAATGGTAAATTACGCACACGAAATATTAATTAATATTTAGCAAATATCAATAGTGAATAAATAAAGTAAAGTAATAACTGTTATTATAGAATTGATGTTATACTACGAGATTATAAAATGAAGTGAAACCTCTATGGTCATTGACTATTTTTATCGACATAATATTATTGATCGAAACTGTCAATCAATCTCTAGCAAATGTTGGTTGAAATTATTATAAATTCACGTATATGATATCATTTTATATAGGCAATGGATGCTTTCTACGCATTTAAATAATGAATAAGGACATTCTATTCTACCGATATACATACAAGGTTTGTCTTACAATTCTACAATATTGTCACTAAACAACATTGAAAAAAGTGATACGATCTTATGAAAAACTATGATTATTCGGGTTTTTACACTAAAATCAATCACATCCAGGCACTGGACAACTCACCATAATAAATTACATTTAATAAAAGTAGCTCAGTACTGAAATATTAAATAAATCAAGAAAATAAGCGAAATTTGTCGTTCGCTTAAATGACATATTTTCACACAAATCTCTATAGAACGCTCTCCGTGTAAACGCATGGTCGCATCATGCGTCTCGCTTTAATGTATGATTTAAATCATTCTATCTCTTTCACATTGCCGATCTATGTTATGCTACATCTATGCACCCGCCACTGCAACTTCGGTAAGCCAGGATCAAAAGTGGCCCGCATTTTAATTACACTGAGCATTGAAGCTCAGCGAGTCTCCGGGTATGTCTAACTATAGTCAAATTAATAGGAGTTGGAAATAATTGTCTTATCATATTGCTAGTTATTGATTCAGTCTCTCTTTCTCTCTTCAACCATAGGAAGTCCACTGCTGAACATATTCCCCCAAGGATCTCGGCATCGACCTGTTTGAAGCGGCCTGAATCCAGAAAAATAAATAATAAATTATACAATGGTTTCTTATAAATTATAATTCAGTACTTCAGTTTTTTTGGAATTCCTCTTTACATATTTTACTATACTCCTTTATAAATATTGATGGTATAAGGTTCCCAGGATGCAAGGCTGAGATTGCTCACCTGCCTTTTTGCAAATTCCAATCTGACAGGTAATGGAATCAATCGGAATGTGGATTATTCATTCATTGAATGCAAATGCGAATCCAAAATGTCAGCCGATTCCGATTCCTTTTTGTTTTTACATCTGCTTTAAAATGATGTTGAAATTATGTTAAAATTATGCGCAGTATTAAAAATCGATGATTCAATTAATGCTAGGGATTGAATGTGATAATGGCATTTATTTATAGAAAGTAATTACAGTATTGAATTGTTGCATATGCTGTAGGTATAAAAATATTATAAAACTCAAGTGAATGTATGTTATAGCTCAATATTTTATTATTTTACCACAGTATGACTGCCTCGGTAGCGTAGTTGTACTAAGGTACGATTACAAACCTCGGGTCTCTGGTTCGAACCCCGGGTCGAGCAAAGTGATTGGAATTTTCTATTAATTATCAGCCCGGAGTCAGAATTTGTGCCCGATATGGCGATAGGCTTCCCTCTATCACATCGTGGGACGGAACATACAAGGCGAAATGTGGGTGTCCTGGTGGCGCTTCTGCCTGCACCTTCTAGGATAAAGGCGTGAGTTTATATATGTATGTATCTATGTGAAGTATGTTTTAAATTTACGATTTCTGAATAAGGTCACCACGTATAGCATTATAGTGAGAACATTTCCATTTTCCAGTTGGGACGGTAGCAGGTGCGAAATATTGGTCTATTTAGTGCACTTTTTCGTTTCGGATTCAACTTGGGTATATAGTCTTTGATATGCTAGAATAGTTGCTTCGACCCAGGAGAAATAATGTAACATCTCTCGCCGGTGGTACTCCATCTGAACTACACCACACTTGTCATCATGCGTATTTTTATCACATTGTCTAACCAGCATAAAACCTAGCTGATCTTTTATCCAGTGAGTGCACCGTTGTGACAAATTGGATAAAATATAGGAAAAACTGAAAACCACTGCAACAAACCCGCAGTTATAAGCTAGCAACATGGCATAATACAAAACAACCTCAACGACCCGTCTAATGTCGCAAATTCAGTTCAGACTCCAGCCTAATTCCGATTTCATGCCATTGCATTTGATATGCTCTTTCATAAGATAACAGTCAGTGATAACGCAAGCAGCGATCAAATGGCCGTGGACGCGGAAAGTGCCGCATTACGAGTACAACGGTCTCGCAGTTAACAGGCTAAATTACTGAGGTTAATGACACGGCAGATGCTATTTTGTGTATGTAGATGGACTGTTGTATAGTTAGGGGATCGAGGCATTGTTTTGTGACGGTTTTGAGACCAATTAAGGTTGACACCTTCGTCTGTGGCTTTAATGAGTCCGTATGTCGGCAATAGTTTTCCAGCTAGCAATACATAGATGCCTTTGAGTGCCTATGAGAATTGTTGAATACTTTTATAAATCTGTGCCTATAGCAGAAAAGATTTGGTTTATAAAATTACTTTTGGCGTCAAATGGCCAATCTCTAGCAGAGAACATGAACGTCCAATAAACAATTATATAAAGACATAGCAGAATACCACCTACAGTTCAATCTCGTAATCTTAGGGAACTTAAGCCTTTTTAACTTAGGCTTAGAATTTGGCGAATTAGCTCATAGAACGTAGTTATTCACTAACTTAGGATTTTACTTTACTTCTCCCCTCAAAGAGATTTGGAATGTTTCATACATCCTGTGGGTTAAAGAATAGGACATACAAATCGGCGTTTAGTTCAATAAATACATCTAGATAAATGCCAAAGATTATAGACGGATAACAATATTATCAGCTCGGAAAACTACGTTATCCTCTCACTAGCTCGTATTGTGGCAAATATTGTCAAAATTCATGAACAACCTGTGTTCAACAATGGCTATGTGTGGCTGAAGATAATATACGTTCTCTCTCAAATTAAGATAAAATTATCCCCCATAAACTTCTATCCGTGGATAATATTGAAATAACCCAGACTCTACCTAAACTCTACCATAGGAAAAAAACTAAACCCATAACTTTGTGCAGAAATATTGTCCATTATATGCCACTTCTTAAAATAAAATAAAAAAGAACCAACCAATATCCTTTCGCATTTATGATATCCGCAGATATAAAGTGCATTTCAGCATACCGGTTCCATTAGCCAATTGAATATTTTCTTTAAAAACACTGCAGTGGTTATAAAATTCAATGTAAAGAACAGTATCGGCTAAATCAATAGCTTTGTCGTATCCGTTCCAACTGAAACTTCGATTTTTTTTATTTCCGCGGCAACGATATCAGCTATATCGTCCAGTGTTGTAATAAACTTATATTTAAAAGCGATGCCAATTGTATATTTACGAATTAGTTTTATTTTATGCTTATTGTCGGTTTCGTCATTGATTCACTGAGTTGATTGACGGTATACGTTTTTTCCCCTTTCCTACAATATTCATACCATTCCTGTATACGAGTACTAAACTATGAAAAATTATGTGGTGACTTAGAAATTACGAAAGAAATCTTTCTACAGCTTCATACATTAAAGAATATGTATGCATAAATAACGAAGCACATTCATGCTGCAAAATCGGAGATTTATATTTAGATAATTTTTTTAAAAGGCCAATCGGTACACGTACCCAGCGTGCTTGCGTAAGAAGATTGATAAGAATTGAAGAAACTAAAGAAATTTGTTAAGAATTTTTAACACTAGCCTTTGGTACTTGATCTCATATAGATATAAAAACAGTAAAAGTATTTATACTATAGCTATGTACTTCAATGATTAACCAAAAATCGGCCAATCCCAAAGTAGTATCGAATACCGCTTTTTTTATTCCCAATCCCACACATGACTTCATCAAGAGTCTAGACCGGATGTGCTATACATCGAATATTGAGGACGTGCTCCAACTACAAATTTAAATCTGATTCCAAGCTTGGTAGCTTCGCTGAATTAAGATTCTCATGTCTGAGAGTGATGGGACCGTCTCGCGCCGAGCCAATTTCCACCGGGTTAACAGCTAGATTACTTGCTAAAGACTTTACATACCAATATTTCTTGCTGCCTTGAATTTCTCAGTAGTTTAGAGATTGTCAGGTTAAATTGAGAGAGAGTTAGCACCTTTTTTATTATGAGTTATATACTTAATTAAGATACGATAATAAAATTAATTTTGTAGCCTTGTTAAGCCTTTTTTCTAATATTCTTAACTTTTAATCATTAATACATAATTGCCTATGAATTTTTCGAAATTTTAGTGCTTTTAGAAACAGCAACTAGTATTTCAACAGCAGTTTCACAAAATTATTGACGATAACTCATTACAAATCCGTGTTAAAGATAATTATACTACGAGTAATTATCCCTCCTAACGCTCCACAACTCGGTAGCACGAGGAATGCCGAGATAAAACAATGCAAAATAAAACCGGCAATCTTATCTGACGATAAAATGTTCGCAAACCGAGTGTTCGTGCAAAACCGCGCATAGATTTTCGATTGATTGATTCCGCGCGGGTGAGAAACGCGTCGCTGAGTCCAGAACAAATGTGCCATTGTTGAAAAGCGAGTTTCCGCCGCATCTCGCCACCTGTGCTGGTAACGGACGACAACGGTTTTTGCACAACTAGGCCTGCAGACGGCTACTGTGGCAAGTCGCGCTTGCAACACTCCAGTGCAGTTTCTAATTGTTCACTGCTTGTTGGATCCGTTTTTACGGCTAAGGGAAAACTTTTTGGATTTTATGACGAATAAAGTTTTGATAGGGAATTTCGTGGGCTGGTCTGAATTTATGAGTGATCCCGTAGTCACTAAAAACGTTTTACGTTGGTATAGGTTATAAAGCCAAATAAGTGTGATATAGTTTAAGTAACTTGTAAAACACAAGGAATAAAAAATAACGTAAGCCTACTATCACAGTACGGTAAATAACCACTATAAAACATGAATACTAATGAGGCATAAAATATGCGAAAACAAAATATAACCTAAACGCGGCCTTCGTGAATCATACTTATGTCACACGCGTTGCCAACATTAAAAAAAGATATAATAAACTTTACGTTACAGGTTGACGACTTTTTAATTCATATTAGCACCTTATTGGAAATCAAATAACAGTCCTCCAACCTGTAGAGCCCTTACAAAAAATATACGTTGTAAAAAAGAAGTTTCAAAGTTACCTGTTATCGTTGCCAACAGAATGACTAAAGCCGCCACACCTGTCGCTCCCGCTAGCTTGAATCTCATCTTGTCTCTTTTCAACGCGCTATGCGCCCGCACAAATAAGAAAAACAACAGAAAATTCAAACTCTTCAACGGCAAGTCTTTAAACAATAAACAATTTCACTCGTGTTTTTGTTACTTATATCTCGCGATAAAGACACAATTTGCACAAAAACGTTTGGAAAGTTAGCAAATAACTTTAACAACAGTACTTTTTAGTTGTATGCACAAGTCCATGGTGATGTTTTTGTGTGATGTACAGTTTTGGGCGAATCCCTTTGGAGGTGTGTTATAAAACTTTTTCGTGCGAGGGTTAGGAGCGACCGGCGTACGTCCGTCCTCCACGAAGTCTCGGCAGTACTGGCGCGACGGAAGCGACGCGTGGCTTTGACGGACCGACGCGGAACTACAGGACTCGCGGTGCGGAGCTCAGCGCGGCGCCATCGCCCGAGACGACGCCAGGATCAAGATTACTCATCCGTACTTTATTGCGTTGATTAGAATAAAAATGCATACTAACTATGGAGCTGAGATGAATGCTATGGTCATTTACATTGACAGCACGTGAAATACGCAAACAAAATGCCGCCATTCGTCTTTTAGTTATTTGAAAGTTATGCAGGCATGCCAAAGGAATATTTCAATACAACCGATTCAAACTGGTATTGTGCGTGCTTTTCATTGACATAGTTTGCGATAAATTGCATTTTCTTTAGTCCCAATTATTCATCTAAGCTTAGCAACTAACACATAAACAACTAACAATTAAAAAATGCTTCAATACACCAAATATAAGGAGAAATGTATGTCTCTACATATGTAGAGTCTGCTCTACATTTGCTCCCCATACTCTAGCATTCAACCTCATACTCTTTGTTCCCACAGAAAGGTGACGATTGTATCACAGCATCGCATACGTCACACATGCGTGAAAAGAAACGTCGTGACTTATTTCCACGCCATATTGTAGCCGTTATGTGGAAGTCATTATGTGCTTGAACCTAATTAAAACCAATTAAATGTAAAATGATTGAATGTTTCCAGTTATTATGTGCTGTTACTTGCATATGCTAGTATTACTTAATTATACTATTATACTATTATGATATAGCAAAAAATATGTAATTAATTATTTATTTGTTTTTTTTTTAAGTTTAAATTTGTTCTAATATTTTATGCAAGGGGAGAAATATACTTATAAAAGTTGCATTCGAAGTATTTTATGGCGATTTCTCATTACGTGTTACTAAACAGAGACGTATTAATAAATGCATCTATACGACTCTACCTGATTCGAGAAAAAAATATATTATAAGGTTTCATTGGTGTACTTTTGATACGACATTCAGACAGGGTATCGACAATTATTTTTTCTTATTCAGCAGTGTAAATGTATTGTTGTGTTCCGGTTTGAAGGACATTGTAGTCAGAATAACTACTGGACATAATGAGACTTAACGTCTTATGTCTCAGGATGGCGAGTGCAGTCGTATGCCAAGCATTGCTTTGAAATCCATGGTGTATGGTTTTGCTACTGTCCATTAGCGGTCGTATCGCTTACCGTCAGGCGAATGGTATGTCTCGCCATTGATTGAGAAAAAAAAAACCAATCATCATCTCCTCGAAATCGAGTATAGACTCGCTGATCGAGGTAGGTACACCTTAGTAGGTTATTGTAGCAGATTTTTCTCTGACACTATCCGGCCGGATTCGAATATCCTACGACTAATACGATATTTCAATTAACTTAACGCATGGGTGAAGCGGGCCTTTCACTGTCTCACGAACCAAGAGGCCTCATAACCCCAGTGTTAAGGAGTTTTGTTTTTAATAGCCAAAGAAGAATAAGTTTTCAAAAACCATGGTTTTCAAAACACTGGCAATAAACATTTAAAAAAACGTAGAGGGTCTACCAAAAACATAAGTTAAATAATAATAGCTATAAATCAGCCCATATACGTCGCAGGGCACAGTACAAGCCTTCTCTACGATAAAAAATCCTTAGTCTTTATGCTTTGAGTCAAAATTATATATATAGTCGTCATCAAACCTAGGTCGTGCTCTGCTTATTCCAGGAGGATATTAGACTAACAGCTAAGTAATCTACAGTTCTATTGCAAATTATCCAATTAACCTACACGACGACCTTACTTAACTACAAAACCAACGAACCATTAAATTATAATTGATATGATTAAAATCCGATGACTCGTGACTAATGTCCACACGTCCATTCAGATGTGACTAATTATCTTTACATTACTGTATTAATTGATTATCCTACTATTAGTAATCGACTGGAGTCGTCAATGGACTAGCAGTGCATGTCTAATACGGCATATCAACGTGTATTTGTAGATTACTGTTACGTGTTAATCTATGGCAGGTAATTGGACGGCCGATTTAGTACTACGACTGATAAGAACTGACATTATATTTTTGCCTCAGCAAACCTTTAATATTTATTATAGATTTTTATAAGGCTGTGATTAGGTAGATCTGATCCTGCAGAAGTAGATAGGTCCAGTAGCGAACCCAGTAATGTAGCTTCATCAAACTATAACATAATGGAATAAATAATAAATAAATACACCCAACAGTTACATGAATAGCCCTGACGCCACACTAAGATCGACTCTTGTGTATCAGGAACTAAAATTAAAATTACAACAAAATTTTTAAAAAATAACCATTAATCAATTTTAAAAACATTAACAATTCTTCTTTCAATAAATAACGATGGATCTTAAAGAAACCTCTTTGGAATAAAGTCATAAGTTCACAAATTGTTCGCATCGGCCAATGGCATAAATATGTGTGGTGAGTGTATGAGACATAATTGACATGTAAATATAACATCCGTTTGTTAACAGCATTCGGAATGTGACATAAATGTGTCAGCTCGTAAAATTATGATTGCTTAGGACAGTATTGTAGGATACATATTCATGTGCCTTAAAGTTACAGGCCAATAATAAGAAATATGTTTAGAATAGGCGAGACGAATGATTTTCAAATTATATTCTAAAATATGGGCACACATTTATTATATACGAAAAAATCTATATTTCAAGAATTAACAAAGGCTTAACACAGTTTTAAGCCATTTTTCTAATAATTTTTCAATAGTGCACAAAAAACGCTAGTAGGTGTCATGGCGTCCGCTTTGATGTCACTACTAGGTAAACATGTCATTGTGTACTACTAAATCTGTGGTCTATGCGCAGCGAATGCGTCATCTTTACATAGGCGTGACATCATGCGTTGTGAAGAGCGTTTTTGTCAAAATGGCCGATTGCTATATTTTGTACTTTGATTTTATTTAAAATCTTATTAATCTCCAAGTATATATTAAAACTGAATTATCATTTGAAATCCTTGTAATACGTATTTTCCCTTAAAAACATAAAATCTTTAATTTTTTGATACTGTCGTCTCGCCTATTATGAATATTTCATGGAATAAGTAAGGGCAACGTCTAGCATCCTCAGATGTAGATTTGATCGAATAGGTAACGCTAGCAAAAAGTAGCAGTATGCAGAACTTTTCGTACAGGTTTCTGTGGAGTTCCTTGAGGTATGCCTATATTCGGTACTCGGCAAACCTTAGTAGACTTGAGGTAGAACATTATTGTGAAGATTTACAATATCACCGATATGACTTTACAAAATCTACTTTACATTATAAAAAAATATACTACTCGTGGTAAATTAATGAACTGTTCTGATTCAAACCAACTTGTAATTATTGTAATAATCACTATATTGTAAACTGGTTTTGCAAAGAGCAACACTAGAGTTTCTTGCCCGTTCTTCTTTAGTGAAAACCGCTTTCCTAACCGGGTGGTACTTCAAAAAATGACGGAATCTAAATAATGTTAAACATTTTAATGGATTCAATTAATTATTTTCATTATCATTTTTCGTTTTCATTTTCATTTCCAACCACGCTGTAGCTAATCTTTACTATAGCATGAATTGATAATTTCGACGAAGTTGGCGCCACCGACAAAAAATTACGTTAAATAATCGTTTTCCGTGTCAGTTTCTTTTTGTAAGTAGGGTACTTAAATATCCAGTATTAATGACTTACCACACTTCTTCCGTCCAGCATTTTAAATTATTGAAGTCTTACACTTGTATTTTCTCAGGTACTGTTTGTGACCACCGGAGACTTTTATCACATTCCAAAGGTAAGTTTTTCTCATATTTTGATTTTGACTAAAGAAAACAAAATGGATTCGGCACATATTTCACGCTCTACCGCACCCAGACCATGAAAGCGATTTTTTTAATCTTATACAGTACTGTATCAACCGGTAATCGCCCACCTCTACCTCTAAAGATCGATTGAAATGAGTCAGGCCACAGTCCACCCCGCTGGCCTAATGCGAGTTAGCTGACTTCACATGCCATAGAAAAATCTTGTTATGATCTTGGTATGCAGGATTCCCGACGATGTTTAAATTTTTTAGTAATTATAATTTACTAGTATAATATAGTTCTTACAATTTACTATGGTATGTGAACTCCGCCAATCCGCAAAAGGCCAGCGTGGTGGGCTATGGCCTAACCCCTCTCAATTGTACTCTCGATGGTAGATGAGGCCCGTGCTCTAGTGTGGAACATTTTCGAGCTGGATTATTTATTATTTTATACAGTTACCTTCAAAGTTATATAGGTCATGTAATACAATATTTCAAACACATTGGTGATTGCCGAACGGGGGCTGGTACCGGCTGGTATAGCCGATGCCATAAATTATTCATACAATGATGAGTGACAGGTGATACTGCACAATGGAGTTAATAAAAATATAATAAAGAAGTATTATCTTGAATTAGGCGTCAATTTTTATATAATATTGGTAAAAGAATTGAAGAATGTAGAGTTTGAAACTATGATTAATTTTGTCTTACTGAATTCAAAATGAATATTCCTGAATAACATAGTAAAAGGCTACATTGTGTTTGTCTTTTTTTCTTGCTTCCAATTTTATTTATATTAGACAGCTACAGAAAGCCACTTTATGATTTTTTTGGCCATAGATTGTATAAATTGGAGAGTGATTTAAGTAAATTTTTTTGATCAAATGTCAACCAAAAATGCCAGTAAACTGTAATAGTTTTCCCTCTAATTCATCTTTATTAAAGTTTAGAGAAAACTCTCATGCAATATTTAGTTTATCGACAACTTTATTCATACGGAAGGAGTTCATAATCCACCAGTTTATTAAGACAATAAAAAATATTTTATTTCTAATTGCACGAAGTCATGTTTTCATTGCATTAGCCACGTTTAAGATTCAGTAATAATTCTCAAGAGAAAAACAGTAAAATATTTAATTGTTTTGAAGTTAAATTAAATGCGAGTCTTATAGGCTATAGTGGCTTTACTTCATAACAGCGTAAAATAAGAGAAACGCGTGAAAGTTGCAATTTATATCTCGCGCCCAATTTCATTTGTATCGAATACATTTTTCCAATCACAAGAACCATAAAAACTTCACGTTCTATTTCACGCAACAAAAATAAAAAAGAATGAAACAGTTGATAGCTCTGACATAGATATTCATAGACAAACACAGAGTTTAATCCTTTTGCAAAAATATTTTAGAAATGGAACGAGAACATTTATTCAATTAAGTTCATCGGAAGCGATATCCGGAATTGCGTACATTTACTTTGTCATATCGCCGCAATGTGTTCGACCGGTTTTCGATTTAGTTCCTATGTGAAATGAAATAAAAAGCGGCCCTCAAGATATTTGGGAAGGACGTAATCAAGGTCCATCGATATGACCACCCAATATTTCATTATTAATTCGATATTCTCTCGTATTCTCTACATGCTATTATATGCACTGCGTTTTATTTAGTGTTTAGTAGAGTGTTTAATGGAAAGCGTTTATTCAGGTAAATGGTTCTTAGTAATTATCGTCCTAAGTGCCTATGTTCTTGCTTCTAATTTAAGTAATCAATAATATATATGATTAGAAAATACTATAGTATTTTTACGTACACGAAAAATATATGTATATGAGTATATTATGTTTATTGAATTCGACACGTGTTTCGCAAACAAAAAAACTCATACAAAAAGTCGAAACCAAACAAAAGATAAAAGTCATGATTTGACGAAACGTCGGATCACTGTCTAAAAATCCAGTTACGTATCTGTTCGGATAAATTAATTGAAAGGGGATCAGGGCAAGCCCTTGTTTTGACTGCACAAATAGAATTAAAATACTCCCCACGCTGCGATATGAACCGGGCTATTTAACCAAACAAATAAAATATGATATAGGGACAGACGAAACAGTTAATCGAATAACGTACACAAACGTTTAAAACGATATCATTAAATTGATTTCAATATTAAAATGTTTTTGAAATAGCCTCCTAGAGGGCCGGAAACATGAGCTGTTGTTTATTTTGTCATTGTACTAGATTGATGTTAATTCGAAAACTGAATAGAGAATGACCATCATCATCGTTTCCAGCGACAGGAAGTTCACTGCAGAACATTAGCTAAAAGATTTCCATAGTAACCTATCGGAAAAAGATCCAGAAGTTTCATGAAAACTTCATTAAAAACTATCATGTTTTATAGAAAATCTCATGACTCTCTTTCCCTTATAGAGTAGGTTTATAGTCAATCCCGATGGTATTTTGCAAATGATAATAATAGTTAAGTTAGTTTATAAACCTGAGCTGAGTATTTTATAGGTATCTTAAAAGTTCTGAGACTAGATTGAAGACAAATATACTTATATGTCAGTGTCTTAAAGCCACATTAGTCCGGCGTGGAGTCCTAAAACTTCTCTACGCGAACAAAGTAGACGCTAATTCGTTTTTTTTAGTTTTTTCTAGAAACATCATAATGTAGTATACCGGTTATATCAAGACTACAACCGAAAATGAAGCCAGGTGGTAGTTTTAGTGGTTACGAACACACGAAATCGAACGAAAAAGCGACAGATTTTTTTTTTAAATCATCGTGTTTGGGTGGTAAATACCTAGTTTTTGCGAAAAATGAAATTTAAAACCTTATGTACCCTTGCGTCTTTAAAAATAAAAAGGTGTACATCATTATTTTAGGAATACTGTGTATTTTTCACCAAAATACGACGATAAGTAAAAATTTCCAAAAAAAAGTTGATTTATTTGCGAAAATTTTAGTTACGTTGTGTCTGAAGTCACTAATACTACCACCTGGCTTTGTTTTCGGTCGCAGTCTTGATATACCCTGTATACATACTAATTTGTTCTTTTTAAAAACTTACCTATCATTCTATAATTATATTTCCATTCTATATTGATAGTTTTTGAATCTAGAACATATTTTGTGTCCAATATTTTTACATTTCTTAGATATTATAAACAAAAATCTAAAACTTTAAAATATCATATTCGGTCAGGTGCGCAGGAAGTAAAATCCGAGGTACAGAAGCGAATGTTTTGAGCAAAAACATTTTCAGCGAAATAAAAATTTTCGATAAAGCTGCGAAGACTCGCGAAGTAAATCCGAAGATAACGAACTGCACATTTTGTTCCGCAATACTTGTGTATTTTCAACAACTAATACACCTCTTTACTCGGTAACTAAAGTTCAATACATTACGACACTCAATTATTGGCACAATGTGTCATGATACAGCAATTTTGAGATCAAATGATTGACGTCAACCATCAACGTGACCATCAATGATGTATGAAGATATTTTTATTGGCACTTACATATGTGTAGGTAAATACACATGACCATACAAGAAAGAAGATCCTTCATATTTTTTCGAGTCAATGAGCAATTATGAAGCACCGCCAGAGCCATTTGAGGTTACTAAGTCACTTATAAAATAGGACCAGTTAAAAATATCTATGAAAAATCTCAATCAATCAGTCTTAAAAATTATTTTTTCTTTTATATGAAAAGGACTACCTTTTCTTAATAGTATTTTATTTTATAGTAGAAAATATATAATTTTAACTCCTAAGTAATTACGCAATCAAATCGTTTATATTTAAAAACAAAACGCAATCGATTCCATCTCGAAAAAGTAATAATATTTTGACTAATAAAACGTAAGTGTATATCACAAAAGAGATAGCGCGGTCTCCATGACAGCTTGGTTGACAGCTAGGGTTGGCGCGCCCCACACACCGTCCCGACGGATTACTGCCACTCCACTGGCTTCTCCAACCAATATCGTTAAGGTGAGGCACGAAATATAGCGAAATTCTAAATATAGCAATATGGTGCGGCGATCAAGCATGAAATTAAAGGGATGACATTGTTGCCGTACGACCCAGCGACATTAAAGATGCTTTTTATAAAACAAATCTTGAGTATTTGCATTTCCTGGAAACTAGTCTTTTGGGACCTTTTAAGCATGGATTTATGTCGTAAGGTAAAAGATCTCCAAAGCTTGTCGTTGGAGAATACTTTAGTCCTTTGGTCCTGCTTGCTATTATGTCAATAAAATTAGCAAAATTTTTGACTACAAATATTTTGCAATTTGATGATTTGTTCAGCCTAGTGTAAATATTAATGAGTATTTTTTTTAAATGTAATAAAATACTTTATCTACTATAATAAGAAGTCACATCATAAAGTTACAAACCGTTCTTTAAAAATTATGAATTCTAATCAGATCGATACAATATTTCTTTTATAAACGTATCGCCTATACAAAAATGACTGAATTTTGGCAAGCATTAATCTCCAATGAACATCGAGCCCCCGTATGGGCGTGCGGAAATGAACAATTATTTTACGACTGACCGCTCGCCTCCCCATCCTTGCCGAGATAATCTAACCCCGGGAATTTCAATGTGACCTGCCTAACTCGAAATTATACCCAAGATCTAATCGAGTTATTCAAAATACATTTCAAACACATCGATAAAGCTCTAGGTAAGATTTTGTGAGTGCAGTGGAATGCCAAGCATTTGTTATTCGTGGTGTTGTTTGATTTTGCTGCTGTCCATGGCATGCTCGTCTCGCCATTCACTGCAATAAAAAAACATAAATAGTGATTCAAGAAACTGACTTAACTGCATATGATGATAAGTGCAATACTGTACAGAACTCAGTGGGGGCATAGGATTATTTCTCACCAATCAGTAAGCTACCATTTTAAGGCAACGTGCTCAAAATATACTCATAATTAACTTAGGACCCGGAGTTATACAAAATCTATACTGATTACCGTACCCTTAAAAATCATGTCTATTTATATATCAATACTTTTACTCAGAGAGGAGAAAATAGTGACTAATAATGAGTCATGAGTGAAACACAGCTTCCTATTTTCCCAGACAATTTATTGGAGTATAATGTGTCAGGAAGGTTTTACCCAAAACTTGTCTTGGCCAACCTCCAACAACTGTACTATTTGAGAATTCTTAGTCATCCCAGTAGGTAAACCTTTACTTAAGAGAAGAAAATTGAGAGGAAAATATGAGGTTCGTTGACAATGCATACACCGTTGGCTTTTCGTAGTTACGTGTCTAGTTGTAGTAAATTTTCATTTTAGAGGTGAACAACATTACTACATACCTTGCCATTTTAGAAGAATTTAAGGTATGGAATAATATATATTTTTCGCTGCCAAAATATTTTAGTCACTTTGTACTCGCATTGATATTACATGTTATTCCAACGTAAAAGTGCGTTCTAACTCCCTAGTGTTAACCAACTTTGAACATTGCTGCATAAATATACTTCTATTTTTTAGGATAATTGTCATTAGCAATTAGATAACTTAGTTGAGTAAATTAATATAATGTAATTAGTCTGTAAGCCTTCTAAAAATAAATAAAAAAAAAAAAAAAAAAAAAAAAAAAAAAATAATTAACTCAAACCGCATTACAATAGCGTGATGGACTATATAGCCTGAACCCTCTCAATCGTACTCTTTATTGTAGAGGAGGCCCGTGCCCTGCAGTGGGACGTATGTGAGCTGATATAATTACAAAATGACAATTATTGGTGGAAAAGGCATTTAAAGACTAAAAAATCTTAGTTATGTGTGTGCCAGGTATATTTTTATTAAGTTCAAGGCATCACTTGTGGATAAGCGCTTCAGTTGTATCGACGCCCCTCATTCACGAGAGTGCATTAAGAGGCTACGTTATGAGTTGGAAAATGCGACACTTCTTACCCTCGCGGGGAGTTGGTATTTATGACGTCACTTGATTTATTGCCGCCGCCCCCGCTACGTTTGTTATTCTTTGTCTCAGGGGCGTCGCCCTCTGACTCACCAGTTTTAGAAACGCTTTGCATAGCCAACAATTATCCAGGTTTAGAGGTCAAATGGATTCGAGGTCTTGAATGAAGCTGTTTGTGTAATGATGTGGAAGCGTATAATTTATCGATTATACTATCCAAATTGACGCACCTTTTTTGCATGACTGGTACATAATGTGTTTATTCGATTATAGTACGTTAGTAGAGACGCTTTTAAATACTCGTAGAAGTAGTGTAGGACCTTCGACACGCTGGATCGCCGACTTGATATAGGATGCTTACAAACTGCATAATATCGGGATGATTCGCGCATTTTTATAAGTATGTTTTCGATTGTTTTCCTATTACCTCTAGTAGGTAAATATAAATTATTGTATGTGGTAAATATAAATCCAAAAGTGTTATATTTATTTCTCTAGTTTTCCATATGACGTAAAAATAAAATAAAGCTACGATAAATAGAGAAAAAAGCCACTATTAAAAGCTTTTTTGAGTGCACACTAGAGAAAATAGCTCTTCTTTTACTATCAATAACTAACAAAACCATTATAAAAATAGCTAAATAAACCAAACCCTCGTATATAAGAAGTTTCTTTATACTTCTTTCGTATCCAATATCTTGGCGGGAATCGATTGCCCCTGAAGTGTTCGTTGGAGGGCTCTCCGCTACAGACAGGCTGAGGTAAACAACAATACTACTGAGTGTGTGTTGTCCGGAGGTGCTTACTTTTAACTCATTGTGTTGCTACATTCATTATTTTTGAATGATTTCATTATTATTTTTTAGTTCGCCAACACGCACTAAGCTGGTGTGGCGGACTATATTGCCTAACACCTCTCAATCGTACTCTCGATTGTAAAAGAGGCCCGTATACAGATAAAATTTTGTTATTTTTAGTGATGATTGCCGATTTAGAGATTTTAAGATTAGAAATTACTTTTTTTAGTAGAGTAATCGCAAAACAACTAGCTCGCTGTGAAGTTGACACGCAGTTGGTTCTACTGACAAAATTTATTCATAGGCGCTAGTTCATTTCGGACGTCATTTTTGCGTTTTCTTTACTTAGAGTTATAATTGGCCGTGGAACAGATTGACGAAACCTAGAAGGAGTTCGCCATGAAAAATCCAGTCCCGAACAAATTATTTTAGGTTTCTCGAAACAAAAAACGAAAAAGTAGATTGATCGACCTGAAAATCATACTCTTGAGTTCACATTTCATAGTAATACATATTTATTTATACAGTAGGTCTGGCAAACGAGCAAACAGATGGTAAGTGATCACTGCCGCCCATGAACATCTACAACCATTGGGTCATAGATATTATGTATGTTAACAGTAAACCTCGCTAATACAAAACGCATAGTCCATACCGCAATGGGTATTCCAAATTGACATGAACCAATACGCCAACATTGGCCCCAGAGTCCATACGCATATGTAATTAAATTAATTGACCAGTATAGCCAATGTAGTCAGTGCCAGTCTGCACAATTTTGAATTCCTAGTGCGTATCGTTCCATTATTCACATTTCATTGGTTCGTGACACACAGTCGCGAGGCCCTGGGGCGCGTTTCAAATTGCAATGATGTGCCTTTTGTCACACGTTTTGCTCATTACAATGAATATTTCGCGTAAATATTAAGTGTTTGTTGTATTTCTGTGATTTGTAAATTATACTTTTTTATTTACATGTATATGTATGTACATACGTAAACTCACGCCTTTTTTCAGCAGGGGTAGGCAGAGGTGCTATCAGGACAGCCACGTTTCACACTATGTGTTTCCATCCGTGATTGGAAGTGAACCTAATCGCCATATCGGGCACCAATTCCTGACTCTGGGCTGATAATGAACGGCAAAATCCAATATCACTTTGCCCGACCCGGGATTTGAACCTAGAGCTCAACGTTGTAATCGTACCGAAGTAAGACTGCGCCACCAAGGCATTTTTGAAGTTAAAAAGATTTTAATATGAAAGTGGAACAAAATTGAGATTTTTTTGTCGACTGGTATCATCGTAGCTATTTTGCTTATTTATCTTAAAATATCGATGTCTGGTTCAGTTAATAATCTATTTTAATGATGTTGTAAAAAATGTTTTTTTCTAGCAATTGCTTTTGAATACAAAAAAAATGTTTAAATACGACAGGATACTCTATTACTGAAAACAAATGACGTATTGGATAATATATTTAGTCTTTCAAATGCACGCAGTGATTATGATATGAAAGCAACATTCAGCTCAAAGCTCAGTTAATGACGCTTGAACTGACTACGTTCCTGTGACGAGGGACGGGAACTTAATTATCAACCACCGCGGCGAATATACTTACGAGGACAATAAACTGACATATGACGTCATCGAATAATATAGCAAAATCGGACATTGTAAAAAAAATTGAGTGAACTGCCAATATTATTTTTACAATTACATTCATAACATGTCACTTTGGTAACATTATAATGAAGTACAAACTAATTAGCTATTAGTGAATTCGGCTTTTTTTGTCAAATTTCTCATAAAAAGCCCTAGCTTGATGTTGTCAAAGCAGATATTATGAGACCCGCCAATCTAACAATAGATTCCAATATCGAGGGAATTGGAGAAGATTTAATAAGAAAATAGTAAGAGCAGTAAGAAGATTTAGGAAACTGACACTGGCCAGTGTCATAGTGGATACAAAACTGGAAAAACTAAATAATTTTTTTTATACGACTACAGTACGGCCTTTATTTTCTTACTTCTTGAAGCAGGCTGTAAGTTCATATATAAGTCAATGATACTCAAAACATTCCCGCACGTAATATAATATTCCATTCATTCAGGCCATATCATACGCATATCTCCGAGCGTCCATTCATAACGCGCTTCTTATTATCCCGTATTTAATGTTCATATTATCAATGATATGAATATGAGTTATGTTTTCTTTATATTTAATTATAAATAATTATGATGGTGTGGATCCTTCGATCAACAATACGCGAATCTCTTATAGATTGATGCATGCTGACCGCAAATAGCAGTTCTGAATTACGAGAAATACGGGAATTTTAAAAAACAAATATATAGCAAAAATTGAATTGCCTGCCCATTGAACCTAAGTCACCACGGGTATACATCATGCCACAACTCAAAACGTGACAAGTCCAAAGAAGCGACTAACTTTTCAATTGTTTTATCAAGGTTTTGTATTTACTCGTCGATTTTGACCAAGTAGTTTATAATAAACTTCACAGATTATGAAAAACTTCGAAGGTCTTTGTCTACTGGACTTCCTGTGACTGAAGACGGTCATCTCGTCTTATAAATTCACGCGTAGATCCCAGTGGCGTAGGAAGAGACTATTGGTACATACACCAAGTGGTCCGATCCAAAAACACTTATTTTGCTTCATCAACTGTCATTAATTTCTACGTACACCCGCATCACCTATGAATACTTGGTCATGTATTTAATAATATCAATGTTTCATGACAATATTCTGGGTCGCGAATACAGAATAAAATTCTTTAGTCGGGAGCAAATATTTACATACACGGATTCGCACAAACACATTTTCTTCTGTTGTGGAAATTCAAGCCACAATATTATTTAAAGGAATGTTTTTATACTCTACAAACGTTTTATAAAGTATACAAATATTCTTAATATTAAACTACAAGCATACATTTGAAATGGGTGTTGTGTGTAATTGCTAACGTGAAATATGTAGGCGTTATGTGAGAACACTCACTGTATCATTCGTAATATGCAATCCACATATTGCTCGAAATACTTACATTCAGCTTGCCGCAAGGACTAAAATATAATGCATTTACTATATAGCAAATGCATTATGTTATTCTATCCACATGCCTAGAATAAAACTCTGCCTCGGTGGCGTAGTTGCAGGTACTAAGCTACGGTATGATTACAAAGCTAAGGTCTCGGGTTCGAATCCCGGGTCGGCTAAAGTGATATTGGATTTTGCTATTCATTGTTAGCCTGCAGTCAGGAATTTGTGCCCGATATGGCGATAGGCTCGGCCTCTGTCACATCGTGGGACGGAACATACCAAGGCGAAATGTGGGTGTCCTGGTAACGCCGCTGCCTTCTGGGATAAAGCGTGAGTTTATGTGTATATGTATGTAGAATAACACACTCTCTACGAATCCAATTCTTAATTTACGAAATATCTGCTACCATACGTACTCTGCTACTATACGTCTCTGCTGCTACTGTACGGAAACATACAAATAAGCAACATAGTATTTTCAAAGAAAAAAATCACTAATAACGACTACCGTGCCTTATTTATTCGGTTTCCAGCTAACTATACAGCAGCGCTGCAGTATTTGATAGCATGCTTAGCTAAAAAGTGTAAAATAAGGAACGTTGGAAAACAGCCAGAACGGCAATACAAACTTTAGCAGTTAGGAGTTGTTCGACAAAGAGTTTAATTAACATTGTAATTACCATTTAACATGCAGTAAACTGAAAAATACGTGTTGCGAATAATTACACTATCCATTTATTTGCTTTATTTCCAATGTGAAAAGGAGAGTTGGTAGAGGTCGTCTTTATTGGACCTACGAGTCGTAGGCTACGACTACAAAATTGGGCCCTGAAACTAGGGCCAGTTCAAAAGTATCCTGAACCTTTAAAAATGCTTCAAGATATTTATGAAAATGGACGAAGTGCGTATGATTCAGGATTGAGCAAAGTAGATATCCATAGTATTTGCTTATCCTATTTCGCACAGGCGTGATGACTACGTATGTATTTTTATTTTAAATAACTAACGAATATAAGCTTAAGCTAAATTATTCAGCGATACAGTATTCCTATTTACTTAATCAAACATTTAATTGTTTGCCGAAATATCTCACTCGAAATCTCCACATTTTAACGCGTTTAAAAAACAACTGAATGTTGGCAACACTGCAAATACCCCAGTGTACAAAAAGGTTCTTAAAAAACTGACTTCACTCGCTTAGCTGCATAGATCAGAGCGACATTCGTCAGTCTTCTATTATATGAAGTAATTGGGTCGTTGTTTTGAAGTGGATGTTTATTGTGGGGCATCACGCTAGGGCGACCTACCGCAAGGGGATCAATGAATAATCAGGTCATTACCGGCTATGTAGGACAGTTTCACTGGCGAACTTACTTCATAACTACTAATAGACAGTTCGAACCCAATTTTAAAATTCGAATGTTTTGTCTTCTTCGCTCAACCTGAATTCAAAAGTCGTTTGAAAGGAACAAAACATCCGATAACTAAAGTAGGTTTTAAAACTGTCTATGAATAAGTGAGGTTACTATATTATATCCAATGCGCTGCACTTATATAATTTACAATAACGTCATTTTATCGTGCCGCTATAATAAAAACCCAACCGTTCACTGCCTTTGGCTTCGATATTAAGCATATTAATTAAATTATCGTGAGTTGAGCACACTTTATACGCAGGCCGGTCAGTCGGACGGCGCCGCGTGATGAAGCATGCAACAGAATCAATTCTACAACTGCGAAATCCTTTGCGGAATCATTTGAGCGATTCTTTGTCTACAGCCGTTTGATAGTGGCTTTGTGTTTATTCATTTAAATGTAATATTGTACTATACATTTATAAAAAACATAACTAAATGAATTTCAACACAATCAAAGTAACTAAAAAGGGGAAAGCTAACCTTTTGCCTTTTCAGACTTAAAATCAAAAATGGGTATTTACCTAATTACGTACACTTACTATTGTTTCAAAATCCAAACAGCGAGAAATACGTGAAACTTTTTGGTCTCACAATACTCAGGCCTAAAACAATTAATATTCGTGGGTCACAAAAACATTTGTCCGGGATCTTGCGGGCTCTTGTTGAAGGCTGTATACAAAACTTATACGCACTGCTCATGTACCAACTAAGACCTCGAGAATCCAGCGGCACAACAGGAAAGGTAGCCTGTCTAAAAAGTGACAACCCAGCAAAAATAGCAATACGTTTTGCCAATTATTTTTTTGCCGCACTTTTAAGCTGTGGAATTGTTTGCCGTCGCACTTGTCCCCTGCTTCCTATAATCATAGTTCCTTCCACTGCAGTGGAAAGAAACAGTTAAGTGGGACGGCATTGGGTCATGAAACCACCATTTGATGCCATTTAATGCTCTATCTGGACGGCATTTGCGCTTACCATACAGTGTAGTCACTTAGCCGTGCCAGAATTTAAAAAAAGTGCACCGCTTTTTGTTAGACATTTTGATCGCGGTGTGCCTTCTCGTTAATTTCAATGGTGTTTAATAATTAAATGATGTCCAATAAATATGAATGCAGGATGGTCAATGGGACGTAGCCAGCGTGGTGTGGAGAAATGGAGTGAGCCGGGAGTCGGGACGCGCGTGAACGCTCCGGTGGACGCGTCTAGCTTTACAATTAATACGACCGCGTTCATACGCGTTTTGAATAATCATTCGTTTCCGCGAATACTTTGATTGACTGCTGACGCAACTGTATTGGGAACACTACCGCTGGATTGGAGGTAAACATCTTCGTAATGTCCCTGATTATCACCATTTAATTGCTATTATAAGCAGTGAGTGCGTTGAGCGTCCACGAAACCAATGAGATATGTATTTATCTACGTTAAATTTACTAGGAGCAATCGTCAAATATTTAATTAACTTAAATTGTGTATGTATTATATTTTAAATGATGTATTCATAGATTAGTCCATTAGATTAAACTGTACCTATATGCAATAATTTAAAGTTATTTTATAATTCTCGCATCTCTTAAATAACCGCGTGGAGCAAACTGCCAAGTCTACACTTCAACTTAACTTTCGTAAAAATCGTGTGAACTCGCACAAAGCATGTTCAACAGTATTGGAAACGGTGGCACGTCACTTCGCATGCATACAAATCTCACAATACAGCATCATTTCACCGTCCCCAGCCTGGTCCCGTCTGTGCTTGTCCCATGTCCCTCCCCTCGCGCCCTGCCCCCCTCCATTCATGTCATTGTGACAGACATCACGTGGTGTTGTCATATCGGCTTACTTTTAATAAAAACTCCATGATGAAAGCATTGTTATAAACTCATTGTCGTATCAATAGGTAAAACAATGAAAGGTTTTGTTATTTTTATTTTTATTGGAATAAAATAATTTAATTTGTCTTTGAGTGATGGCTATGTTCCGCGTAGGGCAATATACATTTTCAACACAACTAGCGTACACAATATACTTATCAAGTCTGCTTGGTTTGGAGTACATAAAGCCTTATTCGTCTAATGGCAGCTATTACGTTATGACCCTCGAGTATTTGGTTCCAATCCGTATTCCCTAGGTCAATCATGCATTGATGAAGTTGCAATTAACTATAATATGTGAGGGTGGGAAGGATAGTATCTAACCAAATGGTTTTAAAAAGAACCCCAATTTGTTTTAACCAACAATCCTATTCCCAATCGTTGGTTTTAATATAACTCCGAACGAACCTATCACAATAGTCCAATTTTAAACCGATCAAAATGTTCGTTTCTCGCGAACTAGAGTTACTCAACTTTTCTATTTCATAGCCAAGTTAAAACTGTACGAACGTTACCGCAGTTAAAATTTTTAACGATGCGTGTCAGTTTGGTCCGATCGGAATTAGAACTCCAGGTGTTATCTGAATCATCTAAATTGGAACGCCTTTTAGTGCTTCGACGGTTTGACCTGAAATTTAAGTGGGATAAAAATATGCATTTGATTGGTTATAGAGAAATTGAATTTATGTATTTTCTAATGCTTTATTGTTGATTGATTGATTATGTAATAAAATGTTGCTCTATTGTATTATTAGTTTATGACGCACTAAAACTAAACATAATGTCCGTAGTATCCTAAGGTTTAGACACAAACCTCTCAACTCTTAAGTTTGAGGTATCAGTGGCCTCTACCAGTTATCTTTGGGTGGTACCATAGAGAAACGAACTTGACGTAACAGCGTCACCTTCGTTGTTTAGACAATCAACGGGATTAACAGAAACAATATTATCAAATTATTATCATATATATCAAAAATAATAAATATATCAAATTATCTATCCCAATAACTACCACACTTTAAATCGCTTTATTCAATATTTTCCAAAATTGAATGCTTACAAATCTAAAAGCTCTATAGCTATTTTATATTTTTACCTAGTGATCATTCGCAACCAACTATTCTAGCACTTTAACTAACCTCATAAAAAAATTATAACTCATAATAATTATACAACAATAAAAAGATACACGTCAATAACCCTCTGTGATCCGTTAACAATGGCGCACGAAGCCCCTTAGCAGTTAGGACGACAGTTAAATCGAATATTAAACACGTGTCACACATCACATCGCTTTTAACTTATCAACAACTGTAATAAGTTTTATCACAATAGGGATTCTAACAGCCATGACAACAATGAACAGACGAATAGGGTGAATGTGTATGGCAACACAACTTCGTACAAGTTTATTGAGGCTTAAATATCTTATTGGTATATGTACTATTTTGTTGAGTAGTTACCTTACTGATGTATTTTTGGGTGCATTTTAATTAATTATTTACATGTTTCGTAGACAACAAATATTAACAAAAGATTTAACCCATGATTTAAAAGCGGTTTGCGTACCCAGTCCACGTTCGATTAAATTCGGTACTGTATCAGCTCATATAGATCCTACTGCAGGGCACGAGCCTCCTCTATAATCGAGAGTATTATTGTGAGGGCTAGGGGTAGGCTATATAGTCCACCACGCTAGGCTAGTGCGGGTTGACGGACTTTACATATCATAGAAATTATTACATATCGCTATGGTATGCAGGTTTCCTTCAACATTATAGTGCGTGGTGATTGACTATCAATACACACATGAATTCGAAAAGTCAGAGGTGTGTCCTGGGATTTGAAGCTGGGACCACTAAATTCAGTAATTTTGGGAAATTAATCCATTTGGTGAAATTAGGTCGCCGAACTGATCAAGCTTAGAATATATTAACCACTGCCACTAGACAGATAAGTGGTCGATATTTTATACAAGCTCTTTTAAATTAATTAAAAGGTATCGCTTTACTACCTATGAAATTATTTTATCTTTAATTAAAAAATGGCCTTATAATCAACGATAACCATCACGTGATGATAGTATGTAATGAATTAAGTTTTTAAATTTATTTTATACAACAGACCAAATTAAAGGCACCAAGAGACCTCAAAACAAAACTTTTGCTTTACTAACCTTTTACTTTAGTAATTTCTAATTGAGATTCACAAATGCTTTTACTTCTATCTAACAACCGTATAAATTAATTAAAAATAAATAATAAAAATCAGTGCGCCTTCTGTTTCAAATATTCCCCTAAAGTCTGTTTCCTGCGCCATTCTGCTGTCCCTAACTTAAATGCCCCAAAATACGTCAGAGCACCCTGTATCATAGCAATGTGTCCAATAGCGTAAAAAATCGAATTAAGGCCCGCGACAATCGTAGCGTGAAATATAGGAATATTGTTAAATCCTTGTCGGGCTCGGATTTGCCTCGTAATGCGATTAGGCGATTGTGCCGTCGTTTATTTTGCCTCTGTTAAGAATATAATGATCACATGTTATTTTTCGAGGCACTTTTTGGGATGTGTGAGAAAGATGAAGTATTTTAGTATGTTATATTTAGACACTGAGAGAAAATAGTACATACATACATAAACTCACGCTTTTTTTCCAGAAGGGATAGGCAGAGGTGCAGGACACCCACGTTTCGCCTTGTATTTTCCGTCCCACGATGTGATAGGGAGCGAGCCTATCGCCATGTCGGGCACAAATTCCTAACTCCAGGCTGATAATGAATAGAAAAATACAATATCACTTTGCCCGACTCGAGACTCGAACCCGACCTTTACATCCCGTAGTACAACTGCGCCACCGAGGCAGTCAGAGAGAAAATAGTATTGTATATTTATTTGTGTTAAAAATAGAAAACACATCTTTCGTATTAGGAATTTTATTTTTAGTCAAATCTTTCCGAAATCTTCAATAATATTATATTGAATAATATATTTATACAAAGTTAGGGAAATTTGAGCCCTTCGGTAAACAAAAGGACTCATAAACGTAAGAAGCATTCTCTTATGGTCTATAAAATATTAATGCGCCTTTTATGGCATTTCTATATGCTTTTACATTCAAAGAGCAATATTAGTGTTATACACATCGATTTATTTTATATTGCGGAGACGTGGCATTTGCATCTACTAGGGTAGAAGGGGACTTAGTTGGTAGCACTCACGATATTTTACCCGAATTGGCGATATTTTGGCGAATCGTCATTTTGAATACCAATTTTTTAATAAAAGTAGTTCTCCATTTCCCTTATGCTTCGATAACACCAGAAGCCTAGCCAATTCTTTGTCGATGAGTACTTTATGCACGCTAGGCCACGCCAGCAAAATTGTGTGGAATGGCGAGAGATTGTTGTGTGTCGCCAATCGATGCTTTTATTCACTTTCCTGAGTCAAAATAAGAAAATAATTTGACAGCATCTGTGACGCAGTTGGTTAGACGCCGGATGTGTATCATGATGATGTATATAGTAAGGCCGCGGGTTCGATCCTCGCACCGAAACAAATAATTGTGTAATCCACAAATATTTGTTTCGGGTCTGGGTGTTTATGAGACTGAAAGTCTCTAGTAGTTTCTGATACCCACAAGACTCGATGTAAGTGTGTGATCAGGACTATGTACATATGTGACGGTTGGGTGTATTTATTTATTTATTTTTGACACTTAACATGGAAAGGAATTAATTCGATTCATCAATTCCAGAGATTTTTTAGACAGGGAAAAAATCTAAAAGCATACCTAATATTGCGAATATTTTTTTCTTTTACTTTAAAAAGAATAACAAGTTACCATTCATCAGTAAAATTAATACCGACCGTCAGATGTCCAGTCTAATTAGAACCTATACAGATAAAAAGCCCCAAATCCTAGGTACAAAATACAAATGTCCGAATACGTGCTCCCTATACAATTAACACACCAATATGTCTTTCAAACGCTTTCAATCGACATTCAGCTTGAATAATTAGTTTGACGGCGACCATTTTGGTTACAAATGTATCTAATTGGCGGAATAATTAATGCTCGTGTAACGTACTCAGTGTAAATTGTGATGAGGTTAAAACAACGTTTAATTTAGACACGTAATATGCTGTTATATATTTTAAACGCTTATGATATTGTTTGTGTTGGAACTCATTAAATTTTCAAACCTTAGTACTGATTTTTTTTTGGAAAAGAATGCTGTTAGGTTCCCCTACGGTACTCTGAGAAAGCCAGAATAGGTATACCAGTTTCACTAGCTTTCCATTCTGGCATGCTTGCGGACTGATGTCCTAAGGTGAGATGCGGCCCGTTCTTTTTTCGTGTGACCGCCCAGCGAAGTACCCTTCGTGTCATTTTCCTTATTCATCTGCAAAAACTAATTGAAAACTAACATGGGCAAAATCTACTTAAAAACAAATATTTACACTAACTCTACAGCAGAAAATACACGCAATTTTGGTGGTAACCGTATCTCATCGGCGTATTTCTTCTGGCCTCTTCAGAAATAGCAAGGGGAAAACATAACAGGTTACTTGTCGTTCTCAAAAAAATTAACTTCTGGGACTATATAGGATCACTTGAGTACTTAAATTGTCTCTTAGTATTACCCATACAAATAACCACCTTTGATATGTTAGTGCTCCGTCAACATATTTTCAATATCAATAACCCAATACTCCGCCAACATCAAACCATCCATTACACAAATATAATTTTTCCCCTCAAAATGTCGGTAAAGCAATCATTTGCCTAGAGCGATTATCGTGTCCCTGTCGACGCATCTAATATAAGTTTACGTGGTCCAAGTCCAGTATTGCTTGTAGAAGCTTGAATATTCATGAGCGCTGAAGTTGGCGGAACCGATGAGATCTCAAACTTGGCACTTGACAAATCAGTTTACAGCGGAGACAAACATCTATGTAATTTATTTCAATTAGGCGTTCGGTTTGGTGCAAATTGGGTTTTTAAAATCGAAAGTAAGAAGAATAATAAATTGGATCTGGCTCATATTGTGTCAGATTAGAAATGAACAGAATCCGTAGGCAATATTTTAATTATTGATCGAAGGTGTTTTTACAATACTGTCCGGCATGGTAGCTTGATTCCTTAGCGTAAATTGAGTCGAAATTGAACTTTGCCTGGCACATTTCATTTTGTCAGGTGCGAGTATATAACAATATCTTTGAACCTTTCTCCTTATTTGACTCTCTTTTTTCTCTACCTTATTTCTCTACTTTATTCTACTTAGGTTATATCACTCCTCGTTCTGCAACGACTTCTTCACTAGATCGTGTTGCCGTCCTTTCTTCAAGTCACTGCCAATAATAAAGACCAAATATCGAAAATATCTTCTTTCATTATATCGACCTATTCCGACATAAAAACACTGCAACGTTATTCAAATACAAACGGAAAGAAAACTTAATAAAAATCGTAGGACGTCGCTAAATAAAGACCGCTTCAAACGACGCTCTGTAAATGGAAAGGGTTCTGTTCAGTATCGGACATCCTAGATGATTTTACTGTTTTGATAGTAATCATAATTTTTCAATCATTCGTCCTTCAAGTTTTCTCATTAAATTGCAAATCACATGAATAAGTAACAAAATTATAATACCAGGACATGGACCACTAAGATTGACAGGCGTTTCAGTCTTAATCCACCACATTAGTGGTTTTATTCTTACAATATAATAGTATAGAATAAAACACCACCAATTAACACTTAATTACCACCTCAAAAAGGCAAAAAGAGTATACGCAAACGATGCAATAACTTCCACGGCCAGAGCTCAGGTCAGTTGGAAATCCGTCGAGCAGATTCGCGCCTCATGAAATATTCAACAGACAAACAGATGTCACAGCTCGGTGACACGTGGTTCAGCTCGGTGATCGATTAAGCCTGATCTAAGGCAGGTTTAGCTGAGCAAGCAACAAAGGTAACCCGACGCAAACTACTCTATTTGCATAGTTTAGTTTAATTGGTACAATGTTCTGTGAGCGAGTTGCTAATATTGTGTCTATATGATTAATTCAACTGGGTAATGTTCGTGTGAATTAATATGTTGGTTGTTTGGTTAAGTAGGAGTATTAATTGAAAGAATACATTACTTAGTTGAAAGAATACATACATACATAAACTCACGCCTTTATCCCAGAAGGGGTAGGCAAAGGTGGCCACCAGGACACCCACATTTCGCCTTGTATATTCCGTCCCATGATGTGATACGGGGCGAGCCTATCGCCATATCGGGCACAAATTCCTGACTCCGTGCTGATAATGAATAGAAAAATCAAATATCACTTTGCCCGACTCGGGATTCGAACCCGAGACCTCAGCTTTGTAGTCGTACCGTAGTACAACTACGCCACCGAGGCAGTCAGTTGAAAGAATCAGATTGCCAAAATAAAGAAAGCGGGTTTGAGCCCAAGATGCAGGACATACAATTAATCAATTTATGTAAATAAGTGTGTATTTTAACACTTCCGTATCATAATCAGTTATTAGAGGAATCGTTATCTTTGAATAAAATATTTTTGCCACCACCTATTTTAAAACAAAAAAACCTGCAGTCTCCTCGTCAGGCACGTCGACAAAAACTTTTTCCTCCTTTTTCCATTCAAAGCTTAAATTTATACAAAAAATATACCGAAAATAACGTAAATAAATCACAAACTACTTTATATTTTCTATTTCTACATGTGTCAAATTGATTTCCTACTACGAGTTCTCGATAGAGTTTGATTTTTATTGTGAACTCGAACAGGGCGCGGTTGCCGCACCAAAGGCGTCCAAGTGGAATTAAGTGGAAAAAATAACATTCCATCAAAATTGGAAATGGAACATTGTTAAATGGCGAAATGAAATAAAGGGACAGAAGGTTAAAGGTTAATTTGCGGAACATTCGGATAGGAAAATACATTTCGTATTTATTTTAACTTTTCTGCACGATGGTTCAAGGCGTTGAGATATTTCATATATTTTTCTACACTAATTGTCTGTTTCCAACCGTTTCCTTTCTTTTTTATCCATCTTTATCCCTCATTTATACAGAGTCGTTGCAAAATGTTTCTTTTTGTATGTAATACAAAAATATATATAAATCCCGTCTATTTTCGTGTCGAATAAAGTTTTGGGAAATTATTTCATATCCGGGTAGGTCATTTCAATACTTAACCTTAGAATTTTTCGGTTCACAACCAATACACGAAGGTACTAGGTGACAATGGTGAAAGTCAGTCAGAAGTTTAGTTTACTCTATAACTACACTAGACGTTTTAAAAAAAAATATCCTTGTTCCGGGTTAAAATATAACCAATTGTATAATCTAGGATAAAAATAAACTAAATATCAAATCTACATTTATAAAAACAAATTAATCAACTTCCTATAATAGTCTCTGTTGAAAACAAGCAATGGCGTTATAATCACATCAATGGATAATGGATTTCTCCAAACGCATGACGCCTTTATAATAAGCTTCAACAAATATGACAATATTATGTTAAAGGGATTTATTGAATACAATAAAATTGTAACGTAATAATATGTGACGTGCCGTCTAAACGGCATAAAATTCTGAGGTATTATCATTTATACAATATACATTCGAGTGTCTTCCCATTAATAACGACGGAATTATCAGGAGTATTTCAAAATAACCAAATCATATTGTATACTATTCCATATAAACAACTATAGTATGCGTTAAAAACATTTGCGAACTATTCGAGATTTTAATCGTAATTAAAATGAGTTCCGCACTCATAGTACTAGCGTATTGGGCCATTGTGCACTTGTAGAAAAGGGGGAGCGTAGACATTTGTATCCATTATTGTCGTCAAATTAAATCTGCATGGTGACTGCGCGCCGCCCGCGCTCGCTCACACTCTATTTGCTAATGGATTGCACTAACTCGGATTGATGTTGCCAATCTGTGTAACTGCATGGAGATGATCGACTTCCGCCAATGTGATTGTAAAAAGGTACAACAAATTTTGATATTTCTTTCAACCTATTCTATCTGTGGTTTGTGGCTTAAATTATAGATTCTTATGTCTTTTTGTATAATGATTAAAAACGATGAATCAAGTCTTATACTAAGCAACTAATAGCCATTCTGGTGTCACTGTTTCATGGAAAACAAAATTTAAGTAACAACTTTGCTGTAGTTTTTCGTTTCAATGGTAGGATTTTTGATAACAAAACACCTACAAACCTTCTTTTCAGCAAAAATAAAACAAAAAATATATTAAAGTATTTTAAATCATCATCATCAGCCCGTTGCAGTCCACTGCTGGACATAGGCCTCTCCCAAGGTACGCCACAGAGCCCGGTTTGCTGTTTTACGCATCCATTTTAAATGGAGTTATTCAATTTCGAAGATCGTCGTTTTCACTTTATAGTTACAGAAGGCTTGCCAAATTTAACAAATCAACAAACATTCTATACCGAGTTGTCAACTTATACTCCCTCTCCATTAGCCAAACAAACTAGTAAGTAGAGAAGAGAACCTTTACCATATATTCAAATACCCACTAATGCATTCCCAGAGATACCAAACCCCGAGTATGCACAAAGGTAAGAAGATTAAGTTTAATATTTCAGTATGAAATCCTCCCCAGCATGTCTTTCTCCGGATTTCCATTTTATTGCAAAAAGAGCGACGTCTTTAAATCGAAAGTAGTTTAAAATCAAACTCGTCAGTACTTTCACGAGTGCGTCGGTATTCGGATTATTCCCGATGCGATTTCCGCTTGGTGTATTTTGATTTGTTTACTAAATTTACGCCGTGTTTGCTATATTTTCAATAGGTTATTACTTTAGGGAGTAGAGTTAGATTTGTTGTAGCTGTTGCTTTTACATCTGTGATATGTATATACATATATATGTATACATCCATAAACTCACGCCTTTACCTTGTATGTTCCGTCCCATGATGTGATAGGGGGCGAGCCCATCGCCATATCGGGCACAAATTCCTAACTCTGGGCTGATAATGAATAGAAAAACCCAATATCACTTTGCACGACCCGGGATTCGAACCCGAAACCTTAGCTTTGTAGTCGCACCGCAGTACAATTAAGCCACCGTGGCAGGAATACATATAACTTATGCTTTACCTTATTATCATTAATTAACTTTCTATGCTTTCCTAATTGTTGCCATTCAGCAACTGTACTAGATTGAATATGCCAAACACAGTTTTGGACTCGTGTTCTTGGAACAAATTCACCTTTAGTAAATACAAACTAGATGACTAAACTCTAGATGCTTTCGTCATTCCGCCGTGAAAATCTTTCGAGGATACCTGTTTTCAGGAAGATACTTCTTGTAGCTGGTGGGTAATGGTTGAATAGCGTCCGAAAACTATGGCCCATTTTAAACCACAGCAATGGTGGAATGGTATATATATTTAAAAACATTCTTACATTAAACCATTTTAAACAAAGATGCTGAACTATTGCTTAAGCCTTCTCACGGAAAGTTGAAAAGTGTTTCGTGAATAGCACCCTCCGATACGTAAATCCGTATGTATGTTTCGTCGATTGGAAAAATTATAATAAATGATAAAAAAATCTTTCCGGTTACGATTTTGCACGTACTTAATTATATTCTTTATTCTCTCCATTTTTTATTCCCAAAAATAAGTCAACAAATAGGACATCACATTATCCGCCTCTCATAATCCCTTAAAACATAATATGACAAAATGGAGGGTTAGGAAAAAGTGTCACGTTTTTAATAAAAATGCAAATAAACAATGCGCGAGTATTTTGTTGTCGCTTACATCATAAAACTTTTTGTGATGTCATCCACCCCATCACAGCGTAATAGACGAGAGCCTATACCGAGTCATAAACAAGTAATAAATTACTCGGAAAGCATTGAATAACTCCCGTATTTAGAGGTCAATTACAACAGCGGGGCGTTGATAAATTGTAACTTCGTCAGGCCGAACAGTGTAAGACGCCTTTAAATAATTATTGCCTAATAAATGACAAAACAGTAGGAGACATTTTAGACGTGTCCAGTTTACAATATCCTGATTTTTTTGCAGTAATATGAAAACAAACTAAATATGATTTAAGGGACATCGTTTAAATTACGGATTGTATATTTGAAACGAAGGTTGTAATTTCAAGATATTATTACAGTATGAAATATCTCTGATCACACTTAAACTAAAGGTCAAAATACTCAGTTAAATATTTTTATTAGCAAGAAAACAATCTTGCAGTTTTAATGGAAGCCATGAGTTGTTTGGCATGACATCCTTAGTTCAGTCCAAACAATTAACTTTCATAGAAGACACAAATCAAGTTTACTACCATCTTCTGCGGCTGTGCGATCCTGCCATCGAAATAATTTAAAGTACAATTCAGAGGTTAAAGTGCTTTTATAAGGAGTTACGCATTTCAGATGTTACCTACCAGGAAATAAGATTTTTAAGACATTGGTTGAAAACAGATTAGATGCAGGTTGTTCCATAATAATTAAAGCGTTAGACCTGAACCATCTTTTATTAACACATTGGTCTCTTACCACAGGACGTTTGTACATATTTTGGTAGTCCCATTCTTTAAAACAAATAGTTTAAAATATTATATAATAAACATACTTTCACATTGTCGTCAAGTAGAATATAAAACCAATGTTACAGCTATCAAGGATGCTAAACGTCGAGCGAAAAAAAGATGGGCAAGATGAGACAACAAGATTCAAACTAAGAACCAAATACATACAAACCTATCGACAAACAACATAATTACAACCTGAAGAATTTACGTCCGTCTACAGATACCACAGCATTCCCGAAATAGTGAAATGTGGTGGTAATGTGCCCCCCGCGCGGCGAGCGGTGCCCTATCACATTTTCCAACTCATAAAACTAAGTGGATTTGGCGACGTTTCAATAACTTCGTCGGGAAATCGCGACGATGTGTGGTGTAGGGTTTGTATCGACACCTTCCTACAGCACGGCTTGTTGTACGCGTTTGTTCTTTATTACACCTATTATTTTTGTTACAACTCTGGTCGATTTTAAAAGGTACCGAGTTATTTTTTTTTTAATTTATGTTTATTTTTATGCTATTTTTTTCGTGTCTGTGAATAAATTTTCTAATAAATCAATATTCTTTCTTCTTTCTTTCTTTCTAAAAACAAACACGTGTATGTAGGTAACTAAGATACTCGATCTCACAGTAAAACTTTTGGTAGGCTGCAGCTCGACTCTTAACAGACGCTGTATTTTTTACATTGCGTTTTATTAATCACCCAAATTCTTAGATTCGCCGATACAATCGACTAATAGGGAGCACTGTATTTCTGGAAATACTCACTATAGTACAAACCTGTTATTCGGATACAATATCTTAGTCTGACTATCTGCGATTTTTTTCCTCATATTTCGAAAATAAAACTATAATTGACTTTAACAGTTAAGTACTTTCAAACAGTCATTTAAAAAGTTCCACCCTTCTTTTAAACACCTAATTTGTATGACAATAACCAATACTAAAATAGCTCACAAAATGGCTAATAATCCACATATTACCAAACGAGCCGTTTCATTGACCCTTCCATCGGCTAATACATTACCGGCCAGCTGAGTGAAAATCTATGTAGACTTTTTGCTCTTCCGATATAAGCTCCCGCCTAATGTTTCGCAAATCACATTTTAGCTGTCCCCACAAAAACTACAGTGGAATGGACACATTCGGTTAGCGCACATTTTGCAGTATTGGAACTTTTTGGTCGTGTCTGTTGAAGTTAGCGCCGGATTCAAATGAGAGAATATGATTATTTTCATCGCGTAATGCTAATTGGATTAAGTGCGCTGATATTTGAGGCAAAGTTTTATTGAATGTTTGGTAGATTTAACCATTTTTTGGTGTTTTATATACATGCATAAACACATCCATTTTTCCAACAAGGGATAGGCAGAGGGGTACCAGTACACCCACGTTCCGCCTTGTGTATTCCGTCCCACAATATGTATGATAGGGGGCGAGCCTATCGCCATATCGGGCACAAATTCCCGACTCCGGGCTGATAATGAATAGAAAAACCCAATATCACTTTGCCCGACCCGGGATTCGAACCCGAGACCTCAGCTTTGTAGTCGTACCGTAGTGCAACAACGCCACCGAGGCAGTCCTATCTTTAGTCTATACCGTATAGTTTGTATTATTTAAAATTTTCACGTTAACTTGTGGAGATCATACATTTTTTTCTTATTTTATACACATTAATATAAACACAGAGGCAACTAATTTACAGTATTAGAGCAAAAACCTGCAACCAAAAGCATTAAAAGCAATTACACTATATTCCCAGCTCAGAGTAATAAAAACGGCGTTTGCTTGGGAATTGGCAGGTGGTAGTTTAAATTTGTTTTCAGTGTTAGTGGAGTTCATAAACAATGCGCGTACGTTTGTTGTTACAACGCTGTTACAATCTAGATCGGCAAATATGTCCCGATGCTGGATACCCACTCATCCCACTTTACGTTCCAACTTGGGTTTAATTCGAGCTCGTTGAATCAATGGTGATTGAGGGATGAATATTGCGAATTATGTTTTGTATATTTGCAGCAAAAAATCAGAGTCAGGAATTTGTGCCCGATTTAGGCTCGCCCCCTACCACGTCGTGGGACGGAACACACAAGACGAAATGCTGGTGTCCTGGTAGCCTATCCCTTCTGGGAAAAAGGCGTCAGTTTACGTATGTATGTAAATACGGCGCATTTTTTAACGCATAGACCCGGTAATCGGATTGTTTAATAGTAAGGGATTACTGCCGCCCATGAATAATTTATAACACTGACCGTAGATCCGATGCCAATTTGATAATGGGCGGACGAAAGAAAACATATAGAAAGAAACAACAAAACATAACTGGTGGTGGGTCTCTCATATGTGAGAGGCCGTCGGGGTAGGTACCATCGCAATGTCTATTTCTCCCGCCAAACAGTAGTGTAGACTCAACATCTTATGTCTCAGGATGGCGAGTGGAATGGATTGCCAAGCAATGCTTTGTAATTCATAGTTTTGTTTGGTTTTCTACTGTCCATGAGCGGTAGTATCACTCGGTGAAAGAAACAAGACGCTGAAACCGTAGGCGGCATTTGAAAATAACGTTATTGGACCCGCGAAAGCTTTTTTCAGATACAATACAATGTGGCGTATTGCGATGCAGAATATATTTAATAATTTACGTAAGACATTTTCGGTAAAAATACTACTCGCAATGGAGGTCGTCAATAACTAAAGTCTCGAGAAAGTTTTCTCCTTACTATTTATTTACACAAACTTCGCTAGTTTTATGTAAGGCTAGCGTTTCTTTCAACGCTAAAATGTGTCTGGCGTAGGAACCGTGAGCCAGAGCGCTTTCCGCCAACATTATTTCATGAAATTGAATAAAAAATATAACAAAGAAAACTACTTGAAAAGAACTGCGGAAGTCAAAACTTTCAAATTAAACTTTCATGCGTCACCTTCGAGTTATCGCAGTTTGCACTGAAAACTTGTAACATTCCGCTGTCGTTGTTATTGAATTGATATGAAATGAAATTCGTTTATTGGTCACGTAAGCAATTAAATAGCTCTTATGAAAAGACAATACTCATAATGCTTTATCTCTTAAAATAACATTTATTATAATATTATTTGAATAATTTTACTTGTTTTTTGATATTCTTATAGAATAATATTTATTATTCCTAGCATCCTAGGGGCTGACTAAGTCTTTCCCTGACGGTATAGTTTTTTAACGCCAGTCTTCAAAACTGTGAAACAGTTATGTTTTTTTAATTGCCCGTCTTAAAACTGCGAATATCAATGTAGCAAGAGTAAAGTTTTGCGATGAAAAGTAAAAGAGATTATAATAAATTCAGCCGAGAGCTGTGCCTTCTACTATGGCTTTAGGTCGCTACATAGTTAAGAGTACTGTAGTGATCTAATTTGTATATAGCGAGTTACAGATAAATTACATACATACATAAACTCACGCCTTTTTTCCACCCCCAAACACCCAAGTTATCGCCTTGTGTTCAATTCAAGGATGTGATAGGGGGCCTATAGTCATATCGGGCACAAATTTCTCACTCCGGGCTGGTAATGAATAGAAAAATCCAATGACTCTTTGCCCGACCCGGGAATCGAACCTGAGACCTCAGAAATGTAATCGTACCGTAGTGCAACTGCGCCGCCGCGCCGTCTAATTATAGAGAAATTTTAAAGAAAAATATTTTAAGACTTAAGCCGTTTCTAATTGGAGTTACTCTTTGCCACGAATCATTTTGGTAGTGTGAAAAATAAGTCTTATATGAATGACAAGTGTGGGATAAAAGAAATTATCATGCTGAAAACATATCAACCATTATTGAGAAGTACTAATAATACATATACACAATAATTAAAGATTTTGTTTACTACTTCGCTAACAATTATTATATAATAGAAATCAGATTTTTTTTATTAAGATAATTTTGCTTGCTTCGTTATATAGTTATTTACGTTAATCTAAAACTAAGCTAAGCCACCTATTAATTTATCAAAAGCAACACAAACACAACTCACTGTCTCATCGTTTACTGTGTACCAAGCGTCTTCTCAAATTATAACAAATGGCTCCATGAATCACGATGTCTTGGTAAGCCGAAACACGAGGCCCGACGTCGGGCCCGGTGGAAACGTCAGTAAAATACCTACGAATTTCATTACCGGCCTTATTTATAAGGAATTTGTCCTTTAATAAACAAACTCTTTAACTTTGGTACTTATTTCCTGAGACCTCACACTTTGCGAAGTTGTGTGATCAGGCTGGAGTAAATTATATATCTTCGTAAGACGTAAGTCGGCTTTCCCATTATTATGATGTTTTTATTCCACGTAAATAATATTATAAACTGGGCCAAAACTAGTGAAGAAGTTTCGGCTATCCGAATGAATCACGACGGTAATTAGCGTAAACAGAGTATAAAAGTCTATGGTAATTTGTTTGCATCTCTATTTGGTACAGGTATATCTTTTTGAAAACGCATGAGGTGCGATCAAGCAATTACTATGTCAACTTATTGTGCTATAAAAACAAATCAATCAGGAAACATTTTGCCTCTCAAGATACTCAGAATTTCCGATGTAACATAGCAAACAAATTGAATGTAAATATAAAATATGTGATATTTTTACACAAAATCCATCCCCCTGTTTATTCAACGTGGTGACGAGAAGAAAGTAATCGCGAAGGGAAATGTCCCTTATTGACAAAACGTGCCATTTGCCCCGAGAAAATATTAAAAATAATCCCACCCACCTGCGGGTCACAGCGCAGCGAAATATCAAGGATTTAAAATGTAAAGTGAAAAGCGAATCTTGTACATTTTTTCCTTAAATATTCTGGAGTTTTTATAAAAACTGAAGTATTTAAAAATAATACTTAAAGGAAAAACGCAAGGTTTCACTCGTTATTAAAAGTCCTATTCGTTGTTTAATGTAGGAAACGTTTCGTTTTTAAGGTAGCAGTAAATACAGAAAAATATAATTATTCACATACCGGAAAACGCAGCATTGGATATCATTCCACAATATGGACCCACGATCTAATAAAGTTTTCAGACAGTCGATAGATGCAAGCCGCTTTCAATTGGTTATTCGAAGTCCGTGGCAAGAACTATGTCCATCAGTAGGTTTCCTATGGGTAAACATGTGAATAAGTCACATCCAAAATTATAACCACGGGAGCCAGTCTTGAAACCTTCAGAACATTAAGATTCCATGACGTGGTTGACGAAAACTTAGCTTAAACGCGACACAATCATCCTTGCGCCAAGCCAATGTTTGTATGGTTCACCTACGTTTGTTACGGTTCTGAATTTATCCCGAAATCCCCCGCAGTTGATACAAGACACGTACGGTACTATCGGATCGAAACAGTACAATGTACCTATCGCTAAAGACAAATTGATTCCATCCTGACATAGTCTATCGATTGCCGTCTAATGCCTATATATTATCCTTAAATATTAATTTCACCAATACAAAACCTATGCACCATTTGTAAAAATTGTTAAAAAATAAACATATATGCTAATTATTTCCTCAATTGATTAATAGTAACATTTTTATACAGTCTCCGTGGCGCAGTTAGGTGGATGCCTGTAAGAGAAGAGGTCGGAGGTCCGATCCCCCCATTGAGACAAATGTTAGAACCACAAATATTTGTCTCGCGGCTGGCTGTTTGTGAAACCGAAAAGTCTGTCGTTCATTCTGACGCACGACACGAGATTTTATCATAGTGTATGATCAGAATTATAGAGGTGTCGGAGCGGTTTTATGTTAAGTCGAAATGTTAAACAAAATTATTATTAAAACTATTGTAAATAAGCCTTAAGCAATCTATGGGTAGTTGTAGAAATAATTTTATTACAGTAGACCCGGTTGTAGTTCTATTTCGATACCCACAGTTAGAGAAGCATGACAGTTTGCAATATAAACCGCCTCGGGACCGAGGACGAGGCATTCTACATTCAGTATTCGCCAGTGAAACATTGTTATCCGCGCGTTGCCATTATCACTGGTCTGGTTCAATATAATTAACACATCGTATTATTTCCGACATATGTAATATGTAGGAGATTGTTGGCTGTATTTGTATTTATTTATAACATCAACACATATTAATGTTAAACACAAATCCGCTTTTCGTTTGAGACGGGCTTTAGGCCTTATTCCACCAAGCTGCCCTAATGCAAATTAGAGGACTTCACAAACCAATGAAATTGTTGTTGAAATCGCTCAGGTATTCAGAATTTCTCATGACGTTTCCGTCTATAATTTAACGGTATGCCTTGTGCTTAAATTATACCTTTGTTCTGTAAGGGTTAGCCAATTAAGTAATCACTCACTTCAGTTACTTAAGCGTTTAAAGTATGGACATTTAAGGTCGTCTATCTGGCGCAATAATAACTAAATAATATGTTGAAACTAGAGGCTTCCTTATTTTATGTGGCACATTTGGTAAGTTTTCACTTTTAATCTCCTATTCGAAATGCCCATGCACCTAATTGCAAAACGTATACATTATGCCAATTTAATTAGTACTTAATCCCTTTCTTTCAGTTGGTATTCTAATTGTACTGTACTTAGATACTCTTATATTAAAAAAATTATTATAATTACTTCATTCATCAGCCAAAGGAAGTCCACTGCTGAACATAGGCCTCCCCCAATGATTTCCACAATAACCTGTTGGATGACAATTACTATGTTATAATTCATCCAGGCGTCAGTAACCCAATCAAAGTACATGCAGTATGCAGTATGAAGTACAGTATAGAGATAAGGCAGTGCAGTGCGGTGCCTTGCGTGCACTCAGCCGCCACCGCAGCGCCCTCTAATGACGAGAGGCGCCGCGCCCCGCAGCCTCCCTTAATATCTTGTTTACAACACTCTCTCACACCGAATACTTGTTATATTATTTAGATTTCCGGATGCCCAATACCTCCTTTCTTCGTCCTTTCCTTTTTCCCGCTACTCTCCCGATTTGATAGGTCGACACATCTATAATCAAAGCGTTGCGGACGTTCAGGGGTGATAGTAATCATTTACCAACAAGTGTACTGTTAGCTCGAAAAAAAAATCTTCAGCCTGCATTTACTTCACACACCAACGACGATAAAAAAATTAGACATTAATCGCTATTTAATTTGATTTTGTATATAAAAAGTGCGGGAAAAGGATACAAGCGAGTTATGACATTTCTGTAGAGTAAGTAATAAAGTTACTTACGCCATTCTTGGAAAGAAACCCTTTTACTAATTATCAATTACAATAATCCTGACATCATGTTTACGCCAAATAAAAAACACTGAAATGCTAAGCAATAATTATACAAATAAATAAAAATCTAACTTATTACGTAGAGCCAAAAAATATGTACAGTTACAAAAATTGTAAGAACATTACAAAATACATAATATCAGTAATACGACGAATGAGCTCAGGTCTTTCATACAACGAGCAGTCGTTTGGTTACATAGAGCGGTAAATGAGTGCCGATAACTCCAAGAAAATCGATCGAAACTCACTTACGGAGTGCTGTGAACGGCAATTTCGAGAAGTCCCACAATAGCTGCGTGTGAAAAATATGGTAAAAAATATTAACAGGCAGTAAAATATTTTTGTATACTCGTTCTTATTAAACGAGTAATCTAATTGGAAGAATAGGAATCTTCGCTACGTCGAGAAATAAATAAATAAATACAACCAGCAGTCTAATACATAGTCCTGACCCCACACGAAGATCGAGTCTTGTGTCGTGGATATCGCGGCCTGTCGTTTCACAGGCGGTGTGTAACAACTGCGCCACACAATATAACTAACTATAGTGGGTAGAGTCCAACTATAGCGAATGTCAACATTAAGCATAGACCAAAAAAATATTCCATTAGATTATCATCACCAATATTCAAAACAAAAAGTAAACTTAATTAGTGAGTTCTTCGTGTAAATATCGGTTACCTGTTTATAAAATTGTTTTGTCGAAGTTCTAATGATTAATTAAAACTTCAACCACCAATTCAAATTCAATTGTAGTACTTCATAATTATTTTTTTAAATGTAAAGTAAACTAGTTAATAAATCTACATAAGAAATTAATACCAAAACTTGGAAATGTAATGTAATGGAAATAGCAATTCTGTAGCTTATAAAAGCTACCGTACAAAAGATTTGTCTATATCGACGTTTACAGCCTTACAGACAACCGACTTGAAGAAACAACTTTACTGTCGCGTTCCTTGCGGTGAGTGAGATTACTAAGAACCAAAAATTCACGGTAGGATAATTATTCGTATCCGCTAGGGTAGCGACATCCGAGCAGTCATGGAAAGCATGTCATTATGACCTATGTTTTCGCGTATTTCACTGTACATATCCGCATTTGGCCAAGCCGAACTAATTGTATCATCTCACGAAAGATAAACTTCGTACATTAGGTCGATACTGTTTTTGATTGCCTTAAACTTACTCAAACTGACATTATACCGGGTATATCAAGACTGCGACCGAAAACGAAGCCTGGTGGTAGTTTTAGTGGTTACAAACACAGTGCAACTGAAATTTTTGCAAAAAAGCGGGTTATTCTTTGCAATTTTTTAAAAATGTTTTCAAAGCGTTTGTATGCTAAGTACCTAGTTTTTGCGAAAAAAGTAATTTAAATCTTTACGTACCATTGCATCTTTAAAAATAAAAAGGTACACATCATTATTTTAGGAAAACTATGTATTTATCAACCAAACATGATGATAAGCAAAAAATTTAAAAAAAATGAAAATTTTTATTTGCGTAGTTTTGTGTTGCATTGTGTCTGAAGTCACTAATACTTCGACCTGGCTTCGTTTTCGGTCGCGGTCTTGATATACAAACCGTGTATGTAGTTGGTATAAAAAACATGAAAAAAGAACAAACATGCCCAATGAATGTACAACTTTAATACTGTCACAAGCAATAAAATTGGGTTTTTAATAAAGCCTAAGGGCAGCACGGTGTGAGAGGGGGCGTTTTTAATAGACGCTGCTGTGTCACTGCTCGCTTAATAATCATCATCCACCTTGTTTACCCGCTCTGGCTCATATTTAGGCCCTTCATGACGTAACCCTTTAATTTCTAGCCGATATTTTTATTAATATTGGTTTCATCTATAATAAATCAGAAATTATTTTTAATAAACTTGGGGAAATATATCACTTTTGTACATCGTACATATATGTACTCGTATATTGTAAATGCATAAACACTACGTTCTCGTACATTTCGACGGAAGAAGTAGTGGCACCCACATTTCGATGAATATATTTGCCAAGATGTGTTACAGAGTGAACCAAACGCCATCATCATCCTCATAAGCTTCATAGGCCCTCACAAGCTGGACAAGGGCCACGAAGTATTTTCATCGTAACCTATTGGAAGCGGAGTACATCTAACATCTTCCTATAAACTTCATTTTTTCTTCGGTCCACCTTTTCGGTAGATGTCCAACACTTATTTGCGTATGGCTTCTATTTCGGCCCCATGAGCCATCGGCTTACTAATAAAAACAAAAACATATTCACCCCACCCACCCATATAGATATAGTATAAAAAGTATAGGAAGAGTTAGCTATTCTTACAACTGAAAATGAATAACTGGAATGATGCAGCGTTTCGCCCGCGGCTTCGTGGCGGAGCTGCGACGCCGCCAACCGATGTCCTTTATTATTCTACGTTTATTTACATTTCTACCTTATTCTTTTAGACTGCGGGTTGCTTTATAAAATAAAACTATTTTGCAACGAACTCAAGTGGACGTAAAAAAAGATTCCGACTAACTGGGAGCTTCCTTCGTATTTTGAAGTCGGTTAATAAATAAATAACTTATTAGATTATTATCATAAGCATGCATAGAAAGTCCTCTACTAAACATAGGCCATTCATATGAATGTTCATAGGCACGTTCATTTGAACGTATAAACATTTAGTCACCTCATTGGTCTAGTTGTGGCACGTATACTGCAATGAACCATGAGGATGTACATTCCGTATTCAATAGCCAAATCATATTATCTCTTTGCCAACTCGCACCTGTTTCCATGCCACTTAATTAATTAATTCTCAAAAAACTTCGCCTAAAATTCAGGGAAACAAAAATAAAAGTTAATCGAACTCACTATTACAGTTTACATCCGGACATTTCCCAAGCCCTCTGTAAACCCAGCTTGTATGATTTTTCTTGTTAGAATTTCAGGCTGGTGCTCTACCTATAAATCATAAAATACTTTTTTTCTACTTTTTTGTTGTATATCTGGTGTGCATTAAAGCTTTAATTAAATAAATAAATAACCGTTACTTCATCATATTACTCCATCATCTAAGACAAAGAAACTAGCACACAACTATAACCCATCAAGCTATAATTAACTCCAGTCTCCATGCATCCCGTCTGCGTTGACTAAAACCTTAACTCGGTATCTTTACTGCTATGCTTTGTTATCCCCCATTGTATTGAGCACGATCTTATATCCCGCGGCATTGTATGAAGCAACATAGTGTGCTAACTACTATATACTGGGTTATACAACGCGCGGGTATTTCCGGTCGACATTGTCGCATCTGGTTTTTTAGTAGTTTGTAAATATTTTGTTTATTACTACTTGTATTAGGAAAATAATACGTGAATATATTTGCAAGTGAATAAATAAGACGTTACAAGAGCTCTTTAATTAAATTTTGTAAAAAGTTAATGTAGTTAACTAAATTTTTTGGTGTTTACATTTTACTCGGTGAACAATGCAATATGGGAGCTGGTTCTGCTAATATATTTTTTCATAAAACAAGGTACCAAACGGCTATGCCATCCATGCTCATTATAAATTAAATGAGTTGCAGACTTCTCAAAGTAAAGAAAAAACGAATATGCAAAATTCTAGAAATCGTACCATTGTAGATTGCTATCACTCCAAGTACTAACAAACTCTTTCATTCCCATTATCCAAATGCCAATATAAGTCCTACTACACGAGTTAAATATCTTAATTTAAAACCCATATCAAATCCCTTACCCATTCAAAAATCAAGTATAAAAGCCGCAGTGTGAATTTGTCCTAGTGTACACGTCACTTTAATTATCGTTTCCATTTTTGTGGTTTTGCTGACATCACACATGGCGACTCAGCCCCGCACGACGCAATATCCACATCCGCGTATAATCTAACGTCAATACCAACTCCACCAAAATACTAATGGCCTTATTCATAGATAGTTTTAAAACCTATTTTTTTATCGAATGTTTTGTCTTCCTCGCTCAAACTGAATTCAAAAGTCGTTCGAAAGGGACAAAACAGTCGATAACTAAAATAGGTTTTAAAACTGTCTATGAATAAGTCCGTTAGACTGCATACATGCATGACAGCCTCCGTGGCGCAGTTGGTTAGACGCCGCCTGTGCAACGAAAGGCCGCGGGTTTGATCCCCGCACCGAAACAAATATTCGTGCGATCCACAGGTATTTATTTCGAATCTGTGTGTTTGCGAGACCGAAAAGCCTCTAGTAGTTTATGATACCCAAGACACAAGACTCGATCTTAGTGTGAGGCCATGAAAATGTACATATGTGACTGTTGGATGTATTGATTTATTATTATTTATTCATACCAGAGAACTAAAGACGAAATAACATTGTCAGATACAGCCATTATGGATTCTTGTAAAGCTTGAATATGAAATGACATACTGCGTAATACTGAGAACGAGCTATTCGTTAAAAGTATTGAGATTGAACCCGATGTTGATATGGTGCGGAATACATGAAATAGCATTATTTTATTTAAAGTTTCATATACTGAAAGTATACAGGCGGACTTAATGCCTGAGGCATTCTCTACCAGTCTACCTTAGGGGGGTGAAGAAATAAAGCACAGCAGGTGTAAAAATAGCTTATAAATCATAGACTTAAATGATAATAATAATTACATGAACAACTATACTCAAATATTAATAATAAATAATAAATAAATACACCCAACAGTCACATACATAGTCCTGACCCCACACTAAGATCGAGTCTTGTGTCGTGGGTATCAGAAGCTACGAGAGACTTTTCGGTCTCACAAACACCCAGACCCGAAACAAATACCTGTGGATCACACAAATATTTGTTTCGGTGCGGGGATCGAACCCGCGGCCTCTCGTTTCACAGGCGGCGTCTAACCAACTGCGCCACGGAGGCTGTCAAACAGTCAAACATGTCAATATTACAAGTTATTTTATTTCTTATTTCCTAGAAGCCATTTTTCCGAGTACGTTGTCAGGAGTATTTATAGTCATCTGTGGTTATACGCCAAATTTTGCAGCAAAAAATATTGTACCCTGATATCACGTAAACGTGGAATAAGAGTTATTAGATAAAGATATTATCATCTCGATATTATCTTATACGAGTTGCATGTCCTACATACTGTCCTATAGATTTCGGCTCTTGTGGGGAACCGACGTCTATGCCAACGTTTGCCCTATGCAGGTTGGATCATTGATTTTATTAGACTGGTTACGACTCTATAATACCAAAAAGTTCTAATAATTGTGGCTAAAACCCTTTCTTATGTAAAAGCGTATTAAAACAGTAATAAGTCTTAAATGATTTAATGATTAAACAGTTCGAAACAACTTATACAAACCATTATTTCGATTATTTATTAATGTAATCCTAAAAGCTCTTAAACTCTCGCCCATTTCTCCCATTCATATTAAATTGAAATTTCTTCACCTCAATGAGTTATGAAATTCCTTCATATCGCTAATGTAGCGAAACACAGGTTATTAAGAAATACCCTACATTTTTCAGTGAGCGCGACGCGATGGTGGTATGTGGCGCCCCCTATTAAGACGGGATGAACTTGAGCGAAACAATTCATAGCACCCGTCGCCACTCGTTGTCCATTAACCGTTCCCTGCAGTCTGCAGCAGTCCGTTCACAATGGCCGGAGATTCTTTGAAAAATGTCTGAAAGAGATTTTATGTGGGAAATCTTGGCTTACCATTGTTCCTTTGACTTGCAAACACGCTGATAGTGTTTGGAGATAATGTTTCTGCTTGTCACTTTTTTGTTTAGACTGATAGTAATTTAAAATGTTAAGCGTTTTGCATAATATACGTTATAAGGTAAAGGTCCATAAGAGTTAAATATTTCTTCTTATATTTATTTTATTTCTTCGTAGGAACGTAATTACACCTTTTTAAATTTCCAGCTTACACCAATGTTATACAAAAATAGTTTAGATTCTCTGTTTCGCTCATTATTAGTAAATATGTACAGTAATGTTATACTATACTTTTGTAATAGTGAAAGTATTCTTAAAATCGGATCCCCAGTTTCGAAGATTAGCGGCTAACACGAAAATAACGTTTCCCCTTGATAGTATAGATTTTAAGTAATTTCACATAGCGTGTCGCAGTAGGTATGTGAATCATGACCTTAGAAGCGGCAGCCTTTTCGCCAAATACTACTCGTATTATTCGTTCTCCCTAAACCAAGCACATATTTATTTTTTATATTACCAATTACATTCACATAAAATAAAATGTTTAAAATTCAGGAAGAACATTAAGGGCGCATTAAGCCGTTACAAATAAGGACAGAACTGCAACGAGCCATAATTACAGGGGTGTTTTAATGGACATTAAAAACGTGACGCCCTGCTCTTATCTTTAACTTCAAATTGAATCGAGTTCTTAATTTCACTAAATATCTTAATTAAAATTTAAAGTCTAAAACGAATGTAATGAATACGAAAATAGGTCCTTTGTTTATATTTTTTTATGAGTGTATTATAATTAGCCGCTGCTATCTTGATGAAAATTGATCATTTTCTATACGTCCAAAATTTTGTTCAATATAACCACTTCAACACTGGCTTCCAAATGTTTCATTTAACAAGCCCTAGAAATGTACTTTTCCGCGCACATTCTTGGTAACATCCTCAAATGAAAACTAAAAGTCGAAGGTCCGTAAATGCCGCATACAAGAGGTTCTAAACGTAATTACTCTACAAGAGTTCTCTAGTATTTTTTAATTAATTCTCCATTTCAAGTGGAAACTAATAACGGTCTTTGTCGAAGTGGGCGGGCGGATCAATGCCCCTGCCTTCTTTCGATTTCAACTTTTAGATAACATTTCGTAGGCGTCCGTTGCGGCGGGAATTATTTTTCCAGTTCTCAATTATTCTGCAAAGTGTTTTGTTTCTTTTATAATGGAATTATTAACCTAATATTGTTTTCAAAGGTTATCAAAAAGGTTGGCGTTTTACTCTTAAAAGTCTTGATTTAAGGCACGCGGCCTGTCCTAAAGTTATAAGTCAAATCATTCTGCAACATGAAAATTATGTTGCACCGATCTTTTGTACGTGTTGTAAGGGCAGACAATAAAAAAATCTTGCCGATGCTTGGATATTTTAATACCGTGAAGAAACCGGAAAAAATATTAATAGGAAAATGTAACAATTGACCTTTGCCCAATGAACTGTAACTAGCAGATAACGCGAATTCTATGAAAGAACATGTTCGTGTAACATTATATTACTATAATTGTGTAATAATTATAGTCAGTTTCCTCGTTATCCTTGTATCCTTAAAATAATGAAATAAATACGACACATTGTCGTAAATATATTTTATTTTATAATTTAATACTGTAAAGTCGTAGTAATAGTATTTGTTTCATTTAAGTAATAGAGGGATATTTTTGTTTTAATGAAAACCTCTAAATCAGTAGCCGTCAGTACCCTATCTATACGAGTACAATAAGTTAACATAACCGTTTTCATAGCATAAGAAGTACAAATGACCCAACTGCGGTGATGCAGTTGGACCAGTCACACTTTAGCAGAAAATTGCGATTTTCTTCTTTTATCCTTATAGACATGAGAAGATAGGCATTTACAGGTAAAAACAGTGCAATCCAACTTAATATCCACAAGCAAGAGATGATTATCTGTCAATAATATAAGTTTTTTTTATTGCGATGAATAGCGAGATGAGTGTGCCATTCACCTGATGGGAAACTATACAACCGCTCATCGACAGTAGCAAAACCAAATAACACTATGAATTACAAAGGAATGCTTGGCATTCCTCTGCGCTCACCATCCTGAGACATAAGATATGAAGTATCATTATGTCCAGTAGTTACACTGGCTACGATGTCCTTCAAAGCGGAACATAACAGTGCATTTACACTGCTGTTTGGCGGGATAAATAGACATTACGGGGGTACCTACCCAGGCGGCTTCTCACATATGAATTGAACTATAAAAGCGACACACCTGCCTAGGCCACTACGGCGGACTTTCCAGCACTACATACGATGTGCATTATCCGAGCGCATAAGAACATCCTAACACTTTAGTTGCGATGTAAAATACCATAAGAAAACCCGCACCAAAGAAATTCAAAGATATTATGTCCTAAGCCAGCGGGACGGACTAAGGGGTAACCGAATCGATCGCATAGAAAACATACTACCACTTAAAAATAAAACTTATGCACTTAAAATTATATTTATAATAAATCTACCAAACCAGACCGCCACGACCTCTTTTACTCACTCTAAAAAATACAATAAAACAGCTGAAATATTACTCGGCATCCTTGGCTCAATTTTTTTAACCGCAAAATGCATGCGGGAATTTAAAGCGATGCTCCCGAACCGTTGTTCGTACAAAGGAGCCGCGCTTTCTTTTCACGAGCTTTTAAAATTGTCTGGCTCATTTTCCTTTGTAAGGCCACAAACAACACGAATAGAGAAGACTTGCAGAGATAAGTGTCGTTTGTTTTGTCCATGTGTAGTGATATTTTTGATGAGAAGTCGCCGCTCGTTTAAATTGTGGTGTTTTTGTGAGTTTTATGTTGGAGTTTATGTATCTTTTATAGAATCCATTATAAAATGCCTTTTCTTATTGATTATATTTTTGTATTGGCAAAACAATTTTTAAATTTGTGCCAATATTAATAAATTATAAACAATTTACATTTCGCCAATAACAGCTGAGCCAATTCCTTATGGTTGTAGAAGAAACTCAATTTTGAAAATTATATCTTACACACACCTGTTAATCTAGCATCACATGACTTCATAGCTCATTTGTCAGTTTCATACATCAAAGTACATATGACGAGACCCCAGACTTTATTTTATTTATCACGAGTGAATTGATTTTTAATTAATCAGCGAATGTTCTCGTCTAATGTGTTGTGGCATCTATACTATCGGACAGAAGCCGTGCTTTGATGCACGCGACACGCGCCGTACTCGCCAGACTTGACGCGTCAGCGATGCCTCTTATCGTGACTCGCAGCGATACCCAAAGTGTCCACTATCGACCCCCGGAGGTCAGCAATAACATGCAAGGGGAATACGTGATTGAAAAATATAACTGGTGCTCTATGACTATATGTTTAATTTTAGTAGACTGACTGCCATACTCATTTAATGTTAAATTAATCATTACTAAGTGGAGATTTCACAAAGAGAATAACTATACTAAGGAACAATTGAATTGACATTAAACGTCTCTGAGTGCGGCTGTTAGAGTTTTGTTTATGCGTCTTTTTTCTTACATACTTCATAACCTGCTAGTGATAAGATTTTCGTATCCAACCAAAAACGACCACCATGCACAGCGGTTAAGAATTTGTTATAACGATCCACTGGAGTGTAGATTAAGTAGCACTAGGGCTGACGTGAAAAACACATTAGAACTTAAGAATTTCCATAAACACAATAACAAGTTGTGTGTGTTTGTGAGACCGAAAAGTCTCTCGTGGTTTCTGATACCCACGACACAAGACTCGATCTTAGTGTGGGGTCAGGACTATGTATGTGACTGTTGGGTGTATTTATTATTATTATTATTTATTAAGTAAGCAGGGGCCAGCTGGTCCATCTAAAATTAAAAGAAACCGGTCAGAGTCTACGAGAATAAAGTTTGGGAACCTCTGATGTATCGTGTCGTATCACGAGTACCACCTACATAAATAAAAAACTTTAGATCGGTTTAGTGGCGTCGTGGCTTCTGTACTCAGTATCTTAGAAATACATTGTCGGTAATGCTCTTACGTGTTGCCATGATTTTAGAACGTATATTGTGAGTTTTGTGTTGTAAACTAGCACTGTAATATTAGAAACGTGTATATACTTTCAGCTATAGCTCGCAAAACTTCCAGTAAAACTGGAGAAAACTATGTTGTTTTAAATAAACCCAAAAAAAAACTCAACTTATCGACACGACTTTCAATTTAAACCCAGAACCTCCGAATTTTAGGGGACCATTAAAACGATGGGTACGCCAAAAATATGTTAATAAAAATAATTTAAATATAATACATGCATTTTATTGTCTTGAGCGATAAGACAGCCATTGTTTTATGTTTCTGTTATTTAATACACATATTACATAGTTCTTGTGGAAATTTTTAAACAAATAATTCACATTCAGAGATTTAAAACAAATTTATTCAATAAACACAATATTCAGATGCATGCAGCAGTTAAGGCCTCGGCCACCTCTCTTTAATATTATACAAGGCTAAATATTCTCAATATCGGCAGTATTACGAGTATATAGAGAAAATTATTTTAATCATAACAGAGATTTTATTTATTACAAGCAATTATACCGGGTATATCTTCCGATACCCATGACACAAGATTCCATATTCGTGTGAGGTCAGGACTATATTATATAAGTATATGTGACTGTTGGGTGTTTTTACTGATTCATTTATTTATACATATATGCGAGCTTATGTAAAAAGAACGTCATGATTATGTTTACTCATATTTTCTATTCATTATCAGCCCGGAATCAGGAACTTTGCCCTGATATGGCGACAGCTCGCCGCCTATAACATCGTGGTACGGAACATACTAGGCGACATATAGGTGTCCTGGTAGCACCTCTGCCTACCCCTTCTGGGAATAGGCGTGAGTTTATGTACATGCATGTGTCACATTTGGCCACGACAGCTTTTAGTTATTTTTACATGTGTAAATAAATCAACAAACAGTATTTGCAATGTTCATTTTTGTATCACATCCAACTACACAAAAATACATGCTTTCAACTTGCACCCCTGATGCATTTCCAGCCATTAAAACAAGTACGTACTTAAGGATCTGGGGGTTTCGACCACGCGATTCTGTTTACTTCTTTGTGGTTGTGCTACATTTGGAAGAAAACTTTTGTTTTAAGTGAGGAAGTATGTAATTTAAGGCTAATGAGCCTCGGTTTAGATCCTATTTGCATAACACCGCATCAGCATGAAATTATTTGTATAATTTAGGTTAACATAACATGGAATACCTATTTACCACACCTCACAATTATGTTATTATCTAAAAATCAGTAATCGTTTAATAGTAGTGTTAGAAAAAAACGTTCTTTAAATATTATGTTCATAATGCTTCGTAACATGACATAGGTACATAAGAATATATGCCTAATTGTTTTTTTTTACGGTTATATAAAGAGCAATAACACAAATGTCGAACAGTAAAAGATAAAACTTTCTCGCCAATCTTTAACTAATCTAGACAACACTTCAAATACCTACCACGAAGTTGTGACTATATCGTAATTTATAAAACCATAAAAAAAAAACTAATATATCCAAATAAATCTGAGTACGCACCCGTTGTTTGCCGATAGTATCATGGTTTTTATTGAGTTATTATCAGGGGTTGGTGAATTTATTTTACGAGCTATGGTAACTGTTTTACAGCAGAAAAATATTTGACGAATGGCTTGCATTTATTTTATTGTGCTCGGAACAAGCCGCGGAATTGCAATGGAGTTTAAACTTTTATGATCAAAGTGGCTTTGTTTTATGTAGTGCGTTGTCAAGTGTTCGAGGTTTTCGTGTAAAATATTTATATTGTCATTTTTATGAAACATTCTATGAGGATTGTGAGTGTATAAAATAAAAGAGTTTTAGTGTAGTGGCTGTGTGCCTTTGTGTATGTATATAGTCGAAATGGATGCTGAGAATATAAAGTTTTTATTTCAATTGTGAGTAAATTCGCTCTAAGTTGGATTTAAAAAACAATTGACGGAATTTGCCTTGCAATTTGCGTTACCGTAACTTAAAAACCTTCTCTAAAGCCCTGGTCTGTGGAACGGTACGCGCGGCACTGCGGTAAGCGGCACCGCTGCAACGCAGTTCATGTACCAACTAAGGAGGTTTCACAGATAGGTTTCACTCTGTGCGTAAATCCGTTGACCAATGGGAGAGCCGAAACATGACAACAAATGTTATTATGACAATTTTGCATTGAAGTCTTCACGGGTCTCCATGACAACGGATAACAATTATTTGAGTTCAAAAATATATAGAATTTCTTAAAAAATTGTTTGTGCGTCATTCTAAACGAAGTCGGTAAAAAGGCACATAAGACCATTTTCTCAATATTGATACGTGACAAAATTGGCTTATATTTTCTTATGTTAATTCGTGTGTTATTAACTATATTATTTTATTTTTTTCTGCTACTAAACATATTCTTTGATCAAGTTATATTTCACTGGACTTATATAGATACCTACTCTTAAATTATCACCGGTTGTACCGTAATTTGTTAAAAACAAATTGTATTACTATTATGAAAATAAATTATTTTGTTATAAATTATCACAAGCAAAACCTGGATCAATACTGATGGACACTTTTTACAATAATCATTTAATTGTACTTTTTATCTAAATTCACAATACGGAGCTCAAATAATACACGTAGGTATAGGTAGGTAGTAGGTATATATGTATCTGCACAACCTCCAGCACATCAGCAGTTCTTGATCCTAGGTTTAACTTTATTTGCATACATAAACTCACGCCTTTATCCCAGAAGAGGTAGGCAGAGGCGCCACCAGGACACCCACATTTCGCCTTGTATGTTCCGTTCCATGATGTGACAGGGGCGAGCCTAACGCCATATCGGACACAAATTCCTGGCTCCAGGCTGATGATGAATAGAAAAACCCAATATCACTTTGCCCGAGCCGGTATTCGAACCCGAGAGCTCAGCTTTGTAGTCGTACCGTAGTACAACTACGCCACCGAGGCAGTCTTAAAAAATTATCGCACTCCGTTCGCACTCTGTAAATGTAGCCGTGGTAATTGGAAAATTTGCACACCATTATTTTAATATAGAAGATGTTATAGATCTCAGCATATTAACTAGTTGAAATCCGCAGCTTTATCAAAAAGGAACTAAATAGTAGAAGTTAAAAACAAAGAATGTTCTATTTCCTTCCATTACAAAGTGAAAGACAATTAAATATTGAACTAAGGATTAACCGCTCAAAAATAGGGCTGGAGAAGCTAGATGTAAAGCAACACGGACCAATATTAACAAGGGTCGTATGGTACAAGCTGCGAATTAGCTTTCTATAATATTATACATACGGAAAAAATTAAGAAACACTTCCTAGATTTATCCATTTGCCACACCCAATAGCAACACGAGATTCTATTTGCGAATTATTCAACTGTAATATATTATTATAATACACTCATCGGATGAACTAGTGATATTTTCGTAATTGCTCCGACCACCGTACACGAAGGTGGTAAACTCGTCAATGACACATGCAAATATTTTGTGTTTCTAAGTATGCTTTCGAGCAGGCTAGCACAATAGTGTTTGAGAGCAAGAGCTGATTATTTTTTGCTGGTGGATATTGTAATTGGATTTAAAATTGTAATACATCAGATGCATTGCGGTTACATTTTGGGGCTAATATGAAAAAAAAGGGCACACTACCATCGGAGATATTTTCCCTTTTATTATGAAATGTTAATGTGTTCTTTCTATCTTGATATAAAACACAAGGGTTCCTGCTATTATTTCTGGCAAATTATCGACAAATAAATCCATGCCGCAATGCCGCACGCCGCGGCGATTGGACGAGAATGACTGCGCGCCGTGCGTTATATCCACCCCCCGCATCACCGCTTGCCCCTCAACGCAGACGCATACTGCGACGGAACAAAAGGCAATACTTGACGTTTTTCATATAAATCTGTGCCGCTACCGCAAACCGCTGTCAGTTTCTATCAAGCGACCAAAATATCATCATGGAGTTGACCCTTCACTGTGCGCGCTGGCTGACGCATACCGCAAGAGAACAAAAGACAAATGATGACGTTTTTCATACAAAACCGAGTCTGACATCGCATTGCGTTCAACGCAGTGCCGCGCGTACCGTTCCACAGACCAGGGCTTCATACAGATGTATGATGGGTAATTTTAGAACCAATGTGTTAATGTCGATCTGTGTTACTGAAGATGTACACAGTCTTACAGAAGTAGACACTATGTTGTCGTAATAAAACTTTACAATAATATAATGATCTTAAAAGGCATAATATGATTATGATATGATGAATATTGTGAACAAATAAGTAATACAAAAGAACAAACAAATTTATTGAGGCCGAAATAACTTCCGACCCTTGCGGCATTTTACAAACAAGTTAATTAATGTTGTTCCCTGTATATTTATACTGTTGAAATAAAACACTATATTTATTGGAATCACGTAAAGATAAGGCGAGTGTTGCTATCAGATGTAATTTCATCTTAAGTGAAGGGTGGCCAAAGCCGTAGAAGAAATAAATTGAGTAGGGAGAGACCCCAGCGTAACGCAGATTTATATACATCCTATGTGTTTATTAAATTACTGCAAACGCTTATATGGAAGCCATATTTTGGAAAATTTAATATAAAAAAATCTTATAAATCTCTTGTAAGGATGCATTGATAAGGAACGTACCCAATAGAAGAACAGCAGATAGTCATCTTCCACTATTCAGTATTGTAAAGCACTTATTCTGTAATTTAAGTACCAAAATATCGATGCTGGAATTTAGAAATCTGTGATATCAAGTGTGTATAGAGGGTATTTCGTATTGTAGCTATTGAATCGGGAATATGTGTGAATATCTCTCACTGTCTTTCTTTACCGGACTTTTCGTAACCACAGGTGCACTGCCAGCAAAGGTACCTTTAGAATGCAACACACTAATTTATATTATTTTATGCCGTATGGTGTCAGCTGAACAGGATTGGCCACTAAATAATCCTACGCTACAGGCAAAACAAGTAGACAAAAACAACACTCGTGATGACATCATATATTTCAGCGAATATTATCCCATACCAAAGCGTACATAGCAAAAACAAGGGCCCCAAAGAGTGAACGTTTAAAACCGGAGTTTTAATTTTAAAAGTAGGGAAAAAGATAACCGTGTTCTGTAATTTATGACGTCATTATGGTGCGAATTAAATGAAAAACGCGCTGTCGACGGACAGTGTCGCCGCGCGCCCAAATACGTTTCAATAATGAAAATTAACATTCAGCTTACATTTCGAATATGTGTGCTCGGAAAATTGCGTCAGTTCGTTGTTTTAAGTTCGATGTAAATCATTCAATAGCTTTTAATAACAATAATAATATTTTTATGATGGAACCAGAATAATCAATATAAAGCGCGTTTTCCGTAGTAACGTTTACTTTCATAGTTAAATAGAGTATGTCAAAGTTCTCCCCAAGGATTTAGAGGTTTGTAAAATCTACCAATACGCATCAGGCAAATTATTGGGTAGGAAAAGATGGTTAAATAAACGTTAAAGCCATCAATCTCACCTCCTATCACATCGTTAGACAGAAAATACAAGGCGAAACGTGGGTCCTGGTTGCGCCTCTACCTACCTCTTCTGGAAATAAGGCGTGAGTTTATGTACGTGCGTATGTATGTAAAACAATCAAAATAACACCATAACACTATGAGCAATAACTCACTTCCTCATATAATATGTATTTCTCGAATTGTAGATAACATAAAATTACCGCAACAGGGATACTAAGACATCCCACATAGGATCTTCAGAGTGATATATTAATTTCTCCGCGGATCGTGAACTATTCGCCATTATTGTACTAAATACATAAATTTCAATGACGAAGGTCTCGAGACCGTGAACTCAGTGCAAAACGAGCAGTATATTTTCAACTTCGACCATTATTAGGATATTATTTAGGCGCAACACGCGTTACGGGGATTTAATACAAATCCAGGACATAACTCGCGAAACTTGCTCTTCATGACGATAAATATTATGAAGTTACACATAGTTTGTGATGGCTCCATTTATGTAGAGCTATCTTAGTCTTTGCTTAATATGTAAAGAAGCAGGATTTTACAAAATATTATTTATAACGATGTGTTTTCCGATAGATTGCATGATTCAACAGAATTGAATTGAATGGATCTAAGATAAATTTTATATTATCATCAGCGTAAATGATTCGTACCACTTCGAGTTTATTAATGTTAACAGACACTGAATTTGAGCCGCCTTTCACACATACATTAACTCACGCCTTTTTCCCAGCTTTGTACTCGTACCGGAGTACAACTACTACAAAGCTGAGGTCTCGGGTTCGAATCCCGGGGCGGGCAAAGTGATATTGGGTTTTTCGATATGGCAATAGGCTCGCCCCCTATCACATCATGGGACGGAACATGTGGGTGTCCTGGTGGCACCTATCTCTTCTGGGATTTTTATCCCGTGAGATTATGTATCTATGTATGTAAACTAAAAACCCTCAACCAAAATTCCCATTACAATAATTCTCACGAACACTGCACAATTAATACAAGTGCATTTCTCACCTTGTTAGCGGATAACGTATATCCTCCATACAGTAACATTTTCATAAAGATTCATCTACGTCTGCACAAATAACAAATTGGCCGCGCATATCTCGCATGCGGAATATGCAAATATGCAAAACGTTTATGCATAAACAAAACTGAACATCAGCTCGCATTACACTCGTACAACGTGAATGTATTTGAATATGCGTGTAACAGCTGATGTGTTGATAAGTTTATTTTGACGCGCTTGGGTAGTGTGGCTGTTAAGTGTTTAATATTAGGTCATATAAGGCCATTGGTGAGCATGAGACATCTCTACAATCGAGTTTTATTGTAAACGCCTAGGCATAACGTACACAATACACATACCTTTTTCGGTTTGGCGACTCGTAAAGAGTTTTAAATTTAATTAGACATTCTGCTGCCATAAAGATAGATCCGACAATATAACACGATGTCGGAAGCTCAAAGATGGCATTATAAAACGTATGATATAGTGGCTATCAATCCTTTAATCAAAGTACTTCAGCACAGCGATAACAGTCCCTCTACAAAAACAAAGCAAACCAACTCTATATCCTCATATGTACACCGATATAAAAAAATATCCCTTCCTTCAAAAAAGTATGTTACAAAACTGTCGATGGTGCTCATAATATTAAAATCTCGCCAGCAGCTGAGAAACATCGCGACAGCTTTCCACTCGCATTTACCTTCAAGCACATAATCTCGAGAAACGAGGGCGGCGCTAACCATCTCATTCCCGCGGATCGCAGCTAACGCCATCAAATTGTACTTCCACTTCAAGTGACGTCCTAGAAAACTAGCAACTCAATCTACATTATAATCATACGAGGCAAGTTCGATTGGAAAAGTCTAGGCGTGGATGTGGATATTATATTTGCGGAGAACTCGTAATCACGGATTAAATATTTAGGGCATACGTTGCTTGCTGAAGAGTGTAGAGCATAGATGAAATATTCAATTTCTAAGTCTAGATATAAACTGCTTCGAATCGCCGTTTTGGTGATCTTCAACACAATTAAAGTATCTTGTCTTTTTGATCTAATGACAGCTTGTGATTTGTGGGGCTTGGATCTGATTCTCAGCTCGGCGAATCCATTTTACGCCCGTGTTCGGTTTAGAAAATTCAGATTGCCGCGGCTGAAAATTGTGGCCTGCGTCGTGATAGGCTCGCCCCCTATCAGAGGTTGGAACGGAAATAATCTCGTCGAACGTATGCTTGATTGTTCTTTTAATGGAGGATGACAAAGACTAGATGATATTTGAGCATACGAGTATGTATGGACTCTAGCTTCAGCCGGGATAACTTCGGTAAAAAGGAAAAGAAACTTGTTTCTAATGCCGTTAATATTTTTATGACACCATTTATAAAGTATTTGATTTATAAATGCCTATAAATTATCGTGACTACTCTACTTGTTAGCATTATGCGTAGACTAGACAGTAGTTTACGCGGGAATATATCATAGAAACAAGATACTTCACAAGTCTGTGAAACGCAATAGTTCCTCTCACGTCTACAAGCAGTTCTCTGAACTCAATACATTAAAAACCAGAGTAGCACATTAATCGCATGAAGTCATACAGAGAATCGATAATGATATTAATGTCAGCTCCAATAATATCCTTCCGCTAAAACTTAATTGAAATTGGCTTAGTAAAATCGCTGACGTCACACGTCTACGGTAGCTGCTCTGTGACGCGATCTTAATTGCTTCCTCAGCCGAGTGACGCATTGAACCGCACGAGATAGACTGCCGTACCTCAAGATTTCCGTGACTTAAATTACTTCACGTGAAACTACCGCTCAAACTATAACCGGGTTATACATCTCGAAAACTGGCAACGTCAACGCGCAGGTTGATTACTGAATCTAGCGATGTGGTCTGTTTGACCCGTATTTCATGGAGTTTATTACGTCACATGTCAAGACCGGGTTGGAAAATGCATTTTCGTTGCAGAGCTGAAATGTTTTCGAATCCGGGATGGGAGTATGTTTGGTCACAATTTGCAGACTTTGCTAAGAGTCAACGTGCTTGGGTGTTGGTATTTGTTCACGATGGCAGTATTTATGCCACTTGCCAATTAGTTAACTTGACAGTTTCAACAATAGATCCATTCATATATCATATGCCTATTTAAAGATGCTGGTAGAATATCAGTATTTGTCGGAATAACGACCACCAGTGAACCACAAATGTGTTGCGTTTCAGTTTAAGTCTTTGTAATGTGTAAATCTTTATTTGTATTGCACCTCTTGGCACCAGATGCACTGTAGTGACTTTTTTCATGCCAGTATAAAATAAGACTGCCTCGGTGGCGCAGTTGTACTACGGTACGATTACAACGCCGAGGTCACGGGTTCGAATTCTAAATCAGGCAAAGTGTTATTGGATTTGCCTATTTATTATCAGCCCGGAGTCAGGATTTTTTTTCGATATGGCTAAAGGCTCACATCGTGGGACGGAAGACTCAAGGCGAAAAGTGGGTTTTCCTGGTAGCACCTCTGCCTACCCCTTCTGGGAAAAGGCGTGAGTTCATGTATGTATGTATAAAAAAAGAATATGAATTGGCCCACTGTGGTAGGCTAAGATCTAAAGCGGCTTACATAATATGGTGGAAGTCATTTCCCCGTAGATAGATATCAGTAAGTAATGCTACTTATTACCATACGTCATTTCTCCGAGAATCTTCTGGGAAATCAAGAACGTAGCTCAGTACTGTCAAAATTTTAATCACGGTATGAAATACACCATCAAAATATTAAATGTTGTCCTGGAGTGTACCATTTTTATACCATAAAATAATATTTACTATTTGCATTACTCTTATACTTGATTTATACACAAATTACGTAAATTAATTGTCGACTTGGGTGAAACTTTTTCATTTAATTTAAGAAGAAATTATTTCATGTGGCGACGGAATGGTCACCGATGTATAAATTCAGTGCTATTTATTATGATTTCAAAAAACAGTCAGCTCATTAATTATGCTTATTCATGTGTTTACATGAGTAAAACTAACCGTGAAAGTCTAACATTACTTGATCTATCAAGGACATAAAATTATATAGTACACGAGTGTCTATTTAAATTTGACAATGTAGCTAATTTAATTTAGACCCCTTCGTCGCTGCACTTCCGAAGTACATAATTGGATTCGACTCGGATCGTAAAAACTTAATTAGATTAGCGTCAAAGAGAATTTTTTAATGATCACAAATATTTACTTGATCAAATTGGATCTTATATCCGTTAATTATGAGCAAGTTGTACCGCGTATAAAAAGACTAAAACATATTTAAATTAACTTAAACATTTGTATATTCAATTCGCACATGATTCGCAGAATTTAATATATAAATGTTGTTATATGAACTGTCGGAAATTAAAGTGAATAAATAAAAAAATACATTCAACAACAATACGCAGTTTCGACCCTACAATAAGATATTGTGTTTTGTGCTGTGGGTATCAGAAAATCCCAGGAACTTTTACACCCGTATTCTAAGACGTGTCCTCCAATCTTCCTCAACCTTATCTTAGTCGAGGTGACTTTACAAATGAATTGGAGGGACCCTCGAAAATGGTATGCTTAGTTAAAAATATACCTTTACTAAAGGTTCCTCGAGTGAGGTTGAGTCAAGGAATAACGTCATTAATTACGTCATTGATGTATAGATAAAGTAGAGATTTAACAAAAAACCTTTGAAAATAGTCTATGATCACTTGAAAAGTGACAGTCAAATGTCATGTCAGAGTGTTTACATAGATTAATATATAATTATTGAACTCAAAATCTTCGGGATTGTGACTGGAAGACAAATATTTAGTGAGTCGGAGAAAAAAACGCATGCAGACAGGAGGAGGGTCATACCATCCAACCCGGAAATTTCGAAGGATAGGTATTCTTATGGATGAATCGTCGTTCGGGATATTCGTACGGAGTATCGTACAAGTATTACAGGAACTGCCGGAAATCTTTAATAACTCGTTTAAAATAATAAACACTGTTTCCAAACCAAAAATCTTTTATTAAATGAAATAAAGAGTAATGTTTGTATCATGCACTGGGAAAACGTGTAAATCGTGTAGATGCACCCACCTCAAAAAATTGTTGGCATATTTAGGTATTTAAGAATTTTAAAAGGTAAACTTTATTTCTCTCTTTTAAATTACAATTTTAAAGTAGGATTATTTCTTTTATTTCTTCCTTAAGGTAGGTCGCGACGTACCTTGAGTTTGACAGTTGATTCCTTTCCTCGAGACAGGAAATTTTTTGAGTGACGTTGAGTGGAGGAGATTTTTTTCTACTAAGAATACGGATTTCCTCTAGTAACGTCAAGTGGAGTCGAGAAAACGTCTTAGAATATGGGTGTTAGTCTTTCTCAGATTTTTTTTGTCCCGTAGCGTATGTATTATATTATGTGCCAGTTTAAAAAAATGTTTTTACTATCTTCTTGCCCACAGGAATTGGTCGTAATACAGCTCTTCTATATTTCCTTAAATAATTGACAGTCACGACTATTACATATTATTTTTTTGACGGAATACACGTAAAAAAATATTGCATTCAAATCAACGTTGATACAATTTTCAAAAGATATCGACTGCACTAAAAAGCAATCAATTTCCTTTCAGATCATTATCTTTTTTGCACAAAAAAATACTAAATTAAAAATCCAACATCAAAAAACCGCGTGCTTAAGTTAAAAAATAATTTTATTTACAGCAGGGAAATCCTACATATACCTCGCCACGTCAACGGAATGCAAGTAGCTTTTAACAACCACTGCAAAGTAGATGAAAATCGCTGAAACAAACATAAAATGGCTAAGTAAAATCCCGTGTTTGTATCTCGCATTGTTCTCGCGCTTTTCACATCACCTTGTACAGGCAGACTTCACAAAGAGCTTACAGATATTCATTTACAACACGTTAGTGAATTCTGTAAATAAATATGATTTTAAGTAGCATTCATTAGTAAGTAGCAATGTAGAATTGAATATAAATGACCGATAAGATTAAACTTTTTTTTGCTATATACTAAATACTACTAAATGGTGAAAAACCAGAGCAAATAAAGTATGTACAATTTACTGTTGTAGCTAGTGAAATATTTACAACTCGTTTTAAGAAAATAATAAAAATGTAATAATCATATTAACACACATTTTATGACCATACGTTCAGCATTTTCATTACAAACTAGTCATCACTCAACTATAATCATTGACAACTCCTTTTCGTCCCACAGCTGGACATAAACCTCTCTTTTATCTCAACAGATTATTATATCAAGGCTATTAATTTTAAAAATACACGAACCAAAAATTACCATACCATTATAAGCACATCCTCCTATCAAAGTGAAGCACGCAGCTAAATATTTCCTCGCAATTACCGTGATAATGGTCCGTGCACTGAACAAAAAGCAGTATAACACCAAGATCGACAGGTGTGACACGTACCACAACGAGCAGTAATATATGCTGCCCTCTGTACGCTGGAACAAAATTATACACATACGTCTAAGGCTGATTTCTCAATAATTCCATCAATTTTCATAGGGTATACATAAATATACCCAACAGTCACATACATAGTCCTAACCTCACATTAAAATCAATTAAATCTTGTGTCGTGGGTATCAGAAGCTACAAGTGACTTTTCGGTCTCACAAACACCCGGACCTGAGGCAAATACTTGTGGACCTCACAAATATTTGTCTCGGTGCGGGGATCGAACCCGCGGCCTCTCATTTCACAGCCGGCGTCTAACCAACTGCGCCACAGAGGCTATCGAATTGTCGAATATAATATGTCGATATGCAACGATATATTATAAGCCCTTTTAATTTTGAAGGAGGCCTGTGTCCTGCAATGAGCATATTCAGATTGGATAAAGAATGCGCCTGATGCGGAGTGTAATGTAGGATTAAAGATAGTATCTACAGAGATGGTACTCTCTTGCAAAGACGCCTACTCCTTTACAATTGAGAAGGCAGTTACGCAGGTCTTCTTACGGTTTTTATTTACCATTAAATAGCGTGGGAATTGACCATTAATAGACACATATCTCCGAAAAGTCAGAGTTGTGATCTGGAATATGAAACCATGACCACCGTCTCGGCAGCTGCGTGCGTTAATTTACCAAGAGGCAACTAGGCATGTAGTATCATCATCATCATCATATATATGTATATTATATTCGTACATTCATTCACATCATCAGACGTATTATATTCATACCAGTATAAAATAAAATTTTACGCCAGTCAGACACAGCAATATTTAAATTCTACCTGATTGGAAACACAATGCAGTTCCTAAAATAATTATGATATAATTTAAACAATGCACCTTATTACCTTTGAAACACCCCAGAGCAGCAGTGCCGATATAACAATCTGATACGTTGCAATACATAAGGAAACCAAGACTAACAACATGTTAATAGCCAATATTGGGTCTTTGTTGTAAGGGCCCTTGGAGAGTGTCGTCCGCCATATTGCAGTAGACGACAGTATCACAATTACACCACACACCACCTAAAAAGGATGTTTTTTATAGATCCGGGAAATACGCATAAGACTAGCCATCAGGTTAGTCATTACCACCGTCAATTTAAATCGAATAATATGAAGTTACGTTTAGAGTTGGGCTCTTAAAATGAAATTGGAAAAGGAGTCAAAAAGCGTGGGTGAAGGAAAAGAGTAAGATCTGCGATATTTGCTGGTGATAAGCAACCTGTTTCCAATGACATCCTGATAAGTCGATGTGGAAATCTTTACGAATAAAAATAGGGTCTCCTCAATTGTGTCTGAAGATGCTGATGAAAATAGGAACCCTAAACTATTTCGAATTACAACGTGTAACAGTTCATAAATTAAGCCTTCAATTCTTGATCCTACAATTTGATGACCTAAATCAGAAATCCAGTTACATTTCCTTATTATTAGATCCAGCATAGCAGACTAACCCTCCTCATAAAATAAAACCTTCAGAAGGTAAAAAAGTTAAAAGTAATCATGAGGAACACTTACGTACAATTGTGGTTATGGCCACTACAATAACGCCTTGCCAAAGAGGCAAACCGCACATATTTTTAAGTTCACAACACGTGCTTTTATTTTCCATCTTTATTTACCACAAAATATCTCGTAATTAGACAAATTAACCTATAAGTTTTGGCATCTGACAATCGACTATTACCATCTAAATAAATTGTAGTATAAACTCCTTTCTGGTAATTACCTTAATATTTTTTTTATCTTTATTTTTATGGGCCTTATTCACTTTGTGACTATGCCGGCCCAATTACCTTAATATTTATTTAATTAATTGCCTCGGTGGCGTGGTTGTACTGCGGTATGACTACAAAGCTGAGGTCTCGGGTTCGAATCCCGGGTCGGGCAAAGTGATATTGGATTTTTCTGTTCATTATCAGCCCGGAGTCAGGAATTTGTGCCCGATATGGCGATAGGCTCGCCCCCTATCACATCATGGGACGGAACATGCAAGGCGAAATGTGGGTGTCCTAGTGGCGCCTCTGCCTACCCCTTCGGGGATAAAGGCGAGAGTTTATGTATGTATGTATTTATTTAATTCTTATTTTCCCTGATAAAGACCACCAAATACGATGGTGGAAAGCAACACTTCCAATCGGATGCCATGCAGTTATGGATTCATATTACAGTCACTCTGTCGCTGCAGCATAAAAATATTAAAATAACATTACATCATAACCGTTATCACGTGGAATACTTAGTCTAAGTTTTACGTACATATTTAGTTTATAAAATCCAATGTTATTTAAATTCTCTGTTTAATAATCCGCATTTATTTCAATATTACTGGTGGCTCTAAAAAGAAGATTCTGCGACAAATGAACTTACCACCTCATTAATTACCGACGATTTTCTAAAAGTCGTCAATAAAAATACGTTAATAAATTGAATCTAGACACGTGGTAGCGAGTCAAGCCAATTTCAAGCTAACGGAACTGGCGAGCAGCACCGTGTGTAATATTACACGAAACATATGGAGCCACATTTTTGGACCCCCTCTTAACCCAAAAACTATTTCACATAAACATGTCTAATTTCAACCAAAACAGACCTTAGGCTTCAATATATTATCCTAAGTTATAAGAAGAAATTATATTTCAAATTATTATAAATAAATTTCAGGACTGATCATTGAACTTGGCACCCATTTAGATCTCACTTATTTTGTCGTTGAATTCTACAAATATATCATAATATTAAACTTGGCCTTCATTTCACATTTATGTTTTTGATGAGATCATTGTTAATTAAACCTTCTTCGTGTCCTTATCTTACGACTGTAAAACAAATAAGTCGCAACTTTTTGTAATCTAAACTCTTTTGGCAGCGGTAGGAAACACATACAGTTTGGAACAGAGCCATCGCGTGCTCAGTACTCACTCTCGACTCGAGTAAATTCATAAGCGGGATCCGTGACTATGGAATTTAACCTAAATTTTCAGCATATTTTTGTTTTCTATTACAGAACTTAATTACAAATCATTTGGATTTACCTAATATTTGTATGATCTCTCATAATAATTGATTAATAATTCTAAATGGTGTTATACCGGTTTATGGTTAAGCGTGACTTCTATCACCAAGCGAGCGATCTACTCGTCTAGTCAATGTACCTAATAAACAAAAAATCAGTTCATATGTACGTACATTCAAACGTTTACATCGCAGCAGTTGCGCTTCTAATTTACCAAATGCGCAGCGCACAGTATTGGGCTAATAAGCAAGCTCGATGGTGAACCGTAAAGGCCAAACAAATCAAACACACTACCCGCACCTGGAAATTTGGCCCTATGTTACATAATCAAGATGCGGAGAAACTTAAGCATTCAATATTTTTTATGAAGTTAGTATTTTGTGAAAGCTTTTCTATTTGCTATCGTAGAGGTTTTAATTCATTACTTGCCTTGCAATTCCCATGGACAACGTTTGAGAAGTCTAAATACCAACTTCTAATTAAAAAATGACTAACTTTTCCACCTATGTTGGGGGAAAATTCTAGAATATGAATTTTTAACAATCCTTTATACGAATCTTTCTGAGTAATCTACATGGAAATTATTGGCATTCGTGAGTTTAAAACTGCCGGTTTAGACTAAGCGTAGACTAGCAGCCAGTCATTATTGTTTTAATACATTTTATTTAATGGATTCGTTGGAAAACCGACAACTAATAACAATATACGTGACGACTTAAAAACTAATATACACATAATACGTTATATTCAACGTAATATTATTTATGGCATAGATATGTATGGCAAACCCTGCGGTCCCTACTATCATTAATCACCCAAATGATATTAGATTCAGTTCCCTACCATAGAAATTGTTTTGATTTATTAATTAATAAACATTAACTATTTTGTCCTTAATTGAACTTTGTAAATAACACTAAACATCACTATTTATTTCACATTAATATATGCGTCGCAGAACAGATAACCGCTGGAGTAAACTGTCCTGAAGGGGAGACCGCGTCTTGGCAAACGTAGCGTGGGACGTCCTCTGGCCGGATGGCGGGACGACTTGCACAAGAGGGCCAGCAGCGACTGGATGCGTAAAGCAGCAGACTAGGCTCTGTGGCGTACCTTCGGAGAGGCCTATGTCCAACAGTGGACTGCAACGGGCTGATGGTGATGATCATGATAATATTCGAAAGACATTTTTACTTGTCCTCCATACACGCATTGCGTAAAGTTCGTTTTTAATCCGGGAAATGCACTATCCCAACGGAATATGTTGTATAGAGTGGGATTTTTAAAATTGAAATAACTAGGCCGCGGGGTAAATAGTTCATTATAATAAATATACCGAGGTGGTAATTCCTTATTAATTTATCATACTTTAGTTACATTGCACGGAATTTATCATCAATAACCAGGTACTATTCAGTGACTTTGGCGCAATAAAAAAATATCAGCTGCACTTTTCCAGGTCTAAATAATACCGCAAATGCAGAACATAATATTAAACAAATAAAAAAAATCCGAATTTCAAAACAACATTACAATTTCAGACACGGAAAGTCATTACAGCGTATTTGTATGGCGAAATATTTCCATAGAAATTAGTCCATTATTCCCCTGACGTGTGACATAATAAAATGCAAAACGACGTAGCTCCCGAAAGCTTTTCGGGAATTTTAAAACCATACGGTCCGTGGGTTGGCCGCGAGTTTACCGCGAACTCGGGAGTCTGTCGCACTGGTCTGGTGTGTTAACCACTATTAAAGTTTGGTGAAAAATTTCGTTCTATTTATATAGGCACTTATCAAGAGGAATTTTTAATGTAGGTATCCTTTTAACGCAACCGTTTTTAAAGAATACTTGGATTTTACCTCGAAATCTTGGCACACTTTTTGCATTATAAGCGATGTTTTTAAGTGTTTTAATGCCAGCGTTTGTTTTTGGTTTTTGCAATATCTTGCAAATTCGTTCTTGCAATATCTTGAAGCAGCAGAAATCTAAAGATACGTTTTGGAAATTACAATATAACTAAAATAAGAAAAAAATAAAATAGGAATATTGCAATAATTTATTATGTTGTCTTCGCCGCACTACGTATAGGTTATGAGGCAGACCTCGGTCTCTGTATAGGCACATAAGCCTAAGTCCAAAACCCTGCCTGGTTTTCATTGGATTTTTAATAAGTTTAGACAAATATATCAAGCGATTTTTGGCACACTATGATTTCACAAAAAAAATCTCATTACTGCCTTAAAATAATGGCTTTTATTCGCAGATAGAGCATTAACATCTAAAACAAAACGTAATACGCACTCCAAACGCGTCATAAAGGTACGGGCCGACAAACACCTCGCCCAAATAATTCAAACACTAAAAACCTTTGCCGACATTCACAAAGAGATCAAACGGCACTTTATTACGTTTGTCAGAAGCACCACACATTTGGGTCAGTCATTATTCTCGGCCGGGGTGGAGTCCATATTTTAGGAACATCTTGGGACACTGGGCCGGCGTAAATAATGTTCCCGCGGGAGGAGTTAGTAAAGGCACGCTCTTAGACCCTTTTATGGCCCTCTGTGATGCCCACTCGTTATGTGAATTTTGGCCACTTATTTTCACTGTTTGGTTTGGTATCGCAATTGTATGGGCTGATATGTGAAAGTCCTATTTAAGTATAAATTACGAGGTACTGGAATTCACGTACATTTCGTCATAATATGTAGGTACATTGATGCATCATGGCACAATGGCATAGTACACGGGCTGTGGGTAAAGTCCAGGTCTTGTGTGACCAGGGAATTGAAACAAAATAAAAAAGTGATCAACCAAGCGATATCCTAAATAGGATCAGACCAGGCTGTCGAAACTGAAGAATCAAACCACAACCATAGTCGGATTAAGAGTTTTCGCACACACATTTCAACACATTTCAACATATATTTCAACACAGTTTTATTGTAGCCCAGCTGAAAGTGCGACCTACAGAAAACCAAAATAATTTGAAATGTATCGTACGGCGTCCTTTCAGTTGAAATCGCACGAAACCAAGGCGAAACACGTAAAAATAGCTTCCTATTCGCGACATCTACAATACACTACAAGTGTTTACGAATTCGAATGGTTTCTACGTGAAAGCAATCTGAGCGAGGACGGAATGTGCCCTGTATACACTACAAATTGAATCTACATTGCAGGAGTATAAATACAATTTAAAAAATACACAAATAAATACTGATATGCCTTTATAAAACAATTCGACCAGCAAAACAAGAATCGGATTTTCTGATAATAAATAACAACCATTGATCATTGGTATTCATTACTGTATGTCTTGAATACACATGAAAACTTACTGGTGGTATGTCTCTCATATGTGAGAGGCGGTCTGGGTAAGTACTATCGCAATGTCTATTTTTCCCGCCAAACAGCAGTGTAAATGCATTGTTGTGTTCCAGTTTGAAGGACATTGTAGCCCGAGTAACTACTGTACATATTGAGACTTACCATTATGTCTCAGGATGGCGAGCGCAGTGGAATGCCAAGCATTGCTTTGTATTTCATGGTGTTTGGTTTTGCTACTGACCATGAGCGGTCGTATCGATTATCATAAGGCGAATGGCATGCTCGTCTTGCCATCCATCGCAATAAAGAATACTTGTAAGTGATATGTCCACTTTTAGGTAAGAATGGAATTTCGAAAAAATACGAATGGGTCGGTATATGGTATTGCGTATCCAGCTACTATACGAAATTGGATACACACCCTGTCAACAATGACCTCAATCCCGTAGGAGATTATTAAAGTTATATTTAAAACGGTAAATATCTCACGAGTCATATTCATAACCATGTATTTTGATTGTATCAAATTGAATAATTAGTATAAATCGATTCACAAAAAGTACGGAAGCCTTCAGATTGGTAAATCATATTGGAATGAACTTTTAAAAACCTCCGGGTATGAATCAACTACAGTTACAATTTTCAGATGTATAATACATTCATATTTATTCATAAAATCACGCCCTTTTTCCCAGAAGGTGCTACCACCTACACCCACTTTTCACTTTGTACGTTCCGTCCCACGATGTGATAAGGGGGCGAGCCTATCACCATAACCGGCACAAATTCCTGACTCCGGGCATAGAAAAATCAATATCACTTTGCCTAACGCGGAATTTGAACCAGAGACCTTAGCTTTGTAGTCGTACCGTATTACAAGTACGCCAGCGAGGCAGTCTATGTATTAATTTACTTTAATTCAGTATTACCAACTTCCATTGGAGCTATTTAGTAGGGGCCACTGTGTAACGTTCTGCTACACGTGTATTTGTAACACAGGGAGTTTGAAAAGCAAATTCCGTGTTGAAAGCGTATATTTGCTTGGGGACAACGAGTGGATTCGCCCACGCTTTCACGAAACTAGAATGTAGTTCAAAATAGGTTACGATATATCGTTCGTTTCCATCATATTTTTACAAATGCAATTTTTCAAATTATCTGCTTATTGACGCATTTGACGCAGATATCTATGGGAGAATTAGCGAATTTTTGCCCGTTCGGATAAATATTTGCAAAGTTTAAGGTTCCGGGCATTTTTCTTAGTAGGTATCCAATTTTATGCTGCATGGTAAATTACAGTCAAACTGGTTATATAACAAACAAAACGAATCTACTCGTATACCTCTATATACACAACACAGCATCATTAAAATACTTATTTTCTTTAACTTTATGTAAAAAATAACATATAAATACAACTCGTAACTTGTCATAATTTCATTTCTAAACATAACATAAACGTTCCGATATATCGTACGGTCTCTTCACGAAGCAATATAACCCCAAGGGTGTTATTTCATAATTTTACAGTCGGATCACGTTTGTCATTTCACACCGATCCGCTGAGACAGAATTTTCACACTCTATAAATTCTCACCGATACCGGATAAGGAAATCCGGGGGCGTTCGCATTCTGATATCACAACTGAACCTGTAATAACGGCTTACAAACAAATCCCTTGATTTATTTCACTTTAAAATATTTAGTATAACAGTGAAGGAAGACATCGTGAGGAAACCTGTTCGTTAAACCTGGTGGTGCCTCTGCCTACCCCTTCTGGGATAAGGACGGGAGTTTATGTACTATGTATGTATGTATTTGTTAAAATTTTATATAAAGTGTAGGTCTTTTGCTGTGTTTTGTCCACCCTATTATTTGATTTATAATAAAGCAAACTGAATAATAACCAAGGCATTATTGTAAAAAAAAAATAAAAATAAAAAATACAGGGTATATCAAAAGTGCGACTGAAGACGAACACAAGTGGTAGTATAAGTGAGTTCAGACACAATGCAACTAAAATAATCGCAAAATATATCGACAATTCCTTTTGGAAATTTTTTACTTATCGGCGTTTTTCGGTGATAAATACATACATAGTGTTTTTTTTAAATAATTATATACACCTTTTTATTTTTAAAGACGCAATAGTACATAAGGGTTTAAATTGCTTTTTCGCAAAACTAGGTATTTACCACACAAACACGATGATATTTAAAAAAAAATAGTTGCATTGTGTTTGTAACCACTAAAACTACCAACTGGCTATGTTTTCGGTCGCAGTCTTGATATACCCGGTATGAAGATATCCAACATGCAATCTATTACAAACAACCAGAGCATAGTGGTTAACTTACAAAGATATTCATAGATTAAATTATGTTCCGCAAATTGATATTTCCTATCCGCAGAAAATAACGCTTATCCTAAATTACGTACTGATTCCCACAGGCTGTCCCGCGCATAATGAATGCAATAAACAATATCTTAATTTCAAACATTTCGCCAAACGTCCACATAAAACTTCATTACCGCCACAATTCATATTTGGATAACGTTGCTCGAGTAAGGATGCTAAAGCTTGTATTTATAATACGAGCATTTACTTAACTGCAATACTTAACTACCCACATACCTGTCCGAACAATTAAGTGACAGGTTTCGCTATTTTTTATAAATCAATTATTGTAATGGCCGTTTTTACGTAAAGTAAGTAAATTAGGTAAAGTGATATTTCACTAGAAAGCGAAATGGTAGACGAATCGTAAGGACCAGACCATGTATACTGCCCAAATCATGTTGTATGTTTTTTAATATTCTGGCAACGCGGATGTCTGGTTTAATTATGCTCAAGCGAATGAAGCCATTACTGAATAAAATATTCGGGTAATTCCCAGATCTTAGTCACAAATCCCGTTATAAATTATAATATAAATTGGATTTACATAATGAAAACGTGAGATCATTTCGTTATTTCATTCAGACTCTTTTAGTATTAATTCCATTACAGCCGTATTGAAAAGGCTATTTTATTTCAAAAACTACTTGTAGTTTGACTTAATAATGCAGCAAAATACTTTATTAATAGATTGCGCAGGCGTATATTATTGGAAAACTTTTTAATGGGTTTAAACCGTGGGATTAAACCAAACGAAGATAAAAATAGCATGCGAAATATCAAAGATGGATTGTAAATGGCCTCTGTCTGAAATACCTGGATATAAGCAACGTGATAAATATATCGTTCAAGTAGGTTGCGTTGGACGTGCTTGGCGCTATACTTGTCACATATGATAGTCCCGAATAACTAATATAAGATAAACAAATAATGACAAAAATTGAAGCCAAGAATTGAGGCCAGGACCCCACGGTTCACAAATATGCGACCTATATACGTTACCACTTGCCCAATGTGCTGTGGTTGAAAATATATTCAAAATTTCTTGTCCTGGGAATATTTATAATGATTGAGCGCGAAGCGGCTTCAAAAATGAATTTATGAATTGACGAATTTCGCCGTATTAATAAATAATATGTCCATTATTAAAGCATTACATACCTATTTAGAGCAATATAAATTACGTATTGTTATTTAAATTACTTAACGAAGGAGAATTTCCCATTACTAAACAAGTTATCCTGGTAACGTGCAACTTATTATGTGTTCAGTGTTTACTATAATTCATAATTCATGTTTATTTTCATTACTACTCGTATATTGGAGATGTCACACATAATTCGTATTTATCATATTATAGTAAAACAATAAATTACGTTTATCATGTAACAAACATTTTAATAAACAAACAATATTCCGTTAAAACTCACAAATAAACACTGAGCAAATCCGGAATGTTCTAATGCATCGTTCAAACTTAATTAAGAACTACACGTTCAGTAAATTAATAAAATTTCAGTTGCAATCATTAGCCCCTTAATCCTTTAATTAAATTAAACGCCATTTAGTTGATCAGCGTCGGGAATTGCACTTACATTGCGCGCATTGTTGGTACAAAGTGCGTCGTTTCCCTCGAAAAGCAAACAAAGTACGCCACACTCCGCTAAAGAGCCACTAACCGGCTCAATGCTACGCTGGTTTGCAGTTTACATAATCCCTGAACTGCACGCTACCTAGTACCTACAGATAAATGCACAATGCGTTTGCCGCGCCCTCATTCTAATTACACGGTTTGGGTTAGACTCTAGCGAATACACTTTCTCGATTATAACGAATACGCTTTTTATCATCAATACTATTATTATGATATTCAATTACCACGCACTTGAACGGAGTAAGAAAAATGACGTGAGGACACCGCCATGCTATAGAGGTCCTTAAAATAATTTTAATGGTATTGATGTCCACCAACTCGCAGTAGGCCAGCGTGGTTAACTAAAGCCTGCTGCTGGTGATAGGAAGTTCGTAGCTATCTAGATAGTGACCATTGCACACAGCGATTAAGGACTTCTCATTGCAAGTGTTTCACGTGACGGATTCAGGTTGGTGTATATACGGATATATTTTGAATGTCCTAACTGTGTTGATTGGCGAAAGGTAGCTATGTATTTCATATGGACTTCACGGCACTTATTATCAGGTCCATTGTAGCATTTTGTAGCGTCAGAATGAAAAAAGAAAAAAAAAGATATAATGTAACAAATAAATAACAATTGACGTAACATTCATCGGCGGGTTGTACTCAATTAGCGGGTTAATAAACACAGATTACGGCGGTTTTCCCCACATTCCAACTCTATTTGCGACCAAAACCAATAAATACTTTACACTGTGTTATGTATTCCTAGATGAGGTAATTATTATATTTGTTTGTGTAGGTAAATACTGCATCTATGATATTTCATGGGTCATTTTACTTAAAAATAAAACGACAATCCGTAAGTAGGTATTTAGATTTAACTCTACTTACCATTAGTCACAAAGAAATAAAATTGAAAATATGATAACAGAATTCAAGATTTTTCTACCTTCAAACAATTATGGAGTATATGTCGATACATACTGATACCAATTTGATATTTTCTAACTTACAGGGACCAAAAAGAATAAAGTAAAGAATCACTAAAAACATAATTTAATTACAAAAATATCACGTAAACTAGTTGGAGGCGTAGTTGTATATTGAAATATAAAGTTTTGCAGCCACTAGAGCAATGTTAGTAGTAACCAATATAAATCACATCAAGGTTACTGGTATTTAAAACCTGAATCAAAGATGGACAGCTTTTTATTCAAACATCGTGTGACGTTGCATTTCTTAGAGGAAATATTGTTAAATCTCTTTAACTATAAGCTTTTATAAACCTCGTCTATCTTTAACTATTACTTGTGATAATTTTACATACATACATAAACTCACGCCTTTAGCCCAAAAGGGTAGGCAGAGGCGCCACCAGGGCACCCACATTTCGCCTTGTATGTTTCTTCTCATGATGTGATAATTTTGTTCTATTAAATAACTTTTTTATTATAAGTATTTTACAGGAACCAGCTATCGTTATCTCAGAAATAAACAATCAAGATAATTAAGATGTCTATAAACAAATAAAACGTCGAAAAGCAATGACCTGATTGTTCAGCTGTTGATGGATCCTATGAGGCCTAAAACAATCGATAATAGCAGAAAAATTCAATCAAACAACAAAACGTTCAAGAATTCCAATAAAACATATTTCTTCTTCAAACATCCCAACACAATCCACGGTATCCTAGGTGTTATGTACGAGAACGCGGGCTTAGAAAAATCAACTAACTTTTGTTTGTCTAGATAAACAAAGGAAAGCAAGGCAATCGTTGCAGCGAGTTATTCATGTTACTGTTACTGCATTTAACATAAATATAAAAATAAATTTATTTATGTATTCTTAACTGCACACAAAAAAAGAAAAAACACTTAAATATATTACCGATTAACAAAAACGTACAGATGGCGGTCTTATCGCTGTAGGCGATTTCTTACAGACAACCTTAGGATGGATATAAGAAAAGGAAAAGAATATTTAATATTTTACAGAAAGTACTTTGTTTTATATGCATTCTTATTTAATTGAACTGATTGTAAATTACAAGACATACAAATGTGTAACTGTAGAATATAAAGGATGAGAGTAAATAGAAGATACCTATGGTAAGCAAAAGCCAATATATGTAAATATAAACTAAGACAAACTTAAATCAAAAACCTCTTGAAATAATAAAAAAGAACAAACACATAGGTAATTTTGACTAAACTATAATGCTTCACAACACGTTTTGTAACATATTCAAATACAATGTGGAGAAACAGAATATAATAAGTCGTTAACGTACAGATATTGACTTTTAGTTTCTAATTAAATGTCGATGTCACTTTATCGCTTCATTCATTAAATATGCAAGCTTTAATTGATTCATTGTATTATTTATAAGGATGTAGGAAAACGTATGCAATAAACCCATACGTTGCAACTTATTTATCATCATTCATCACCATTCAACGTCATTGATCTGAAACCACAACTCACTAGTTTCCAGCCTAACGAAAACTACTTACGTATATGTATGATGTATATTCTATATATTCTAATTTATATTATACATGGCTTTCAGAATTGCAACTATTTATATAATAAGCCACTGATGTCAGGAAAAGGAATTGGTTTGATGTCAAGAAAGATCTAAGTGCTAATGGTGTTACAATCGAGGATTCCAATGGCCGGGCGAAATGGCGAATATCTAGTAGAAAGCCATACACTCACACCAGCTAGGTTAAAGCTTAATATAAAGAAAGATTATATTTTGCGTTAATTCATAAATTACTACTCCAGTTATGTAATGCTAATTGAACTTTCACAACCCCTACTTTGGGTCAATAGAAAGACATAAACCATTTTAGTTGCCTGTTCTACCTAATGCAGAAACAATCATCGCATCACACATCATCACCTACCATGCTCCAACAAATAATATAGAAATTATGACATCATTTGTAACCTATATTTACGAGTAGTGTCGAATCTATTGTCAGCACCGGGAACATAGACACTTGCCTTACACCACCGCAGTAATCCTTGTCGGTCGAATACATCCGAATGGACTTCCGAGCTTTAGCATTCTGTTTTCTTTTTGCCAACACGATTCTATCACTAGTTGTATTCAATAAATCCATTAGTGCATCCATTAATGGATTTACGCAATGCAGTAATATAGGGGCCGTTGGAACGTAGTTTAAAAATAAATTTGGATCTGCCTTTATTGATCTGCTTCTATGTAGTTTAAAGGAATGCTTTTGCATTTCCAAAAGTTTGTATATATTTCTTTGTTAGAAATGTTCATTAGCTCCTAAGGGCATTACATCGTTTGACATTACATCGTTTTAAGTGGCCACGCTAGGACATACGTAAATGTACTATGCAATCGACAAGCTTGTACTTGTAAATCGATGTAAACAGATTGAACACGAATCACAATCAATATGACACTATCTGGCCGGATAAGAATATTCTACCCCTAGCAACCTAACGTTATTTTTTATCCGGCATTATCAAAGGCGTTGTATACATCGGGAAATTATGGTATTGTGCTTTACTGAAATTATGTAATATTTGCATTTATATAGCGTTAACAATTATTCGTATTTACCTCCTATGCCAATCCTGTATAAGGACGATATTTTTTAAGGAAATAACACATCCCGCCATGCCTTTGTCTCGCGTCGCATCACGTCGTGTGTTTGTGACTGTTAGGGAAAATTGAAACAATAGCCGCAAATCTAACTACACTAACCGAAACACAGGAAACTAGTCATACATCAGCAATATTTGAACTTTCAAAGTCTGACATATCAAGGCAATATGCATAAGACAAAGTCCTTAAGTCCGTGAATCATAAATCTTACCTTCTGTCGGTTTTTTTGTGGTGGCTTGAAAACTGCATTTAGTAATAAATGCAATATTTATTTAGAGTTTAGACTAACAAGGGATCTCTTACGGATCTATATAATTACAAGATGCCAGTTGTCCGAATGGATGCAGGCCGCTTCAAACAGGTCGATGTGGAGATCGTTGGGGAGGGCCTATGTTCAGCAGTGGACTTGGACTTCCTGTGGCTGGATAGATAGATAGTTGTCCGAAATCAAATTTCAGGGTATCCGGGACGATTCAGAATACACAAAGCGATTACGTGGATCATGATGTAAAGTTTGACACCCTGTATACGGAGAGAGTTATCCGCGTTCGTGAGATTATTCTACCACCAGTCGCTTGCTTTTTCATATGAACTTCAAAAATTCCAGCAATTCACTCAGTGTGATTCTTTCATTTGGAAAATCTTAAGAGTTGTCTGAACTTAAATGTCGAGAGGCGCACCCCATTACATCGTGGGACGGAAATGACGACGATGAACTGTGAATAGCATTAGTCTCTACTTAACACTTCAAGGTCGAATTCGTGAGCTTATTATGTATTATTATATTAATAATACACAAATATTTTATTTACAGAATAATATGTTTCGGTGCACTGTTTTTTCTTTACAGCTTTATCACGTTCTGAACTGCTGGTTACTTAACGGTTCAAAAATATTAAAAGATAATATTTTAAATAAAGAATACTTCGATTTTGATTTATATATTTTTCATGTCTGAAATATATTGTATATTTTGAAATATTAATGAGGCGCATTTGCGACTTTATCCAAGTATTTCGTAGTATAATCTGTATGTAGAGTCGTGCTCATAATGTGTAAGTTTAAACTAGATAAATATTATCTTCAACGAGCAAACTTACAAATTCAAATTCAACACCGTATACAATACGCAATGAATCAAATTATTTAAAATGGTAGATGTATATAATACATTTTAAAGGTGCCCTTATTAAACATATAAAGTAACTACCTGATACTACGTTTTTTTAAAACTTTGCATTTAAAATCACCAATAATAATTAACAAAACATTACAACGTATAGTGTTTGATCTTGCAATGTCAATGTTTAGAAATGATAACCTCAGTTCAAATCATAGCGTATTGTCGTTGCCTTATCAGTTATTAAGTAATGACGAAGACTGAATAAAGTTTTTTTGAGGATCAGATATATTGGATATTGCAGGCAGCTTCGCTCGTTTGTTAATGATAACTGATACAGCTTTTTTTCTAGTTATCATATTTTTGTCCAAAATATCACAAATAGAAAATAATACAATGCTATTATGATGTAATTTATTCATGTTGGTAAGCAGAATTTTTATACCATACTTTCATTTTCTTTCAGTCGACCGATTTTGTTTTACCCCTAGAAATAGTCTTTCTTTTTGGACGGAAAGTGCCCTATGTCCATAAGGACATAGAGCACTTTCCTATAAAGGCGTGAAAATGTACAACACGTATAAACAAACAAATTAGAATCAAATTAAGACTAGGAAGGATAAAGATGTTATGTTACGCAGGTAATGTTACGTTTTGGCCAACCTATGTTAAAGATATTTTGTTAGACCTAGGTTTTACAAAGAAATATTTCTGATTATTGGGATATAAATAAGTATTAAATAAATGCCCACTACAAAAAACCCTTCATGACTAATCATGTAAGGGTTCGGTTATGTTCATTTTATAACTGTACGGCGCACACCGCTTGTAATTAAAAGTAGAATCATTCATTAGGCACATGAAAAAGTGAATAAGCTTAAGGATAAAAATTATCAGTTTCTGGTATCTATGACGTAAAAAGGACAAACTCAGAAATGCTCAAGTAGGCTCTGGGTCTGATTTACCACGCTCACGCACGGCTCATATTTTCAAATTGATGCAAATGTTTGGCTCAATGTATTTGCATAAATAGTTGAATATGTGTCAATTTTATTTCGATATCAAACCACATCAAAACCACATGAAAAAGTTTCACATCGAATCAACCCGAAACCGTATTCCTCCTTGGCCATAAGAAGTTCACTGCATAGGGCTCCTCTAGGGATTTCCACCACAACTTTCTCGAGGCGGCTTCCATCCAGTGACATCCTACAACCTGAACTAAGTCATCTTTCCAGTTTCCACCTTTATAGGCGGACGTCTAATGCTTTGCTCACCAGTGCGCGGTCTTCATTCATGAAGTTTTTGGCCCCATTGGCCATCAATTTTCCGTGCTATGTTCCCTACCTACTGCCATATGTTGCTATTCTACTATAACAGAAAATTGTTTTACCTAATTTGCACATAATTATTATACAATCAAAACAAAACAAAACTGGAATATAATTTGCAATAAACTATTCCCCTAAAGAGACACAAAACATATGTTTATCAACGGGATTTTACGTGAACCTACAATACGCAATTATCATTGAGGAAAATATTATGTCAAATAAAGACAGTTTAATTATTTAGTGTGAAACATTCAGATGGGTAGGACGCATCATTACAATTACATGTAATATAGGGTTAATTAAAATCAATACAATGAATTCTAGTGCGCCTATCATAGGTTTAGAAGAGTACGCATCGGATGAGGAGTTAGGATCTGTGGAATTGTTCGTTGGTTACCCTGACCCGTTGTTGAAGTTTGTGTCAGTGTGTTGTGTTATTTTCGTATTAATCGGAGTTCCCGGCAACCTCATCACGATTGTTTCGCTGGCACGATTTAAAAAGGTAAATGTATATGTATTTTTTTATCAAATCCTGTTTCAAAATAATAGGTGTAAATTATCAGGGAAAATAGTTTCAAATGGTCCGAATAACTATTTCATTATTTCCCCACTACTATTTTAACTAAAACCAAGTTCAGATCACTCTATATGCATATTTTTAATGAAAATGTTTTGATGGTTTTGTAGCTAAAAGTGTTTAACTCCGATTTTTTTCTTTGCTATATTTCTTTTAAAATATTTGAATTGATTTGTATCTAAAATACAGCTACAAAAATCATAAAAGTGTTACGATAATTACCATCACTGTAATCAATGTATTGACTTCATCGTCCCCCTCCCGATTACTATCACTGTTCATCAAACGAAAAAATTGGCTATTGTGATACAAATGGTACGGCAATATATTCCACAGCTTAATACTGTGGCCTCATTTTCAATTTTAGAATCGCTTCATTCGGGCTAAGGTAGACGAGACCAAGTTGTGGCTTCGTAAGCTAGCATGCATACATCTAAGATAAAAGGAAAAGAGAACATAAACTTGAAAAATGTAGAATGCACAATTAACCTAACTTTGAAGTACTAAAAAATAGCTCACGATCTCACATAAATTGTATATAACATACAATTAGTAATGTATACGTCATTTTTTAACAAACCTAGGAAAACATCCGTCACCTGTGGTTTGCGGTGAATGACACCACTTTCCGAACAAAATTTTTAGACATGCATAAAATTAGTCATATTTAGTAAGCCTCACTTTGGAATTTTGACCCTGGTTTGAGAGAGGTGTGAGAATCAATGTTTTATTTATTCATTTTCTGAACAATCACAAAAGCATCAATTTTTTAATTCAAGTAGATATAAGTAACCTCCGCTCGTTTTTTCTCGCCACATGGGCTTAGTCCTGGGTAAATACCTTAGTTTTATATCTTTGTGTTTAACTATCGCCTATGTAGTAGTCACCTTACTGTCTTTTGAATGTACACTTACTGTAAGTCTAGAGATCCAATAACCCTGACAACCAACTCTAAATTACTCATCACCATCACTTATTAATATGTCCACTACTGAAAATATGTTTGTCCTAAACACGACCATGCTACTTCTATTTAAAACAGCCTGTATCAAAAGACCTGCTATCTTTATCAAATCCTCCAATCACCTCATTGATTGACATCATAACGTTCTTTAAACCCAATCACAAATCAATGCTTTACTTCCAGATCCTAAACGCAACAGCGATATTCATAATCAATCTATCGGTCGTGGACCTTCTGTTCTGCGCTTTGGTACTGCCGATGGTGGTGTTTTCGTACTGGACTCACCACTGGGTCCACGGCAAGGTGCTATGCCGACTCTTCCCGCTGCTGAACTACGTGTTCGTCATAGTCTCACTGTACACGGCGGTCGCGATCGCTATCAACAGATATGTGTTGATCTGCCATCCCATGTACTATTGCACGTAAGTTTTGTTTATTAATTACTTAATAACTTTTAAAGCCTAAGTTGAGTAATAGAACTTAAATTACAGATTTATAAGCCTTTTTAATGTAACCAAAAATGTGTACAAAATTAAGAAGAAAATAAAAAAAAAACATAATTATTTCATAACACTTTATACTTCGACTGTCAAGTAGGACTTAATAATTATCAGATTATAATATTCTATGGATATGCTATCTAGAGCTTTTAAGTGATGAATGCATAAATGAATACGTACATCTAATAAGCACGAAGTCTTAAGTCCACATTAACATCCACATATTACATATTACATATACAGCAGAAACTACAAAGCACTCGTAAAAAAATATGGTAATATCTATATTTTTCATATTTCTATATTTTCATATTACCTAATTACTTTTTCAGCATATACACAAGAAGAAACATTTACTTCATGATTTCAATCCTATGGATCTTCGCGACGGGAGCACTACTCCTACCATTCTTCGAGGTTTGGGGACGTATGAGCCTGGACCCAAAAACTGGGGCGTGCACTATGGTCCCAGACAAATATAATAATAACCCTAAGAAAACGTTCCTCACGATATTACTCTTTGTAGCTGTCATCGTCATACTCGGGTGCTATGTTCGCATATTGATAGTCGTGAAGAAATCGGTGAAGAGATCCAGTAATCGAGTACCTGGAGCCATTGAAGTTGACTGTACTACAGATTACCACACTAACACAGAATACGGCCAGGGTGAAAGTTCATCATCTTCGGATAACACAGATGAGTATGATGTTCAGGAAATGAGCAATTCCAACGCACAGCATGACGGTGTAAGTCAGATGCCTGTTGAACAGAGAAATAGGGCGGCAAAGAAAAAGTTACCCTCAAAGAAGGACAAGAAGCTTCGCACGATGGTATACGCTATAATGATCTGTTTATTCTTTTGTTATGTGCCTATAACGGTGACGAAACTGCTTTACAAACATATTGAAACTTCGCCAACGTTCAACATTATCGGGTACATTTTTATATATTCTGCGCCTTGTATTAACCCTGTTCTTTACGTATTTATATCAAAAGAGTACAGGCAAGCGTATAAATCTCTACTTAGATTGAAGAAATAAATTTTACATTATAATACGACATTGTAAATGCCAAGGTCTAGCTTTAATAAACTTAATTCAAACTAAAGAATGAAGCACTTATTGTTTTGATTTAAAACTCTATATATTATACACTATCAAACACAGGAATTGATGGTTTAAACGTTTTAAATATTATAATTAAGTTTTATAAAAACGCAAAATCAGTATACATAATAATAAGATGTGCAAAGGTGTACAATATTCTAAAAACATTGAAATGCTCCACCAAACGAATCATTTCATTTCACATTTCCGTCGACATAAAAATCAAAGGGATAACACAAATTACAAGTGTTATAAATTTTTTAAACACCTAATTCAACAAAAGTGTTTAAATTTTTAGCAAGAATAAAAATCAAGCAATGAACGTTAAGGCAAACTTGCTTGAAACCGTCAGAACTCCCGAGGGAACTAAAAATATTGGATGAAAGTTGGCCAAGGAAAGCCTTTGCATGTATTCAATCTTGCGCGGCTCTCAGCCATGACTGGCCGCATAAATTGATATATTAGGATGTATGTTTACATACATCACTGGGGTTTTTGGGAACGAATTCCTAATAGAGGTCAAATAGGCTTTTACTTACGCATTTTTTTTAATACGCTTTTATTATTACATTATGTGCCAAGTGTATTGATTAATTGAAAATATTATTTGGCACTTTACACCGTACTTTTGTAATTTTTTTAAGAAAATAGCATTATAAAACCAGTCTTGTAAAATCAAATATACAAAAAGATTAGTATTAAGAAATAGTTGTCTAAATTATATCAGCGATAGTAAAAAACGGGGATAAAGAGAATTTTGTATGGAATCATATTACCGATAATACGTTTCACTAATTAACTGAATAGCAACAACTTATGGTGACTTTGAATCCTAAAACCACCAAACCTTCTCACAAATAATTTACGAACTGCCAACTTCAAAGGTCCACCTACGTCCAATTACCACAATATTTTTAGTAATGCATTATACAACACAATTGAATATGGAGCAACAATAGCAAAAGTTCATTTCCATTCGTTGAAACAGTGTCCACACAGCAGAAAGCCATTGCAAAGTGCTTGTTTCGGTTCGTTTGTTGTTCATTAAGGCCCCAGCGAAGACAATAGTCGACCGGTAATTTTCATTTGCCACCCTGCATTCCGCTTTTGCAGTTTCTTTTACTATAATAATGACTTTTTATTATTATTGCTTTTGTAATTATGATTAGCAATTATCGGGGGTTATGTTTTTTCAATATAAATGTTGGTTTGAGGTTTTAATAAGCCTTAAATTTTGTAAAGCTGAAGCAGAAACGCACCAATGATATTGCTACGATTATACATACATAAGCAGGCCATGAACATTTAATTATATTTGGCGAAAGAAGTGCAGACGAGACAACAAATGGAAATAATATTATGTTCATGATATGGACTATATGGCCTAACCACTCTCAATAGTGCTCTCGATTGTAGTGGAGTGCCCTGCAATGGGTCCTATACAGGGTATATCAAGACTGCGACCGAAAACGAAGTCAGGTAATAGTATTAGTGACTTCAGACACAATGCAAGTAAAAATTCGCAAAAACAATTTTTATTTGCATCGTGTATGTAACCACTGAAACTACCACCTGGCTTCGTTTTCGGTCGCAGTCTTGATATACCCGGTATAAGCTGATACAATGATACAACAGTATTTTAGGCCCTGCGCAGACGGCACACTTTTTGTGCGATCGAGTCTGCGGCGCAAAAAAAGTCTGCATGGCGCGCAAAAAGTCGGTCGCGGATTTTTCACAGACTCAACGCACACGACGCACATCTTCGATCATTTTGTCGGCAGAGCTGTAGGGATGTAGACGCTATGGAAATCGTGCAGAGATCGTTAAGTATTATTTTGTACATGAAGTACAGAAAAAGAAGAAGAAATAGAGAATTTTGGGTACATCCTATACTTTCGGAAAGATTACTGAAGGGACAAATAAACATTACAGCACACTTCTTCCCACATTTTTCTTTTTAAATGTCTATCATGATATTCTGCCTTAGAAGTATCATAAATTGCTGGTCTGTTTTGTATTTCTTGAATTAACATAGTTACATCGACCTCTGGCGCCATGATAATAGATCACGTGCGTTACGTCCACCCACCCCTAGCAAATGCAGATTGCCGACTAAAAAGTGCGCCGTCTGCGTTAGCGCGCGTTGAAGCAAACGTTCAATTTTTTTCACACACTTTTTGTGCGGAGCGGCGCGCCGCGGCGCGGTGCGGTCTGCCCGAATTACACGGATTTTTTGTGCGCCGGACTTTTTGCGCGTCGTGTGCGTTACTGCATATAATTGCATAGGTTCTATTTTCACAGACTAAAAAGTGCGTCGCGGATAGTCTGTCGTCTGCGCAGGGCCTTACTCGTACAAACAATACACATCATTCGATTTCCAAATATGATATTAAATTGTATCATTTGTCAATTGTATAAAATGATGTAAGGCGCCTTGATAATGTGTATCAAGGCGCCTTACATCATTTTAATTTTTGATTGTATGTGTAATTGTATGTATACTTGGTCCATCCCTCATCAACGGGCCACATTTATCTCCTTTAATATAACCTATATATTCCCTATCCACCTGAGTCACTTCAAACTCCGAAACACTAAGCTGTGTGTAATGACGGGCTAATACAAATAAATCTCACTTACACAGTTTAATTACTGGTGCAAGTTTGGCAGTTAGCGGCGCTACCTTCACAAACCGTACTTTAGTGGCCCTCCTTCCCTGGGGGTACATCTGAGTACGGAGGGCTCGTGGATTCTGATCTGTTTACTCTAACTCTGAGTTTTAGTACTAAAATGCTCAGTTAAATACAGGTCTCGTATAAAGGAAACTTTTTATTCACATGTTGGCGCTTGTTGATATTTTTTTGTTAATTTCCATTTGTTCACAGAAACTGTATTTAATTTAAAACAATAACAGATTCAATAACACTATAATTGGTGCAGCCTAGTTCGTAATTGGATAAAAAATTAATTAAAACAAATTCACATTATTTTAATTTATCAGTATGTATAATGTATTTAGTAAGTGTTTTTTCTTCTAATACACGTTACCTACTATTGTTTTAAAGTACAAAGTAAAACACACAAGTCGTTGTAGCGTATTATTCAAATAGTCAATGTTACGTACTAACGAGGAGGAAACAGTTAAACTATTTTATTGTAGTTTAAAGGCGAAGAAATTGGCTTTGTACGTACTTCTTACAATTACTTATTTTTCTTGTTGTTACTAATTGACAATATGATATGGTAGTTGCATTATAATAATCATTGAAGGTATTGATAGTCAATCACCACGCACTATAACGGTGAAGGAAAACATCGTGAGGAAACCTGCATACCATAGCGATTTGTTATAATTTCTATGGTATGTACATAAGTCCGCCAACCCGCACTAGGCCAGCGTGGTGGACTATATGGCCTAACCTCTCTCAATCGTACTCTTGATTGTAGAGGAGGCTCGTGCCCTGCAGTGGGACGTATATGGACTGATACAATACATTACAATTATAATAATCACTATAGGTACTTTTTTTACTAATACGGAGTTAAATCATAGTGAAAAACGCATTATTGATGTTTCATTTACTTTGTAAACACCAATTAATACCATACCAGCAATTTATAAGTGAACTAAACTAAGCAGCAATTAGTTGAATCACTTGCGCACAAATTCACCTAAATAATTAATAAACCGTTTCCAATATCAATAAAATTGAAACTAAATATTTGCGGATGGAATTGAACGGTTCGTGCAATGACCATTCATCATTGTCGTGCGGAAATTCATTTCATATTAAATGGAGCGGCGAAATTTCATATCCTTACCCTGGACGTATTTATCCCGACAGTAATAAATATCCACAAACGAGACAAAAATCATTAAAACCCCGTAAATTGTTGCTTTTGTATTAATATTCCATATAATTTTATAACTGCTCTTATTATTATGACGTCATAGAACCGATTATATGGTAAACAATAATAATATGACGTCATAGAACCGATTATAGTGTAAACAAGCGGATAAAGTATTGAGCTCGTGTGAATGGTCGCAGGCTATCAAAATAAAATCAAACAAAATTTACGTAGATTTAAATTAATTCAATTTACAATTTATCTCAACCTTACAGTAAAAATACATAAAAAGTTCTCGCAACTCCAGAAAAGCAACTTTATAACCTTGCTGTCATGTTACATTCGGTCAGTGCCGCTGCCAGTGATCCGTAAAACCTTTCCTTCTAATTTTCTAGCTCATCCGTGCCCAAGCTTTAAAAAAACCACTAGCGAATTTCCAGGTATGTTTCGTATATCAGGTGAGCCACATGTTTCTACGCCATTAAAAAAGAAAAAAAGACAAAAATTCCCGGCAGCTATAGCATTAAAAAACCATCTGCAGGGTAACACAAAAGTATGTTATTAAATATGAACAGTTTTCAGGTCGCCTTTCGACGCGGATAAATGCTAAAGAGAAGGCCTGCCGCGGTCGACCACACTCCCTTTACTGCCAAAAGGGATTTGTCCGAAAACCCCAATATCCCCCTCCAAATGAATTTCTACTATAAGATAAAGAACTAAGGTCTACTTCTACTTGATAATTGGGAATTGTTATTTGTCAGATTGTAAATGCGACAAATTGCAAAATGTTTTTAAAGAAAATGGCACTTGTTTTTGGTTTGTCTAATTGTTTTTATTTACACATACTTTACGAAATGTTGTACATTGGCTTGGGTTTGTGGTTTTTAAACAGGGCCGCGTTAAGGCTAAAGAACAAAAACTGCAAGATAACCATTAAACATTTGAGTCGGACGGAAGTAGTAAATACTAATTGGATAATTGTATTTGACAATTTTTCACCTTTCACATGTTTACTACATCTTCTAACAACAATTAAAATAACTAAATAATGTATATAATAATATATAGACATATAACATTTTCCATACTTAGAGGATTTTTATTATAGAGGACGGACTTTGTACAGTAAGAAATTTTGAAAACGAATTCTGAAGATCCATTATGTAGATACTTCACAGGCTTAATTAAGAGATAAAACCTCATCATTATAATAACACAATGGGTTTCCAGTAGCTTAAACATGAAAAAGCGAGTAGCAACGTTCCGGGTAAACTAAGCCAGCTGAAGTCAAACGGCGGAGCATATTTTTATGTATATTACTGGATACCGCCTGCACTGAATTTAAATGACGCTGTTTGTGAATTATGCAAGTGATATCTCGGACCTCGCTACAGTTTTATTTACGTTCGCCTGTTTAATATGAATATCCGTAATTTTACTGCTGGCTGCCGGCTGAACGTATGGCGATTATCTATGCCCGCTGTGGAATTTCATTATGTTGACACTTGATTCAACTCATAGTGGAGGAGACGTATGCACTTCGCTTTGGTGGTAGTCAACGTAATACATAGGACTTGAATAATAGTGGAAAAGTGAAATGTCACAACTGATAATATTTTTCAAATGTTTGGTTTACTTTATAAAGGGTGTAGAGACCAAAGTGACAGGACTTATAGTATATAGGATAGGAAAGACGACTAAGAAGATATTTTTTAAATGAATACAAAATGCACTTTAATTATTAACAATTCTTCCATATAAGAAATTAAAAAAAAATTAATTGACAATTAAAAACCTGTCTGCAATACTCCGAAACATCAATTACCTAACAATCAATTTTAAAGCGCTATAAAGTGAATCCTGGAACGTTGCCCGACGGCCGGCAATAAAATATTCCCTTTCTATATAGGCCTTGGCCAAGGTTCCGAAGATATAGCCTATAGACATTCCCGCGCCGCACAAATCTCTCTCGGCCGAACGAATTTCGTACAAATATCGTTTCCAATTCCAACGCCTGGGTGCATTGTTTCCGTTTGTCGCGGTGGAATTTAAATTTGCTCCTATTTCTCTGGAAGGCTGTTTGCGAAGTTGTTTGCCACGTAATAGGAATTAAGTGTACTTACCGTGAATAAATAAAAAAGAAATCCAATCTATAATATCCTCTATTTCCAAGTGTGCCGATTGTTGAGTTATTCAACTCCTAAAATGATAAAAAAAAATTTTTTGGTTTTTTTTTTATATGGCGACTAATGTGGGTTGTGATCTGTGAAGTCTTGGCATTAAATTCAAGTCCCAATTGAGAATTTTACTATACTCGTATGTGTGAGTTTTTTGAAAAAATCATAATATAATAGGAGTTGCATGTACTAGAACTTGTACATGTTTTAGGAATTTATTATATTTTAATTATCTTTATATTAAAATATTTTTATATATTTTAATTTTCAACCTATATGAGACATTTAAATTGGTTTTTACATTAAAACTACAATTACGTTTATCTAGAATTTAGTATCAAGACATAATACCAAATAGTAGTGAGCTGAAAAAGACTCGAATGGACGTCATATTTTATGCATTGTAATTCCTACAAAGAACTTTATTAAAACACTCCAGCTTTGCGGTGCATACTAAATGTTATTTTTCATTTACTCTATTCATGGTATTATGTTGCTTTTATCTTGAATGGAGATGGTGTTTATTTGAAAATAAGTGAATTTTAATTATCTGTGTTTTCCTTTGTGAAATTAAAGCGCTTGAAGCACTCGGTGTCTTTTAAAGAAAGATAGAATAGAAATACAAAAACACTTAAAGTATATCCTATGACAATATTTACTTAAGAAAAGCGTTTGATTGAACTCTGATGCACAAATAAAGATTTAACTTGCGGTATGGGCACCAGTGATTCAAATCGTACAAAGTATTTAGAAATTCTTTATTCAAGCTCTTAATTATAAATATTACTACTAATTTTGATAATCTATCTATCTATCTATATCAGCCCATATACGTCCCACTGCAGGGCACGGGCCTACTCTACAATCGAGAGAATCGATTGAGAGTGGTTAGGCCATATAGTCAATTTTGATAATACTTTGTGTTTATTGAATAATGTAATAGTTCATAGTATAGTGTTTTCTTTTCTATAAAAAGTTATGTAACAAAGGGAATAAAGGTTAGGTGTCCAGTGAAATCATTGTTGTGTAGTGGTTTGCCCCACATCATAACATTAAGCTGAGTGAGCAACTATTGGTCAGAGCCGTTACCAGCCATTCTTTCATTATTATTTTTTATATAAACTTTGTTTGTATACATGTGCATTGTTTGACAGCCTCCGTGGCGTAGTTGGTTAGACGCCGGCTGTGAAACGAGAGGCCGCGGGTTCGATCCCCGCACCGAAACAAATGTTAGTGTGATCCACATGTATTTGTTTCGGGTCTGGGTGTTAGTGAAACCGAAAAGTCTCTCGTAGTTTCTGATACTCACGACACAAGACTCGATCTTAGTGTGGGGTCAGAACTATTTATGTGACTGTTGGGTGTATTTATTTATTTATACGTTGCGACTGTGACTAATAAATCATTTTTCTTTCTTTTTTTCTATTAATATTAAAAAAGAACATTGTTTCCGTCTATAGCTCCATTAATATTCGTTAAGACTGTACCGTAATAAATAAATATATTTTTAAATTATTTGACGATATTCTTGAATATTTTCAGTCAACGTATTACAACTAATTTATATTTTCAGTTAACATATTACAATTAAGTAGCTCAGTTTTGAGAGCATTTTCCTAATGACCTACACACATATGTTGAATCCCATTTCGCTAGTGTGATTCAGGTTTTGCTAGACATGCACTGGACATGTACTTACCATCTGACTTTATTAAGTTATTTGCCAGTTTGGTGTCGAATTATCAAGCCAGACATGGCTACTGTGTGATCATGGTCGACATTCACGTTAATTGAAGTTATTGTAACCATTGTAATTCGTATTGAAATGTCAGTAGGTAAATTTTTTAAGCGACATTTTAAAGAAAAACCACAGTTAGCCGCTTTGCTTTAACTACAATAGATAATTTGTGTAGGTACAGATTTAACATTAAAAATGTTTGATTCGCCGATTACAAGACGTTGTATAAAAATAAGGGTAGGTTCGAAAAAGAAGCATACACAGGATAAATGCTAATTGTAATGTGCCATATAACTCGTATTTTTGTTATTTTTACCTTTAAAACATGAGATTGATTCTGAACAATTTTTCATTTTAAATTTGCGTTAATTTTTCTTTTGTTTTTAAACATAGTGTAATGTCTAAGTAGGTAAATAAAAAAATACACCGACCATTACATAAAACCGCGTCAATTGTCCAATAACAGCATAAAAAGGTAGTCAACCGTGAGGTGCGGAGTTCAATCCTAAGTAGGGCAAACGTTTGCGTTAATTTTATGATTTAATCTAAAACATAACATCATGATTGGTCTGACTGGTTCCTATCACATTAGCAAAACATTTTTAACATTATGCGTATAATATTGTTTAATTCCTACGTAGCATCCAAGAATATAAAAAAAATATAGTTTACATGTAGGTATCACATTCCCCGAATTTCGGGATACATTTCGGTTTTCTACAAAAACTGCATTTTCAATATACAAAAGCTGTAAAAATCTCAAAGATTTTCGCCCGATAAGGATTGATTCACAACCAAGGAAACAGCCGTTTATCACCGTTTTTCTCTATTTGGGAGTCAAACGTGAACTCACTCTTTTATCAATTACCTACCGATCTATACATCTATTGTCAAATTTATTGAATAACTGTATCCACAAGACACATATCTTGCCATAACCATCTAACATGACTATATATTTATGTATTTATAGTATGCATAATATTTTAAAAATAACCACAACCCATACAAACAGCAATCTCTAGGAATAATGATCATTCATCACCTGCGACCTAGTTTGAATGAATCAAATGAAAAGCACTCTGTTACCATTAATGACACACACAACTGCCATAATGCAGCGAATTGTTGCGTAACTTTTATATCGGACCCTATTATGGGTTAAAGTGAGAGGCTACGGGTAAAACCCACAACTCATTTATTAATCACTAGCTCTTGCTTTCAGCTTCGTCTGTAGAAATACGCTCTAAATATTAGAGCTTATTTTTCTAGCATGAGAAGTAGTGTCATTCTATGCCAAAATTATATCGAGCGGTTGTGAAACAATTAGTCTTTCCAATACTTGTTGAGAATTAAGACTTGAGGCAAATAATATCTTCAAAAGGATTGACGACAGGCAAGGGCTGGTCACAATTATAAAACATAAATATCTCTTAAAATGGAAAAATAAAGCCATGTTGCCTTGACTTTGAGTAAGTTAATAAGTCAAGAAGACTAATAAGAAATAATAAATATTAGATTGATATCAAGAGCAAACCGCCGTCAAGGCATTTCTAGGTGCACGAATAAGTAGTATTTTTTGTTGAAGGTTGAAACTCCGGAATTACCGCAAAGGGAAGTCAATTCCATAAGTTATCAGATATGGAGTTGCACATTAATCATATAACCATAAACCCGGTTATGTCGAGATTATGATTGACTGCTTCTATGGTTGTTTGAATTTCCTCATGAAAAATGCTTACAATTTCATAATTCTATGCTATGTTGATCATACCAAATAAAAATAATCAAAATTCATTCGTGACTTCACTATGTCCTAAGTGTAGGTAAGTAGAAATTAAGCCGTAGATCTTGTCCACTTAAATTCACTTAATAAATATGCATGTCCTGGTGTCGTCAGAAAACTTTTGATAATGAAGAACAATTGGAGAACAATGCGCTACGTCACCAAATTTTTGACAGCGAGCTCAAAATGAGCTGTTGGACACCCGAAGGGCTTCGAAATTCGTCAATGACTCAAACACTACCTAGATACTACTGACATTCTAGTTCACTAAATCGATTTCCACCACAACCTGCCCTCAAATTTGTCGCAACAAATTATACGGTTCTCTAAAATGGATAACAAGTTGTAACACTTTCAAAAGTTTAATGAATGCTAGAAAACAAATTCTCTTTAGCTTGCAGTAAACTAAGTTATCAATTCCTTGGCTAAGTTCGTAGTTTCTATCGAAACCAATTTGGGAACTGCACAAAGTTTTTAGAGTAACTCTTATCAGGAGTTTGCGCGGACAACTTCCAGCGAGTATCTCTCTACTGTAACCTAATTTAGTGTTTGTAGCTTCACACGAACAACGTAGACATCGGAATCCATAATGCGCTGTCATTCATGAACGCTCCTTGCTCTAATTCTACTCGTCTAGACTCTAGATTAGTGCATCGCTGTACAAATGAATATCCCAGGCTATCATCGTCAGTTTCTCTCATTCATCCTCAGGTAGCTACTCTGGGAAACTCGTCGGTCCTTCTAATGTAAAGACGTCTCAGAATAAGTTTGTCTACGATCTCCACACCAGAACACCTGTTCTGGTGTGGAGATCGTAGACCTTTTACCTAAAAATATCACATTACAATAATGACTACCACCTTTATACTCCCAGTTACTATTTTCTTCTACACAGCATCTACTATCCGTCTTCTTGTCAAATATTTCCAGCTGAATCTGGTCACAAAATATATATTCATAATTCCTAAGCGTCCGATGGTTGTTCTGAAGCATTTGATAACACAGAAATAATCACATCTCAGTCATAAATATGTACAAAAACATTAGCATTGCATATTGATAATTGAATTAGATTATATTACAGGCCATCTGGGGTTTAGTTATCTTCTAATGCGTTACAGCATTAGCTGAATGCATTAACTGTTGCTTACTAATCCATCGAGATCAAAATTTTGCAAAACAAAGCCTCGTTATCTATAGCAGTTATAATGTCCTGAGAATCTTCATTAAAATAATAAATAAAATAATAAAATATATGAATAAAATCTTTATTTGACCTAAATAACAGCGACAATCCTCTCCACGAACAAGAACGTAATATGGCATGGGTTATAAAACAAAATATAGTTTTTAACATAACAATTACTAAACTTGCATCTGTGAGAATACTCTACAAGGATTTAAAGCTATGGAAAGTCTACCAATCCACATGGGGCCGGTGTGGTGGCCTAGTCCTGAAAGTCCAGATGTCCGGTCATAAAATTATAAGCCAAATATTTCTGCAGCAGTACGAATGTGTAGAAAACATGTTGCATCGACTCTATTCAAGGACAGGGGAAAAAGAAAATAACGTCGAGAAAAAGAAGTACTTTTGTCTTACCCGTGACTACTATCTCAAAGGTCCGGTTCAATACTAAGGTAGGTAAAATAGCGATAGAAAAAAAAATATAATTATTACAATTGTTATACGACAATTCATGCTTTAGGTTCAATGCCTTAATAGAAAGCAATTACGGCCGTGTGACCTTCTCCAATATTATTCTATCTAGATCACTTTTAATTGACAATTATGAGTCAGATCATAGACATATTGTCTTGGATTGCCATTTGTGATAATGTGTATGAATGGTATTTCCTAGATCCTTGAGAAAGAAAAAGCCAGTAAATATGTGCACTTGAATTCTAATAAAAATATAATCAACAAGATACATACGTCTATATTCAAAGTTTGTTAAACATAATATATACCCCAATTTAAAAGGGATGAAACAACTCGTTTCGATGAAACCTGTACGGGTATCTCATCAAAAATGTAAAACTGTGGTAAAAGCACCGACACTATGTAAGCGTGGAAGTCTAATGCCCTCTTAATCGTCAAGATGGTCCGTCCTTAGCAGTGGATCTACGGAGTAGATCACATACTATTTCAATACTATTCTTTAAATTAAGTATATACATTTATTGAGTCAAATAATATTATTTAAATTAATATAATTATACCCATGACTGCCTCGGTGGCGTAGTTGTATTACGGTACGGTTACAAAGCTGAGGTCTCGGGTTCGAATCCTGGGTCGGGCAAAGTGATATTGGATTTTTCTATTCATTATCAGCCCGGAGTCAGGAATTTGTGCCTGATATGGCGATAGGCTCGCCCCCTATCACATCGTGGGACGGAACATGCAAGGTGAAATGTGGGTGTCCTGGTGGCGCCTCTGCCTACCCCTTCGGGGATAAAGGCGTGAGTTTATGTATGTAGGTATGTAATTATAACCAAGTACATATTAATATAGATTGCAAGACTTTAAGTTTATTTCTGTATTTTATTATTATCAGTATTGTTTTTAGGTTTTATGTGTCCTATTTTACACTGTATTGTATGTGCTGTCTTTAATAAAATAGCTTCTTTCTTTCCATCTAATAATTACCATGTGTAAATATTGCGGTCCTAAATCCGACAGCAAGTGGCCGCATTTTACTGGATAAAGTCGAGACACCTTTTCCTAAGAGAGAACGGTAAGGTCGTCGGTCTTAGTTAATGTCAAACGGCAGTGGTTTACCCAGATATACCATGAATACTTCATACATTTAGTGGTTTATCTTGAACTAATTATCTAAAACCTAAACTTTATCAACGAATATTGCATCAGCGTGCCGAGGACATAATTACCTACATAAATAAATTATTTATAATGAAGTACAATTGTATTGGACCTTTCCTAAAATACATATACAGTACTTAAAAAGGCAAGACTCCTCAGAAGAAAATGTTTTCAAGCTTACGAAGAAAGGAATACAACACTGTTTAATGCCAAATATTCGACGCCTGAAAGAATTTAATTTTTAATATCTTGACATTCTTTTAAGAACAAACGATTTAACCGACTTCAAAACAAAAACTTAAAGAAACAATCACTAACTTCTGCTATTCTAATTTATTTTGTCACTTTACAATAAAGAGCACAACAGTACAATTAACAATCGGCTGGAACATTTGCCATCAATTTGTGTCTATATTTGCGTGCGTTCTTTTTTAAAATTACATTGATATTAGTACATTTATTGTGGTGCCTAAGATAGAAACACTTTTGTTTAGTTGCTTAAAAGCTAAGCTTACCAATGATTTTCCTGTTAAATCGTTTATTGCAATTAAATAAAACCGTCCCTTGAGCCGTGTGAATCATAATGTTTACCGCAACTTAAATATTTGTGTCAGGGGCGACATTATCTCGGTTCTAATAATACAGATTCGCAATAAACGATACAAGTTTATACTAAGTTGTAATAATTCGGTTTACTGTTATTTATCATTACAATTTATCCCTTCTAGAACAAATACGTCATTTCTGTTGTCTTCTGCTTCCTCCAAAAATTTCGGCAGCGAACTGTTAAAAGCGACATGCATCCAGTAACCTTAAAAACTGTGTGCGAAATATTAACTTGGAACCAATTGCTTAGGAAACTGCTAACAGTCTCCAACGTTATCTTTTTCCTTGTTATTAACTACACCAAATAGCAAATAATGCCCAAATTATTATCATCCAATTGCGTACCTATTCAAAAATATACATTATATCACACCGCCTGATCCCAATATGTACAAATAATAATAAGCTATAGATGTAGCTGTACATGTAATGTCCTATTATGTAAATATATGTACAGATTTTTAAATTATGAAATATCAACCAAATAGCTTTCTAGATTTTTTTACACTTTAATACTTAAATATTTTGTATTAAAAGTCATTCATTTCAATAACTAGAACAAATCTTATACGGTAAAAATATAAGAAAATATGTAATACAGCAATATATTTACCTTATAATACGTCCTAACATGGAATTCCGTATACCCAAGGCATGAACCTCTTACAAGCGCCATGAAATATGTTAAAATCTGAAAAATGAACACATTTTATCAACTGTCTCAAGGTTCTTGAAAGAGGGAAATTGAAGCTAAAAATATAGGTCATCGTAGTATAAACTTGCATGACCATGTTACATCACAGCACTGTAGTTAGACAAACGAGCTCAGAGCATCGACCAGTCATTCATAATCGTTTCACGTGCGCGATCGGACGCCGCTTATTCAGCCGCAGTACAAACGGACGTAGTTGTTTCACATAAATCGGAAGTTGTTGCAATTCACACGATTAATAACTGTAGTTCCACATAAACAACATTTGCATAATGCTGACCAAGCTTGTTATCTGGCTTTTGTTTACCACGTCCATAGACGCACAGTTGAACGGTGAATTTTGGTGGTTGAACAGCAAAGTGAGTGAGTTACATGGTAAGACAATACCACCACCTCGGTTTGAAGAGTTAACTGAATTCGACACGGATGAAACACTTATAGTTTTTAACGATAACAATTTTAATATAATGAAACATGTTAGTAATCCTAATACCGTAAGACAGTTTAAGATGAGACCTGATCGTCAGCAAACAAAGAAAAAGAAAATCATTAATGCTGATCATAAAATTGTGTTTGGTCCGATTAAAAAGCAAGACAACAATAAAATTATGTGGCCCAGTGACGACGGAACTAAGAACAGTTTTAACACTGCCACCTCAACCAACCGTTTCATAAACAATGAACAGACTACAAAAAAGACTATTGCTCCAAGTACTACGCAAGATCGGTTTGCAATCAAATTTCCTGAAAGAGATTTCTTCTATGTACCAGACCTGGCTTCTAAAGTTATTACTCATACACCTGGTAGCAATGCTGAAACAACTCCGACAACTGCTGATGCAACTACGGAAACCGTAAACAATATAACTGAACCGATATTTTTCGATCATACGGACAGTTTTACTGAAAGAAAGAAAAGTATTTGCACCTACATCAAGGAACAGGACTGCATGAAACACAATGGATTTATTTACACTGAGGAGTATGGAAAGTGAGTTTTAAAATATTACATTAGTTATTATATTATGTAAACTAGCTTCTGCCCGCAAACTTCGTCTGCGTGATTAACTTTATTTCCCATCCCGTCCCGTCTCGTCCCGTTATATCCCGCCCGCCCCGACTCAATCTCACTAATGGAATGTAATCCAGTCCCATCCCATCCTTTTGAGTAGAAAAAAGTAGCAAATATATCGGAATTCCTTCTTCATCCCACAGGAACACTAAACTTTTTGGGATAAAAAGTAGCCTATGTTACTTCTAATACCTCCAAGAATATGTGTACAAAGTTTCATGATGATCGGTTGATTAGTTTTCGCGTGAAAGCGTAACAAACAAACTTAGATTCACATTTATAATATTAGTAGGGATTCATTAATATTCTCACACCTGTATATCCGAAAAGACCTGTAAAAGTGCCATCAGTAGTGGGTTCAGTTAATTTCTATCACCAAATGTGATAGAGGGCGAGCCTAGAGTTATTTCGGTGTTTCAGTCATAAGCAACTCAGATGAGATTTTTCAAACTAAGAACTCACACAAAATCGATTGTATTTTAAATAAATAACTTTATGTTGCAGAAGCGTCAAAATTGGCCCAAAGGATCCATCACTTATATGTTGCGTACTACCATTTCCAATTAAAATGGAAGTTAAAAAACCCGCTCAAGATCATAATACCGATACCCAGTTCTACTTCCCTGAAAAAAACAGTCCACACGATCGACATAAAAGGTCCGATGACGAACTTAAACAAAGAAATGTACTTTTACAACGCAGGCGGGCTCAAGAACGTCGAACAAAGCCAACGGCCACTGAAACCAAAATAGTAACAGCTGAAGAGGACGAAGATCCTTATTGGAACATTAAGAATTCAAATTTTCACCCAACAAGGAAACCTCCTAAAGCAGTAGAGTATGATTATAAAGACGATTACGTTCAGGAGTATGCTGACGAACTTCCGAGACCAGGATTGATAGGTATTTATTCTGAAAATGGACGGAGACCCGTCAGCTGGAATGTGAAGAAACAGGAACAGTCGTATGGAGAGGATGCTGATTATGACGATGTTGATGACTCGGATACGTCCTTTGGCTATGGATCAATAGATCCTCGACAAGGTAAATATCATACGTATATTAAACTAGGAAAATTGTGAGTTAAGTCTGCATTTTATAAAAATAGTCTGTTATTTTACCTATTTATAATAAATTTGTACATAATATAATCCAGTAATGTAAAACTGTATTATCTATGTAAAAATGCTCGCATTAAAAAAAGATGATTGTTACAGATTAGTCTACTTGAAATAGGTAGACTTCACTTATATGTATTATCTTTCTTACCGTTTATAAGTCTAACGAAATAAAAAGTTTGTTTTATTAAGGTATTAAATTTTACTAAAGCAATCAAGCGATAAGGTCAAAACAAATTTTATATTGGCAACCGATATTAACTTTTGTATAAGTATAAATATTTACGAATATCCTACATAATTATTACTTTAATTTTGCGAGAGTTTCTCCGAATAGCGCTTATCGCTAACCTTGTAACAATTACGAGCCGTCGACGTTAAAGAAAGCCCTATGTACGTATTTCTGTGATGAGATTTAGTTTATATAAATAGATTATTGTAAGAGCTACATTAACGCCCGAATACTCAAACGTCACTTAAATATTCTGTTGCACTTAACAACGCAAGTCCCGCTTAAATGCACTGATTAAGTGGGACGTGGGTAGTTAAGTGCAACTCAATATTTAAATGGCGTTTGTGTATTCGGGCGTTAGACATTACGATAAATACATAAAAAGTAATTTGCGAAGCTATAAATTCATTGTTTTCCTAAATGACGCCAAAATTGAAATAATCTTACTTGCAAGAAATTATATACTGATATCACACTAAAATTCAATAGTCTACTAATTAAAGCCAAACTAATTTTTTTTTTCGTTAGGTAACAAGAAAATAAAGAAACGAAAGCAGCCTATTAAAATAACAACTACGCCAGAGAAAAAGTACGATCCAGAAAGTCAAATTATAACTTTTCAATCAAATCCCAATTTCGAAGTATTACAGGGTTTCAAACTTCTTAATTTAGTGCGTGATAAACACAAAATGTCCAAACGAACGACTGACCAAACTAATGTAAGTGAGGACAGTGACGATGAAGAAACTGTCATGTCTACAATTACCACCAGCCCTAGAAGTATTGATAGTCTTAAAGAGAACCTTCAGTTGTTCAGCGGATGCGGACAAACATCGACTCCAACGAAATTGAGGCAAAAAGGTAGATGATGTCATTATTTACCGTATTTTGTTTGTACAATAACAATATTCTTAAGAAGTATTTAATGTGAGTGGGGTAAAGGATTTTGTGTCCCTGCCCTACTCCCCAAAGTAGGTACCTAACTTCCTTGTCCCATTTTTTGGGCCCTAAATGACCTTGCAAGTCCAAAACCGCTTACTGAATTGACGCAAATATTTTCCAATCATATTGAGTTTTGAGATAATGATTAATTTAAAATGTTAACAACGTACGTATATAATAATTTCTTACAATAAAAATGTTCGGTAACATATCCAAATTATCACCTATAAAAACGGTAGGTAACAAAAAGTCAGATTGTCTAATGACAAATACAAGAAAATAAGCCTCACGCGCTTTACACTTCATAAAATAAACGTGTATATTTGTCCTTAGACGTACAAATAGGCGATGCGGAACAAGGGTCCCACACGTGGTTGATAGTGGTGACGCCGGCGAACGACCCTGATGACATTCTCTGCTACGGCACTCTAATACACCCCCGCGCCGCTATCACTGCTGCTGATTGTGTTTATGAGTAAGTATTACCATTAATTAGCCGATTTTTAAACATAAGTCTAAGCGTAGGTCTCTTCTATGGATGAGGGGATAAGTGCAACAAAGCGGTTTACTGTAGGCTGACAGACTTCACATACTTTTAAAATTTATGTTTTGTAATCTCGGGCATAAAAGATAATCCACGATGGTTTCCTTTCCCGTTAAAATTAGCGATGGTGAACTAAAAATGCATGGATAACTTTCAAATGTCAAAGTAGTTTAGGTCCAATTTCCTGTGAACCTGCCGTTCACTTAAAAGTCCAGTGCGCTCCCAATAGGCTATTGGCCTAAATGGTCACTAAATTGAGGCGGTCATCAAATAGTTTCATATTCTCGGAAGGATAAATGTTCGAAATGCATCCGATATTTTTTGCCATATTGTCAGCCCAAGTACGGTACCCACCATAGTCCCGTAGTTTAATTGGTTTGACAAATGACATAAAATATTTGAAAAGTACCGACATAAATAAGCGATGGTATAAAAGAAATTCCCGTGTGTTTGAGGAGCCATTTTGTTTAAAACTCCAGAAGTGTGAAGAGCTCCTGAAAAAGGTATGGTGATAGAATTTTGTAATTACCTTCAAGTACCTACTTACTGTATTTATTTTGCATCGCGGTCAGATTTATGTTAATCCTTATTTCTTTTGATTCATATCTAGTAGCAATTAATTATACAAGGATTATAGTAAATAACGTGATAATGTGATATTTTTAAAGTACCTGTACAGTATAATAGTTTCAGAAATACTCGAATTTCACACGTTGAAATAAATCTATTTTCTACGGATTTTATCGCGGATTTGGTTTCATTTTAAGTTTTTTAAGGTTCCGAACGTTTTGAATACTTTATAGCTGTCGTGGTTAGGCCGCGCCGCGCCAAAAATCGGTAATTATGTTTTTCCAATATCTGTACTGTACTGTATCTACTCATAATCGGCTTCTGTTAAGCCCGGGGCTCCTGTACAACCGAGAGGTAGATTGATAGATATTATGCCATAGTTCACCATGCTTGCCTAGGGCAGGTAGGCAGACTTCACATATAAAAATCTAGTTGGAGGTGTACTCTGAGGCTCCTGAGAATCAAATCCGCAACCACGGTCTCGGCAGCCGTATCCGGTTCGTATCCAACAGGCCACCACGCACCGAACTTAAAAATATTAGCTACCTTGTTACCTTCAATTGTAAAAATTCATATTGCACCGAAGTGCGTGGTGGCCTGTTGGTAACGAATCAGACGCGGCTTCAAATCCCAGGGCACACCTCATGACTTTTCGGAGTCATGTCTGTATCGATAGTCAATCGTCACGCACTATAACGGTGAAGGAAAACGAAGTGAGGAACCTGCATATCATAGCGATTTGTAAGAATTTATATGGTATGTAAAGTCCGCCAACCCGCACTAGGCCAGTGTGCTGAACTATATGGCTTAACCCCTCACAATCGTTCCCTCCTTTGTAGAGTGGGCCCATGCCCTGCACCAGGACGTATATAGGTTGATACAATACATTGCACCGAGTGCAAAATAAAAGTATTTAAAAAAATAAGTCGAAATCAAAAGCTTTCCTTCTTAAAAATAATATTAGTACGGTATCAAATATGGAAGGAAATCTTTGTTTTTAGTATTCCTTCGGAGGGTATTTCCGTGATAGCTGGATTGTGGAAGCTGAGCGAAAAAACAACTTCGAGGAAACGAACGCCCGCAGTGCATTTGCATCCTAAGTTCCGGCCGGGCAGTATTGCGCATAATTTAGCTATTTTGGTAAGCTATTTTCATTACGAGAAATAAGTTACTCGAGATTTGTGTAGTAATTTATTTAAGAATTAAGTTTCTCTGATTGTTTTTTACTTGAATCAATTAATTTAAGATACTATGGAAAAGGTGGTTATCACTTGTTAGAAATTATTTTTATATTTTTTTTCTTTTGGGCTTGTAATAGATTTGGTTGTGTATTGAGATAATCGAATATTATTAACAGCGTAAAGGTTTACTGTCTAAAATACCCTTAAAAGTAGTAGTCTTGATCCCGCAAATAGAAAGTTGTCTCGTATCCCGGGTATTTCTCCCGCTATAGGTACCCGGACCCGAAAAAAATATTTGCTTGCATGCGTCTCGTTGCAAGAATCGAACCTGTTGCCACTCGTTTAACAGCTGGCGTCACAGCTATTGCTGAACGAAAGTCTTCAGTAAATAAATGTCATGTTGATTTTTAGACGTGGACACATCCATTCAAGTTATGCGACGAGATTCGAACGGCCTGTCTCGCGGAGCCGCGGCAAGGGAAAGATTGCATGATGTATGGCTGGGGAGGATTTGATCAAGGTAAGCATTTTGCCCTTAGTGTGCGCTCGTGTATATTTTGCGTGCCGATGTTGAACACGACTGCCCTGATGTTAACTGCCCCGGTAGCGCAGTTGTACTACGGTATGATTGCATAATGAGGTCTCGGGTTCGAATCCCTGGTCAGGCAGTGATATTGGATTTTTCTATTCATTTTCAGCCCGGAGTCGAAAATTTGTTCTCCATATGGCGAAAGGCTCGCCCCCTTTCACATCGTGGGGCGGAATATACCTACAAGGCGAAATGTGGGTGTCCTGGTGGCACCTCTGCCTACCCCTTCGGGGATAAAGGCGTGAGTTTATGTATGTATGTATATGGCGATAGGTTCACCCGCTATCACATCGTGGGACGGATAATACAAGGTGAAACGTGGGTGACTTGGTTGCACCTCTGCCTACTCCTTTTGGGGAAAAGGCGTGAGTTTATGTATGTATGCATATAATATGTATGTATGTTGAACATGGTTGTCAACAGATGCTGTGGTGGATACCCCGCCCAGTCTATAGTTATTGTAGTGAATGTAGCTCTAGGTACAAATGTAACGGTCATTAAACAGTTTGTCGTTAGCATGCGATAGTTACACTTGTGTCGTGTTCGGCTATCTGACAGATATACTTGATTGATAAATAGGTATAGACACAAGTCTTGATAAGTAGGTATCAAAAATCCTTTTTATACTGGCACGGCAAGTGCGTGGTGGCCTGTTGGTAAACGTACCACACACGGGTGCCAACAAGTTCACGGTGGTCGTGGGTTCAAATCCCAGGCCCAGGGCACACCTCCGACTATTCGGGAGACATGTAGGAGAGTTAATAGTTAATCACCACGCACTATAACGGTGACGGAAAACATCGAGAGGAAATCTGCATACAACAGTGATTTATAAGAACTTCTATGGTAGGTATGTAAAGTCCGCTAACCTGCACTAGGCCAGCTTGGTGGACTATATGGCCTAAACCCTCTCAATCGTACTCTCGATTGATACGTATATATGGGCTGATAGTGCTGGCACGGCAGTGATTAATAGCAATATTAGTACATAATATAATTAATACTTGACGCCACGATAGTGTCCATTTCATTATTTGCTGGACTCTGTAGATTTCAATGTTACTATACAATATTTTCTTTTGCAGCATTGCGTCAACAATCACGTTGGCAAAGGGCAAGAATGCACGAGTGCAAGCAAATACCTTCCGCAAGGAAAGTAAATGGTGCGAATAACGTGTTTTGCGCATCTGTACAATCTCGCGGCACTGTGGTATGAAATTATATCTTACATTATTTACACATTGATCTTGAGTGTACCTTTGTGGATATGTACATGACATAAGAGTCGTGATTTCTTGGATTCGTTTCCAGAGCGGTATTTCTATTCTTTTTTAAAAACTTTTACTGCCAATCTTTCAATTTCTCGAAAGGATTTCTGAGGCACACGTCTAGTTCGTAAAAAATCTGCATTAAAATCTAAGTTTGACAGCCTCCGTGGCGCAGTTCGTTGGACGCCGGCTGTGAAACGATAGGCCGCGGGTTCGATCCTCGCACCGAAACAAATATTTGTGTGAACCACAGGTATAATAGGTCTCCAACTATCTAGAGAGCCGGGGCATGAAGTGAGGGGAGGTGTGTAGTGACAGCTATCATGTAAAGACCAAGAGAGATAGAGAATTTACGAATAACATGTAATACAACGCTTGGTGTTGCACGACTAAAACCATTACCCAATTTTAGGGGAGATCTCGAAGTAATATTTTTAATAAAGCGTTTATTGTTTACTAGGTAGATTTTGGTGGCGGTTCCGCCCACGTACTTGAAACTGATAACTTGGTAAAAGTGTCTTCCTAAATATGAGATTTTCTACGAAGATACCTCAACAATATTTAATGATATTGTATTGCATATTTAGTAAAAAAAAACAAGGCAATAATAATACTTGATACTTTATTGTCCAATAAATATAAGAAATATATTTTGAATTGAATATTCCGAGTTAATCCTGAGTATACAATTATGTTTTATTAAATTTTTAGTGGAGGTGGACGCAGAGGTTAGTAGAGAGAGCTACGTTTATTATATTTTTTTAACCAGTTTAGAGCTCTTTTTACTTTAAAAGGATTCTCATCTATTACGAACAGATGTAATTATCAATTTCGTGCAGTGTAAAAATATAATAATCATGCCTTATTTGTAAGTATTGTTTTTACAAAAAAACTGTTCAATTCATATTTATTAGACGCGGCGCATATGGGAAAATTAGCTGCTTGCTGTTGGCAACAATAATAATACGTAAGGGTATGATATTTATTGCAGGATTTTTTTATATTCAATTTATCACGAATACCACGGGTTGGAATTGGGCCGACACAAACAAAAATACCAATAGAATGCTTTCTCTAAGTACAATGAATCAAAATACTCGTAAATTAGAATGAAAAGGAAGTTCTGTATTATTTTGCAGAATGATACTTTTATAATTGTTTAATCTTTGATATTGTTGCTTATATAAATACATATCCACAATATACGTTTCACTTGATTATATTATACCTTTAAATACTTAAAACATGCGATAGTAAAATAATTCATTTACGACGATGTGTCAAACGTCATGTTTGTTTACAAATTGTTTGCAATGACATCGCACTGACATCACACGAACACGAAGGATGGACATAACGATATATCTTTTTCGACTGCGTTGATTATATACGTCTGCTTGTGGAAACAAAACATTCACCGGGCTATTGACTGTTCCCCTGCACTGTGCAGGCCTGGAATGTAAGGCCCTCTAGGTTGGAGGGCTATAGTTATAGTCTGGGTATAGTCTGGGTGTTTGTGTGATCGAAAAGTCTCTCCTAGTTCCCTGATACCAACGATATTTTAGTACATCTTATTTTTTCTTTCAGAGCGGTGTAGGCGGGCCGATGATCTGCAATGTGAACGGGCGCGACGCCCTGGTGGGAGTGGCTATATCACGAGACACCGAAGTAGTGTTTCTGCCAGCTAAGGATTGGGCAATGCAAGCCCAAGAGTTCATGAATGAAGACTGAATTAGGTAAAGTATGTTACTTAATATGTTACTATAAATTTATTCGTGTAAACTCTGATAATTTATTGAACTGTCGTGAAGATTTTGTTATTTTTCCTAGAAAGGAGTGTTAAATCAAAAACACAGAATACTTGAGTGTTAAATCAAAAACACAAAATACTTTTTGAAAGTTTTATTTATTTTTAAATCACTTTTACATTTTATGTGCGAGTCCAGCTTCTATAATCATTGACAATTTCATGTGAGCAAATAACCACGACGCGACACTAAACGAATACTAGGAACTAATTAATAAAAAACCTAAAAAAATTGGGAATGTCGATATCCTACACGAATACAAATGAATTTTCACTATACAAAGTTCAACACATAATATTTATTTATAAATAAATGAATTGTACTTAATACATAACGCTCTTCGCTCTTTGGTGTCGAACTTTAATAACAATGAGTGAGATAGATGCGGTTATATAAACTATAACAATTTAGAAAATATCGCGAAATAAAACTTTATAATAACGTACAATAAACAAGTCTTACGAATTACAGCCCGTTTGTCACCATCGATTCTCATCAGGCGAATCTATCGGCGACGTCATAAGAACTAAATACAGTAACGTAATAATACTTAGGGCACATTGATTATAAAAATACTTACATAGATTTCTGATCGTCTAAAAATTATGGGAAGAATACCTGTACTTTTTCGCTAAGATTTCCTTTTGTGACTACGAACAACCTCGAAATTCACATGCGGATCTAACCGCGTATGTATTAATTAATAAATATAAAATACTATGTTTATGACAAGATCACGGTTACATCACAATGGCTTGGCGCGCGAGTTCACGCGATCACCAGCGGCTCGTCGTCGGAGAACCCGTGGATCGGCGGCACGTCGTCGTCATCTGTAACAATACATTATTTATACTATTAAAATGTGTTTTGTAAGTATTCATTGTAGTTTTATTTGTTACTTGTAGAGTAATTAGTAGTGGTAGGTGTGAGTAAGTGGGTTGAGACTTAGAGACTTGGGCAGAGATGTGGTTTAATGTGTGATGGATGGCATGTAGTATTTTCAAAAGCTTGTTGTGAATGTATATTGGTGGTGGTAACACTAGAATGAAGAGAACTTGACTGAAATTCAGAAATGGTTTGTCGTCTAGAAACTGTGTGCGAGGTGAGACGTGTGCGTGTGCGTGTCGTGTGAGGGCAGAGTGTGAGGTGAGGCGTGTGCGGTGAGGCGTGTGCGTGTGAGGGCAGAGTGTGAGGCGTGTGCGTGTGCGTGTGAGGGCAGAGTGTGAGGCGTGTGCGTGTGCGTGTGAGGGCAGAGTGTGAGGTGAGGCGTGTGCGTGTGAGGGCAGAGTGTGAGGTGAGGCGTGTGCGGTGAGGCGTGTGCGTGTGAGGGCAGAGTGTGAGGCGTGTGCGTGTGCGTGTGAGGGCAGAGTGTGAGGCGTGTGCGTGTGCGTGTGAGGGCAGAGTGTGAGGTGAGGCGTGTGCGTGTGAGGGCAGAGTGTGAGGTGAGGCGTGTGCGTGTGAGGGCAGAGTGTGAGGCGTGTGCGTGTGCGTGTGAGGGCAGAGTGTGAGGTGAGGCGTGTGCGTGTGAGGGCAGAGTGTGAGGTGAGGCGTGTGCGTGTGAGGGCAGAGTGTGAGGTGAGGCGTGTGCGTGTGCGTGTGAGGGCAGAGTGTGAGGTGAGGCGTGTGCGTGTGAGGGCAGAGTGTGAGGCGTGTGCGTGTGCGTGTGAGGGCAGAGTGTGAGGTGAGGCGTGTGCGGTGAGGCGTGTGCGTGTGAGGGCAGAGTGTGAGGTGAGGCGTGTGCGTGTGCGTGTGAGGGCAGAGTGTGAGGTGAGGCGTGTGCGTGTGAGGGCAGAGTGTGAGGTGAGGCGTGTGCGTGTGAGGGCAGAGTGTGAGGCGTGTGCGTGTGCGTGTGAGGGCAGAGTGTGAGGTGAGGCGTGTGCGTGTGAGGGCAGAGTGTGAGGTGAGGCGTGTGCGTGTGAGGGCAGAGTGTGAGGTGAGGCGTGTGCGTGTGAGGGCAGAGTGTGAGGCGTGTGCGTGTGCGTGTGAGGGCAGAGTGTGAGGCGTGTGCGTGTGCGTGTGAGGGCAGAGTGTGAGGTGAGGCGTGTGCGGTGAGGCGTGTGCGTGTGAGGCGTGTGCGTGTGCGTGTGAGGGCAGAGTGTGAGGCGTGTGCGTGTGCGTGTGAGGGCAGAGTGTGAGGTGAGGCGTGTGCGGTGAGGCGTGTGCGTGTGAGGGCAGAGTGTGAGGTGAGGCGTGTGCGTGTGCGTGTGAGGGCAGAGTGTGAGGTGAGGCGTGTGCGTGTGAGGGCAGAGTGTGAGGCGTGTGCGTGTGCGTGTGAGGGCAGAGTGTGAGGTGAGGCGTGTGCGGTGAGGCGTGTGCGTGTGAGGGCAGAGTGTGAGGTGAGGCGTGTGCGTGTGCGTGTGAGGGCAGAGTGTGAGGTGAGGCGTGTGCGTGTGAGGGCAGAGTGTGAGGCGTGTGCGTGTGCGTGTGAGGGCAGAGTGTGAGGTGAGGCGTGTGCGGTGAGGCGTGTGCGTGTGAGGGCAGAGTGTGAGGTGAGGCGTGTGCGTGTGCGTGTGAGGGCAGAGTGTGAGGTGAGGCGTGTGCGTGTGAGGGCAGAGTGTGAGGTGAGGCGTGTGCGTGTGAGGGCAGAGTGTGAGGCGTGTGCGTGTGCGTGTGAGGGCAGAGTGTGAGGTGAGGCGTGTGCGTGTGAGGGCAGAGTGTGAGGTGAGGCGTGTGCGTGTGAGGGCAGAGTGTGAGGCGTGTGCGTGTGCGTGTGAGGGCAGAGTGTGAGGCGTGTGCGTGTGCGTGTGAGGGCAGAGTGTGAGGTGAGGCGTGTGCGTGTGAGGGCAGAGTGTGAGGTGAGGCGTGTGCGTGTGCGTGTGAGGGCAGAGTGTGAGGTGAGGCGTGTGCGTGTGAGGGCAGAGTGTGAGGTGAGGCGTGTGCGTGTGAGGGCAGAGTGTGAGGTGAGGCGTGTGCGGTGAGGCGTGTGCGTGTGAGGGCAGAGTGTGAGGTGAGGCGTGTGCGTGTGCGTGTGAGGGCAGAGTGTGAGGTGAGGCGTGTGAGGTGAGGCGTGTGCGGTGAGGCGTGTGCGTGTGAGGGCAGAGTGTGAGGTGAGGCGTGTGCGTGTGCGTGTGAGGGCAGAGTGTGAGGTGAGGCGTGTGCGTGTGCGTGTGAGGGCAGAGTGTGAGGTGAGGCGTGTGAGGTGAGGCGTGTGCGGTGAGGCGTGTGCGTGTGAGGGCAGAGTGTGAGGTGAGGCGTGTGCGTGTGAGGGCAGAGTGTGAGGCGTGTGCGTGTGCGTGTGAGGGCAGAGTGTGAGGCGTGTGCGTGTGCGTGTGAGGGCAGAGTGTGAGGCGTGTGCGTGTGCGTGTGAGGGCAGAGTGTGAGGTGAGGCGTGTGCGTGTGAGGGCAGAGTGTGAGGTGAGGCGTGTGCGTGTGAGGGCAGAGTGTGAGGTGAGGCGTGTGCGTGTGCGTGTGAGGGCAGAGTGTGAGGTGAGGCGTGTGCGTGTGAGGGCAGAGTGTGAGGCGTGTGCGTGTGCGTGTGAGGGCAGAGTGTGAGGTGAGGCGTGTGCGGTGAGGCGTGTGCGTGTGAGGGCAGAGTGTGAGGTGAGGCGTGTGCGTGTGCGTGTGAGGGCAGAGTGTGAGGTGAGGCGTGTGCGTGTGAGGGCAGAGTGTGAGGTGAGGCGTGTGCGTGTGAGGGCAGAGTGTGAGGCGTGTGCGTGTGCGTGTGAGGGCAGAGTGTGAGGCGTGTGCGTGTGCGTGTGAGGGCAGAGTGTGAGGTGAGGCGTGTGCGGTGAGGCGTGTGCGTGTGAGGGCAGAGTGTGAGGTGAGGCGTGTGCGTGTGCGTGTGAGGGCAGAGTGTGAGGTGAGGCGTGTGCGTGTGAGGGCAGAGTGTGAGGTGAGGCGTGTGCGTGTGAGGGCAGAGTGTGAGGTGAGGCGTGTGCGGTGAGGCGTGTGCGTGTGAGGGCAGAGTGTGAGGTGAGGCGTGTGCGTGTGCGTGTGAGGGCAGAGTGTGAGGTGAGGCGTGTGAGGTGAGGCGTGTGCGGTGAGGCGTGTGCGTGTGAGGGCAGAGTGTGAGGTGAGGCGTGTGCGTGTGCGTGTGAGGGCAGAGTGTGAGGTGAGGCGTGTGCGTGTGCGTGTGAGGGCAGAGTGTGAGGTGAGGCGTGTGAGGTGAGGCGTGTGCGGTGAGGCGTGTGCGTGTGAGGGCAGAGTGTGAGGTGAGGCGTGTGCGTGTGAGGGCAGAGTGTGAGGCGTGTGCGTGTGCGTGTGAGGGCAGAGTGTGAGGCGTGTGCGTGTGCGTGTGAGGGCAGAGTGTGAGGTGAGGCGTGTGCGGTGAGGCGTGTGCGTGTGAGGGCAGAGTGTGAGGTGAGGCGTGTGCGTGTGCGTGTGAGGGCAGAGTGTGAGGTGAGGCGTGTGCGTGTGAGGGCAGAGTGTGCGGTGAGGCGTGTGCGTGTGAGGGCAGAGTGTGAGGTGAGGCGTGTGCGTGTGCGTGTGAGGGCAGAGTGTGAGGTGAGGCGTGTGAGGTGAGGCGTGTGCGGTGAGGCGTGTGCGTGTGAGGGCAGAGTGTGAGGTGAGGCGTGTGCGTGTGCGTGTGAGGGCAGAGTGTGAGGTGAGGCGTGTGCGTGTGCGTGTGAGGGCAGAGTGTGAGGTGAGGCGTGTGCGTGTGAGGGCAGAGTGTGAGGTGAGGCGTGTGCGTGTGCGTGTGAGGGCAGAGTATGAGGTGAGGCGTGTGCGTGTGCGTGTGAGGGCAGAGTGTGAGGTGAGGCGTGTGCGTGTGCGTGTGAGGGCAGAGTGAGGTGAGGCGTGTGCGTGTGCGTGTGCGTGTGCGTGTGAGGGCAGAGTGTGAGGTGAGGCGTGTGAGGTGAGGCGTGTGCGGTGAGGCGTGTGCGTGTGAGGGCAGAGTGTGAGGCGTGTGCGTGTGCGTGTGAGGGCAGAGTGTGAGGTGAGGCGTGTGCGTGTGCGTGTGAGGGCAGAGTGTGAGGTGAGGCGTGTGAGGTGAGGCGTGTGCGGTGAGGCGTGTGCGTGTGAGGGCAGAGTGTGAGGTGAGGCGTGTGCGTGTGAGGGCAGAGTGTGAGGTGAGGCGTGTGCGTGTGAGGGCAGAGTGAGGTGAGGCGTGTGCGTGTGCGTGTGAGGGCAGAGTGTGAGGTGAGGCGTGTGCGTGTGCGTGTGAGGGCAGAGTGTGAGGTGAGGCGTGGGCGTGTGCGTATGCGTGTGAGAGGGCAGGGTGTAAGGTAAGCGTTTGTGTGGTGTAGTGTGGTGTTGTGCCTTGGCCAGCGAGCGGATTAGGACGTCGACGCGACTCCAAGCGCGGCGCGGACGGGTCGATTTGAGTTGTAATGTATCAGTATGGAACATGTCACACAGCGTCGTCCCACGCGCTGTGTCGTCTTTCCGCTTGACGTGACGTTTCTATGTGACGTGTTGCATATCAACTGATACATTACAACTCAAAACGACCCGCACGCGTGGCGCGTGCGTCGCGTCACCATCCCGCCCCGCTTTTTTCTTGCTAAACCATTCGTACTTTGGTTGAGGTGAGAGTGCGTGTGAGTTTATTGGTGTATGGTATATGTAATGAGTGAGAAGTATGCTTGAAAGAGAATAGTTACCTTGCTCTGTGATGGTGGCCTGTCCGCGGCGGCTGTCGTATCGTGGCGTGTGCGCGTTGAGCGGCAGGAAGGCGCGCGCGTAGCGGCGGTGGCGCAGCGCCACGTGCACGAGCGCGGCGGCCAGCAGCGCGCCCGCCACCAGCGCCGCGCCCGCGCCCCACCACCACGCCGACCACGCCGACGCAGACACTACCTCCAGCGGCACTGGACAAATACACACACAATATTTAGAAAAGCATCATCTATTACAAGTCAATTAAAGTTTATTAAAACTACGAAAGAGGTATCACCTATATGCATACACAAAATTAGGAAATGCTTAAAATACATCTAAGAAAAAAAAATTAAAACTGAAAAATTTCAATTTGATACTAATATCTGAAACACATACGACAAAGATTTGTCACAATGTGGGTTTAACCTACCATGTATTGTGTATCACAACCCAGTGTTGACCTAACTCTCCGCTTGTATTCAAGTAAATCTTCTATGCAATTAATACTCCCGAAAATATGTTTCCAATGTAAGCAACTTGTACGCAAACGTCATACTTGCATGCAAGACTTTATGGTTAATAATTATCAAACTAAACAATAACCATACTCACACTGCATCTTAATAGTCTCGACCTCGCTGAAGTCGCTATAATATCCTTCGTTAGTAATGGCGCGCACGCTCACGTACACGGGGCCTTCAGTGTCGGGCGCCGCTACCGACACGGGCGGGTTTTCCACCGTTAGTCGAGTTGCGTCTTCCGGCGGGTGGAGTAAGTCTTCAGGGATTTCTTTTGTTGATACTACCACTTCGTATTTGGCCCTGAAAGTAATAGTATCATAATTTATAACATGGTGAAAGTTTTAAACAATTTCTATGACGGATCGAAACCGCAATTTATGGGCAGTCAGTAAAGTAAAGACTCAGTTTTTTTAAATGATAGTCATTATTACAATTTTTATACATTATATAAATAACAGAAAATCATGTTTGTTTATCTTTGATTAATCTCTTTGATGATATATCTGTTTGGGTCAATGCATGTAGTTATTTCTTTTTACAAATATTTTCTCAATAAAGTATGAAGTATCGATAATAAATCTGATTTTACTAAACAATGCACGACTCTATATGAAGTATCACTATTCATGGTTTGTTTGGAAACAGGATATAAATTTGAGCTATTCAACCAACGTTCTGATAAATTAATGTTTTATTGAAGAGTAGAGATGTAGAATAGTAAGGGCATTACCGCGGCGCGTGGTGCGGCTGGTGCTGGTCCCACGTGACGATGAGTTGTGTGTGGTCGCGCCACGCCGCCAGCGCGCCCGGCGCCGCCAGCGCGCCCGTGCGCGCGCGGACGCACGCCGCCGACGCGCCCGGCGCCGCTGCCTGACAATACAACTCTATGTTACTCGTCCGATAGCTTCAATATTCACATGTATGGAGGACAATATAAATCAGATGTAGGACCGAATCGAAGGGGTATTTCTGAAGATTACTGCCAGACATTAGTAACGCAGACAGCGTAATTAAAAATATAAAAGTGAAATCGAACAGAATTTTAAAGAGAATACAGAATATCGAAATTTTAAACAATAGAAGCAGAGTTGATAAGGCTTACATATACGAATCCGAACGCGATATGCAGAAGAAACCTAAAGGAGAATGGGCGTTTTGGTACCCATATCCAATCAAGATGTATTTACCATTGTCAGATAGGTATTTTCAAGAATACAAACAACTACTATGGCAACAAATCCCTACGAATTGTCATTAGATATAGTCTTCAAAAGATCTAGATATTTAGATCGCAATAGAAATAAATATAATATATCGCTGGTGGCTCTTGAAATGTGAGAACAAACAATATTTTGTTACTTATAAAATATATATCTACAACAACATTATTGTACCTACATGTTTAGCAGGCTTCCGCACGGGCCCCGAGCGGCTTTCCTGTATGCATTATACCAGGTATTCAATATCCTATTTTTAGGATATGCCAGACACGAGGCCTATAATGAGTCAGCATTGGTTTTACATAGAATCGTTATAGATGAAACTTACTTTGAACTTGTTTTATTCACCTAGATAATGAAAAATTACTAGTAATTATAATAATATCAAGTCATATTGGAGAAAATTACAATAATAGTATGTATATCTACTTAATAGCATGAATTAAGAAAATAGTTATTTTCAAGTAAGATTACTTCGATCGGATGTGAATCAGGACTAGCGCCATAGTAATTCTTAATCTACATAAAAATACCTTTCCAACGATGTATCATTCAATCCACTCCATACATTTTGCCCATTCTCCTTTGTTTCTTCTCAAAATTTACACATTGCGTCCATATATCTAAGCTAATCACAAATCCATAGTACAATTTTCCAAAAAGAAAACCCCTACAATTAGTGAATTGCTCGCCCTGGATATCGAACCTAATATATCACTCAACAAATGTATAAATTATTCTAAAACAAGCTGCAGTAAGGTCTACGATATACCAACAATAACAATGCATACTATTTAAAAAACAAAACTACTTACATGTACGCAAATGTTGAATCTGCCGCCGAACGGAACGTTGTGTATGACGTGGTGGTACTGAGAGATCACGGACGGAATCAGCTCGAAACGATTCTTCTTCTGCGTAGTCTCTTCAACTACCTCCATCTGGAACAAAATAAATATTAATAAGCCATTTTAAAACAACAGTAATCTGATGTTGCCAGATAATGTTTTGACAAAAAAACTTGCCTAATATTGAATACCATTCATATGTTACACGAAAGGGGACACCACGAACTAAATATTTAAAACAATTATAACACCCCTCTTTTTGCAACGGAGTTTTAAAAAGAGCGGTTTCGTAATGTACTTTTCCTTACCACTTCCACGCAGTAACACTAAATTCCCTTTGCTCCACTAGGGACACACGTAATGCGTACAAGTAGCACAAAGATGCATTGAAGGAGGATTATAAATTTTAATGTTTTAATATCTGTTGGAAAAATCTTGTTAATTAGGTATACTTGTTATGTTTAGTTTATTCTATTTGTAGTTTAAGTAGCTGTATGTAGAGTAGTATAGTATAATGCCGCCTTAGTTTTAAAAGCTGTTACGGCATTATGTTTAAGGTGACATATAAATAAATCAATAAAATAAAAAATACTCGCTATGTGCATTCCAGTATACCTCAATGAACACATCACTGGTTTTTAGGACAACTTACCAACCTAAATAAAAGACATTTTATTAAATAGATAACATGCATATTTTCCAACTTACCAAGTAAGTGACCGGGGTCCTGAGCGCGTCGCAGCTGGCGAGCCACGAGATCGTCATGTCAGCGTTCTTCTCGTCGTACTCTACACGCAGATTCTTCACTGGCGCTCTGAGTAACCAACAAATATTTATCTTATTACTATTGTTAATATATCATACTCACTATGCCTTAATTTTAAATCAATTGAAAAATGAACGTGATTTCTAATAACTAAATAATTAATTTACAATTTCATTAATCACCTAATATCATGATTTTTTTGCTAGACGGTAGTTTAACTTAATTGCGAGTTTGGCACAGTTTTGAAATTATCTTTTAAAATATCGATTTATTTGCAATAAGCCGTATTGTATTATAGAAACACATATACTATAGTGAAAGCAATAGGTCAATTTGTATTGATGTATACTCACTTAGGATCTTCTCTAGTGACGATGCCCTTGTACGGCGCGAACGGTCCGCCCACGAGCGCCACGGTGAACTCATAAGTTTCACACAGATGTAAATTATCGATCACAACGCTCGTATTCTTCGTCACTATCTTTGTGTCTGTACAAAAAATTTAGTTATTATTTTTTAAGATTTTTAGAAACCAATAAAGAACAACGTGAAGTTATATTGGATTTAATTAACACATTTTCAGTTACAATCAAAATGGCACATTATCAACACTTCGCTCTGAACTTGAAGTCTCGACTGCTTGAAATAGAATGACTCCAAGACATCTCAGAACCGGCTATTTATATAAAAATGACATTCGTTTTTAACTTGAGTGGGTAGAAATGATATAATTTTTATTTGTTTTACAATTTGATGAAAATGATATTCACCCCTCGTAATGCCAATTTTAATGACATATTATTTCATAAAAAAATTATAATACGCTAAAAAACTCACCATTAGACATCTCTCCCGGATTAATCTTGTGAATCATATTAGAGTAGTGTACTTCATAAGTCAGTTCCTTATTCTCATATCGTTTGTCGCCGGGCGGGGTCCATATCAGTTGTACGGATGTACGTTTGTCCGTCAGTAGAATGGCTGTGAAATTGAGCATCACATCCGGTTCGCCTTCCGTCTTCACCGGGATTGTGAAAGGCACTCCGTATATCGAGTTCTTAAAGGCTCGTACGTCGATGAATAGGTCGACACCGGGTGGGAGGTTTGTCACTGAAAACATAAGTATATTAATATTACGATTTTTTTTTAAAAGTTGAATAATAATATTATGACGAAATATGCGTAGTATAACAGGAGTTCCGCAGTAAAAGAGACTGTAATCCGACAATGGTACGTGATATTGTAAATTGAACATCTCTGAAATTCATTTTAAAACAATAGAACGCTTAATATGATTAAATTAAATATCGTAGACCATTTCAGACGATTCTTTTCTGATTTCATTTTAACTGAGGCTTACAAATGAAAAGCCTCAAATAAAAAACGTTTGTAGACACAAATCCACGCGCGACTACGTATATGCCAGCTACCCACGGATGGATAATTTCTGGGTTTTCACTGCAGCCAATACGTTATGCATAATTTAATACAACACAATTGATCGCCTTTACTCAAAACATTTTTACACAATATTCAAATGAAATGAAATGAAAATAATTTATTGAATCCATTAAAATGTTCAACATTGTTTAGATTCAGTCATTTTTTGAACTACCACCCGGTTCGGAAAGCGGTTTTCACTAGAGAAGAACGGGCAAGAAACTCTAGTGTTGCTCTTTTCAAAACCAGTTTACAATGTAGTGATTATTACAAAACTTACAAGTTGGTTTAAATCAGAGCAGTTCATTAATAACTTGTTATGATTTCAACTTCGACATCCCAGTCCAATATATTACAATCCAACAATACTCACCAGTAATATTATTATTGGTGGTAGTCAGTGCGTCTGGCTTGGCGTAGTACATGGGCGGCCGGACCTGGACACTGTACCCTTCCACCCCCCGGATCTTGTGCCACTGCAGGTACACAGTAGACAAGTTGACGCGCGACATGCTCACGTTCACCAGCTCGTCCACATCGCCGCCGATGTCGAACGTTAGGTGCATCACTTCCGACGAATTTGAGCTGTATAGGTCGTTGACTGCTCGCACCTGGTATTTAAATAAAATAAATCTCATGCATTTTGCCTGTGCACCCGTAAATTTGGAAAAGGACAGAGGTATCATTAATGGTGTCCAATTTGATGAGCTTAGTATCACTGCTTTCGAGTGCGATATGTTTAAGATCGCACCTAGGTAAAGAATAAAAAAATAATAACGATAAATCTAATAAAGGGTGACAGAAAAGACAAATGATATACCTGCGCAGTTTGACTAGCTTATTTCTTGGAGTTCTGTTTTATATTTCTGGTTAATTTTAAAACCATTAAGAATCTTCCAGACATCAATTTCGTCCATATTTTACACATTTAATGACGTAATAAAACATAACATCTATCCAGAGATTAATGAAACAAAACTAGAATAATTTATTGCTACAACTAGATTTATATCTACAAACACCACATGAATCCACTTACCCAGAACGAATAATCAGTATTCGGCACAAAATAAGCCTTCAGGTTAAAGGTCTGCGTCTTGGTATCGTTGGGCAGTACTAGCTTCATGCTAGGCGGGAAGGGGGGTGAGTAGTACACCTTGTAGTACCGTATAACGCCGTTGGAGTTGGTCGGCCGGTCCCATAGTAATTGCACGCGGTTGCCGATTAACTGACGTACACTCAGGTTGATTGGTGGTGATGGTACTGTAAAGAAGGGAATTAATATATACAAGGATCACACATATTATGGAGTTTCGACAACACGGTTACAAACGATTATCTTTCGACATACAGGTTCTTGGTTTCTCGAAATTCAGGTTCACCTAGTGTAGGGACCGCTGTATATGTGACAAATGTAACCGTGTACTTTTAATAAATAAATGATTTGATGTGATTTGACTCAATTATGCATCCCTTTTCAATTTGTGACAAATATAGTATATTTTTATGTATTGGTTAGTAATAATAATAGATTTCGCGTAGTTTTGCTCCTGTTTAAAGACATGATACTTTCCATTACACGAACAAACTGCTCCCCTCGTTATTCTTGTTAATATAATAAAAATGTTAATTGTTAATAAAACTCTAAAACGTAACAAACAGAAGGGAAAATGTGGAACATACCTCCTACTCCCGTGGTAGTGTTGACGTATTTGTTGGACGCGTACGTTCTGTTAGATTTGCTGTCACGAATGTAGAACGTCACGTTGTAGTTGGTAAATGGCTCCAGATTAGTAAACCTGTAATAACAAATAACAAAAACTTAATCAACACAAAATCAAATAAAAGTACAATATGCGTTTAATTATTTAACCTAATAAATATCTATTTATTCTCCTCCCTTTAAAGTACTTCGAACTTTAAAAAATATTACAATTATAATATACTTTAACACGTCAAACATCTTCTATATTTTCTCCAATTATTTTTTTATGTTATAATTGAAATTATCACACTACAACAATCGCTTTTACATATGCATAACATAAACATTAAAAAAACTGACACAAAGTGCAAGAGACAATAAGAGTAAATTAATAATTACCAGTAAACACTATCGTTGGTCCACGTCATGTTCGTCCACTTGCCGTCACTGACTTTGGATATGGAAGGCAGGAAGCTGTACAGCACCATCTTCTGCTGCGCCATCCAGCACGAGATCAGGAAACTGGTCGAGTTTATCGATGTTTGATCCACTCCGATGCTTAGGAACTAGGTAAATAAATATTTTGTTAATAAAATAATATACTTAGGAGGAATTATTTTGTTTTATAATTGTCAATTTTGAAAAACAGGACAAATAAATCTCCTAAAAGAAACCGAAATTATTTGTATGTATTGTTTTGTTCTTAAATATTGTAAACCTAATCGTTGACTGCCAAATATTGTCACTGGAATTAAGTCCACTTTTACACCACGGTGTGTAAAATTATGGGTTAGTTTAAGAGAGATTTTCATTCGTTAAACTTCATTCAAAAATTCATGTCAATTCACTTACAACAAATAATGTAATAAACAGTGCATCAATATAATTGTCTCACTTTTAAATTCAGTCAGTTTATAACATATTTGATAAATAATGTTTATTTACTGAAATAAAGTTATTTATTTATTTATTTATTATTTCAACACACACACAGTCATTACAGGTTTAGGTACCCAATTCGATCTGGCGGGACTATAACATAAATTACAAAAATAAAACAAAACAAAACAAAACATAATAACAATCTCACTACAACTAATAAATTAAGCTAACTCAATTAAATTAAGTATAACAAATAACATATAACAAACATTTTGCGAGCTCACTCCGATTGCTTGTAAAAACATCTGTTTTGACATGTACCTCATTAATAGTTTTAATCGCTCGGGTGAGAGGCGTCTTGGCCAAGAGGTTGGTCGTGGAGGTCGGTACCGCCAGTAGCGGTGGGCGCCGCCTCCACACGTACCGGTCCGGCACGCTCAGGCAGAGGCGGTACAGAAGCCCCGGGTTGTGCTCTATACCACGCAATAGTTAATTTAACACAAGGTACAGTACCTGGTACATGCGGTTATCACTGTTACTGGTGCAGTTAAGTTCGTCGCTGCCGTCGTAGCAGTCCTGCACGCCGTTGCACAGCTGCGCCTGCGCCACGCACAGGCCCTCGTCGCACTGCATGTAGCCCGACGGACACTGCGCTACTGGCTTCTGAACCTGAACATACAGTGTTATACCATTACAAAATAGGGTGGTTTTCAAAAAGTTTCATAGCCTATTGCGCCAGATTGTTGCAGTTTGGCGGATTTCACAAAATATTTTTTTTGCAAAATTGACTTTTTATCAGGCTTCTTTACGATGTTAAATTTCACTAAGTGCATGGTAATTGACTTAAATATATACACAGTTTAGAAAGTCCTAATATGGACCATAGTTTATCATAGCGACCTCCGATTCCTCAATTCGTTTTATATTCGTTGTTAATAGGTAGATACTGCATTAGCCCATATACGTCCCATTGCAGGGCACGAGCCTCATCTACAATCGAGAGTGCGATTTAGAGGGGTTAGACCATATTGTCCACCACACTAGCCTAGTGCGGGTTGAGGGAAAAATGTAATAAGGTATTATTCATTGACTTATATTTTACCGATAGACGAGATACGTGAAAGAAATAAAGTGCCCCCGTATTTTAAAATCACATTGCAATATTACATCACTTACCTGGAATTTTATTAAAATATTGTAACTTTTGACGATTTGCTTTCGGTTTGACGGCGAAACATTCATTTATTACTTTTAAACGTATGCGATAAGGCGTACTGCACTGTCATTGCCACGAAGCAAACTAATTCATGTGTGGTGCATACACCGCAACTAAGTGGGACACATTTTTTGTACTGAATGTCTTATCTACTGTAACATTGTGTGATCCACAGGTATTTGTTTCGGGTCTGGGTGTTTGTGAGACCGAAAAGTCTCTCGTAGCTTCTGATACCCACGACACAAGACTCGATGTTAGTGTGGGGTCAGGACTATGTATGTGACTGTTGGGTGTATTTATTTATTTATTGATATCGATGGTATTGTTATACTAACATGCAGCGGGCAGTGCAGTTCGTCGCTGCCGTCGGCGCAGTGCGGCACGCCGTCGCACAGGCGCGCCGCCGCCACGCAGCCGCGCCCGTCCGCGCACGCCGTCTCGCGCGCCAGACACGCCGGCGCCGCCGCCGCGCGCGCGCCGCACGAGCGCTCGTCCTCGCCGCCCGAGCAGTCCTCGGGCCCGTCGCACACCCACGCCAGCGGGATGCACACGCCTGCGGATTACTACTACATTAGTATTTGGAATTTATTATGTATTCAAAACTTCACTTTGGTTGATATAAATGCCATAACTATAGACTTTTTTGTAATGGTTTCTTAGATTTACGCGAATTTTACACATTGAAATAACACTGACTGACTGTCCACCCCGTGACCACGAAAGCTGTAAAGTAATCGAAACGTCGGGAAGTTAAAAAATGTAAAAATTAAACCAAATCGCGATAAAATCCGTATAAAATAGTTTTATTTCAATATAGACTTTTTTATTGCATAATCCCGAAAATTAACAAAAAGCTCATCAGATGGTAAGTGATGCTACTACACAGAAACATCTCTAAAACTTAAATCGTAGAAAAATTGCTTCTCCACACAATAAGAGAAGGGAAAAGAACAAAAATTTTGGACACACAGCAATCTCACCCGCTGCTTGTAATAACAACAAAGCAATCGCTTTACATCGCATGTCTGTGAGGCAATAGAATTGGCCTATTTTATTGGTTATCTAAAATATGACTAATTTTTAAAATTAAAATGGGTATTTTGCACTCTATCAACACAATTATACCACTTTGGCAAAAAATCAATCCTATAAGAACAACATTCAAAAAACCCCTCCCAACATACCTGGCGAACACGTGAACTGATTCTTTCCGCACTTCGGTCTGGTCATCGTATGCTCAGGTATCACTGACTTAGGCTCGGGCAGTACCAATCCGCAGCCAACTTCATCCGAGTGATCGCCGCAGTCGTCGATACTGTCGCACCTCCACCAATCAGGGATGCAGTTGCCGTTATCACATTTGAACATCCAGTTGAGACAAGTAGTGTTTGCTGGGAAATTGGGTCTTTCAGTAGTGGGGTCAGGTAGGAGCTTCGAATTGCCAATGTTGGTGCAATTTTGCTCGTCTGATGATTCGTGGTCGCTGCAGTCGTTTTCGCCGTCACAGACCTGGGGTAGATTAACATTAATTTAAAAATTACATTATCGTACGTATCATAACGGTACCGTTAATCGCGATACTATGTTCTATTTCCAGGTATGTGTTAGGTTATCTCTACAAACGGAATACCATCAAAACCAGCCTTTTATTGTCCACTGCTGGACATGGGCCTTCTCCAAATTGTGCCATTTCACCCTGTCTTCCACTTGTCGCATCGAGCATCTGCCAGCGACCTTTCGCAAATCGTCACTCCACCTAGCTGGAGGGCGTCCTACACTAAGTTAAACGAATATATTGAACTGTTATTATCCAAAATAATTAAAGTAATCTCTTATACTTCAAGACCAAAAAAACAACAAAAAACGCCAATAACAAAAGTTAAAACCACAAAAACTTTTATAGATAATTCACGCGGTAATAATTGCAGTACCGTATAAATAGTCTATTGTAAGAGCCGAAGTCCAATATAAGGCATAAAAAACTCACCCAAGTCTTAAAGATGCATTTTCCACTAGGACACCTGAACATATACGGGGCACACGTGGAGTTTTTGCATCTTTCCTCCGATTCATCGGCGCCATTGGGACAGTCGCTATCTCCATCACACACCCACGAGTTAGGCACGCAGAGACTAGTGTCGTTGCCGCAAGAGAATCCGTTGCCGGTGCAACTAATGATGTCTGGACGCTTCACTTGCACCTTTTGGAGGTGGATATTGTAGAACTATTAATATGCCGGCTGTAGCCGGTGTTTTTGATCAAAACAATGGAATGAAGGGGAAGATTGAAAGAGAAGGATTAAAAGATTTAAGATGAAAAAAATACTCTTTCGAATTTGAAAAGCTGTGTAATGGAAGGTTAATAAGGCCGTCATGAAATTAGGTCACACGTTAGTAACTCCTTATTATAGTAATAATATACTTGGCTATCACAATTACAGTACACAAATTACTTACTTTTATTTTCACATTTGAACACTACGACGGCTACAAAAAGACTGTATTCTGTGATACGGCCGACGTTAGTTTTTGTAACAAAATGTCAGTTATCTTATTGTACAATCAGGTAATATTTTCTTAACGTTTTGTAGGGTAGTTTTATTTATCAAAGTATTGAGCGATTAAACATTCGACAGTACAATATCCTCCATGTTATGCAATTCTTTATGCTCTCGCGTGGATATATTATTTCGGTTTAATGAATATGCAATGAAGTCCCAAATATTGCTTTATAGAATGTGTAGAATGGATGGTGGTTTTGTTTTAGGAGTTGAATTATTTTAAGCGACACTTGTATAGTAACGACAAGTTGAGACGAAAATGAAAAAGTAAATAGATCTCAATTTAAATTATTTACTCACCGTACAATTACGTTCATCGGATCCGTCTTTGCAATCGTTGTCGCCGTCGCACACCCACCGCTTCTCTATGCAAAGCCCGTTGCCACATTGGAACTGATTCTCGCTGCAATTGTGATGGCCGCAATCTGGAAAAACCATTATTGATACAATATCCGCCCACTGGAATGGTAAAGGTTGGCGGAAAAATAATCGGCAATAATTTTTTTGGGTCAAATTATAATAAATAAAACTAAAAAAATTGAATTCACCTATATGGTACAACAAGGCACGTGTCCTGTCTTAGGTATCAAGAATCTAAAAAGAATTTATTTGTACCACAAAAACGCTTAGATCCGAAATAAATACCTATTTTCTATTTGTTGGTTAACATAAATATTTTTCTCTTTGCCAAGATCAGATTTAAGCTCTAAATTCCTACTTTAAAAACTCAATGATACTACCAATTATGTTTCTTAGGTATCATTCCAGTCTTTCTTGGGCATAAAAAGTTTCATTATAACATAAAAAGTTTCACAGTACGAAACAAAAAAAATTTGAAGCAAACGGAATAAAATATCTCTCAGTTACGTATCAATTTATATGAACTCTGTGTCTGTATGTAATTTATTTAACAGATAACTCTAGACCTTGACATCGTGTATGACAATATTTTCATTATCATCGAGATTCCCGAATCTCTTCCTGCTGATAGGGAACGGCAGACAAACTTTTATCGTGTGCGGTACTACGCATCCAGGCGGATACGAATTTCCTACCTATATTATATCCGACAACCTGAGTCACTCAATGAAATGCTACAGTAACAAATTACTGTGTCGATAATTTATGAGTCAGCGGTACCCTCCTTGAACGAACTTATTGATACTGTAGCTTCAATCCACAGCAAGGCTTTACCTTTCCTGATGTGATTTTAATGCTATTCAATGACACAAAGCAAGGTTTTACTGCTCCGTATCTTATGATTTTGATGAAATATAACACATTTCAAGTCGCGGTGCAATAAATTGACTAAATCACATTCACTTATATTGTAAAAGAGTTGGGTTTCCAACTTCCCGAGTGACGGCGATTATTTATTAATACCAGCCAACACATTGACATACAAATGATAAAATCCCGACATTGTGACTCATTTCCCTGTCTGGCGTTCAAGGACTTACCTACCAACTTACTGGTACCAAAAACATTTTTAGTATAATTTGTAAATGTTTTGAAAAGCTTTTTGAGTGTTATCGTTTATCGAAAGTGTTTGTGTTATTTATCAAACACTTTCGATGAACGTTTTAATCAAGCCCTGAGTTGTAACATAACGAGAAATTAATGCGTCTTACTGAGCCAAGAGAGCTTCAATATAAGAAATATCAGGAAATTATCGAATCTACGTAATTGTGAAAACACATCTAAAAAATCTTATGGGTAATTTCTCTTTAAATATTAATGGTAATTTTTTGAAGTATAACATATTATCACACATCATTTTTAATGATTCTCACTCGTGTTATTTGATCGAAAGGAAAGCACTTTTAGTCCTCTTTCCAGTGCCTTAGGTGTTGGAATTGATACGCCTAGATTTTCAGCCAGATGTTTTAGCCAGGCTGGATCCCTAACAAATATAAAACCTCACCTTTCTCATCACTCATGTCAGCGCAGTCGACATCTCCGTCACACTTCCAGTGCGGCATGTAGCAGCGCGTGTTGTCGCACGCGATCATGGGCGGCGTGCACAGGCATCCCATCTCGTCCGACAGATCGCCGCAGTCGTTGTTGCCGTCGCACCGCCAGGATGCTGGGATGCACGCGTTCCGGGACTTGCACGCGAAGTGGTCCTAAGAGGGAAATTATGGATATAAGACTTCCAGAAGCGGAATCTAAATCTATTTGTAACTTCAAAAGACGAAGTATACCGACAATGCATGAGGTTCGTACATAACTACTAAGACTGGAGGCCTTTTCTCAGTGGTGGTTAAAAACGGACTAATACAGAAAGATAATAAATACAGTTATAGCGAAAATAAAGATATTCTTGGCAAATAATAGACTCGATAACACAAAACTATTAATTTACAGTAGACAACTTTGTACTAACCGGACCACACGTAGCTCCAGCAGACCTGGGGCACGTCATATTCGCCGAAGGTTCCGCTCCATCGGGACACACGCACTTGCCGTTCAACTTCCTGAAGCCATCTGGACACAGGCAACTGAAGGAATTGCCCGGCATGCCCAAACACAAAGCGTCGCAACTCGTGTTCTTATACGAACAAGCATTACTTCCATGTTGAACCGAATGTGCGAATACTTTCAAATCCATGAGACCAGAGAAAGAATTGTTGATGGTGATCACGTTTGCTCCAGTATCTTTGTCAGCAATGAATATGGACTTCGCTTTCCAATCGTCCCAGTACATCTTATCCTTCAACACAGCGACGGCAAACGGATGAATAACCTTGTCATCGTTCCATAATATCCTCCTTAGGTAACGACCACTCAAATCAGAACTGGCTATGTAGTCCTCCATTGCGTCGACCCAGTAAATCCGCTCCGACATTTGATCGATGGTGATTCCATTCGGCCATTGTACTATTGGGTTGCCAAACAGTTTCTTCACGTTGGAACCATCAAGGTTTGATCTGGAAACCGATGGAGCACTCCTATCCCAGTCTGTCCAGAACAAATAACCAGCTTTAGGATGGACTGCAATACCTCTGGGCTTGGATAAAACTGTGTAGTCCAAAATAGTTACTCTCATTCTTCCTTCGCTTGTCAAATCAGTTCTTACCGCCTCAATTTTCTTCCTCAGTCCATCAACAAAGAACAGAACGTTGGAAATCCAGTCCAGGGCCATTCCTTCAATACTTGCCAAGTCAGTGTCTACAACTACCTCTTGAGGAGTGCCGGTGCCGAAACATTGCCTCATAATCTTGTCCGATTCAATATCAGCCCAGTAAATGCAGTTGTTCTTCAAGTCAAATTCAATTGCAACGATGTTCTTTTGATTTTCGACTGGGTAAATCGTTGTGTTGTCTGAAAGATCTATCCTGGCAATCTTGTCGCGTAGTGCAACCAACATAAATTCTGTGGGCGCTTCGATTGGACAAGGAATTGTGTCTGGTGCGTATGCCATGTAACCAGAGATAGTACACGCATTGCCATCAATCTTTCTGTAGCCTTTGGTTCGTTTGTAATATTGTCCTGGCCTGCACTCTGGTGGAATTGAATAAGGATCGAATTTAACCGATTTATTATGAATACATTCTTCGCCTGACAACATGAATCCAAAGTCACATTCGAAATCTCTTCGCGTGCATTCGCATACCTCCTTCTTTACCGGTCTTTGGTATTCGATTCCGTTGTAGCAATTGGTATGAGCGAGTCTTCGTTGGAAAATATCCCTAGAGCCTAGCACGCAGGATACTGAGGAATTGGGAGGAGACGGCGACCAGAATTTGTAATCATCTGCTGTACAATTGCGAGTGAAAGTTTTCATCAAGTCGATAGTGATAATAATCCATTGGTGCTGGTCGTTTGCTGATCCAAACATTGTGAATGTTGTAGTATTTTCGCCTGGCTCCGTCATCAATCCGTAGATACGCAGGTCGTCGGCATTGAACCTGCAAAATACAATATTATCACAGCGGGACATTCCACAATAATTAATTATAATTAACGTAATAAATGACTCACTGATATGAATTCCATTCGATGCCTTCATTTGTAGAGTAGAGAATTCTCCTGGTTTCCCCGCGGGATTTGAAATATTTGACAACCACTAGGACGCCACCATGGTCTCCATAGTTGAAGAAGTAGTAATCTTTCAGGATCCGTTTCCATGTTAAGCCAGCGTCTCTGCTCATGTACACGCCAGGGATGCCCTTCAAAGATTTGCCCATGACACCCGTCGCCATAATAACTCCTGGTGCTGATTTAGAACTCATTATGCTTGCGGACCTTTGAAAAATAAGACATTGGAGCGCATTAGTGGTAATGCATTAAGGTATATAGAGTGACAATCCTACTGCCTTCTTCCAGCTAATACATCCATCCATCAACCGTATTACTGACAATACTTCTCATATAGAAAAGTGTGCATTTTAAATTTATGTTTGTGCGTAAATCACATAGATAAGCATTCGCATGACACATGAAATAAACAAACCACTGGCCTTATTTCATGATCTTATGGCGTACGTTCATCATACGCATTGTATGTACATCATAGTATACAGTTAGTGTTATGTACAATAAACGAGATATAAACATAATAATGTATAAATTGAAATAAATCCACTCAATAAGACATCAACCCGTGCAATGCGCAAAATAAAAGTATAAGCTGTAGTGTTAATCACAGTAACTATTCTAGATAACAACTCAATGTGCACTCGTGACGTTTTACCTCGGACCGTTCGTAACGACATTTCCAGGAGGGCTGTGGACAAGTTATATTTTTGTGTATAGTATACTTTCTGATAAGGCTTTAATATGACTACACGGAACTTGCGAAAAGTGCTGTGCAGTCTTTTAATATGTTTTAAAATGTTTTAAATATGTCAACTGTATGAGGATTTCATGCACGTCTTTCAATAATGTTACACATGTATGTATGTGGTGAAATGGTTGCCCTATGACACGATTCCATCCCTACCAAAAGGATAGATGGCGGTCCCTTCCGATGAGGTCGACGTAGAATTTTTCCTTACAAAATCCTTTAAGAGACCTCCCAAAAAGAGCCTGCCTTTTCCTCAGGTATCGTGGGTGTTCATACCCAACGGTGACCGCTCGTTTTAAGGTGGCGCGCGTGTGTTGATTTGCCACTTATTTCATATAAATGAACCTACTTTTGCGGGTGCGTTGTTTGTTTTCAATATAAAACAAACCTGCGCTAACGCTGTTATGGTTGACCGGCGATAACGCACAAACACGCATTGTTTTCATTCTATTATAAGATATACTTACTATATCTTATCTTAATAACCTTTTTCACTGAATCAAATAATGATTTATAAACAAAAACGCATAAAGAAAGCAATACAAATTAAGGGACAGTGTGATTTCATTGCCATTGATACTCTGTTACAGTACAAACTGTGACATCTTGTTTTAAAATTAACTCTATTGACTCAAACTATATGCATACCTACACTATATGGCAATTTATGATATGATTTAGCAATTAAAAGATGTGTCACATTAGTTTTCTTTTTTTTTTTGCTAAATAACAGTCAGAACTTATAATTATTAGTAAAATTCACACACTAACATATAAGTAAAATTAACATATATAAAACTTATTTTAAAAAACCTGAATGCTGTCATTAGCTACGATTCCCTTAATAGCCAGTAATTTAAAACATGATGAAACAAAGTGAGCACAGAGTATAAGATGACTAAACGTAAAACTGTGTTTGTCCTAAATTGTATTATTAAGAACATGTGATGTACACAGTGTCTCGAATACGAAAATGTTAGGTCATAATATGCACATACCCGAAGAGGAACTAAACTTTTTATGATTATTTGGCTTAACAACATATCTTTTAAATATAATTATTTGCATTTTGCAAACGTATAATTTACTTAGCACTATTGAAATAAAGTTCAAAATTGTTTGTATAATATTAATATCATAAGTCTTATCTGATCTGACTCACGACGAGTATGATCATCAAATTATACCTATATTATAACTATGTATTCATATACATGTATTGACGTCTTCAAACCGGACGGATAATGTCTTACTATTCAATCCTTGCGCGTCTCAATATCAAGTGCAACACGATAATGTTCAGCGATAATTTAATTATACTCTAGTCCATTCTACTGAGTTTCACGACCTAAGTCAACATGTTTATAGGTATGCATTTCATTTGCGCGTTATCCTTATTGATATTATATGCGCAGTGAGAAATAAAACCATCGGTCACTCTTATAGTACGACCCCTTATTACGATGTATGTTGATTGTTGTGTCATGGGTACTTACAATGAAACTTCGAGAAACTTCGATTCGATCCTACAAAACTCAGACACGAAGGAGAGAAACATTGGGAATAAATAAATAAATACACCCAAAAGTCACATACATAGTCCTGACCCTACACTAACATCGAGTCTTGTGTCGTGGGTATCAGAAACTACGAGAGACTTTTCGGTCTCACAAACACCCAGACCCGAAACAAATACTTGTTTACACAAACATTTGTCTCGACGCGGTGATCGAACCCGCGGCATCTCGTTTCACACGCAGCGTCCAACCAACTGCGCCCCGGAGGCTGGCAGGGTATATCAAGACTGCGACCGAAAACGAAGCCTTGTTGTGATCTCTATTCACTTCTTCGAAATAAGTATATGGAAACTTTCTTAACTAAATAATAACGATTTTCAAAGCATATAAAATTGTAAGTCTGAGTAATAATCTAAAACTTCTTATTGCTTTGATCACAGGCGGGTTGCGGGACGACACTTCAGCTTGCAAGTGCGTTGAGCATGCTTGTTTACCGAATTTTATAGTGCGAAGAGTAATGCTGAATTGGTTCTAAATAAGTATCAAATCAATACGATATTATTACCGTTTTGTAGGTTATTCACCTTTTTTTAACATGCTGAAAAAGAGAAATCTAGGAAAGTATCCGCAGAAAACCGGTTTGGAACTCTTATTATTGGGTAGTAAGCTGTTTTGTTCGCTCATTACAATACTTTTACGTGCGAAACTCAAGTCATTTCCTTAATTACAATATCTAAATATAAACAACAAGTTTAATATAAGACTATATCAGCTCATATCAACATCAGGTCAAGTAAGTTATCATTAAGCAAAAACATACAAATACTATACTAAGTAACTTTTCTGTTATTTATAAAAAAAAAAAAAAACAGAAATATACCGCGTGATATTGACATCTGTTACTTAATTTTGTCCACATGTTCGTGACCACCCCAGGAAACATTGTACCAAGTTACATCAAAATCCACCTGGTAGTTTTGACAAAAATCACGATTTTGTATTTCGCAATTTTCGATCACTCTGTACATGCACGAGTAGTTTTGCCGCTCAGCTGACAAAGGACTTTGACCCCGCAAACATAAAACTTGGCGAAATACAGATCACTCAATATGTTCTACACTACAATAATTATTATTAATGTAGTCTAGAACATAATGAATGATCGTTATTTTATAAGTAAGTACTAATGATTAACTGGGGTTTAATAGTTCACCTTTTAGTAAACATTTAATCAAATACATTCACTAATTACTAGGCACTCTCAAATTCCAATATACACATTAATGATTAACAGGTTTCTTGAATATCGGTCAAACATACAAGGCATTTTAATTGCACAATACAAAAACTTTAATTGTAATCGTAATTATCGACCAACAAAAAATAAAACTATTCTTCGGCACGTGACAATCGGTCCAAATAAAAATACGTGAATAAAACTATGCAACAAGAATAAAATTTATTTCAGCTTTATTTTTAAACAATATGCATTCAATTTCAAGTAATGTTTAAATCCAACACGCAATATTTCAATTTAACATTTTCAAAACAATTTTACGTAAACGTATCATAACGCGCCATGTACCTTCTGTACTTTGCATTTACTATAATCACTTGTTGCCAGATTGTACATCTTTTTATATCATAATATGCTGTCCCTTTTTCGCCCTTGGAGGAAGTATAATTATAAGAAAGTGACAGCATACGAAACATTTTTGAAGTAGTGTTGTGAAATTATCCGATGACACTTAATCGATATTTTTTATCTCTCATATTATTTAATTTGAGTTGACTGGAAACTTAATGTTAACTATGTCAGAAATATCATGGTATTTCGTTTTTATTTCTTACGGTTGGTTTTAATAATTTAGAACATCTTCAATAATTAAAACCCAACCGGTCATCGAGGGTTTTTAGCATAATGATATGCTGGCGTTATAGGTGTTGCTAGGGACCCAGCTCGACCACAATATACGCGTTTGTACAGGGCTAGAAGGCCAGAGACACTGATTTACCTTTCTCGGCTTCCCCGGGGTATCGAAAGGGGAGCAAAAAGCTTTTCCTCTTAACAAAAAAAAAACTTTACAAAGTTATCTGACTACATTTCCTGAAAATGACAATAACTTGACAATATTTAATGTTTCCAAAGTAAACCACTTTAAGAAATCGTAATTTTATACAAAATACACGTATGCATTCGCTGCTGTAGATTGTTTTATTTTATTAATGAACTACTTACGGGTAAAATTGCTTCGAAAAGTAAAGTTGACACATTTGAATAAACTACAAATAATCGATATCGATTTCAAGATATTGTAGTCACGGCTCTTATGTTAAACTACCAATCACATAAAGTATTTTTCTACGCCAATCAGAGTATCTCATTTTAAATACTATTGTCCAATCCAGTTACGTAATTACTGCATCAACCAATCCATCCAATCAATCCTTAGGGATCTTCAACTTTTAGCAGATCCTAATGTATGGCGGCGCGGCCGGCGCGGCGGCACGCTCAGTGTTCGGTTTACTGCGTTCAATTAGTAATGTAAACAAAAACACGCGCGCGCGCAGAAATCGCCATTTTGATAGTATTATAAATTATGTTGTTATTTGTATTTTGTGTTCAAGTGAGTGAATAAGTGTTTAAGAGATAGAGACACATATTGCAATTAAGTACTTTTTATTAGTTGTTAGTTTAAGTGTTCTTTTTATTATTTAAGTGTTCGTATTAGTGTTTATAAGTACTTTTTAGTTTTTGTAGATTTAAGTTGTTCAGTATTATTGTATTTTCTATTCTTAATACAATGACGAATACTTATAGTACTGTGGAATACACAGATATGGTGTTGTTGTATGGTGAGTGTAATCAAAACGCCGTCATGGCCCTCAGAACATATCGTGAGAGATTTGGTGCATAAAACATAACAATTTGAATAAGTTAATTTTATGTATTTAAGTGTTGTGTGATTACTATGAAAAATATGTAACATGGGAAGATAATTCCCGCGATCGCAGCGCCGCCCGTGCTAGCGGGTCAGGCTGTTTTCATAAACGCGGGAATATTGCGATGTTGCCGCTCCGCTCCGTGCGGGCGCTGTATATCAGGTAAGTCTAAATATGGGATGTTTAACTTTAATGTCATTATTTTGACTTATAATTTGTTTGAAAAATCAACTTTTTTGTTTTTCCTTCTACGACAATTCCTATGCGTGCAAATAATATCCCTTACTACGCGATGCACATGGTTTAATTTAATGTCGGGGGTGTCAATATCACGCTGTATAAACGAAGAAAACACAAGAATTGGAAACCACTGTTATACGCAAAACTCCATCTTACAATATTTACTAATAGTGCTAATTAAGTCGAATGTAAATAACGAAAATATTCTTATTCTTTTTATTTAGAGACGCTGGAAACACTGAACATAGCATTGTGTTTCTCTTTCTACAAATGCTAACGACATAATGGTAACAACTGATGGTCACCTACGATCAAATCACAAGAGGAACACACTTCATTAAATGTTTAATCAAGTGACAGTATCGGTTGAGACTGGAGTTCAAAATGTTAGTACAAAATAATTGTTTTGTATCACGCGACCGTGATAACACTCACCTCGTCACCGGGTACAGCTGACTGAATTTCTGGCACAAGTGTAGACTGCACGAGTTCTCGATGTGGCAGTTTAGCGGCTTACCTGATTAGTGGAAATTAAATGGAAATTAATTCATCTTACTTTACAAGAACGTTTTCGCAATCACCGTATTGATCTAGTGGGTTTTTCTGTGGCAGCATCATGTATTTTTTGTGTATCGTGTGTATGGAGCAATTTACTTGAGATATTTTTGGTGTGATTAATATTATATGAGTAGCCAGGAACTGGAAATTATGCCATAACCCCTCTCATACTTACATACATACACTCACGCCTTTTCCCAGAAGGGGTAGGCAGGTTGCTACATGGACACCCACATTTCGTCTTGTGTATTCCGCCCCACGATGAGATAGGGGGCGAGCCTATCGTCATATCGGCACAAATTCCTGACTCCGGGCCGATAATGAATATAAAATCCAATATCACTTTACCCGACCCGGGATTCGAACCCGAGACCTCAACTTTGTAATCCTACCATAATACAACTAGGTCACCGAGGCAGTCATATCTATCATACTTGCTACTACTACTACTACTACTACTTTATTTGCTGGTTCAAGGCCGCAGTAATACGTCCAAGACATTCTACACATACAAAATATGTTTTCATCAAGTCAAGGCGAACGTACGGAGATCGCGTGACCGACTCGGATATGCTCAATTCAAGAGTTGTTTAACAGTTATTAAATTAATATTTAAAAGGGGAAACATATCCTGTGGGGATTCTACCAAGGCAGGAAAGCTTTGTTTTCAAAGCTGTTGTTTAAAACAGCCTTATGTTTCATGTGACAGCCTAAAAATGTAATACAAAGCACAAATTGTTTCAAGAAACAATGTCTAAACACACAAAGTTGTTATGAAAAAACGAATGCATTAGCCATATGTTCTTTGTTATACACATGTATTGTTTCTTATAAATAACAATTTTAATTATAAAACGTGATAAATTTTGACTGTCCCCGTAGGTTTAGAGTTGAACGCACGACACACATCGCGTGGCGTTATTACTCAAAGGTCAAAGAATTCGCACAACAACCGCGGTACCTGTTTATTTTTCACAGGAAATTACTAGCCTCATAAACACCATAACGTGTAATATCCAAAACAATGGCGTATTTGGTAGTTTCAAATAAATTTTTCTTAACTTTTAGACCGTAAGAATATTTTTTACAGTGAAAAGTTTTGACTGCCTCGGTGGCGTAGTTGTATTACGGTACGGTTACAAAGCAGAGGTCTCGGGTTCGAGTCCCGGGTCGGGCAGTGGTATTGGATTTTTCTATTCAATAACAGCCCGGAGTCAGGAATTTGTGCCCGATATGGCGATAGGCTCGCCCCCTATCACATCGTGGGACGGAACATGCAAGGCGAAATGTGGGTGTCCTAGTGGCGCCTCTGCCTACCCCTTCGGGGATAAAGGCGTGAGTATGAGTTATGTATGTAAGTTTTAACACTTTTTATGAGTATTGGAATAGAAAATACCATGTATATTAATTTACTGTTTTTTATTAAAGTTATAACAACCTCTTTTGGTATCTGCAGCTAATGCAAAGAAGGATATGAGGCGCTTCCTAGATGGGGAAAACGTATGTATACATAAATAAAAAAAGACATCACAACGGGCGTCCAAATTGTTATCTAGTGACCTAGGCTAGGATTATATTTATTTATAATTCTTACCATTTTCATCTTCAGTAGGTGGTTTGATGGGAGACCACGTGACACCATGGTCGAACGTGATCAATGAAATTAGGTGCTCCGGTCCAATATTAGCAACCGGTGCTTTAGAATCGACTCGAGACGCTATGTAGATACCCTTTAGCCCTTCAACGCGGTACAAGTCGGTGAAAGGGTCTTCCGTTACATCCCTAGAAATACAATTACATACAATGATAGAGCACTATGAGTTAGGCCTTTATAAAGATATATAAAATAACCTATACTTTGACAATATACAGTAGGTTTACATAACTACTGAATACCTACTCAGAAGGTAGTTATAAAAGTAAGACATTTAACTTACAAATAATTGAAGAAAACTGTTACAAATAATTTGTGATAAATACTAAGAATTTGTTTAAGAGTTAAGTGGTATTAGTATTCTTTCATCTCTCTCTTGAATGTTTAAAATAACCTTTATTTACTCTTACATCGTCGTCAAGGGGCATTACAATGTGGGCCCACTCGAAATTGTCATTACATTTTTCAACTCCTCTAAGCGTATTTTAATAGCCACTATATTATCGACTACAAACTTAAACCATTGGTTTTATACGTGTTAAAAATCCTAATTTACTAACAAAATATTGTTTTAATGATGTACAAAAATTTCATTTGCTACTTTTCTACCTCATCTATCTACATATAAATAATCCTTAACAAAATAGGAATGGTATAGGATCCATTGCATTAACACCCATAGAACTACAAACAAGGATTTTACTTACTCCAACCAGCTGTTCCTCCAATTACCATCGGGGAAGTAGCACAAAATCTGCTCCAAACTCAATACGAAGTTGTATTGCGAGAAGTTCCTTCCGATCTCAGACACGTACAAGTTGGCTAGGGAGTCCGTGTGCATGACAGAGACAAATATACGTTTGTCTGTTACATCCGCGATGTGAAACTTCCTCAGGTCAAGCTCTGTTTGAAACTCGGCCTTGTAGAATGGACCCCGTTGGTGAGAGATGTATAGATGCAGAGTATTGTGCTGAAAGAAAAAGGCAATTTTATTATTTTATTCATACAGTTCGCTAGCGAAAACTTCAGGAAAGGTTTACAATCATCGACAAACTGTGGTTCATGATAATTCCTCTTGACTAAAGACCAGAAGATCGCCTTGTGTCATAATTTCTACAATATTCATATCCTTCTGATTTATCTATACTTAACTATTATTTATTTACAATTTAGCAACGGAAAAGTGCAATTGATGAACATACTCATGCGCATACATAGACATAGACAATTTAACTATTAAATATAAACGCTCGTTGGCTCAAGATTAACCAAGATTGCTACACCACACAATAAAGTGCATCGTTGGTCATGGACGTTTAATGTTAAAACCAGATCCCAGATCAGGACGCAGATTCGGTAATCTACTTTCTCTTTTACGAGCCTTGATGAAAGCAAGATTTCAATAACACCATTAACCACAGAATAAAATAACACGTATGTCTTGATACTAAGCTACGCCCGTTTATCGATCGTGAATCGCTTAGTCTAAATATTTTGCTGGCCGTGAACCCTCCGCAAACACCTTCCAAACACAAAAAAAAAAAAAAAAAAAAAATGGCGCCATCACGGCTATCGTAAGCTATAATATCGCTGAACTACACGCGAAACTCGGCGTTATTTTGACAGCCTCTGTGGCGCAGTTGGTTAGCCGCCGGCTGTAAAACAAGAGGCCGCGGGTTTGATCCCCGCACGGAAACAAATATTTGTGTGATCCACAGGCAGTTGTTTTGGGTCTGGGTGTTTGTGAGACCGAAAAGTCTCTCGCAGTTTCTAATACCCACGACACAAGACTCGATCTTGGTGTAGGGTCAGGACTATGTATATGACTGTTGGGTGTATTTATTTATTATTTTTACTATTCATATGTATCAGAAACATGAGAGTAATAAGATAAAAATAGTGGTAGAATTGATAATATAATATTTAGTATGCATTTTTTTGTGCTTCCTCGGGAGGTATTAGTGAATAGTGACCTCATGCTCGATTTGTCGCCTATTAGTTGCCTTTACTTATTTTAAATAAAAACACAACTACCAAATTGTTTGCAATTTGAATATTTACATAATTTCAAAACGGACATACAATTAAATACACACGCTTCAAAGTTACAATGGTTTGCGGCGAGGCTCTCCAACTAAGTAGGTTATTGCGATGTACATTTCATTTTATTTTACTTAGAATGCTTAACATAAAACCGACTTTAAGTGTTTCGGTTTCATGACGTACGAAATAACCTTGTATATTTTTGGCATTGGTCTAGTTCTTATGTTTAAGACCTACCAAAACACTACTAAGTTAATTTATGAGGTAACACGCAAGAGAACTATTAGATCCATTTAAAGACTAACACCAAAGGTTAATTCTAAAAATAATATTCTATTTGGGGCACCGACGTCTGTGCTCTATGCTATATTTAAACTAAGCCTATAAAATAAAAATCGTATTACTAAAAAATAGCAATAGCATACATACATACATACATACATAAACTGACGCCTTTTTCATAGAAGGGGGAGGCAGAGGTGATACCAGGACCTGCTTTGTACTCGTACCGTAGTACAACTACGCTTCCGAGGCAGTAACAATAGCAATAGCGTTTCAGTTTTTATAGAAACATTCATGAAGCGTTGATGTCTCATGTATGTTTAACCCAGTCACAAACACTACATATCAGCAAACCTTTATCTCAATTACAGATTCAATAAACCTAATTGTAATTAATTGAATATTATGTGTTCCGTTCTGTTATCGCCAATATTTCCATCCTATGACGTCATAGTGGTCACGCCTATCGTATTTTTAGTAAACACCCATAAAATACAATGTCTAACCAATTTAATACGTGACAGGGGTCATGGCTTAAAAAATAAAAATATGAGTGTTAAGGGGTTAATGCCTTGTTGCACAACTATATAATGTAAACTAAAAGATACTAATAATATGTTATATCATGATTAAATCAAAGTACAGCGCAATCTAGTTCCTCCGACGCGAGATTTTTATCTCTCAACGGTCGTCACAATTATGCTGGCCTGATTGTGGCTGGCTACAATTGGTATTCATCCAGGTAATCTGGATATGTCGGGATATAGTAGAATGAATCCGAAATGCTACACACTTATGTGAGGCACAAAGGGATGTTTCCTACAGTGATATTTATCCGGGCGGATATGAATATCTTACCACTAACAAACTTATACTTTTACATAAACTTGAGGCAAAAAACGTTAACTAGGTGTCAACAAACTACAACTTGATGTCGATCTAGAGCAGGAATAATCATGCAACTCGTCACATGTTCGTTACCAAACAGGTAGAGCTTGTTTGATATTAAATCTCAGAATAAACATACGTATTTTAGGTGCAAAATATCACAGCACTGTCATTCAAAATTCACTCCTTTATTTTGATTGTAATGCTTGATGTCTAGTCCAGTGCCCCTAGCCGGAACATTTTGAAGTATCGTATAGTAAAGTAAACGTTTCCCGCTGTGAAATTTTAGTTCCAAATACGCTCACAATGGCGCTGTTTAAATTCCCATACAAAATTTTACTATTACTATTCTAATACGATACTGCAAAATGTTCCGGCTAGGGGCACTGTACTGACATTAAAATATAAAATTATTTAACTTTTATGTCATTTTTGGTAATTCATACATACATAAACTCACGCCTTTTTCCCAAAAGGGGTAGGCACAGGTGCTACCAGAACACCCACGTTGCGCCTTATTTGTCCCGTCCTACAATGTGATAGGGGGCGAGCCAATTTATTAAGATTTACACGTCTTCTAATCTAAATAATTACAAAATGTCTCCATTATATCAAGTCGCCATTTTATCTTACAACACATTAACAATTGCTATTTGAAAACGCAATGTGAGTTGTAAATTAAATTAATCTCAACGCGTAGTCAAAATGGTGTCAACTGTAAAGTATTATGAACGTAGAAGCACGTAGAAGCCACTTAAATTAACCTCTTTAAAAATAAAGTGGACCTTTTAACAGTTGTACAGAAATTTTGGGAATTTAGCGTAAAATTTTAGTACCTATATGGTTAATTTATATATGTCTACATGGAACGTGTGTAAGCATTAATACATAATCACCTCTAGCGCTGATACTGCAATCTAATTTACTACCTAGGTTTGTAAATTATCTATAATAGTTAATAATTACTAATAACTAGTAACAATACCTAGATACACTAACTCTATATCAGTGTGGTGTTAATAAAACAATACAATAAAATAACCCGTTCTTTTAGGCACATAACACATTGTTAAAATGACATGCGTTTTACACTTTAAACATTGTCATCGAAACTATAATGACTCCATGAGTCATGTAAATTGTAATTTGCAAACTATCGTAGGCATCAAATTGTGAATCATCAAATTTATTGACACAAATTTATTTGCAAGCAAAGTAATTATTGGCCATTATTACTCTTGTGGGTATTGTAAACATGGTGCATTTGTGTTAAAAACCAGATGAATCACATAAATCAAACAAAGAAGAAGCCACAAACAATATTAAATAATATATTTTGTATAACCTATACAATCACAGTACTGGGCAAAGACCTTACCTAAAGTCCTCTAAATACAGGACCTAAAAGTTGTATGGTTCCGTTATCGTTTTCAGGGCCTACCTCTATGCCTGTACACGTTTTGGGCCATTTGATATGTTAAAGTTTATTATTTATTAGAGTAACCTTCATCATGATTCTTATATTCACACTACATAGGTATTTACACGCATTGCTGTAATTCAATTGTGAATTTGCTGACAGCATAATAACATTAATATTCAATCTTAAAGCAAAACTGTTCCGAAGCACATAATTTTGTATGTATGATATTCATTATTAATATTGAGTTACATGCAAATTTCTAATAAAGCAACTTAATAAACTCTAGTTTCAAGTTCCTGGTAATATAATAGCTCTATGTATAATAATAATTAGATATTCTGTTTTGTTTACCTATCAGAAGCAATAGGTATTGTAATTTTGACCTAATTAAGCGTTAACTTGATATGACGCGCCAAAGAGGAAAATAATTATTCTATAGCGAAGTTATTGACTATCATATTCAGTTTATTAATTTAGAGAACATAAACTTAGTTAATGCTTACAAACTTTCACAATATATATTTCGAAACGGAATATATCGACTGTAATCTAGAATAAAATTGTATCTGTAATATAACACCCACAGTGTCTATTAAAGACCGGATAATGTAATACATAATAAGATGTGAAATACATAGTACCAAAGCATTACGAACACGCACTTTTCAACGGTAAGTTGCAACATATACATACACATAAGTCAGCCGTCAGTCGTCACTAACCTACTTTTTTTTGTGTCAAGAGGAAAAGCTGGTAAGCTCCCCTTTCAGTACCCTAGAGGAGGCCGAAAAGGAGATGTCAATGTCACTGACCTACCAGCCCAGCACGCTGCGGATATTGCGGCCGATTCGGGTCCTTAACAAAAACCTACGCCAGCACACCGACTAAAAACCACTACAGGGGAAAGGTACCCTACCTCCTTCAATTCTTTCCTTTTAAGGACTCATCCCTTACAGTCCTTCCAATATAAGCGTAGCCTTTTCCTGGACCTACCATAACAAGTTATTGTAGTACAAATACCGCGAAGTACACTTTACCACAAAGCTTGTTACTACTTGCTTATTGTTATCGGAAATGACCTCTTGTCCCGTGATTCATTCGTGACTCATTATTGAGTTTATAATTCTCAGATTCCTGGAAATATATCTTTGAATATTAATTAATTTTCTAAGCCCACAAGTCAAAGGTTGTTCGGGATTTAATTCAAGCTGGGTAGATGAGTTTGGGTTATTTTAATTCAATATTTGAACATTGATAACTCGTTGCGCACTGTTTATTTTTATTCTATTATGCGTGTCATTATATTTCTCATCCTTAAACTGCGAATAATGTGTTGCCTAAAAAATCACGGAATTGGAAAAAACAGAATCTCTGAACGATACGTAAACTAAATTGTTGCTCAAGAGTTTTTATATGAAATCCTTCGGTTAATTACTGCATTTGCATTCTAATCCGTGTCATTGATTTCTAGATGAAAATTTCACACTGGTACCTTCATTACAACAGACACAACACTTAAATCAAACTATTATTAAGACGAAACACCAAAGCATCTCCAAAAATAAATCATGACCAATAGATTTAGTCGATTATTACCACATCTACAAAAATTAATTGCTTTGGTCTTTCCGTATTCACATTAGATTTTTCTCGAAACATTTCACAAAAAACGCAATAAGAAATGTGTAGATTAACAGAAGAAACAGCACAATAATCACCTACCTACCACAAATCACTAGCAACGTTCTGCCTCATTAATAGACATTTTTAAAACCTATTTTAGTTATCGAATGTGTTGTCTTCTTCGCTCGAACTGAATTCAAAGGCCGTGCGAAAGGCACAAAACATTCGACCACTAAAATAAATTTTAGAACTGCCTATGAGTAAGGTCAGCAGAGTCTAACAACGTGTTGAGAAGTAATTATAAGTAATTTCCAGCTGCACGCAAATCCACATTGCAAAGCGAACATGCTGCAAAGGATGTAATTGTTTTATAATGATCTCACTGTATTTGTGAATCAGTAGAAACGCATAGGTAAGTGTGTATGTAAATGAATTATGAGTAAATACTCTGAGATACCAAATGTATGAAAATCAAAAAATGCTAGATGCTTTAAATAAACTTCAGATAAACTATAGTAATGAATCTGTGAATATCAGTAGTTAAAAAATGATAAAAAATACAAAGTTTAAATTACTATAGCGCCAGTCCCGCGCAATTTAAAGTTGCAACCACTCCATTAAAACACATATTATTACAGTAAGTAAGGCCTTAATAAAACCTAAAGAATTAAAACCACTTTCAAATACAACAACTGTTATCAACTGTGTACTAGAAAACTGTCAATATCTATCACGTCTGGCACCAAAATAGAAAAGCGAGGAGCGATGAATAACATTCTACTTCATAACAAAAGAATGTGCATATACAAAAAAAGAGTGTAATCAGCAAGGGGTAACTAGTTTCTTTTGTCGTCTCTTATTGCAGCAAAAACTTTGAAATTTAACTAAAGTATTGCAATGACTTTAAACCGAAAAGGAATCCCAACTTTAAAAACAAGTAAAAATGTTTACTGAAGAAAGTAAAAACAATCGTATTTCTTTGTAGAAACATTACTAATTTTTTATGATTTTCAAACAAAATTAAGACAAGAACCAACAAATAAGTTCTAAATGTCTAGAAATAACTAATTTACTAATACATCTTAGTAATACCGCTATAAAAAAGATGTGTAAATATGACAAATCAAATGGATTCCGAATTTTTGATATCAACGACTAAATCCGCTACCAAGAAGGAAACCAAAATTATATCAATAGAAGAGGATAAAACTCAACAGGAAATTATAACTATGGGGACGTCCGATTCGGACACATGCACTTTAATACCTTGTGTATTTAGATTTAAGCATTACTTGTATATAGATACCGTTAAGGCAAAACAAATACAATAACAAAAAGTTCTAGATTTAATTTAGGATAGCAAATATTTTTATTGATCTCGTTAGACCGCAAAATCATTATATTAATCGGTATATTTTTTAGTGTATAACCGTAAAACAGGTTTTATCAATAAGATTGCTATAAATGTAGACAAAACAGTTGAGTCAGTATAACCTTTTAGTTTATTCATGATATAGAAGAATTTGGCCCGTCAGATGAACTATGGATCCAATCAAATTTGGCGTAATTATTTGATTTCTATACCAACGGTATGTATTTTAGTTACTCTACAAACACGGATAATGATAAATTCTTTGCATACCAAGGCCCAAGCACTTACAAAATATCAAAATCACTATGCAATGTTACAAAGACATAAAGACTCGTTAGAACAAAGACGGTCGTACGCATTATTTTTTAAGGCGTTAACTTTTACACTTATTGAGTAACAAGTCCTTCAGCAATACTTAACAACAGCTGAGTGGCACTGTAACAACAATACCCATTCAGTCCATTTAGAATGTATTGATGCGCATTTTGAGAATATTGTCACGAAGCACTTAAAATCTGTATCTGTATCAGCCCATATACGTCCCACTGCTGGGCACGGGCCTACTCTACAATCGCACTTAAAATACTTGCCCATAAACTTATCTATCACTTAATGCGTTTATTAAGTGGATATTTAAATGCTTCATGTAGTCCTATTACATAATTTTCTCTCGCAAATGATTTCATCACTTCAAAATTAACAATAATACTTACAACAGTATTCAGGTTTTAAACTGGATCAAGAGTTCAGCGACTGATCCTAGCAATTCAATCTGTTTGGTTAGTTGTAAATGAGTCTGAGGCCGTACCTCGCTGAAAACCGATGCCAAGTAATTGCTTTCACCATTCCACTCCAACATTTCAACTCTGCATTTTACCTACTTATTCTCAGGTATTCTGGATATCGTTTATCATCAGATAAGAATCTTACACTAGATATAAATAAAATGAAGTCGTAGGAATACAAGGTGTGTACAATGCTCAATAAATCCGTTAAAACATCAAAAGATACCGTAATACGCTCAAGCAAAATCTACCATTATGTAAGCAAGAGACACCGGAAAATAGTTCTCGGCGACATAGCTTTGATAAATCATTTACATGTAATGGATTTAAAAAAATGCAATAGAATTTTCTTTACTGAAATGAAATACTATTACAATTTGTTTTTTTATATTTAATAACATGTAAACAAATATCACCATTGGAGTAATTAATTTCCATAAAGAGCACATTCTTCATCAGACTGCATTATAAAAAAATCAAAATGAATCGCATGTTGTTCATCTATAAACAACAATATTCTGCTTTGTGCATGGTGTTAGCATATTTTTCCAAGAATACCATAATGTTGTTATTATTCAAGTTTGATAGTATAAATATAGCTCAAGATACTGAGATACACAAAGAGTTATTGAAGCCTGAACTCATTCAGTTATTGGTAATATGTTGCATTATCTTGCCCTTATACCATGCGGGGTCGGATTATGTTTCCATGTTAGAAAACTTTTGAACGAAACCGCACCGAGGCCAGCCTGGAGGACTATATGGCCTAGCCCCTCTAAATCGTACTCTCGATTGTAGAGCAGACCCGTGCCTTGCAGTGGGACATATATAGGTTGATACTGTAACTTTTGAACATACATACATACATAAACTCACGCCTTTATCCCCGAAGGGGTAGGCAGAGGCGCCACTAGGACACCCACATTTCGCCTTGTATGTTCCGTCCTATGATGTGATAGGGGGCACGGGAGGGCGAGCCTATCGCCATATCGGGCACAAATTCCTGACTCCGGTCTGATAATGAATAGAAAAACCCAATACCACTTTGCCCGACCCGGGATTTGAACCCGAGACCTCAGCTTTGTAGTCGTACCGTAATACAACTACGCCACCGAGGCAGAATTTTTTAAACGCTAAATTTATACGTAAACGTCTAATGTATCACCGTCTCCGAATTTATGAAACCGATAATGGACTATGTATTCTGAAGTAATTAATAATATATTATATTTAATTAAAAACGTATTTGGAATTTGTGTCCGATATAGGCCCCCTATCACATCGTGGGACGGAACACCCAAGGCGTGGGTGTCCCGGTGGCTCCTCTGCCTTCCCCTTCTGGGACAAAGGCTTGAGTTGATGTATGTATGTATCTAAAAGCCTATTGACAAAAATAAAAGTCGTTATTGCGTCAACAGAATGTACGAATGGATGGATATGTAAGAAGATAAACGTTAAGTACAACGATTAGCTTGTTTTTGATAACCAAGCACGACACAATATTATGTACATGTACATACGATGACTAATACTTTTATTTTCGAGAGGTACATTCAGATACCAGTGGAGCAACCATGACTCGATGGCAATATCAAAATATTCTATTGCACGACTATTAGGAGTGTTATCTTTATAAACATAAACAAGGATTAGTGTCATATTCCAATGTGTTAGTGTTAACTGACGAATCATGGCATCTTCTAAAAGATAACATGAATAAGGAATGTTTTGAATGATGAATTATCAAGTGACGATTTTAGAACTTATTTACAAAATGTTTACAAGTCAAATCCTCAGTAATTTGTCTAATTCATAATTTAACATAAAGAACTTTAAGTTTTCACCAGGTATTTCATAATATTTACACATATTTTGTTAGATAGAATAACCCCGAGGCTACAAAATTCTATTAATAAACTTGTAAACAATTAATATGCAAAACAAACAACGAATCTACATATGCTTGGAATATTATGCTAAATTTTAATAGCTTTGCCATGTTATGCTTATTATCACATTTTGCATTGAAAATGCGTATTTAAATATTAAGCTTAAATATCTCCATAATGTTAATACATTGTTAACTAGTGGTTCTAACAACCCTTACTGAATGTCGATCACTGCTGCTATCAACAGATAACTGACTCTACTGACGCAGTCAAATTTGTCATTTGATGTATGCAAAATTCGCTTACGTACTTTATTGGATTAAAATAATAGATTACTTATTACCATCCGCTACGCTACATCACAAAAAATAATGCTTTGGCATTTGACTATTGTAGAGCCTAATAGAACCTAAATCCTGTACTATAAACAGCAATTATAGAAACTAAAATAAAGACCATAAAATTAGTAGCATTTGAACTCGCAAATCCAAATATAGTCAATGACAACTCATAAGACCTTCTTGGGCGCATAAACCTCATACCTATGCATTTCACGAATAAAAGTGAGCAAGTGGTAGTGATTTGGACAATTTACGAACATTGAAGGAGCGAGCAAGATGGACAAATTGGCTCGTTCACACTCAACAAGGCACTTCCTCCGGTCGCAGCTTTATTGCAGGGAGACTGACAACGCTCAGTGTGATGAATGTACAGTGCGATAACAAAGGGCGAACTCTAAAGAATCGTACTACTGGGTATTTACTTAAACAACCCGTGTTCTCAATACGAACAATATTGATTCAAATAGTTCATACATTCAGGATTGAAGTAGCTCTTTTGTGTACGGTGTAATTGGCAAAAGGACAAAAGATTTGTTTTAATCATTTAATTTTTTTATATTATTTAGCATTATTTAATTATAATATAACAGGAAATAAATATATTGTGTTATTATTACTACCATTTCCTTAAAATAAATATAATACCTTTCAATAATTTTTGACCACCCTATTTAAAGGATTCATTACAGTTGTCATTTAACAACTTTCAAGATGGACATGTACTTTGTTTGCTAAATCTATCCTATGAGTCAATATTTATCACCATTTTAAACTGTAATTATACATATTTTAAGTAATTATAATTTTGACTAATAATATTATTAAAACTACCTCAACCGGACATTTATAAACTATAGGTATAAGCGGGCAATATTGTTTATTTCAACCATTTTCCTCTAAATAATAGGCACAAAATGCAATGAGGAAAAATATTAAACATGTTGTTTAAGAAAAATTATAATATGCAGGCAACAAATGTAGTCGAATTTATTTAAAATTAAATTTCAGTGTTAAGAATAATGGTTTCTTAGATTTACGCGAATGTTACACCACTATTTTATACGGATTTTATAGCGATTTGGTTTAATTTTTACATTTTTTAACTTCCCGACGTTTCGATTACTTTACAGCTTTCGTGGTCATCTTTCGTGGTGGATAAAAAAATGTAAAAAAATAAAAAATGTAAAAATTCAACCGAATCGCGATAAAATCCGTATAAAATAGTAAGTCCGCCCCGTGACCACGAAAGCTGTAAAGTAATCGAAACGTCGCGTCGGGAAGTTAAAAAATGTAAAAATTAAACCAAATCGCGATAAAATCCGTATAAAATAGCAGTGTTAAGAATTTTTAGTGGATACCGATAATATACGGTCGATGGAGATAGGTTTAGACACCGAAAAGATTGCTAATTATTTAAATAAATTTATCAACCAATTATAAGTCAAACGAACGATATGATACGAAGCGTTTCTATCGCCATGCCCATAATAAAATTCAGTCTTCTTCGTGCACTGTGTCACATTGAATTTATGCTGTATGTTACACAGAGCAGTATTTCATAACACCCAAAGAAACCTTACCCAGCATGTACTTTGTTCGGCTCTAACAACCGTGAGTTAATGCGAAGCTAACAGACTCTTGAGCATTACTCAAACTGTTGTAACACTGAAACTCTGTGCACTATGGAAAATAACGAGGAAAGACAAAACAAAAACCAATTCTGAATTGTTGTCGAGTTGCATAATGTAATGCAACAGGTATGTGGAAACAATATGGCCAATGTTATGTGAGAACATTTAAAACAATTTACAAATATTGGACATGAATATAATGACAGTAAAATGCATATTGTCTGAAGCGGTTTTTGTTAATATCTCTATGAATATTAGCAACGGTAAAACGAAATAACGTGATCATTTGCATAAAGAAAGTTTTAGCAAAAATTTACATATTTTTTACATTTTAATACGCACAACACAAAACTCTTGTTTAAATGTAATGCAGTTTAAATTTACGAGAGATATACAATTACTACTTTTCGGTATAAATAATTGTGCCGCTCTGCTCGAAATAAGATAAACACAGGCCGAACCGAATTGGGCCTCACTTCCGTGTATTGTTATGAATTACGGTAATCGTTGTCAAGCCGAATAAAAATATTCTACTAGCATATACAATAGTCGTCTCTCGGAAAATAAACTATTAACACCAGACAGAACTAAGTGACACTAGTTCTAGAGCGCTGTTTAAAAATAAATGTTTAGTTTTACATTCCGTGATTGCTGCAATTACACTGTCCTTTGCTAGCAAGTCCAAGGTTCGCCTTATCGCGCCATTGAATAACTTGCTGACTATTTTTCCTGTTTAATAAGGATAGATTAGATTTTTCGTAATGATTATAAATTCGTCGACCATGAGGCCATCTGCTAAAGTTGATGAATGGTAATAAAACAGGTAGTTAAATGGTTCAGCTGAAAATCAGGCTGCGGCATTAAGCTGAGCTGGATCCTTTTTGGTTTAGGGAGTATATTTCATTTCCTCTTAACCAAATAGACGTTTTTATTATTATTTATTATGCAACAGTCTGTTAAGATCGCAGAAAGTCGCTGGATGCATTATGCGAGACGCTATCAATAAGGAAAGACCAGACCTTGACTGCATTTATTATGCAATTAAAAACAATCTTTTAGTTCAACAAAACAACGCTCCGCTAACAGAAAACAAAACAAATATAGACGGCCTTCATAACATAACTAACGTTTACCCGATAAACCCAGAGGCCGTAAAATTGACTTCCCAAAAAATATCATTTGTAGCTGAATAAAAATAGATATTTGATATACAAGGTACAGTATAAAGCAGAATGCACTGCAGTACATATGGACTAATTTATTAAGTTTATTTACAGTCTGGCATTTATCAGTTATAATTACAGACGTAACATAAAAATCCTGGTGCGATTGTGTCAATGTCTTTGTATATTATTCGTACAAAACATAATCTTCCTTAATAGTTATGGAAGCAAAATTATTGATAATAGCATAATAAACAAACCACTCACGCGACAGTGCAACGACTGATAATAATATAATTGGACGAAGTCGCGATTGTAGCGCAGTGACGAGTTGTAATGTGAACAAAGGACCTTTCACTTGATACGTCATATTCATTACTATTGATACATAAATTAAACACGCCATGTTGGATATAAATAAAGCCATACCTTTATTCGTCGTGGTATTGAAATGACAGTAAACACTGGCTGCCAAGCTCAAGACCTTAGTTTCGATTGTTGAGTGCTTGTATGCTTTAACCACCTTCATGGATCATGTCTTCAATGAATGTAATTTTTTATTTATCAACATTTCTGTAGTGGCGAACGATATGTTTGTGTATAGCCAACAACTTACGGCCGCAAATGATAAATCCAATTTTGAAATGTTCAGCAGATCGTTTTTTAATATACTTTACATATTTTGGGTAACAAGTATCACAGATCATGACCTAAAAAGGATGACTAAAGAAAGTGGGTCGTGTAAAAAATTCAATGCAAAATCCTTTAATCGTCAAATATTGCTTTGGTGGCAGCAGACTGCAAAACGTCTAAGTTCTTTTGTTTCTGGTCTCTTTGGTTTAAAAGTATTGGCTATGGTCTAAAAAGAATTATGTGAAACAATGGAAAAACACACAGCGAAATATTTTTCAAAACATACAATGTGTCTGCAAAATATTATTCCGAGGTGCTTTTAAAAATAATTGTGGGTTGTTTACTTTTCTCTTCACATACAAACTTATGTACGTAGGTAGAGTCCTTGTGAAGGACGACCGAATGATGAATCACTCTTTACTTTTCATTTCATTATGCAGGCATTGTTCCGCTATTTACGTGTAGACATAAAAAGCCATGTATTACGTCTCACGTTGAAACTTGTGTTTATTTTGCTACATTAATATTGGATACCTGACATGAATAAATTGACGGTGCAAAGTAAATATTTATGAGTTATCAACTTATACTCGCCAGATATAATTAATGTTTCCAGTTGAAAGATTTTCCCTCTTAAAAACACTCCAAAATAGACCTAACGGTTTAAGAATAGGAAGTTACAAAATTCTTATAGTTCATCAAAGAATCAGTAAAAAAAGGTCGCAATATCTATATTTAGCTTTTGCGTCTTTTTTCTAATTTAATTTTTAATATGACTAGTACTTTGTAGGGTTGCCCCGCACGTGTTATCGACATTCGCCCACGTAATACGTCAGCAATCTTTTAAATGCATAAGTGAACGGGTTGCGTGCTCTTCAAAACTACAACCTGAACCGATTTGCATGAAACTTGCACAGACGGATAACTTTCATTTCCGTAACTTAGGATCAGCTTACGTACATGCAATCTTATTGCAAGAAATGTTATCAAAAAAAAAACTAAATTTATTTAACAACTTTTCATAAGAAACCAAGTTAGAAATATGGCACTCAAACGAGCTCAAATGTTTGTAATGCACGCATCCAATATGTGGAGGAATCAAGTGTTTAACACAAAAATATTTGTTCTGGAACACGTATGTACATTTGTTGACAAAGATTACAAATTAATTTATACGTACATGATATTGATAATAAACGACACAATAAGATTATCGCTAACGCTATCGATAACTCGAATAACGCCCTACACATAGGGGAAATAAACAACGAGAACAAAAACATATCTTGCCAACCATGTCGAATTAATCTCTTTTATACAACTGCTCAGAACCGTGGCTTTCCTTGTTTATTGCACAGGTCGGCTAATTGGCTTTGAGATTTTCGATTCGTAAAATCTGATTATTCAGAATTGGAATTTATGTTCGGTCTGGCGATAAGTTCGTCGATCATCGACGGTTTCGAAATAAGTGTATGTGTGTCATATTATTGTAATGATATCCATCTAGCAGAAACTGTTCCATTTAAACGTATTATGAACTGTCTGAATAGCGACCACGATTATACATTATTGCACAAAGTTAATTAGCGGCACGTTCCCTCGAGTTATCTTATGTTTATTTATTTAAATTTTTATACAACTCAATTCAATTAATTTACTGCCTAAGTATTGTTACTCAATATGGTAAACAAAACAAAAGTCATCGATATTTGTAAACCACACGAGATGTAGGGCATTTCGTCACAGTAAGGCCAGTGCCCTGTGTCACTATTTATTTCTCGTGTCAACCTACTAAACAATTGCCTTTGTTACGATTGAATCTGATAGACTATTAGACTTGAATTTTACGTCCTAGAGTTCGTTGTCTTTTCGCGACCACATTCTAATTTAGTACTCACGGATTCAATAATATGAGGCGAGCGTAGGACATTTACGTGTTCATACGCTTAATGCTAGACAACAAAACATGTAATGTTAATAAATAGTTCCTACGATTGTTTTTTTCTATGCTTAGGAGCTATTTAATGGACATTGGATATCTCGAGTGCGGCAGTTAGTGCTAATAAGAATAAACTACGGCACATACATTCAGATAAAATTCACAAAAAATTAATTAAAATTTCAGATGAAATTTATTTATTTTTCCACTATGACTGTCTTAATATTTTTTTAATTATGTTTTTTTGTTAATTTTGTATCGTTAATTTGTATTGTAAAATATATAGTTTATTTTAATTACTTTCCGTTGCTAATTGTTACTGTTTTCCTAAACATACAAATTAACATAGACTGTACCAAACAACTATCCAAGCCTCACGCTTGCTTACTCGGGACCTAATAAAAAAAAACTATATGAAAACTTACCTCCTTAGACTGCTTAGTGGCAAACATATAATCTCCTTTGATCTGGAAGTCCTTGGCCTCTTCAAATAACACTTGAGCATTTGTCAAGTCTGTAGGGTCGCTTGCACTAAACACGGTACTAGCACCATCTGGCTTCCATCTTTCAACGTAGAACACCTTCGAGAACCCAGGACCGGAAGACCAGAAGAACGTCTTCACGAAGCTCTGTATCATTTTGAACGTCTTCCCGCCGTCGAGAGTCAGGTATAACTACAACAAATGTATAAGTTTAAAAGTCTTCAAATTTAGGTAAGATTAGCGTCTGGATTTTGGAAGATCACTTTTATATAATCCGGCGTAAGGGTCTTTGCAGACAATGTAGCATACCAAGACCTATGAATTAAAAATTATGAATAAATGACAGCTTCCGTGGCGCAGTTGGTTAGACGCCGCCTGTGAAACGAGAGGCCGCGGGTTCGATCCCACACCGAAACAAATATTTGTGTGATCCACAGGTATTTGTTTCGGGTCTGGGTGTTTGTGAGACCGAAAAGTCTCTCGTAGTTTCTGATACCCACGACACAAGATTCGATCTTAGTGTGGGGTCAGGACTATGTATTTGACTGTTGTGTGTATTTATTTATTTATTTATTCATTTAAATAGTATTTTCGCTCTAGACAACTTTTGCAGACAACCATAGGATGTAATGAAATAGCGTCTACATAACTCGATTCCTATAGGCTTCCCTTTTAGTGCATATATCGAATATATTTTCATTTAAGCCACATTTCGTGTGACTTTGGTTTTCCTTTTGAAAAATTACACTCTTCGCCACTGATGGTATGGATAAAACAAAATAAAAAAGGAGGAATTGACTTATCAGAACAACAAAAAAAAATTCTAGGGGCATTTAAATAATTTTAAAATATGCCATTATTAATCAGTGTACAACATACAAGATCACATTAGCTGTCCGTAAATACGACGCGTGAGACGAAAATATCTTGCACTTTTTCTCAACTTTCTTTTGTGTTGCAAAAATAATAATTTATCATCTTAAGGACAGGTGAATGCAAGCGACAATATTTGCCAAGAATGTTTAGTTTTCCCTTTGTTTTCATATTAGTCCTAAAAAAATGGTCATCATAAGGGTACCTAATGTCATTCGAATAACAAATTGATCAGTCTCAAAGTATTAATTTATGTCGTACATTTTGTTCGGTATTTTACAAATTTGACTTTAATTTCTGATAGACATTCTTCATAACGGAACTATCCAAATGGTATTTTGATTCCTGTTTCGACGTAAAACTGATGCGCAAATAGTTGCCACAATTCTGTATATTATTAGACTGTGATCACAACCTAGCCCACATTAGAGAATTTACGTTGACCAAAGCAAATAGAACTTTATATGGGTAAAATAACAATGGGAAGCACGTGGCACGCAGCGAAATACATAAAAAAAGCTTATAATTAATATTATTTAACAGGCCTCATTGACTGCCTCAGTGGCGTAGTTGTATTACGGTACGGTTACAAAGCTGAGGTCTCGGGTTCGAGTCCCGGGTCGGGCAAAGTGATATTGGATTTTTCTATTCATTATCAGTCCGGAGTCAGGAATTTGTGCCCGATATGGCGATAGGCTCGCCCCCTATCACATCGTGGGACGGAACACACAAGGCGAAATGTGGGTGTCCTAGTGGCACCTCTGCCTACCCCTTCGGGGATAAAGGCGTGAGTTTATGTATGTATGTATGTATGTATTTAACAGGTCGCCGTGAAAATGCCTGGAGAAAGCCTATGTTTAGCAGTAGAGACTACCTTTAGCTGAAGATTATGATGATCGATTACCTAAATTGTAAAAACGACTCAGCAATTATTTAGTAACTTGATCGTAATTTCCATAATTAATTAGACTTTTCATAGGACGCATAATAAATCAAATTAAATATTTTATTAAATGCGGGTAAGTAAATACATCGAGGAAAACCTATTTAGTTATTATAATTTACAAGGAAAACATGCAACACAATATGCGCCGATCATAATATTATATGGCAATCTTTATCACTATGGTCTATAAATAAAGACACTTAGCAGCCTATAGTATTACCCATTGTTTCAAATTCACTATAGAATGCTTGTTTTGTGTCGAAGCAGAAACTAGGAGGAACTTTCAACACAACTCACACGGATCAATATGATGAACACTTGTCCTTACGCGAAAGAACCCACGATTAACATAAAAATAATATTTTTTATACCCTTTTAAACAAACATAAAAATCGAATATAGGATCTCTAGGAGTCTTGCTTCGCCTCACCAACAAAATAAATATATCTTATGCTAAAAATATTTGATATCTATTTTTTTGCGCGTCTGAAGATGTCAATAATATTAAAGTAAAGGCTAGAAAACCTCTGCTACAACGAAAGCCTGAAAACTATACAGTTGTACAGCCACGTATTCAATATCTACACAAAGTTCAAAGTTCAAACACACACACACACCTCCATACCATGTTACGTAAGCAAAATAACTCACCTTTCTGTTTGAATCCACCTTATCGAGAATGACGTATTTGTCGGGAAACTCTTCATCGAAGGCCAGCTCCGTTGGAGAGAACGACAAGTCCGATCTGTATATATTCCTTCCATTATCACTCGTGTAATACAGCTTCATGTTCGTAGAGTCCACAAACACGCACTACAAAGAAAAAATATATATATATGAGAAAAGGCTTAAAGAAAAATGATCGAAACTATTCGTGACATTTTTATATTGGCACAACAAAGCACTTGGTACTGAGTGCAGTGTCATCTAGATAAAGTATCGATTTTCCGGAAGTGATAAATTTTACCCATTCAAATCAATAATGCCGGCTTAGCCAAATGTTTCATCTCGCCTTGCTACGAGGTTGTAGGAGGATGTAATTGTGTGGCCAAAAGAGCTTCCTAATAACCTTGTGATTCCACACGATTAACGGAAAAAGATAAAGAAAGAAGTTCCCAGGATCGCATTGGCTTATCATAATACCGGGTATATCAAGACTGCGACCGAAAACGAAGCCAGGTGGTAGTTTTAGTGGTTACAAACACGATGCAAATAAAAATTTCGCCAAAACAGTGTCAGATATTTTTCTAGAATTTTTAAAAAATCATCATGTTTGGGTGGTAAATACCTAATTTTTGGGAAAATACTAATTTAAACCCTTACGTACCATTGCGTGTTTAAAAATAAAGAGGTGTATATCATTATTTTAGAAAAATTATGAATATATCACCCAAATACGACTATAAGTAAAAAAATACAAAAAAGAAGTTGACGATTTTTTTTTTTGCGAAATTTTTACTTCCTTTGTGTCTGAAGTCACCAATACTACCACCTGGCTTCGTTTTCGGTCGCGGTCTTGATATACCCTGTATATAAAATAATTTGAATCTCTTTGTATGGCGATTATTTTCTTTTGAATGACTCAACTATTTACCAATCATTTACCAACTTTCTAGAATGTACGCTGAATATCTAGCCGTTGCATTTGCTTTATATTTTAATCCACTTGTACAGGTCAAAAGGATGATGCACAGCCATTCCAATTTAGATACCAGGGGCAACGATCGCAGCCCACATAGTGCATACATTCACAGTCACACATTATTATTTTAAATGCATGATAAGAGCATAAAGGATAGTATACAAAACATTCTAAATTATTCCCGAGTTGCGTAATGTTGTAGACAGACCTGAATAGTCAAGAAGCCATCCATATCTTTGGTTGTAGAATATGTAAGATCTCATTTTACAAGATTGTGCTGAATTTATTTTAATAATTTTAGATTAATTATTCTGCAGATATAAGAATGCAACGCCCATAGGTCAGTAACGCCGACATACAATGTTGGCCTTCTCATGGTTTCAAAAGAAAAGCTCAAAATTATCACACTAATTTAAAAAATATACAGGGTGAATTTTTCAAGTGGGCGTGGATGGCCATGGAATACCAAAAAGAGTCATGAGCGCGATTTTGTTATTTTTTTCAAAATCATCGGGTTCGATTCCTCGCTAGGAATCTTGATTTATCAAAAACTCAAATATGCAGTTTTAGTTTTCATCAAAATCGGGCTCGTGACTCCTTTCAGTATTTTGCGCTATTCCTCTTTCATCGATTTCGCGAATTGCGAATATTTTCACAATTTTCCAGTACAGGCCGTTGGGTATAAAAATGTGGCATAATTTCATATTTCATAAATGGCAAGTAGTATTTAAAATAAAATATAGCACTTTACTTTTTATATTTAATTTTTTTTGTGAAAAATATAATATTTAAGCTCATGCTGAAAAAATCTTATCACATTATACCCGTGCAATTGTTTGAAATGTATTGAAATTTACTTAATTACAATTAATATTACAAAAATATACTTACAAATTCAGGGTATTTTGGATGGTTAAAGAACTTGTCAAGCTGTGCATATCCACTGTCAGGATTGGGTCCCAGCCTGAAGCTCTCTGTTTTGTTTGTAAAGTTCTTGCCATAGTCGTATGAGATGAAGAGAGCAGATGGAGACAGCCCCCCTTTGTTCCTTGGGCTGGAGTCCCGGGCCAGGCAGATAATAACATTGGATCCTTCACCCACCCAGTGCACCATCAATTGCTGGTGACTGTCATTCAAGTGGGTTGTCTGTGAAAAATATTAGTGTGTAAATGTATACTCCAAAATGTATGTGGATTTCATAATAATCATTTTAGTCATGATATCCATATTTTATTTTTTTACATTATGATTTTGTATAATATGTTAGTTACTATCCCGGAAAAATGTTATAATTTTAACCGTGCAACAATTGTGTATCTGATAAACAATTATGAGTCTGCAAAAATGAAGATCATTCATTACCTATATTGATTGTGAATGCTGACAAAACTTCCCTACCAAGTTACTGGAATACTACATGTAGATTGAGAATAAGTTTACCTTGAGCACAAGAAAGTCTATGAAATTGTTTTATGCCCGTCAAACTTACTGGCAACAAAATCATTAGCCACGGGTATCAATAATAACTATTCAACAGGCCTCTACCATATAAATTCAGATTTTAGCATGCATCATAACAAAAAATACTCTTAATAAATTAGCACCTATCATCTTCTAAGGTATAAACTGACTTATTTCAATTAAAATACATAACAAGGAGGATTGTAACAATATATTTTAAATGGTTAATTATGGTACTGACTGACTGCCTCGGTGGCGTAGTTGTATTACGGTACGACTACAAAGCTGAGGTCTCGGGTTCGAATCCCGGGTCGGGCAAAGTGGTATTGGGTTTTTCTATTCATTATCAGCCCGGAGTCAGGAATTTGTGCCCGATATGGCGATAGGCTCGCCCCCTATCACATCATGGGACGGAACATACAAGGCGAAATGTGGGTGTCCTAGTGGCGCCTCTGCCTACCCCTTCTGGGATAAAGGCGTGAGTTTATGTATGTATGTAATTATGGTACTAAAAAAAGTATCAGCAAGTAACTGGGTGCTAATTATTTTATTTGTATTGCAGAATGTTGTAACATAAAGACATCACAGAAAATGAGCAAAATGTAAATCCTCAACAATGTTAGACTTATGTGGCGTACTAACAATCACTTTTGCAATTTGGGTCAACCAAATTTCACATTTTGGAATAAATAAATAGTCAATATCATTGTTTTCCACCATAGTTTCATACAAACTGCTATCTTGTGGATGATTCACGTAATGTTTTTACACCTGTAAATAGGTCGTTGAAACACAAACAACGCATATTATAATATATTTCATCAATTAATTAGATAAAATAAGGAAATTTCTAATCTGTATCTGTATCTGTATCAGCCCATATACGTCCCACTGCAGGGCACGGGCCTACTCTACAATCGAGAGAATCGATTGAGAGTGGTTAGGCCATATAGTCCACCACGCTGGCCTAGTGCGGGTTGGCGGACTTACATACCGTAGAAATTCTTTAAAATCGCTACGGTATGCAGGTTTCCTCACGATGTTTTCCTTCACCGTTAAAGTGCGTGGTGATTGACTATCAATACACACATAACTCCGAAAAGTCAGAGGTGTGCCTGGGATTTGAACCCGCGACCACCGTGAACATGTAGGCAGCCGCGTCCGGTCCGTTACCAACAGGCCACCACGCACTGATTTCTAATAATCCTTAGTAAAACAATGACAATTGGCGGTAAACAAAAACGCCGAGTCATATTATCGCTAATTTTAATTTTTATGTACAACTAATTTTAACACGGGAAGGAGAAACGACCTTCAAGATTGCCGCTGTCTCGCTGAAAATTCTACGTCATTGTCATGATAATAATAGTGAAGAGTACAAAACAACACATGACCGAAGAACGCAGCTTCGCCGGAGAGCCATACATCACTGTCGTCCGAATTACACGACAAAAGGGGGAGAATTAAAATTAATAAGGAAATGGCCTGTTACCCATGTACTGATGTTTTTCTGCACGGTCGGCGTCTGTACGGCCGCATCTCGTTTTCTTCTTTCTAACGAGGGACTTTCGCTATCATATCTATTGAGTATAGTTATTTTCTGCGCACTGTTAGCAGTATCGTCCGCAACATACAAAGTATTTCCCCGGGCTCCATATTGTCTCACGCAAATTACACACGAAAATAAACACACAAATGCCACGAAACCAATACGATATTGAAATGACAACAACATTTTTATCACTGCATTTCCGAACACAACCGAACGCACGTAAGATTTCGTATGAACTGTATAGGAAAGTGAAGCTAGCAGCAAAGGCGAATATTGACTGCAGCGGTGAGCGGGGAGCGGGCTGCCAATTGATGTTTTATGGCGCAGTTCAGTGTTACCAGATGAAAAATGCCAAACTACTGTGACGATAAACTACATCTATGGTGACAGCAGATTAAAATTATCGTGATTTCAGAAAAATGAAATCAATATTTGGTATATTTGGAAGGAATCTATAATAGAGTACTTACCACGGACGTATTATACACACAGGACTGCGCACTCACGAAATAGAGCTATCCTGAAATAACACCTATGCCTGTGGAATAAGTTTTAATTTGATATGATAAAAGACGTGGAAGCAAAACGAGCCGAGCGAGATAGTACATGAAGGTCTGTGTCTCTTTTCTTTCGCTGCGGTGACCATAATAAAACCCTATCTTAAATCTTTTTTTAACACGCTTTTTTAGCTTCGCCTGTATGTAATAGATTAATTGACATGAAATTTTGCACACTGGTTAAGGACCGATGACAATACATTAATTTAAAAATTTAATTTAAAATATAATATGTGATTATCCTAACCAGAACGTTCAGTAATTTAATTTTGTTGAAATACAATAAATGTTGGTAATTTGCGCGCAGCTGCTATTCTTTGATAAAATAGCCGCAGTCATACGTTTTTTTGGCAGCCTCCGTGGCGCAGTTAGTTAGACGCCGGCTGTGAAATGAGAGGCCGCGGTTTCAATCCCCACACCGAGATAAATGTTTGTGAAGCCCACAAGTATTTGTCTCGGGTCTGGATGTTTGTTAGACCGATTAGTCTCTCGTAGCTTCTGATACCCACGACATACACAAGACTCAATCTTAGTGTAGGGTCCTGTCATGTATGTGACTGTTGGGTCTGTGTGCGTGTATAAAATTTAATATGGTCACGCTATTAGCGCGGGACACAATCCTCCAATCAACATCTCTCGCTCGGCTCGTTTTTACGATCACAGTGCGCAGTCCTGTATAATACGTCCATGGTACTTACCCACTCATTTTTGAACTTGTGTTGATAATGTTTATGTTTTCACTCTGTTCTTGCTGTTTTTTCTTACTGCAGTCAGCCCAGTTATATTATCAGTCTCGTAATTATTACTATCATTTCCATCAATGCCTATTACGATCTTGTATGATTTCCTAAAGAAAATACACAATAACGGACCTACCAGTAAAGAGCAAAAAGTTTTTCAAGACATGTAACTGCGTTCTATGCATTCATTATTCTATTAATTTTTATATCTATACATATACATTGGAAGAGGCCTATGTTCAGCAGTGGACGACCTTTGGCTGATGGATGGATGGATGATACATATAATACATTTGTAACCGATCGATGTCTATTCATGGAAGATAGATAAGAGAAACTAATATGAGGGATCTGTATCGACGAAATAGAACCCAAAACAATGATATATATTTTTTTTACTGTTTGTCGGGTTGTCTGTCTGTGCGGTTGTGCGCGACGAACTCAAAAAGGTTTTCTATGAAGATTTCTATGAGGTATGGAGGTAGCTGACACCATGGATTAAAACTGAGACTACATTTTATCCCAAAAAAAAATGTGTTCCCGTGGGATGAGGAAGGCATTCCCATATATTTATTACTTTTTTATACTCAAAGGAATGGGATAGGATTTAATTACATGCGTTGAGTGAGAACACTGCCACATTTTTTTCAACTGTTGGTATTGTCCGAACTACGACTTGAAAATGATAATTTTGGATACGAATTCGAGTATTGAACGATAGTAGTACACGGTAATTCCTAATTAAAAATACCATAGAAAATAATGCGATAATGATCATTATCTTTGTTTTGGTAAAAAATACCGTGCATCTTCGGTAATTACCGTGTATTTGGCAACACTGGCACAGTCTTATCAAATTGCAGTGATATTGATGGCGCGTCTTTCACGGCTATCATAATATTTTAACGATCTCATTGATATTTGATACTCCAAATGTAGGTACTGAAGGACCTATCCTTAGCTTTTAAATCAATGTTTATGAACTTTAAAAAGTTCAAAAATATATTCCAAGTAAATATGGCAACTTTGCCTAATAATTGTTGATGATAAAAAAAAACAGTGAAAAGTAAATATAAAATTATCTTTATTATCTAAAGCGATCTGTGGAAGTAATTAATTATTTTTGTTTGTATTAAATCAATCTTTATTTATTGCTGGTATTATAAATGATATTTTTAAACCTCTCAATATTTTCTAATATCAATTTCATTTCCTTTTATGCCTCAACTTGTTCTACAAAGTAACCACACAGTTTTACGATCTCTCAGTTATAGAAATTATATCTCAAGTTAGACCTACTATCCTCTAGTTACTACTAGCTCTAGTGTTTCCTATAGTATTATTCTACTCTTTGCTCTAGTGGTCTATTCTTTGATCCTACATGAAGTTGAAGTAAAAGGAAAGGGATCCAAAACAAAACTAGTGAGTAGCGCCACTAGTCCCATTATGCATTACAGTGTGCGCGTGTAAAAGAGACGGTAAAATATCCCCACTACACTCCCACTCTTTTTTAAAAATACGAATATTTGCCTCATTTTACAACCTACTTTAATACCGTTTTCACAATAATGTTTTATTTTAATGGTATTTGTGTTGAAACGCAAAATAAGAAACAGATCGATTATAGTCAAATACCCTATTAGGTTTCTAATATGGACTGGACTCAAAGGGTATCTGCATCCGGGCGTACTCGGGTCGGGCCACCTTTTTAAAGCCCGTGCCCTGGGATTTGAATCCGCGACAACCATGATCATGTTGGGAGCCGCGCCTCATTCCGTTTACCAACAGGCCACTACGCACTTTTAGTAAAATATAATTTATTTAATTCAATGATTCCCACTCTCCCATCTAGAGATTGGGGGATGAGTTTATTTAAAAACTTAGACCAAATTAGAATAAAAACACGGAGCAACTATCAGTTCCCAGAAAACTTACGACTCAATTTTTGATATTGATAACAAGAACTTGATTAAATTTTTTTGCGGGTATAACATTTTTTATTTTATCGCAATTTATAAAAGTAATGCATACACGAATATATTTTAGGGATACTGTGTTGAACATGCTGGAGCTCATATTACGAATAAAATTGACGCGCATTCCTTATGCACAAACATACCTACGCGATGCACTATCTTCTGGGCTCCATTCCGTTTGTTGAATTTCGCTTTTTGGCGCAATTTCTAAAGCGATGTCTGTCGAGTATAAAACCAAAATGATCACTTCATTTCTAATTTCTGTAACTTCGCAAGACTTTAATGCTACTAAATAAAAACTCAAAGTGGGTTAAAAGATTTTTTTATTACATTAAAATTACAGAACAATCACTTGCTGCTTAGCCTGTTGCTTGGCCTTTAGGCGCACCTGGGCGGCGATTCTGTCCAAGTCACGTCTGCCCTGTACGGTGAGAATGCGGCCACCGTCTGGGACCTTCTCTACCAGCTTGAGGGCTTCAAGGGCCTGGAGGGCTTTGCGGGCAATGCTGCCTGATGATCTATAAAACGAAAAGATTTGAAGATTTCATAAAGAAGTTTCAAATATGTCTGTAGTTTTCTTCATAATCTATACATAGGTATAATAGATTTGTAACCAATCGACGTCTGTACATAAATAAACCCAACAGTCACATACATAGTCCTGACCCCACACTAAGATCGAATCTTGTGTCGTGGGTATCAGAAACTACGAGAGACTTTTCGGTCTCACAAACACCCAGACCCGAAACAAATACCTGTGGATCACACAAATATTTGTTTCGGTGTGGGATCGAACCCGCGGCCTTTCGTTTCGCAGGCGGCATCTAACCAACTGCGCCACGGAGGCTGTCATGGAAGACAAATGAGAAAAATTAATATGAGGGGTCTGTTTTAACATAATAGAATTTTTGTCTGTGCGGTTGTGCGCGATGAACTCAGAAACAGCAACCTGGATTAATACTTAGGCTACTTTTTATCCCGAAAAAATAATGTTCCCGTTGTATGAGGAAGGAATACCTATATATTTGTTTCTTTTTTATACTCAAAAGGATGGGGTGGTAATGGATTACATGCCTTGAGTTAGAATATGACAGGACGGGCGGGATATAACGGGACGGGATGGGAAATTCCAAATAAAGTTAATCACGCAGACGAAGTTTGCGGGCAGAAACTAGTCAAATAATATTCATGTCTTTGTTATTAATTTGTCTAGTGGCAATGAATATAAATTGTGAATTATGAGGATGTGGTCACAGGATAGGCACTTTATATGAGTTTAAATGTCCCATGAGCCAACTAGGACTGGAATTCGTTCCTCACATGGTGATGTCTGACACATTTTAGGGTGGAGTTATTTTTAGCTAAGAATGCCTTGCCTGGCATTAGTTATACTTCTATCAACCTCTTGAGGGATACATGAGTATGTTTATTATGTAGTGTAAGTAATACAAACATTAACAGTCTTATTCATAGAATCAGTCTTAAAACCTATTATAGGTATCGAATGTTTCGTCTTCTTTGCTGAAACTGAATTTAAAAGTAATTACAAAGGGACAAAACATCAATAATTAAAAAAGTTTTTAAAATTTTCTATAAATAAGGCCATAAGAAAACAGAATTTAACCCCTCTGTATACAGTCTAGTATGATAAAATTATATTATACTTAAGAATTTGTGTTTTTTATATTCACTGATTAGCAATCACATGCACTATCAGTAGGTCAGTTGTACTTTAAGCTACAAAAGTATGAGGGGATAAAAGAGGGAGTATAAACTAAATAGGATTTTTAAATTAATATTTGGGAAACATACAGAACAATAAAGCATATAAACACAGTAAAATAGGGTATTTGACTATCATCGAATATTTGTATTATTTTGTAGACTACCACAAGTGCCATTAAAACAAAACATTTTTGTGAAAACAGTATAAAAGTAGCTTGTAACATGAGGCAAATATTAGTATTTTAATGAAAGAGTGGGGACATGTTACTGCCTCTTTCACACATGCTCACTATAATGCACAGTGACGTCACTAATTTTGTTTTGCATCCCTTTTCTATTACCCCCACTACAAGATTTAAAACGTTTCTAACTTGTTTAATTATGAATTGATTTACAAAATTCTTTGTTTGCTATATTTTGGATATGAATACATTTTGATTAATACAAAAAAAAAAAATGAGTCAAATACCCTATTAATAACATTATCCAATTAAGTTTCCACAATTAATTATATAATAAATTAAATAAATACACCCAATGAATGAAATATAATAGAAGGCTTGTTATTGCCAATATTTTTAAATAATGCAACATGTTTTTATTGTATTCTTACTTAGTCCAAATAGGCATTTAATTAATTAGTAATTTCACTGTGGCTCAATTACATGCGCTTTGACATGCTGCACTTGTGAATGGTTTGTTGTGGTGGCACAGTAAATGTGTTAATCATAAATATAAAAAATAAAAAAACAACTGAATTTTATGATATGCAATAATTGTATTGAATGTTATGAAACACTTTATGCACACCTATTGTTTACTGGAATGCACATAATAAATGCAGCTTTTGAAAAGGCTACAATAACATGGCACAGCAATACAAAACTATTTACCTGCAGAAATGTGAGGGTGTGACTCCATTGCGTTTGCGACCACCAAAGATCTTGGTGACAGTCTTGACTCCGACAGGGGACCTGATGTAGATGTGACGGAGTATGGCAGCACACCGTACATAGAACCAGTCGGGGTCATAGGGAGCCAACTCCTTGAAGCGGGCTGTTTTGACAAGGTCCATATGCTCTGGTACCTTGACTTTGCCCGTCCTGAAGAAAAAAAAAGGCAAATTATTATGTGCCAATATTTATAAGCTAAAATCATTTAGCGAAGCTTTTGCTCAACTGCTGCTCTTCTGTCGCTGAAAATAACGATGAATTTTCACTCTTTAAATACTAGAAATCTAAGATTGCTTAACTAGGAAAAACTACTAAAGAATTATACAAAAAGAAATACCCATAACCTGAAATTATAGTTTATCAAAACAAATATTAAGGATTTATCATTATTGTATAATATAGAACATAGTCAGATATTATTGTTTTCAATATGTTTTGCAAAATATTCATTCTACGAGACTGCATAATAGAAAGTGCTGATATCAATTCATGTTGATGTTTAGCTAGACATCTCCATACAAGAATACATATTATTTCATTTATCAATTCTAATTTAGCAGTTAATTGCTCTAGGCCATAACAAATTATTTATAAGTAAATCTGATAAAAAACCATATCCTAATAATCCATATTTGACTATCACATGGCACAATATTTCAAGGGTATACATAGAAGAAATTATTCTAGTCATCTCGAATTAGCAGTATTTACGGACACAATTCAAATATAAAACAAAGACCATAAGCAATTTTTTCAATGAGATTCCCAGATAGAAATTGAAGTATATACTTGAAGATAATATTCCCTTAAATACACCCACCATCACCATCCAACTAATTTGTGATTAATTGGCTTGTTTATTTATACAACAAAGTTCTTGGTTGATCCATTCCCAAACGTTTATTATTGATAATACTCTAGAAGTCATGGTTTTATGAATTCTAATACGTATAAAATATGAGAGATGCTTATTGCAAAACATGTTTATGGAACTCACTTCTTTAGATGGGCCGCAACTGTCTTGACAACTTTGTCTTGTTCAACATCCTTTACCGTGACGGAACGCATCTAAAAAGTAAAGAGAACTAAAATATTATTTTTGTTACCATTACAGTACACCATGGATGTCAGTGGTATGCACTCGATGCAAAGTGAGGTTATGTTCTAACTAGTCACCATAATTTACAATTACATTGTTGTTACTGCTGATATTTACAATTGCTTTCAATTACAACGGTTACCACTATGATTAAAATGTAATAACTAAATGCATTTTGAAATTAAACAGTAGAACATCCATTCATTGCAACGCATTCGGAACTTCACAGACATGTCTTATACTAGAGAAACTATTAACAAAATTTAGTTCAAAATATCAGAGGATTTACCGTGCGCACAGATTTATTTAATTATTTCACTTATATTTAGTAATGCACCTTTATTTCACTAATAAACCATGTGGCTGATCGAAAATACGCACCTTGCCTTGTGTTGGCAACCGGAAGAAAGAATTTGTAAAAGTATACCAGAGCTTAAATTGCTATACTTCTATATTTCTACTTTAATTTATTTACATTTGTTTAAGAGATATAACTTGCGGTTGATTTTACGTAATAAAACACTGTTAAAATGATTGTGTGATTGCTAAATGTATACATGATCATATTTATTTTTGTAACACATTTAGTTTTATGTATTTTCTTCTACAATAGTAACTTTTCCTTACAATGTAACACTGAAACGGTAAATGTTACCACTTGTAAAATACATTTTGTGAAATTATCAAAGCTGTGACGAGAATGACATCCTTTTTAAAGGTTTCAAAATCGATTTTAATTTTGTAGACGCGTTTGGTCTATGGTACAAACTACTCTTGTCCAGTCACTACAAGTGTCAGACTGTGTGTCAGACACATGGATCTAACAAGTAAACAGGATTGCGCACTGATGGCTAAAAAACGGTCCGAGCGAGAAGTTCGTTAGGCGGTAGTTCGGTCCTTGTCTAGTAGGTTGACCATGATTTTATAATTGTCAACGCAATATTTACTTTATTGTTTTGCATATTTTATGCTACTCGTTGTAAAGTACGTCCGTAAAATTTCAAAAACATTTAATATTTTTTTCTACAAGGAAAAAAAAAATGCTTATTGCTTATTATGTCGCATGCGATCTGTTAATTTCACATAATCCGAAATAATAAAATAACATGGGCGATATTATAATAAAATTAAGTAACAAAAAATCAACATAAAATAAAACATTCAGTTATATTATTATTGTTTTTAATTTACATTAATTATTTAAAAAAAATACATTTTACAAAAATAAGTTGTACAAGTACAAACAACGCCATATCAATGTGCGTCTAGTGGCGTATAGCAAAAATAATCTACACGTACTAAAAACCAGCAGCGTCCCTTTTGCGGGCGTCACAAATAATACATTAAACTATTAATTTCTAAAGAAAGTTGTTTGTGGGAGATAATCTTTGTAATAGAAATAAAACTATTTTATACGGATTTTATCGCGATTTGGTTTAATTTTTATATTTTTTAACTTCCCGACGTTTCGATTACTTTACAGCTTTCGTGGTCACGGGGCGGACTGAGGTATTAGTTATCCGCTCAGTGACTGTTACAATTTAACTACCCTTAATTTACAATTATTAAATTTAAAAGTTAATTTAAAAAGTTAACTAGTATTTGCGATCCGATCTACGCAGAAGGAGCTCACTGTGTCTTGAGGTCTGGCAGCTGGTATTTTGGGATCCAATTTAATTAAATGTAGAATTGGATCCCATGATGGTGCAAGCTTCAAGCCATCTTCTCTATTGAAGTTTGGATGTTTTTTAATTTCAATAGCCTCGCGAAACATCTTGGGCAGGAAACGGTGTTCTTTAGCGAGGATTTGGGGCTTGTCAAAGCGAAGGTAATGCTTGGAGCCTTCCTCTATGTGTTCAGCAACTGCAGACTTCGTTGAGCGTCGGTGTTTGACGTCAGCGTCATGTGTTCTTTTACGCGGGTCCCTATGCTTCGTTTGGTTTGGCCGATGTAGGAGAGGCCACAGTCGCAATCTATTTTGTATACTCCTGGTTCTTGTAAAGGTATATGACACTTGACAGGTGGTAAGAATTGACTAATCTTCTTAGGCGGCTTGTAGTACGTTTTAATAGAAGCACGCTTCAGGATGTAGCCTATCTTGTCCGTGACTCCTTTTATGTATGGTAATATAACCGGGACCTGTTCAACTGTGGCTGGTTTCACTCGGTTTCTGTGACGGCGGCGTGGAATTTGGAGCTTGTTGTCTCGCAGTACTTGCTTGACGTGTTGCAGCTTAGTTGCCAGGTGTTTCTCGTCACAGAATCCTTGTGCTCTCTGAAACAAAGATTTACCCACGGTAGCTAACTGTTTCGGATGGTGGTGAATCTCACCTAATTTAAGAAATAGACATTGACGAAAACCGAAAAGTTTTTATGCTCATACCAGTTGTAAACGAATAATAATAAAAAATGATAAAATCATCTGCCCAGCAATTGCTAAAAAGGATAGTTTTATTTAATTTTTGCCTTAATCCAATTTTGTTGCCTAGCGCTCTAACTGTTTGTAACCTAGAAGGATGGGACAAACGGAAACTTAAATAACAATTTGCTATTGATTTTACCAGTTGCATCTCGTGGTGTTCTTCTACATTAAAAAATTGTAAAGGGTGTGGAGGATTTATAAATTTTCACAATTTTGTATAAAAGAGTTGTGTGAGTATCATAATAATTATTTTTCTTTCTACCGACTTTTGATATTTCGATACAACTACAAAAATGTTTTCAGTTTCTTTTAATACCTCGAACGCAAATTTTGGAAACATATAATAATCCACCTTTATCTATGAATGCCGTGAATGCCGAAAAATGACTAACATCAATAATATAATCGTGGTCAATATTATTTTCTTTAAGTAAAACAGCATGACAAAACTTACACGACAACTTATCAATTATTTTTCTTACTACGAATCCGGCTATATAATAAACAATGTTATTTTTATACTCCGACAGAACCGAGTTTTCCAAATTTTTAATTAGAGCAGCAAACTGCATGGAATCTTTTATTGTATCGCTCGATGTTGGAAGGAAGCTTCTTTTTGCAGTTCTATATTTTAAAATGGGAGTTAATTCAAACGAATCGTCCGTACAATTCGCATGTATTGATGGTCTTATACTATTTCTATACATTAACTTTCTTATTCTATATTTAAATTCTAATGCACTTGGATTATTATTACCGCGCCCTTGAGCTCTTATACATGAGAAAAACATTTCTAAATTGTCTTGAGAGCATTTGTAGGGTAAAAAATATTTTAGTGGCTCTTTACTAGATAAAAGATTTTGTTTCGATTTTCCTACACAAATTGTGGACAGCATATTAAAGCCATAATATAAACAAACAAAATTGCTTACCTATGAAACGAAATTCCGGAATCGGAGCGAAATTCATTATGGCACGAATTCACACAACAACTTTGCACCATTTTAAAAATAAACTAAGTTATCCAAGCAACGTGTGATTATTTTGTGTGGGATTTTAGATTCGGTTGTAACATAACCTCTTAACAAAATGTTTACAATTTAGTGGTGTTGCCAATAATCAATATATAAATCTACTATATTGTTAGTAGAAATATGGTTGAAACAATGACGAATTACGAAATATGACAGAAAACTTACTTATGAATTATAAACTTATCAAACACTAAATTACTTATTAATGTAGGTAAGAAATAACGCTTAAAAGATTATTTGAATTTTAGAAAGTATATTGTACTTTCTACTACGTTGAAAGAAAATATAATTGGTATACTTAGACAGAGATAGCTTTACCTTATGCCAGAGCGAGAAAGTCAGGACCGAAATTCGCTTGCGTAAAAATGCAGTTGAATATAGTTTTTATGCATTGGACACAAGGTTTATATTTGCACATACATTATTGTTAAGTGCGCAATCTTGTTATTTTAATATATCTATGGTCAGACAGAGTTTCTTGTTTTATAGTCTGTGTTTATTGGTCTGTGAATAGTATTTGGATTTTGGAAAATGGCCGCGAAACAAAATACAAATCCTCAGGAAGGTAAATATTATTTCATTGTGCGTTTATCGGCTCAATCAGTTCAGAACAAGTGTTACAATATATATTGATTTAATGGCTTCTATTCCCAATGGCTAAGGGGCTTGTTGTGAAATCTGTCTTGTATTATTGCAGAGGCAACAACTTCCGACAATATTCCTCTGACATCCTTGGAGGAAAGCCTCTTCAGCTCGGAAAAACTGGATCGAGCTTCACCCGAGTTATGGCCCGAACAAAGTACGAACATCCTCATTTTATATTTGTCAAGCTTAGCAAATCTGATTGTGCCGTAGGTATTTATTTTAAAAAATCGCGCGAAATCCATTTTTATTTCTTATGTTGTCATCCCTTTCTCTATTCGTTGGTTAAATTCGTTAGTGTTTCGGTTATAAACGATCGTTTTGAACATTTTTATTTTGCAATGAGTAATGATAACGATATTGTTTGTCCTACGGACGAGACCTCACGTTCTCCCGACTCGTTATCAGTTCCTGGCGTATCGGAGTTTGCGCCGCAGCCCAGCACCACGCAGTCTCCGCCGTCTTGGAAGCGGGGCCTCACAAAGGAAGACTATAACTACATGCAACGTGAGTGTTTGCTTATTCTTTTTCAAAATTGTGTTGTATATAAAGAAACTTATTTCATCCATATTAGCAATCTTATTTGAATACAATTTAATCCATTTGTTAAAATTACCAAGTAAAAATAATTAAATAGTAATTTTAATATTTAGCTCTAATTTGATTGCTAGGTGTGTAATAAAATATGACAGTCTAAAAATACTATCAACAAATGTTAATCATCTTACTTTCAGAATTGGGTGCCCTGTCCATCAGCGGCCTCATCATGGAAGTGAAAAAGCTTCACGATCTGGCATATCAACTCGGGTTGGAAGAAGCTAAGGAGATGACCAGAGGAAAATACTTGAACATATTTTCTTCACGACGGCAGCGTTAGTCCAATTGCTAAATGAGGACTGTGCCATTAATTTGCTTAGGTAGAGGAGTGTGTTGCAATTTTTATCATTATAAGAATGCTTTAAAATTCAAGTGAATATTCAAAATTATTCTTTTGAAATACCTATGTAATGACATCCACAATAGAATGTGATTACACTAAATTAAAATATGAGATATTGATGTCAAGATTGTCAGCTATTTCTACATATTATAAACAAGATTGCTTATTTTAGTGCTAGCTTTATAAGTTATTCATTAGTAGATTTATGAGAAACTCATAAATAAAAACAAGCTTATACTCAAATTGTTTTATTGTTTTCCATAAATGCCAAAATTATCTTAATTTAACAACTTCAATATTTAAACTCTATCAATAAATCTTATTTTCAAAGGCTTGTTGGGTCTTGCAATGAAGCTTTTTGTTGGTTGAATGTCACCATAGTGATATTCTAGTCTATACTTTTGCACTATCTGAAATATGAATTTCACAATGGCTTTCTAAATGCAATAAAAATTGTTTAAATAAAAGAAGAAAGAGACCTACTGTTTATTACAATCTTTCTAACAGTATTTGAGTTTTCCTAAAGAATTAGGATGTTCAATACAATTCTATAGTTTTTTTAACTAAGAGGCATAGTATTCTATAAACATTACAAAAAAATATTTCTGTTTTTACTCCTGGAAAAGTTTGTGACTTGTAGCAAATGCCAAAAAACATACCTTTATGGTGAGCACTGAAAGCAAAATCTCTGCAATATTTTGCCCCAGACATTTCCGTGCTCCGAAGCCAAATGGTATCGAAGCAAAGGCATGGTAGTCTCTAGCTTCTGGTCTTAACCATCGTTCAGGATAAAACATTTCAGCATCATCATAGTTGCATTCTTTCAAAGCCGTGTCCTGTGTTGACATTATGATGAGCGTTCCGCGGGGTATACTGAAAATAAGTCAAATGTAGTTTAAGAACATTTACTTACTATAAGGCCAACAAAAGGGACAATAAGTTGCTTACCAAAGCGACTTAATTTTATTGTACTAAAAAACCTACTTTAGTTATCAAATGTTTTGTGCCTTCCGAACGACTTTAGAATTCAGTTTGAGCGAAGAAGACAAAACATTCGATAGCCAAAAGAGGTTTTAAATCTGTCTATAAAGGACGTAAGTCCTTAAGACATACATAATGTGGTATTTTATCTTTATTTAGGTCTGCTGTCTGCAATTCAATCTTAATGTGTGTAGATGCTACTAACTTGTATCTGTCCAAGGTGATGTTCTTTGGTAAAATTCTAGTGAGCAGCGGAATTGGTGGCACCAATCTGTAAACAATTTGCGAATAATGTAACAAAAAATAATAATACAGCCCAGTTCAAAAAAAGGCATAGTAAACGCTTAACAAATTCAAGTTCTGTATTAATTTCACTCCTCTGTTACACCTTGTTATAAACAATAATGTTGAACATATTAATAGGCCGGTTAATGAGTTCAAATTTAAAAAGGACGCTGAAGGTCGGCAATGTGAATTAACTTAAGCAGAAGGAAAAAGCTTGATACTGGGCTAGATGACGCTAAATGAAAAAAGACTAAATTAAAAATAAATAATTAACTTAATTTAAAACATAATGAAGTCAAGAAACCGTTCAGAGTTAGATCATTATCAGGCACAGTGAGGTAATATAAATAGGTCAAGTAGCTAGCACAAGGTTGTCCTAACGTAGTGAGGCTTTTGAGTTCTTGCTTTAAAAATATGATAACAAATACAATTTTTAAATAGTTACAAGTAAACATAGGTATAGCACGTGGTGGCCTATTGGTAATTGACGAGACAGTGGTTGTGGGTTTAACTTCCACAGCACACCTCTGAGTTCGAAGTCATGTGCGTATTGATCTACGTGTGTATAATCTACCACGCCCTTCAACGGCGGCAGAAAGATCGTAAGGAAATCTTGGCATACCATAGATACCAACAAGAAATACTAGGGTATGTGAAATCCGTCAACCCCGCAAGAGGTTAGCGTGGTAGACTACGGCCTAAACCCTCTCAATCGAATTCTCTTTTGTAGTTGAGTCTCGAGGTCAGTAGTGGGTAATTATGGGCTGACATTGTACATGCAAACGAACTATCGCGGGTTTAAATTGTGTATAGATATTAACTGATCTAACCGTAACGTCTCTTTTATACACGCTTGTAGGTAAGGCGTCTCATCCGTTAGCTTTGTCAAATCATTCAAGTCCATGTGATTATCCAGTTTTATCACTTCTTGATACAACAGTTTTTGGGCTCTTTGGTATTTCGCCATAAAGTATAACAGGAAAGACATCGAGGAAGTAACCTGGAAGAAAGTTTCGTAGCTATTATAAATAAGCACCTTACTATTATTAATTACAAATAGATATTTAGTCTGATATTGATTGTCTCGGTGGTGCAACTGTACTTCACAACTATACTTCAGTACGATTACAACGTTAAGATTTCGGGTTTGAACTCCGGATGGGGCAGTGATATTGGAAGGCAGTCAGGAATTTGTGCCCGATATACCAATAGGCTCGGCCCCTGTCACATCGTGGGACGAAATGCACAAAGCGTAACGTGGATGTTCCGGTAGCCCCTCTGCCTCACCCTCCTGGGAAAAAGGCGCGAGTTTATGTATGTATGGATATTGAGTATAATTAATTGTACTAACAGTGTTGACCCCGATGAGAAGCATGTCCATTATGACTGTTGCTATATCTTCAGGGTTCATCTTGTCTTGCCCCATCAACATGGACTTGATCAGAATATTCGTAGACTCTGAGTAATATATATAATTTATAATCATGTAAAAATAAACACTCCCTAAACACATGCTAGTTCCGTGTAAGGATAAATGCGATGTGTGAACTAATTTTGTTCAAAATAAATGCTTTCTCATGTCGAAAATCAAACCGTAGACAAGAAGTTGAATAAAACCCTAGAAAACGATAACTTTTCCTATAAAACTTTACAATTGATTGCTACTATTTCAGAAATCAGGACGGAAGTTTTTCCAATTTTTCTTTTTTTGATTTTATCATAAATAACACTTACTGGCGTTTTCCTCGTTTTCTTTAGATAATGATTGTTCCGCTTCCAGAACATGTTTGCCAATTAAACTGAAAGGACATTAAAAGGGCATTTTATTATAATCTAGCTATTAGGTACTTTCTTTCGACAAGGTAATATTTCTTTACTTTCGCTAAGCTTGCAGTAATCACAATTTTTTTAGTACTGTAAATACTATATGACCACAGAAATATATCGAGATATGTGACAGTATATTACCCAGTAATTTTAATATACATAGTTTAAGCACAAGAATGTAAGCTTCCACTCCTAAAGATTTTCTATTTACAGCTATTGAATTAAATAAAATATTAAAATGATGAATTTTGTACGGCATTATTTTCATCATCACAAACATCTTTAATAATTTCATAGTTATTTCGAAGCTGCGACATTGGATGATTTGCGTTCAATACTCCGACGCGACCTCTATTTGTATGCGCGCCATTTTCAGGCGCATACTTGGCAAGGGAGAACAAAGGAACGTCAAGACCAACAGCTACAGTAGAATATTTTCCTTATTTGCATCGTTAGCATAAACGGGTCACTATTTTAAAGTATAGATGAGATATGCTGCGTAGGTGTAGTATGGGTATTAGCATACACTATCACGAAAGTGTTGGGTTTACCTAAATTAGCCTAGATTTCTAATCATACAGCAATCATGTAGAATCAGCTTTCTGTGGTGTTTCCAGACTAATACGAGCAAAGACCCTTTAAGAAACAAACTTAAGAGTGAACATGACGATCAGTTCATTGTTCATTAACAGCGATCACAAAGTACCATCTGATATTGTTTGCTGGTTTGCCTTCAGAAGTAGAACGTGCATACTCACTTGTCCAAACTGTCGCAGTACTTGACGAGCGAGTTCCAGGAGGGCGTGGAGAATATCTTCCACCAGTGCAGGCCAGACTCGCATTTAATGATTGCCTCGGTGGCCTTGTCCAGGCTGTGGTACATCCACGACATGTCGCACTGGCTGTACACCAGCTCCGTGTCTATCATCGTGAACCTCTTCGCGAATAGGATTAGACCTATGAGGAAATCAAGTTGGGTTTCAACCAGGCTTTTATAGAAATCTTTGGGGGAGGCATAGGCCTGAATATAGGTTCAGCAAAGGACTTTCAGTGGCTGGAGAGAGAGAAAGACTCACCCATGCAGTCAAACGCCCACTTATGCAGCGCTAAGTATAGGCCGCTGGGCACTTCATCCTGGTAGTTACGCATGTTATACAGCTTCTGCACGAAATGGTCGCAAACGTCACACACACCGTGGATGTGGTAGTTGATGGAATTGTGGAGGGGAGCGTGCACTACCTCGCGCTGACGGCTCCAGTCTTGACCATGACTAGCGAGATCAATAATTATGAACGAAGATTAACCGTTAGCTCAGGTGTCATTAAAATGCGTGCCGCTGCACTTACAGGTGTTGCAGTGGCGAGTGTCAGGTCGGGAAGTCTCCCTAACCGTTAGCTCAAATAATTATCTAAAGGACTTTTCTGCGTACAATGTGCTTTTATTTAATCTTAATATTGGATGAAATTGCAATATAATCTTTTAGATCCATTATCTCCCAATGTTAATTTATATCTATCTGATATATTAACTATTTGTGATTAATGGTGAGTACGAGCAATGGGTTTACCTGATGGAAAGTGAACACCATTGCTAAAAAACAATGACAGCATCTGGTAAATCAACAACGTATTTCCAGTCATTGCAGATATAGGAGGGAGGTAACAAGATAGGAGAATATAAAGTACTTACACAGTAAACAAGCCTCCAAGCACATGGTTCCTATGTTCCATCCGATACTTCTCCAGCGAGTCCAGGGTAGACCGCACTGGGTAATCACCCTCCATTGTGTACACTTTCTGAATGTGGTCGGGGTGGTTGATCAGCACTATGTCATTGCCGACGGGGCTTATGAATCGCACCACAGGCCCGTACTCGTCGAACAACGCAGATAAATTCTTCAACGGTTTCTTCGTGTTTATGTATGAACCTCAAAAATAAAACATTTTAAAATCTGTTCATAAGTATATACATATTTTAACTCAATTTCATCATGAAGAACTTTAAAACACATGAAATTGAGTACCATTAAATGATTCGGGGACGACTGTGACTACTACTAATGCTCTTAAAGGGGAATGCAGTGTTATCCAATTAGAGTAAGTATCCACCAGGCGCAATTATTCATTGCTTTAGTAAAACCTTGCAGTTAATTCATTTACTTGATATTAAACAATAGTTAGAACATCAAACTTACCTATATTGAGACCGATAGTTAAAACACCGGCGGTGAACTGCGTGCCCAGCTCAGACAAGTAATGACGGAAGCTTGACAAATACTTCAAAGATTTGGGGCCGGGTACTTCGTCAAACGACAAAACCACAGGTTCTTTGTTAGTAAGTACCATCGGAACTACTCTTGGGGCCGGGAACAGTTCTGCGGATGCTCTACTAGCAATTGAAGGACCAGCTATTGATTCATTTGGTTCTTTAGAAGGTAATTCACATTTTTCAACCTCCTTAGGTTTGGCTGTCTGCAGAATCGGTGTATGCAAAACATAACATCTCTTTGGTATTACACATGACTGAACATATCGCAGTTGATTTAGTAACATTTCTCTCAATTTCCACTTGATAATTCTGTACTAAAATATTATTTCCTTCAATGAAAATATGAAATGTCGTAGTGTCAATGAAAACAATAGAAATGTGGACAGTGGAATTATTTTGAATTTGGCGGTATATCTTACTTCCGGTCAAACAACATGCTGTATATTATGCTAATGATAAATAATTATTTAATGATTTTTTTTTAGAAAAATAATTATGCATGCTGTATGCATTTAATTTAGTTAGCTATTTAAAAAAAACAAAGGTTTTATAACCAGTTACCAGGGGTTTTGACGATTCCGACACGACAACCAACTTTAATAATCTGATAAAAATAATAAAAGAGCTTACAAGATTACAACGAAGCTAATATTTATCTGGCAAAAAAAATTGTTATATTTATGAAGCTGTGTTCCGTATTATTGTAGTTGTGCTACAAAAAATATTAGTATATAGTAAATTAGTACTCGTGATAATAATGTTATTTAAATACTAATTATGTACTCAGTACTTATGAATTATAATAATTAAGTACGATTTTTTATAATGATAAAATATGAAACAAGTTTATTCCACAATAATTTAAAATGCTACTCACGCAATCGCAAACATCATGCAATTTGTATAAAAATCAATACTTGCAATCGTAATAGTATTATTTTCATTGCGTTGATGTAAACCCTGTATACATTTGTCAAAATCTAATGAGAGAACGAGTGCGCTCAAGGTAGATGGCGGGAGTGATCTCGTGTGATATAGGTGTTGTAGATTAGACTTTAAATTTTAGTGTTTAATTTGTAGAATAGTTATTAAAATGACTAGGTAAGCCGTCTACGATTAGTCAATAACCTTGGTATTACTTCAACAATAAAATATAGTTTGTAATGGACTCGAAAAAGAAGATGTAACACTCGTTCAATATCCTAAGAATTTACCCATAAAAGAGCACATTTGCTTTTACAGAGCTAAAATAGAACTCGGCGACGTGACACCGCATAATATAAAGCAACTCAAGAAGCTGAACACAGTGGTATTTCCAGTGTCGTACAATGACAAATTCTACAAAGACGTTTTGGAGGCTGGTGAACTGGCGAAATTAGCGTATTACAATGATATAGTGGTCGGAGCTGTGTGCTGTAGGATAGACACGTCGGAGAACTCGAGGAGGCTGTACATCATGACCCTGGGCTGCTTGTATCCGTACAGAAGACTTGGCATCGGCACATTGATGGTTGAACATGTGCTTAGCTACGTCGAACAGGATGGAAACTTCGACAGCATTTTCTTGTGAGTACTCTGTCTTCTTTGTGGCGTTTGTAGTGACTGTGTGAGCAGAGGTGATGTTTTGTGCATGTCTATTAATAGCCTGAAGGTTATGTAGGTATGTTGGTAAGTGCCTACAAATGCTGCACAGACTACTAGTTACTTTTATGGATATGTTTCATTCAACAGTTGTCCACTCTCTGTGGAGATCTACTAAGTTTAATTTAATGCTTCTTTTAGTTTTCAGGTTACTATGCTTTGTTACATGTAGGATATGAGAATGTACTAATACAGAGCACCTGCTGGCTAGAATAGTGTATTTGTTCTAAAGAATTATTTATTGCCCATATTATTTTCTATTTAGAACATAAAGGAATGAATAACTCTAATATGTTAATAATTACAGATTGTTATTCTAACATTATTATCATTTAACATTCTAATTTTAGGTATTTCTTTCAAGACAGCCATTTATCCAAATCAATATCTTAGTACTTGTTAAAAATGTTATCAAGTTTTTATTGTTGTATTGACACATATATTGTCTTAATAAAAACACTTATTGTGTACATGATATAACAATCAATGGAAATTACATGAGCATATTAAAAACATTTGGTGCTACCAACACTCAGCTGTAAGCTGCGGACTAAAAGCTATGTCAGTAGTAGAGGTGTCAGTTATTGACCCTAGGAGAGAAATGCTTGAGGATAAAAGATTTTTAAATATTATAGCTCCTATTGATTACAATAAACTTAATTTGTGACATCTCCAATTTTTGTAGGTCCAAATTCCATTGAAATTAGATTTCACTAAAAGTGTCAATAATTTATAACAAATCTATTACAGACATGTCCAAGTCAACAATGAGGGTGCAATAGACTTTTACAAGAAATTTGGCTTTGAAATAGTCGAGACGAAAGAACACTACTACAAAAGGATAGAGCCAGCTGACGCTCATGTGTTGCAGAAGACAATAAGACAGCCCCAGTCACCACCATTAGTGAATGGAATAGTACCACACGCGAAGACAAATGGCCATGATACCAGCTCACAACAAAATAACATCTTGTGTTATATGTAAAAACTGAATGTGAGATATGCAAGTGATACAACAATACAGCCATGTCTAGTTTAGAGTCACTCAGTCAGTACTGAAACTGTTTGAGATCTAGAATAACTATTATCAATCTCTGTAGTTCCTCTGGTAGGCTCCACACCAAACAAACCTTAATATGTAGTATACTAGTGCATTTTAAGAATTGAAAGTGTTTTACTTCACAGTTGCATATATCAATGGTCATCATTGTTGCTGGTATGGGCAAAATTGACATAAATAATTGTTTTCCATTGGTGGTATGATTAGTGCTGCTATTTTACATCTTGTTATTGTGTGGGTTGTACAGCTTTGCCTTTTTAAAGAATTTGGTATATTATTTACATAGAAGTGATAAATTAGGTAGAGTACAATGTTTTGATGTACATATTATGTTTAAAATATTAACAATATATTTATATTTTACAGTAGAATGCAAACAGTCTTACATATTGCTCAAATAATTTATTAGGTGGATGATATTACACGTAAATTGTTGTACTTAGTATATAAGTGCCAACTTTGTAACTGTAGTGTGTTGTGCAATGGGTTTGAAATATGAAATGATTACTATCATAAATTATAAAAATCTGTATTTTTCAACTTGATCAGCTTTTACAAACTCTGTGAGTGGTTCTAAACTAGATGGAAGAAGATCATAAAACAGTATGTGTATACAATTTCAATAAAACTATTGTGGATGGGTAAATGTTAAGCTGTGGTTGTGGACATTTGAGGCCATAAATATAGTAGATATTATGACTGATGTTCCATTAAAAGTATTGAAAACCATTGTTGTACAGAACTTATTCAATTTCATGCTTGCGAATTTCATGTTACAGTATCTAGTGATTGATTCACTACATGTTTTATTTTGTTATAGGCTGTTTGAGTGTGGCATACGAATTTTACATTTAACAAACATGTATTTGTTATAATAGAGTACCTAGTCTAAATTGGATTTTATTAATTAGCAATGGCTTATTTAATATATAACTAACAGCTACAACATTCATGTACTGCAACTGTCTGCAAATATTCTATCTAAAAACTTGTTCACTTTAGAAGTGTGATGAATCCAAAACTGTGGCTGTAGAAAAATAATGCATAATATTTTAAGAAAATTTTGCAATTATCTTACTGCAAACATTTTAATTAATTCGTTTGATTAGATTAATCATATTATTATAACAGCAAGAAATACATACAAATTGAAGTCAATTTAATTAGTGTTTTTCAACACTGTGTGGTTTAACAACCTCATTTATTTGCTTAATGAATGTTTATCACTACATTTTTAAATTTCTGGCGTTATCGGTTCAAGGAAATATTCTATTTATTTTGCTATAACTAAAACAGAACACTCAAGCTGCCTGTAACTTGAATCATATTCACCGCGCAATATGTACAACTCTCGTGTATCCAAACTTTAAAACATCTATATTGAATTTAATTTCAGGATATCTTTAGAATAATAAGACAAAGTAAGTGGCTCTAGACATTCTTTTAACTATAGTGGCATGTAAAAATTCGTGTCCATTTTTTACTAAACCTTTATATGATAGTATTATGAGATAGACGTAAAAACTTCGCTAAATTAAGGTTCTCGAATTCTGAAGTGAATTTAATCATCATTCGATTAATTGGCGTTTAATTTTATTTGTTAAGAACGACTTAATTTCCATGTGTGAACTAAACATTGTTTCACTTGCTTTATATACTATATTATTGAATTTATCGTTGTGTTATATGTTTTTGTAATATTTTAAAACTTTCCCACAGAATGTTTATTTTGAAAATTGCTCTTCGCTGTAATTAAATTGTTACCAAAAACGTCAATTGTCCCCTAAACAATACTTTATACAACTTGTTTATATCATGTTCACTCCAACCTTAGCATTAGTAGTATAATAAATATGATTAACATTCTACAGCGTTTCATTTGTTAATACAGTAGCATGCCATGCGATATTAAATAGCAATTATTTGGCTTACTCAGCTTGCTCACTTACCGTAGTCGAATAAGTCGCGCCCTTGAGATTTGGTTAAACTAATAGTAACAGCCACTCCCGACACTGATCAATCTCATGTTCTTCAAACGAAACCTAACCAAGTACAACCATTCAGAAAAGTGTGAAATTACTGACAGTGCGAGGGTATTTTGATATTTCGTATAGAAAAATGAAATACAGTATGAATTGCATTAGTTTATTGAAATAAAACACATTATACAATATTGTCGTATGACTAGTTTGTTTCTATGGACAACCTTTGGTCGCAACTATTTCGATTGTGATGAAATAATTATTCTAAATAGTGTTATCTTTCAAGGCCTAGTTTTCATATGTTCATAAAGAATTTACAATATGCAATATTATTTTCTACACAATTAAATTTCAATTAGTCTATAAAAATATTTTAAATACATTTTTTAACATTTTCTTTTACAACAAAAGATATAAGTATCGTTTTATTTGACGATGTTATTTAAATATTTCAATGTTTAGTATTTTAAAATACTGTTAGTTATATCAATGCATCTCAATTCGCTATCACAGATACTTTAACATATTGCATTTATTCCCTCTAATAGCGATCGCAACAGTAGCACGCGCACGACTGACCTCGACTCAGAAACATTTCAACATTAATTATGTTCAATGTTCATGCATCACACATATCGGTATCGCTAAACGTAAGTACAGAAACAATTGTATGGGCCGTAATTTTCAAATTACAACTACGATAAAAGATCGGATTAACACAATGATTCATATCTTACGAATCAATTAAATTTTATGGAACATAATAGTACCTTTCAGTAAGGTTAATTAATATAATTTGTATAAATCGTTGTCTTAACGATAATAATAGTTTTCATGTCTTTGTATAGTTAATTTGTTTTTTTAAACTATCAAGATTGTAGATACTCCCTTGTATTTTATGTTTAGAATCAAGACAAGATCAACGTTAACCGTTAAGTATTTAAAAAAAAGTGTCATAATAAGTATAATATGCTGATTAATCTTCTTTGGATTCGGCATAGTCAATAAAAAATAAAACATAATCAAAATTACACTGTTGTGATGTTAGAAATCCCTGCATCTACACCTAATGTTTCATAAAATAAAATTAATATTTTGCTATCGCATCCAAAAATATAATTGAACAGACTTGGCAATGACCTTTCGCGTTATTATATGATCATTAATTATAAAAAATAAAGAACATACGTATGAACTGTTATTTATAAAACCCATCGGTCAGTCGTGACGCGCGCTGTGATATGCAATAGTCACCTTCCAAACGGTTTCATGGACCCCTACGTAAAAACTAGCGTGAAAACATTTAAAGCATCAACTTGCAGTACAATCGGTAATAAAACGCTATCACAAAGCAATATGATCGCCAGTACACATTAATATGGCGATTATTGTATTGACGTGAAAATATTTGCGAGTTGAGATGGTTCTATATTTTTGACATTTTCTGGATATCTTGAAAGTTTTAAAAGTATTTTTTAATATTATTAGATAGGTTATAGATTTTTCTCTTTATTTATTAATTTAGAGATAATAATCATCTGATTTTGTTTAGTTAGACGCAAGTTTTTCGTTAATTTGTGAATGACTGAGAGAAATATAAAGATTTTCTTAAGAACGTTTATATTTTGGTGTCCGATTGTACTGCTCTATTAGATTCATTTGACTACTTATTAAATTGCAAGAGATATTTGCATAATATGTACCTATTTCACTATTTATAATAATAGGCTATACCTGCTATAGTATTGAAATCCAACGATTGAGTTACAAAAACGTTCAAAGATATCACACACTAAACTAGCACATCTAACAACATAAATATTAAATAAAATAAATTACAATGTCACTAACAAGTACATAAGATCTGAGAACAACTGAACGCGGCGATGGAATGATCAAACGTGAAGAGTAGAATCCCTTGAATGTATGTATATTTTCCGGTATACAGAGTGGCGAGCATGAACGCAGGAAACCACAACATGATCGGTACAGGTTCATAAAAATAACTTGAAGATTATTTACGGATTTCGTATGATTTTACATTTTGTAAACTTCCCAACGATTTGAATATTATCGCGATCACGAGACCGACGGAGGTGTTAATCATCCGCAATTGTTAAAATTACTACCTTCATATTATAATTATAAAAAAATAAATCCTAAATTATCTAGAGGCGAAGATATTAACACACTAAATGATAAAATAATATTTCCCATAATTGTATAAAAATTCCATGTTAGCTTCACAGTAGCATGTCATAAATTTTTGATGTTCAAATGATTGCTGATCGATACAAAATGTGGTTTCAATTCATTATTTCATCTAATCATGTCTTCACCACTCTGTAAACATAGCCTCCATATTGATTTAGGTACTTTATATTTGTACTGATGTACGGGAGATGATGGCAAGCACTTACGGCTTAGTTCTCCTTATTACGTTTACTTTTAAATCTATCAAAAAATAAAACATTTATTTGTAACGGATAATCTATAAAATGTCCATATTCATTCGTTCCATTTGACGTAAATAGCATTGAGCATTCCATCCTTTTGATAATATTGTAATATTAATTACCAATACTGTTCAGTTATTATTTTCTTTATCATTTAAAAGCACTTAATGTGATGTATAAATTATTGAAATATTGTGATAGGAACTGAACGTTAAAAATGCATTAGTTTAGTAACAATCCCCTTCAAAATCATACAGCCTTACTATTATCAACATATTCGTTAAATGAATTGAATGGCGCTGAAAAATAATGTTATTTTTATTTCATTATAAAATGGAAATAGAGCTCATATTTTGTTTATAATAAATTCTACATACCTTGCCAGAGTTGAAATACTTAAAACATATCAATATGACAATTTGCGTATTGTAAGTACGAATATACACATTAATGAATAATGCGTTTATTTCCAATTCCTCGCACTACTCATTATTATTGGCCGAATTCTTCGTGTTAAAGATATTAATTAATACATTGTATTCATCCTTTATGGGTTAATATAATTCAAATTCCGCAAAATGACAGTTTCATAAGCATGGCGTTGCCTTTTCCATTTAAAATATTAATTAATCAACCCTCCAAAAAGGTCGCAGATAATTTTTGTGCTAACCCTACGATGTAAATACTAAGTTTTATATAAATATTATACAAAAGAATCCTTGAGGTATACTGGAATGCACATCACGAATAAAATAATAAGTAGAGGGGACTAATTATAATTAACCAACGACATTGTCAAAACGAATCTCGTAAACATTTGTTTTTGAGTTTTTAATTGAATCCATTTATCGTTGATTTATTTACTGCTGTAATTTTTACTGCAGTAATAGTTGGTATCAATCTGTAATGCACAAAACGGCATTATAGCTGTTAAGGTCGAATAAAAATTAGTATTCACGAAAATCCATTCCGACTTCCAGTATAAAACCTCAATAGAAAAAATAACGACAAAACAAATGAAGTTCGGCATACCCTCATTACACGAAACATTAAATAAATACACCCAAATAAATAGACCCAACAGTCACATACATAGTCCTGACCCCACACTAAGACCGAGTCTTGTGTCGTGGTTATCAAGAACTACGAGAGACTTTTCGGTCTCACAAACACCCAGACCCGAAACAAATACTTGTGGTTCTCACAAACATTTGTCTCGGTGCGGGGATCGAACCCGCGGCCTCTCGTTTCACAGGCGGAGTCTAACCAACTGCGCCACGGAGGCTGTCAAATAAATGTGCTATGAGCACTACACTACTACAAATTGAGTTACTGTGAGCATTTCAATCCGTTGCCGAGAAGAAACTTAAAAATCGATAAAATTCACAACACATTAATAATACACACAACCACTAACATTAAGAATACAACAATAAATTAATTATTAATACACATAAAGCATAACTACATGAAAAATATTAGATTTTTTAATAGTAAAAATTTTAAGACTTGGGTATGAATTAATAATTCTTATTTCTCGTTGATAACATATCGATAATTCGGAGCCCAAAGGCTGTATATTTTTCTGGCACTATAATAATAAAAGTGTAGTGGGTAATTATGCTCACCTGTTTAAAATACACCTTTTAAACTCCGAAGTATTGACATTTATTTTGAGTCTTTGAGGCCGCAAATGTCTCAAAGGTTTCTCCTAGTTTCTAATCCCATGACTCTAGGCATTTGTTTTGATGATTTTATTATTATAGAACGAATACACAGTAGAGTGCGGCTTTTAATATACATTTGAAGCCATTTTACACGAAACATAGACAATATTTTCTAACAGATAAATGCCTAAACATACTTGTAGCGCCATTTGTGTATAAACGAAAGTTACGTAACATTCAAAAGGATTTTTTTCAAAAAATATGAAATAGACGGATACAAAGATCTTTGGCGTGAGAGAATACTTATATGGACAACATTAAAGTAGAATAACACAATTAGATTATAAAAAAGATTAGTACAATCCAGATACAAATACATTAAAAAAGATTTCGAGATATACAAATCGATAATTTTTAATTTGGCATTGTAATGTTTTTTCTACTTGCATATAACAGTGCATTATTAAATATCGATTGGCCGAGACATTAATATATAAATTGTTTTATTACAGTAAAATATTTTAATGTGATATCAAACCTATATTTCATAAAGTCATCCATTGAAATGAATATAATATAATCTTGATCTCTATCTAAGGATCATTCTCGATAACTGACCAATCAAGTCTAATATTTTACTGATGTTGATTAGTTTATTTCCAGGATCAATCTTTAGATAGCGATTAGGGTCGCTTATTAATTTTCGGAGAACAAAATGTATGGTACATTTTGTTCGATGGTTATGGTACATTTTTACGACTTATATCTTGATATCTCTTTAAAATATATTACCTAACTATCTAAAGGCCATAATTACAATTTAGATGTTATTTAATATACACATATACATTGCGTGTGCACATGGAAACACTGCGAATATCGACTAAGTAGAACATTGTGATATTAAACATTTGTATCTGTTTTTTAGTGAGGTACATTTGTCTACATATGACTGATGAATATTCGATAAGGGTCTATGTGGACGGACCACTGAGCTCAATATCGCTTCGTTGCAATTATTGACCTTTGATTTTCCCTGTGTACTTTTAATTTCAGTTTTTATTTTATTTTCTTTCCTTCAGCGATATTTTCGAAAGTTGACATTTCTATAGCTTAACACGGCTTGAACATAATCAGTTAAAGATTTCAGTTACACTCCATTTATTCGCATAATATTTTGTTAAGATATAGCTTAAGTAGGTACAGATTTTAGCTAATATAAAAACTGATAGTTATACTGATCAGTAGACAGGTGACTAAACCGATAAAAATGTTCAATATACTGTTTTAACACGTAGCTCTTAACATACGGCGACGTAATGTATAACTTTCCATACATTTTTACGTATTTATAATTAAAAATACGTTAATTACGCGCGAGCCTTTTGGCTTCAGTACTTATTGAAAGTCTGCGCCGATTCACTACACACTTTAGAGTTCTTTTGTTTTATAGTAAACTTTTAATAATTTAGATCGATACAGTAATTTCTCTTTTAAGTATTATATTAGAGTATTATTGTACATTAAAATGTGTAATGTGTTGTATGTTATAATACACATTCGACTGTCCAGGATGTTTTAATAAAATTCTTAGAGAATTTTTATTAGTACACAATTTACACAAAGACCATAAAAGTTCCTTTTAGCACATATTCGTTCATTCTTATGTACAAACGTGTGCTAAATTTTGAATTGTAAGAAACTTCAATAATTATTTAATGCATTTATACGTAAATCGTACTGCAGAAACAGACAGTTACAATACTTGCTTGTTTACATGAATTTAGATATTTATTACTCCTCAACACTTCCATATATACTTTAATTTGCACGTCGATATAAAAAAGTATTACTGTATCACATGTAAAACCGTATTACATTATTTTTATTAACGAAAAATTACTTTTAAAACAACAAACATTTACCTCGGCATTACTGAGATTTAATCAATTTTACGTATCAACACGTCTTCGTGCACGTAATATTACGCACGCGTGCGTTGGTGCGAGGCATAGAGGTTCTTGTCTATTCCCAGCAACAAAGGCCGCACGTTCATAAGTTATTAGTGTCGGGCGGCGCTGTATTCTCCAAGTCTAGAAGCTGTTTGATCCTTTCAATACATAGTTTTGAACCCTCGTTCGCTTCCTTAGCCATCTGTTGAGGAATTACAATTTGTTTTTTATTTTATAAAAAAAATGGGATCTTCAAACGAAGAATGAGGAAAGACCTTGCGTGGTAGTAAAAAAAATCATTGCCTCTGGTATAAGTATTTTTTTATAAATTATTTCGTTTTTGTATGATTTACGCCCGAATGCTTAAACGCCACTTAAATATTACTTTGCACTTTAACCACACTCACTTTAAATGTACTGTATAAGTGGAATATGCTTATGTAAGTGCAACTTAATTTTTAAATGCCGTTTGCGTAATCAGACGTCTGAGGTTGTAAATAATTTTCTATAAAAAAATATTTCTATTTATTTGACAAAAAGCAATCTGAAAATAAAGAAAAGTTACCGGTAAAGCTTATTGTTCGTACTTACAAGTGAGAAATTAAGGAATCCATGCGGTAATCCTTCTAATACTTCGATGCCGACTGAGTTGCCGAGTTTCTTCAACTTCTTGGCAAACATCACACAATCGTCCAGACAAGGGTCTAAGTGCACGGTCTGGAAGAAAATAAAAAGCTATGTTAAATGTCCTGTAACTTCTATTGAATCGTAAGTAAAATAATAGTCTTTTGTTTAAAAAAATACGGACTGATTTGTACACAACAAGAAAAGTATTTAAAAAAAGTAAATAATAAGTTATGTATCTTGTATTTTTTTTATTGCGTTATACAGCCGTTCATGGACAGTAGAAAACCAAATAACACCATGAATAACAAAGCATTGCTTGGCATCCCCCTGTGCGCTTGAGCTTATGTCAGTTAAATAATTATAATTGATATCTTGAATAACGGACAGCTTATAGGGAAATGTATGATAAATGATAATATAATGATGTTTAACCATAATTATATACTTACTAATACTAAGTCTTGGGGGATATAGTCCAATCTCGGACATTTTATATTTAATAGGCAAATACTGTTCATTAATATGTTTTAATTACTGGTGCAAATAAGGTAGGTTAGAGGTTATCTGTACGAGTTGGTGCGCTGTCAACTCTAGGGGTCACAGCACACGTTGAAAACAAGTGATTCAAGATTTTTTATAGCATGGGACTTATAAATTAGTAGTAATATAGCGCACCATCATCGCGGACAAACATACAGTGGTGGATTGAGCTCCAACTTTTCAGTGCTTCCTTGAATGCAAATAATCTAGACACAATTACTTCTTCCTAACTGAAATGAAATGAAATGAAAATATTTTATTGAACCCATGAAATGTCATACATTATTTAGATTGTCACTTTTTTCCACTATCACCCGGTTCTCAAGGCTGTTTTCGCCAGAGAAGAACGGGCAAGAAACTCTAGAGTTGCTCTTTTCAAACCAAGTTTACAATACAGTGATTATACAGGAGTCGCAGCGCAGTTGAATTCAGAGCAGTTCATAAATAATTTACAATTAAATTTAATTAATAATAATATTGGTCATGTGATTTTGTACGGCTGAGTTAGGTAAGTGAAGTCGCACAGAACGCGGAATCTGTATACCTACGCTGTTCTACCAAAGCATTGAATAGTAATAAAAGTTTCAGAGTAATTAATAGTTATTATTATAATCAAATCGAGCAGACCAGTCCACACAAGCAGCACCCGTTCACGAGTATGACGTAAGTGCCCGCCACACGACGCCGCCGCTAGCACATACGTTTATGCGAGCATGACGTACTCAAATTGCTTACAACTAGGATGAAATCAATTGAACTAATTATTATATCTGTATTAAACAGAGTACAGAATGCACATCCGGTTAGGGGACTTGTGTTATGGTATATTCCCAAGTCTTATTATCCTCTAGGTATTCTAAAATTTGAAATTTGGATAATGGTTTCTTAGATTTACGCGAATGTTACACATTGAAATAAAACTATTTTATACGGATTTTATCGATCCGCCCCGTGACCACGAAAGCTGTAAAATAATCGAAACGTCGGGAAGTTAAAAAATGTAAAAATTAAACCAAATCGCGATAAAATCCGTATAAAATAGTATTATTTCAATTGAAATTTGGAGTTATAATGAAGGCATGAGAGTACAATGTACGCACGAGTATTCTGACGGGCGGGAACATCTGCAGCAGCGAGTCGTGCGCCCAGTACGGCGACAGGTAGGGATCGCGCGGCACCACGAACATGAACTCGTCGGACGGACTGCGCGCGATCAACGCGTCCAGGTTACTGCGCACCGCCGCGCTGCAACCATGGTACACATTATATTAGTCATTTATTCATTATATACATGCTTTCTCTCTCTCCCTCTCTTCAGCCAGAGGAAGTCCAATGCTGAACATAGGCCTCCCCCATACATATACAAATAGTTTTGTGAGAATACAACAATTTTATGTGATCCGCATAACATCTGTGACAGTAAAAGGCAACTTAAATTTTACGAGGTCTTTTGGTAGCTTTTAATTCCAATCTCACACGTTAGGCTCCTAATCCCTTTAGCGTCTAAACCCATTAATCCGTGAGGCCGAGACTATTTTCTTTAATCACCCTTATATAGCGCTGTCTCTCCGCATATAGTACACCTCGTAAAGACACTGGCTTCAAATGCTTGATTAAAAAGCATAAAAGCCTTTCCATTACAAATAAGACAAGAATCCAATAAAAAAATATTTAAGTCGATTCTTAAAAAGCACTACTTAACCAATTTGCCCTAATGTATAATTAATTAAATGTATAAATTGATCCTGCAGTCAAACTGTTTGTATAGTTTTGTAGGACGCTTGTGTAGATTATAAGTTTATTCTTTTGTAATTAATAAACAAATAAAAAAAAATATAATAGACAACGTCACTTCTGTGGCAGAAACTTTTATCATATTGTAAAATGAACTTACTCTTCTTGCGTAGGCCTGACGATAGCGTTAGAACCAGTGATGTAGGCGAGGCGCGACTGCATCGCACCCATGAAACCCGTCGCCGCTTCACTTATCCTGAAATATATGTTTGTATAACATAGATATAAAAAAAACAATCAGGCAGATAAGTGATGACTGCGGTGCATACATATCCACATCTTCCAAAAATATACGTATTTAGTCTTCAGTTATGACTTTGTCGCTTGACAAAGAAACAACCACAGAACTATTGATAACCTTAATATAAAATCGGTTTGTTTAGGCTACGATCAAAATTAGCTAATCAGTGTAATGTGAAGTACAACTCTATTATTCATCTGATAAAGACCTTCAAATGAATGTGCGAGTGAATTTGCGTGTCGTTGTGTGCGTGCGACCACGCGTGTTTACGTGCATACGTGCATGAATGCTTGCGTGTGGGAATGCGTGCGTGCTTGCTTGAATAAATGCGTGTTTTATTGTCATAATAAAATTCACATTACCTTGATTTTATCCTTTTCTTATGTTCAGCACTCTGTTCTGTTTCCTCTAATAGTGGAGTTTCACCTACTAACGTATTTGACGCTTCTGATTCTTGATCTCTGTTATTTAAATTATTTATACTTTTTAGGACAATGTTATAATTTCCAATTGTACACAAGGCTAATAAATTGTTGTGTCCTTTTTGCGATATCGTATTTCAGCCAAATAAATCCTCAATTAACAATGGCTATGCAAATTTTTTGTCAGACTATTAAATATTTAAACCGATTTTATTTGGACCTTTAAGCCTTCAAAGATTGTTACCAACCGCATTGGTATATTTACTATGGTAATTTCATTTTAACACTAATACATTTATTATTTACCCGTGCAATTCATCAATAACTTCTTGATTGGGTTTGATGACTGGTATCCTCCTGCCTTCCGAATCTGTATCGCTATCGAGAACATAGCGTTCCAAGAAATCTGACACGTACTTCTGAGATTTGTCCTCCGGCGGGGTTATACCTGATAAAGCAATAATAATAATTATGTAAAAAAATAACCTACGTGCGTTCCACTGCAGGGCACGGACTTGCCCTACAATCGAAAGTCGATTGAGAGAGGTTAGGCTGAAGTCCACCTCGTTGACCTAGTGCGAGTCGGCAATTTCATTTTCCATAAAAAGTCTTTAAAAACTTTGGCATGCAGATTTCCTCATTATGTTTTTCTTCATCGTTAAAGTCCTTAGTGATCGACTATAAATACACACATGCCTTTGAAAAGTCAAATGTGTACGCTGGAATTTGAACCCGCTACCACCGTGTCGGCAGCCGCGTCCGGTCTATTACCAACAAGCTACCTCGCACTTCAGTGAAAATAAGTCGTCGTATAAGTTAAATACAAAAATAAAGTTAAAATAAAGAGGTGAGTGTGTCTAAATATGCTTATCTTGGCTAAGTGACAAAGATCGATTTTAGATAGCCCGTAGACTAATTTAGGTTTTTGTTTGTTTTGGTAAGATATGAATATAAGTCATGAATGTAATTAAATTGTCATATAAAAATGTAATGATTGGGAATAGTATTTCGAATGAAGTAGTATTGACGATATAAAAACCATTATTAAAGGGTTACAAATATAAAAGTGCACTTAAAGTTAAAATCACTTTAAAGTATATTTTTGATACTGATCCTTGGGTACATCTATGTTCAGCAGTGGACATTCTGTGGCTGTAGATAGGCTTAAAGCAAAGGGAAGTACTAACTAAATAATTCTGTAGGCTCAGCAACTTGTAGTGGCTCTTACCCTCTGAAATGATAGTGCTCCAGAGTCCAGATGTCTTTGTCTAGCCCTAATTCTCCCCAATTAATGACTAGAAGTTGGTGCAGGACACTTTCCACCATATCACTCCAGCGAAAGGAAGTACAAATAAATAATAAATAAATAAATACACCCAACAGTCACATACATAGTCCTGACCCCACACTAAGATCGAGTCTTGTGTCGTGGGTATCAGGAACTACGAGAGACTTTTCGGTCTCACAAACACCCAGACCCGAAACAAATACTTGTGGTTCTCACAAATATTTGTCTCGGTGCGGGGATCGAACCCGCGGCCTCTCGTTTCACAGGCGGCGTCTAACCAACTGCGCCACGGAGGCTGTCATGAGGCAAATGAAATAAATTATTTAAATAAAAGACATATATTTCTTACCCGTAGCAGTATGTTCGCTTTGTAAAGAGGCAGCGCTGATTGTAGTGTCGGAAGATTTCCTCCGTTCACTGCCCGATTTGTGCGCCTGTAGCTCTGCCAGATCCGATGGCGATACTTCTTCAAACGATGAGGGACCTTCGCTTATTCCTTCTGTATAATAAATAGTAATAAACAGGGTGAATTTTTCAAGTGGGCGCGGATGGCCAAATCCTAAATTATGAGGAATAGCGAAAAATACTGAAAGGAGTCACGAGCCCGATTTTGATGAAAACTAAAACTGCATACTTGGATTTCTAATAAATCAGTATTCCTAGCGAGGAATCGAAGTCGATGATTTTGAAAAAAATAACACGTGCTATATTTTTCCACCATTCTGTAATGTTGCTAATAAGGATTACATTCTGGGAAGTAATGACATACTGCAAACTAAAGGGTCATTTTAAATAAAATACTATTTTTTTCCGTTGCCTTAGTACCTAGTCTCCTGCGTTGGGAGTGGAATAATCAAGAAATAAATATGATAAAAATATACCCGAATAAAGAAACGTACCTTGTGAGGGGCTGATTTTGAGGAATCCGTTGCTATCGGGCGGCGTCGTGGCGCTCATGATGGCGTTTTGGTTGCCGTGTTTGTCCGGATGACCTTTGCCAGAATTTGGACTCGCGTACGCTAAAATCATACCAATACTTTATACTTTTCTTCTTCGTGGGTTACACTCAGCCTAAATTGAGAAATAATTTGTCTTAATGTTGCTCGACCAGCCGCCAGCTAAACGTCATAATTAAAAAAAAATACCGAGTTCTTTTCTTTGCTTTATATTTAATTGCTGACGTAAAATAATTTGAGGCATATAGAAATTAGTTAGTTTAAATTAATAATACTGACCTTTAAGACACCTCATCATAAACCCAAAAGGCAGTATAGGGTCCATTAGACACAGTAATCTGGCGGGACTCGGTACAAAGCTCACATTCAGTGGAGCGTAAGCTAGGAACATGCCGTCTGGTCGACGAATGCCTGAGTTTATGATCTTCAATGTGCATGAGGCTACTAGATTAGCTCCGGCCGAGTCTCCAGCAAATACTATGCGTTTACCTGTAGAAAAATTAGAGATATGGTTAAATAATTGATGATACGAGCCTATGCAATTATTAGTGTCTGCCTACTCTTATGGGATACAGGCGTGACGATTATGTATGTATGTAATTTTAGGCATGCCGTCTCTAGGAACGGGCCTCCTTTATCATTGAGAGGGTGGAGCAAAAAATCTAAGACGTCCTTGCCTGGGGTTCGAACTTGCTTTTGATACTTAATCGGTGTATTCAAACAATTAAAATCAAACAATTATTAAAACATTTTTTTTATTAATAACATATTAGTCTCATTACTGTAACAGTAAGCTAAATGTAACACGTGACAATGTATGTTTGGTATCTTAAAATAATTATATGACAATTGGCAAAGCATCAGACAGTTTTATCTAAACACAGCAGACATTGAGCCGATATTTTTTTTAACACGAATTATCATTAAGATAAATAAAAATACTTATATTAACAACATCCGCCCCGTTGCAAGCGGATTTGGTTGACAGGGTCAGCAGATAATGTCAACCTGAAGGTAGCCTGTGTTCGTGATAAGGGATTCTTTGCAGTGATATTGGGGTCGAATTTATTGTGATAACTGATTAGAATACACATGTGACTTAAATATTTTAAACAGTAGCTGAATATGCTCTTGTTTTAAAGAAGTTCATTGATAAGTCTGTAGAAAAGGAATTTAAGTAAGATTTATAAAAATTTTATAAGATATATTTTATGTAAAAAGAAATTGCGTTAATATATGGGTAGAATGAGAGAAAAACAATAAATACATTTTAGAATTTAAAGTACTTATTTTTTTTTTAAGAAGTTGAAGTTGAGTTACTGGGTATTTACTTGAAGTATTAGCGATAAATTATTGGAATTATTATTATTATTACTAAGTAGAATTCACAAATATGGTACAAAGCAAAACTCGACTTTAATATTCGATATCCGGCTATTCGATATTCATCTGTCAATGTTACATTTATGAAATTCGTCAATTAAAAAATATCTTTTTACAAAGTACCTATATAAAACAATTTGACCTTGTGTTCACGGTTGTAATAAATATTAAACAAAAAATGGCACGATTTATACCAGATTTTTTACATTCGTACGTTTAATTACAGCACAAACTAATAAAAAATGGCAGTTGTATTCACAAAATTGTCTAATTACGTCACTTATCACCCAGGTTGAGTTACGTCCAAAAAAATCTATCGTCAAAGTATAAAAACTAGATATTAAATATAGACTAATTTAATAGTAAACTTATTGATTATGTGAAGGCTAGTCTAGTATAATTTTAAGACCATAAAATCTGTTTCATTGACTACCCAAAAATTAAGAACATACCCTTGATAGGTAACAATGTAAGTAAATAGGTTTACATGAATTAATTTTCAATGCAAACCACTTGGCACAAATAAAACAATGATAATAAAACTCCACACAACTCCGCGCCAACTGTGAAGCCAAAATAAATAACAAATGCAATTCACTCACCCGTAGTGCCGAGAGTTTTGAAATTATTCAGCATCCAACAGTAGGCGTAGAAAACTTCTTCTAACGCCCTTGGGAACGGCGCTTGTGGGGCCAAACTGTAGTCTACGGACAGTATGGGGATGTTCAACTTGGCCGCCCAGTCTCTGAGGTATGTCTCGTGGGATTTAGAGCTTTGGGCTACGAATCCACCGCCGTGACAGTGGAATAATATGCCGTCTGCTGGAGGTATTGATGATGATCCTTCCGAGCCCTGATGAATAAATTGAATATGTAAAAACTACAGTTCCATTGTCGGAATCATACAACGAGGTATTTGTACCAGTCGTTGGTCTCAATCCTACAGTGAAATATTTCTGTATGACTTGAGCCATTTTGAGTCAGAAGTTATGAGGGACTTTGTTGCATCAGAATATGAAGACCTGATATAAACTTTATTTATGACTGTAAGAACATTAAATCGAACTCACGACCTCTCGTTTTACACTGAGCTACAGAGTTAGTCGATGACGTGACTATATGTATTGTGCAATAAATAAATGACTTTAGAAATAACTTAAGCTTATGTATGTATGTATGTGTTTATAGGTAAAGTAGACAAACCTATAAAGTTAATATGATATCTCGGTATTCTGTACTTTATGCTCGGTAAAATATAAGTAAAAAGTATGTGACGATTTCTAAAAAAAAAGTAGTTTCTTCTATATGTACAACCCAACTTAAACGTAATAACATCTAGCTACACATGAACTGTTTTTATATAAAATATCACTAATTTAGAAAAATATACTTTACCTACCAAACGTCATATCAAAGAAAACGTCATTAATCACGGAAATATCGTTTTTTAAAGCCTTGTTTACTTACAAATACAATTTGAAAAAGAGTTAACACAAGACCAATAAATAACTAGATTTGAAATTAATCAACATATTTACAATGTAAATGATGTGTTATCTGCGAGAAATATCTACGCATTGCCGACTCGCGTTTACAATAAACTTCCGATATAAAATACCATCAATACAAACGCACGTGATGATTAATATACGCTGATTTATACTGCCTGCTTTCTTTAGACAGTTTTCGTAGATAAGCTGTATTTGATGACATTTCTTTAGTGTAATGCGAGCGGGTGGATGTGTAATTACATCGTTCAGTAACACATATAATCCTTAACTATGATGATCGTTTAAATATTTATACACGGGAGGTCAGGCACAGACAAAGAATTATTAGTTAATTAATTCACATAAACAAAAAGTCCAAATGCGATACAAAGATACATTGGTATCTGCGCATTACAACGCAGTAACCTTGCTATGCTATCGGGTAAAAAAAGTTAATAAATATGTAGTAGATACTAGAGGCCCTTACCTGAATCAAAGTGAGGCACAAAAAACCAAACTCACTTTAAAGTTAAATCTTAACCTTATTACAAGTCTATGAGATCAATAAAAAACGAAACTATTTATGAGAGTTCGTACTGGATCTATGACATTAATAAGAAACACATTACTCACCATCCCGTTTCTTTTGTTGACACTTATGAGCCTAACGTTAAGTCCTTGTAAGCCTATGTGTACTGTGGGCGGCAGCATGGTGGTCTCCTTGCCTTCTAAAGTGGTGACTGTTAGAGGTTCGGGCGGAATCGTGATCAACTTGTTCACAGCCACCGTAGACGACATCAAACTGGGCACTCGCTTCATTATCTCTGAAAAGGTTTTGTTTATTATTATTTGTAATATACGCAGATCATAGGTGAACTGCTTATGATGGTCGTACGATGTATCTGGACCCGAGTTCATTAGTTTCACTCAAAGCAAATATATGAGGTACCATGTGATAATCTTCAACTATGTTTAACGTTTGCTGTCACTACAAAAAAAATAGCCGAGCCTTAACATGCTTTTTGCAACATTAGGTTTATAAAAAGTATCGGTTTTGGCTGGAGTAAAAACAGTCACTTCTGTACTCTTCTACCCGCCCTTATACTACGCTTTCGTGGTGTTAATGAAACATGACTTTGCAGCCATGTTGCTATATAGCAAAAGCATATGATTTGGCTTATAATTTTACAACTGAGAGCCTGTCATCAACTTTGTCCGCAGTAGGCAGACCTTTCATTCCAAGATGCTATGATATAATCAAAGTATGATCTATCAACGAAGCTAAAATGAAAAATTCTTTATCTATCTTTAGCACTACAATCTTTATAGATAAACTATTTCACACGTAACAGAGCACCATACGTGCTGTTAAGTGTTAACGTTATTTCATTTTTAAAGGATTTTCATGTTCCCAGATAAGGGAAACATCTGTTCGGACATGTGTTTGTGCTACATTGTTTGTATCGTCTGTTCATACTACCAAATAATTTAAGATAATCCGACGGTGATTAATATATTATCGTCCATTCGCATCACTTTACATTAAAACTACGTTTATGGATACATTTAAAAAATTTAAATGGAATACAAATTCCTAGGTATATATTATTTTGTTATTTTCCTATACCACTAAACCCAGATTTAAACGAGTAATATTTATACCGATACCAGCCTTGAGGTGAATGCAAATATTTGCCACAATGCAGCATCGAAATCTAAAATAACATACCCTGTATTCGAACTCTGGTGTTCTGCTTAAAATAGCTTTGTATACAGAAATAAACACATTGTTAAATACAAATTACTTTTAAGCATTTATAATCTTAGAAGCGGCAATCGAAATCTTTAGAGACGTCTATTCAGCCACAGAATAATAAACTAGTTCAGCCTTGGATTCTTGTGATATTTTTATCACACATCATAATATGTTTTAATTTTTGGTGAACTAATAATATAGCATTGGTTTGACTCTGCAATTAATGTCCTAATGCATCCCTATACAGGTGATTTTTATCTTAATCTACCAAAGGAATATGTTTTTATCATACAATAATCGCTAGCCTGAGTAGTACTTATTCGAGATTTGTGATACTGTCAGAAACTGTAGGCTGGCCATAACAATTGTACCAGCTTTATATCGAAAGAATGATTGATATGTGAATAAGGAAAAAAAATATAGGCGTATTTAATTAATCCATAAAACAAATTCATACAGCCTATAATAAATTAAAAACAGACATTTTACAACATAGTTGGACACTAACCAAACTACCTATTATTTATTTATCGATTTAATAATAATATATTTTGTTATCCTGTTTACTATGTATCAGGTTTTAATTCTACATAGCTATTGTATAATTAATTATTTTTACTATAAATAAAGACAATAGCATTTAAATGTAGGTTTTATTTAGTTATATATGAGCAATAAAATATTTGGGTTTTCCAGACACAATTACGGTCGATATTGTTGACATATAACTAGCCTACGGGAAATTTAATCATCACAAATATCTATTTACCGTGTGTGTGTCAGTAATGCCTTGAAGTTGCGTGTAAACTTATACGCAACAGTGGAGATATGTCGACGACGAGGTTATCCCGATACATCATCAGGTTTTTGCATATCATAATATGTATACCGGGTATATCAAGACTGCGACCAAAAACGAAGCCAGGTAGTTTTTATGGTTACAGACAGAATGCAACAAAAATTTGCAGAAAAGCACAGGTTTTTTTTTGGGTTTTTTTAAAATATCATCTTGTTTAGGTAGTAAATACCTAGATTTTGCGAAAATAGTAATTTTAACCCTTGCATTTTTAAAAATAAAAAGATGTACATTATTATTTTAGGAAAGCTATGTACGTATATTTATCACCAAAATACGACGATCAGTAAAAAGTTACAAAAACAATTAATCATATTTTTTTTTGCGAAAATTTTAGTTGCGTTGTGTCTGAAGTCACTAATACCACCTTGTTTCTTTTTCGGCGCAGTCTTCATATACCCTGTATTTAAGACAAAAAACATGCTCAAAAAAGTATCTTTTGCTGAAAAAAATCTTAGTTTTAATAAATAATCAACATACCACTCTCAGCCAAGAACCAAAACGCCTTGCAAAACTCGATGCTCGCTGACTGCGATATATTAACTATTCTCCTGGCTCTCATCTCAGGATCTATGAGGTACTGTCCCCCAGTCCACATGGAGCTGATCAAGTTGCCCTGACAGTAGTACGCCTCGGAGAAACCCGCCATGCATATCGATATACCCTTTAGTATTCCACGCATCGACGGTAGAAACTGCAAGGGAAAAGTTTGTTTTGTCAGGGAAAATGTGTTGTGTGCAATGGGTTTCGTGATATACATCAGTAATATAAGATACCAGAATTTTTCTAAAGGTAAACCAATGTTTTTACCTGGAGGTAAAACAAAGTCTTTAGTTGAAATGTTACAAGGACTTTATCATTTTACCTATTTATGTTATAAGTTTAAATGAGGCACTTATTTAAAAACGCTATCTAAGCATAAACTATGCTCCCAAAAAAAAAAATAGAGGAAATGTTAAAAATAGTCTCGTATGTCTCACAACGGATGCCCTTGTATTAGCGACTTGCTTGACCTATCTTATCTCGATGCGCATGTCAATGACATTTACATTTGCAAGCGTTAAGCGTTCAGTTGTTTGCACATGTAGTTTCCTTGAGTGATGCATTTTAATAGATAATTTCGTCTAACAGGTTATATGTTTTATAGATATTTAAGTTTCTTCGACAATGCCTTTGTTTAAGCGTACAGTTAGTTTAATTGTTTATTAAACGCCCTTTCATATAATTATGGTAACCATTACACAAAAGCGTGCTTTAGCATAAGTTCTTATGCGCTTTATTAAGCTTTCATTCATATACTACGTTAAAAGTCGCAAACTTCTACAATATAAAATCAAGTGCTTATTTAAACACAATTAAAATTAAAATCTGTAACTATACCAACTGTTAATATGTCATCATCATCTGTAACTATACCACTAATAAAATCTGTAACTGTGCCATTTTGAAGAGGCGTTCATCAATGAACGCCTTCAAATTTTTTTCAGTATACAATATTCAAATAGCTGTGATTCAGACCTAATAGAGTTTATCATAGCATCACAGAGACGGGCGAATTAAGCAAACAAAAGCTCAGGCGTCTTTGTCTGTTTCTATAGACTGGTCAATTCTGTTGAGACGATTACTAAATCCATTCTCTTCCATCTACATATTATATATTTTTACTGTGTTACTTTAAGGAAAATCATTTTATATGGGTAGTAAAATTTCCTTATTTATAACGATAGCTAAGAACCTTGTAGTCTCCAGCTCATAAATCGTGAATAATATTCCGTATACATCGCATTATGTCGTCTTTTGTGTCATAAAATGACGAGCACGATGGGCCAGGTCACCGGAATGTGAAGGCGCGTGAAAGTGTGCAGTTATGCGCTCATTATGTATGCTGTCTAATCGCGTAGTCGTCATTTCTGTGACCTATATATAGCAGGGCATATAGACGAGATCGAACTCCACGTAAAAATACTCGATCTAATTAGATGTGATTGGCTTAAAATTTGGCGAACCACTGTTTTGCTTCTCATATTCTAGATTCCATATTATGGACTCATAATAAGGCCGCGGGGGACATTTCGGCTGCACTACCGGCTCCAGACCCGAAATTAATATTCAAGGATGAAGGAATCGATTAGGGGTCTAACAGACTCTTCGTTGCCGGAATCTTGCTTACGGTGTCAAGGAGGCTCTCAAATGTATAATTTAAAAATAAAGACACGAGGTGTATTATAATATTAGTCCTCATAAAAGCGTATCGATTTCATATTTTGAGCACTTATTTTTAGTTGGTACTTTTCTGTTGGTAATGCGACAATAAAACGGCACATTCATAATTGAATACAATAATAAACTATGATTTAGCATTGTGTGAAACAAAGCCACATCCGCATCTCTCGTTTCTAACAATGGAAACAATATAGGCAAAACTGTCGCTATTAAGGTTTTAAAGAAAGTGGTGCGGAGAGGTTTGAAATTGAATACATGCTCACATTAAGTTAAACTGCGGGTAGACGTCTGTACTGCATACCACTGACCATTGGGTGCTTTGAAGTCATTTTATCAATATATTTTCACCATATAGAATATCCACATACTGATTATTATTAACTTACTTGAAATCCCAAGCATCTGCCATAGAAGCAATACTGATTGATGGTGTCTGCCTGAGCAAACAGTTCTTCAGGGGTGTGAGGTTCTGTCGGGAACAGCTCTCCAGGCGGTGCCCATGTTAATAAAGTGTGCAGGTGATGAAGACATGTCCCCAGGGACGCGAGCAACTGACCGCATGATTCCACCTCTCTAAAAAAAGTTGAGTATTATACGACACTGATAGAGATTTATTGGTGAGAGCCTCCGTGACGCAGTTGGTTAGACGCCAGCTGTGAAACGAGAGGCCGCGGGTTCGATCCCCGCACCAAGAGAAATGTTTGTGCGGCCCACAAATATTTCTCTCGGGTCTGGGTGTTTGTGAGACTGAAAAATCTCTCGTAGTTCTGATACATGCGACACAAGACTCAATTGATCTTAATGTGGGGTTAGGACTATGTATGTGACTGTCGGGTATACATACATATTTATTGGGTGTACATATTGGTAGCTTCGTTAATGTAGCCTAGTTGCTACGAGTAAGGGCTTTGAAGAGTGAGGTATCGAGTCCGATCCCTAAATCAGCTTTCACGGTTTGAAAATTTAATGTGACTTGCCTGGGAATTGAGTTTGTGCCTGGTCTGGCGATATGGGCTCTATGATACCTTGGGAGTACGGACGGATATAAGGTCGTCGAACTGCGGGTAGCACTAGTGCCTACCTGTTTTGGAATACCTAGGTGTATGATTGTGCACATAATATACAGACAGAAACACTGAAACAAACACATATATACGAAACAAATATGAATTTATTTGTTTGAAATACATTCAAACATGTCTGGGTTAAGATTTGTGAGTTCAACGTAACTTATTATACCTAATTTGTTATTATTCTTATACAATTAATTACAGAAAACTTATAAACGAGCGTGATATCTTCAAAGAAAGCCTTCATCGAACGGATTTCAGATATTGCTGCGTTATTTTATTATGATAAAAATGAAATGCTAAAGGAAAATGTTAATTTTATTTCTGATTTAACCGATGCACATTTTAAATATGCATTACTATGCGTAGAATGCTCTATTTATCGTGTAGGTAAATAACCTAGAATTAGTTGAAGATAAAAGAAAAATCCAATTAAGCATTATTGTACAATAGCCAATTCAATCTATCTTGTCGCAGCACACAACTTGTAAACTCCCTCACGACATAACAGCAATTCCTTTATTTATGGAATAGTAGACGAAAGAGCCGAGGGGCAAATCGTCTGCGGTGTCGATTGTTGGCCTTTATTAAAATTACATATTTTAAAAGCTACCATCGCACTTTATCAAGTGCGCTTACGTTTCTAAGTTGCCTGGTCAGAATTAAGGCAACGCATCTGATGTTAAGTGCAGTGCAATAGGAATAAATTAATTATCGGTAAAATATACATTTGACAATATCATTTTTTATCGGCATCATACGATCCCGATGCTACAACTTCCGCTACCCACTATAACCTGTTTTCACGAATTTCAAAATCCCACTAATAGTAAAAAAAGAAAAAGACCAATTGAATTGTAAACTTGACTCAAAGAAGAGGTAATACCACTTAGTATCCATTAAAGTAGCATGCTCGCAGTCGGCGACGAGTCAAAAATGTGCCAAGTGGCCCTTGATCAATAAAAGATTGCGAATGAATGGTGTCAAATGAGAGCCGAGCTTAACTGCATAAGACGAATGTGAAATTAAATCTCATATACATATGTATGCTTCGTATGTATGTTTATTATAATGAACTTAACATGTAAATAACTCTGAATGTGCTTAGAAATGGTAAGCAATAAACATATTATAAAAATACAGCCAGCCACAGTTCTTTAACCTTTTACCGTCTCAAATGCGATAGCAGAAGAGATTGTCCCCATAAGTCGGACATAAAACCTTATACATGACTACAAACTGGATACTTACACAAAGTGGATTGCTCAAGTCGGCATTTGAAACTAGGACTTCACATTTCCAAAGTCATGCATACAAGTTAGTGAAGAATGAATGATATCAAAGATAAAAAAGAAGAAAATAGATGTTTCTAAGTAATACTTCACGAAACAGGAATTAGAGTTTATTTATGTAACGACCATAAAACAGATGATTTCTTATAATGTTATTATTTACAATTATTATGGTAATTCATGTCTGCTTTATAACCTGTCGACGTCCTATAATCAAAGGACTTTTGATGTTTTACATAGGTACATTGTCGCCCAACGTGTAATAAAAATTAAAAACTCAATTAAACAACAACTTCGAAATTAAACATGCCATAATACAACTAGGTAGTAATCAACCAGGACGGTACCTATAATTTTGCCGAATGGCGAGAGATAATCGTAATTCAGTTAATATTTTATCTGGATGACACCGCATTCACCTTCGGGTGCAATGCAGTCACCTGACTGAGCCAGATTTATAAAATAATAAATAAATATCGTTCGTACGTAATCTATAAAAAGAAACGGCAGAGATCCGGTGTTGTCGCAAAAATTCATCGATCGATTTCAATATTTTTTTTGTTCGATTACATAAGGCTTTTATAAAAATGCCTACGATGTATAGATATTCAACATAAAATTAGGTTTCATGGAACTATCATTTTCATAAGTGCTATGTGTTAGCATTACGTGTTTTTTTTTCCTAAGTGACGTAAACACTAAGTAGACTAGCGGCCTAAATCAGCTTTGCCTACGTTATCTCCTGGTAAATTATATAGGTAATAAGATATTCAAATATACAATCTATAATACTGTATAACCAAAATGTCATCAGTAGTTTTTGCGCGAAATAGTGGATCAACACCGCAGCTACTTTTTGTTGAGCAACGTTTTCAAATATTGCTCAGCAACATCTGATAACAAACACTTATGTGTTAAGTAATATTGACTAACATGTGGTAACAATCGATAACATTGTTGCACAATGTTGTTCCTCAAAGGGTAACTGTGCTGTGGATGATTAAAAACGGTAACAAACATCCACAGGTACATACATCTCTTAAACAATCAAAATTGTAAAACAAAGCACGTCGACGAAGCCACGAATACCAGCTATTAAAAATGAAATAGGTGCATTACACATTGCATGATAAAACTCACTTAACAAAATGGCCTTTCCGAAAGAGCAGCGCATCTCTACCGGTCGATACTTGTCGACTCAACTTCAATCCGTACAGCACACACGAATCCACCACCGATACGAAACTGCGATATCCATTACCCGGTGATTTTGCGTCGAAGTCGTATAGCGGAGCCACCTACAACAAAGGAATTTTTATTTAAATTGTATATTTCCAATTTTGCATACTTATTTGAAACAATTTGTATATTATAGTTTAGGATGAGATATCGCGAAGCTCAATGATTGGTGTCATCGAAATGGAAGATAGATTTTACAGGTGCAACCTACGGTTCTTTGGGACTATATATGTCCCAAGATGTATATAGAACATGGTCTTATCAAGATTCTGCTTTTAACTCACAATATCCTAGATTTATAGAAAAATATTCAGATAAAATTTCGCAACACTTACATTAAACACTACATAACACGGAAAAAATAAAACAGAAAACCTTACGAATAAGTAAAAAATGGCGGTCTTATCGATGAACGATCTATTCCAGACAACAGCAGAATATTAATTTATTGCATCATTTACCTTGTAAAACACATTATCCCCAATAACATAATATTATAAGCCTACACATTGCAGAATAACTTCGGTTGTAATCTCGTCGGTTTACAAACTGCTTTCAAAATGTAATACACATAAGACATAATTTGCGGGAGTTTCTATATTGTAGTTGTATTTAAAAAAAGTTTATTGATATTTGATATGATAGTAAATATTCGAAACGATTTAGGCTCAAACGATCGACAGTCACGATTCGTGGCGTCCTATAAAACAGTATTAAAAAACGGCACAGGCGATAATATCTATCTTAGTAATTAAACATTTAAATGTGTTTATTTAATTCCAAGAATGCGAATTATTTTATATCCCTGCCTCTGATCAAAATATAAATCCGAAGATCACTGCCTAAGAAAACACGTTCCGTAAAAATAGTTAATTTCATTGCATGCAGTGAAATACTGAGCGATAAATTGGTTAGCAGTGGAACAAGTTCAGTTTGTTTGCGAATTTGATACAATGCCACTCCCAAATTTTCAAAATTATAATATGTGTAATCAGACCATCGTAGTTCATTAATTCTTGCATTAAGGTTTAAGAAAAATGTCTTGAGAATACATGAATATAATATCCACCCAACAGTCACATAATCCTGACCCCACACTGAGATCGAGATTTGTGTCGTGAGTATCAGAAGCTCCGAGACTTTTCGGTCTCACAAGAACCCAGACCCGAAATAAATACTCGTGGATCACACAAAAATTTGCTTCGGGGATCGAACCCGCGGCCTCTCGTTTCACAGCTGGCGTCTAATCAACTAATAAGTCTTTGAAGAATTGTAGAGATCAGGGACGATAAATTATAGTCCTGAAATTACTTATTATCATATTATTATATGTTATTATTTAAATTATTTATAGGATCATCAAATGAAACGTGCTACGTGTTGGGTGGTGAAAACAGAAGTAAAATATATTTTTTTAAAACAAGAAACAACTACACAAGCAAAGACAATAATTAGGCAATATACAATATCAAATTGGCTAAATGCGTGGAATACTCAGCACTGGAATGGACTGAATTGAGTGTTTTATTTTCCGCACTCAACGCTAATACATCGTGCGTATAGATAGATCGATAAATGAATAGATAGATTGATGGATCCCAAAAGATAAAATTGTATGTAAAATACTATATAGGAGCTATATCTTTGGCATATAAAATGTAAAATTTGGTAGTTTTTGCCAACTGTTTTCCGTGTTGGTATGTTATCGGCGAGGAATAATAATCAATTTTAAATCTATGCCATATTATGTTTTAGATATCTAGATTTTTTTTAATTTCATAAAATAGAACATACATTCGTCTCATTTTAATTAATTATATTACTTGTGTTACACGATCGGGTCGCCGCGAGGTGTAGGATTTATGTTATAATTCAATTTAAATTTTGTTTTGGCGAAGAGTTTAGATAAATTTATACCGTAACAATAAAATTATGAATCAAAAATACCTAAACTAATATTGATAATGTTTATGTTAAAATAAACTGGAACTATCCCATAAACACGACAATGTTATGTTTTTTAAATTACTCTTAACGTAAACTTTGAAGAGCATTTCATTGTTAATTTTTTTCTGTTTACCTCTAAAACAGGTAGGTGTCGTCATCAACTTTAGGCGCAGTGATGTGTTGTTGTTGGCTATTATGAGCAAAGGAGTTTCCAAAACATTTTTATTGCATTCAAAATCGGGTCAGTGCCCCTAGCCGGAACATTTTGCAGTATCGTAATAGAATAGTAATAGTAAAATTTTGTATGGGAATTTAAACAGCGCCATTGTGAGCGTATTTGGAACTAAAATTTCACAGCGGGAAACGTTTACTTTACTATACGAGAATTACTATACGATACTTCAAAATGTTCCGCCTAGGGGCACAGAGCTGGAGGATTCAAATGTAAACACGAAGCAAATAGGTCAAGTAGCTTACAGCATGAAAACTATTCAAACATTTAATTTTTCGAACTGGTATTTTCTTTGATTGCAGAACATACTGCAAACGAGCAAACAGGTCACGTGATGCTAAGTGATCACTGCCACCCACGAACATCCACAACGTTTGGATGATAGACGTGATGCCGGCCCATTCAATCGGGTTAAGGTTACGGAAGAAAAAAATTAATTTGCTAAAAATGAACTCCTTCCTTTAGTTTGCCGTATGTCATTACTTCCCAGGATTCAATCCTTATTAGCAACATTATGAAATGGTGTAATAATACAGCATGAGTTATCTTTTTCAAAATCATTGGGTTCGATTCCTCGCTAGGAATATTGATTTATCAAAAATCCAAGTATGCAGTTTTAGTTTTCATCAAAATCGGGCTCGTGACTCCTTTCAGTATTTTTCGCTATTCCTCATAATTTCGGATTTGGCCATCCACGCCCACTTGAAAAATTCACCCTGTATATCAGACGTTACGGTGTTCCTGAGCCCACTGTCTTATTTTACCCGCTGTTTTTGTCAACGATGGCACTAAATAAACTTAACTTTCGTGTAATCTATTGCATTATACATGTGTGTCTACTGCCAGACCGTTAATATAGCGGAGTCAAGTCCTAGAGTCGACCAAACTAGCACTGGCCTAATGTCTTCAAGGAAGATACGATCGCCAATGGTCTTACAACAGACAACTCTCACCATCGGGCGCCATGGATTAGAGCGATGGAAAAGGCGGTACCCGGCACCGATCGTGTCAAATATGAACGAATATCAGCTTAGATTAATGAGTCAGAATCACATCCCACTACCACGTAACATATCATGAATCACGACTGTCCCATGGAACGTTATCGGCTCGTGCCAGAACATTCTAAATGACAGTGTACCACAGTAATACATACAGAGATTTTTTCCGATACATTCAAAGCAGTGACAGGGTTTGCGCTATGCAGGCTCAGATTCTTATTTTTATAAAATTGGTTCCACTCATAGATTTTGGTCACGAATATATATTTTTTCCTTGTTAGCGCAGCATTCTGCGGTCGACGCAACTGTACACAAATTTAATGATGCAATATTCAATGCAGCTCTGTTTACTTTCGTTTAAATTTCGCTCGAGGTTATTCTCTCGGTCGAACATTTGGATTCTCTAAAGTCAAGATTTTCGTGTTTCAATAAGCTTATGATTTACTAAATTCAATAACAGTAATGATATAACACTTTGATTTTATAGTTTTAATTTTCGTGTGTAATAATATTAATGATTTTAAGAGTGTCTAGGCATTCCGTGCGTTATTTGGCTCAAAAACAGTACTTTTCGAACCAGTTTTTATCCATCAAAACATTACTTAGAAGAAAAATTAATGAGTAATAATTTCAGTAAATGTTGTCATCTAAAAATTTATTTGGAGAACATTTTAGACGAAAACAGTTTTGAGGTAAATAGCGCACGGAATGCGTATACGCTCTTAAATACGAAATATAAATTATAATTATACTTCATTAATTAAGAAAGTAATTTACTACTTAATTATGTTTCAGCACACAAATAATAATTTATCTAAAGTGTTTTCTATTTATCATTGAATGAATCACTGCTAATAAGAAGCATCTGATTGATAAGAATTTGAGAGCAAAGTCCATTGCCGTACAGACACATGCAAAAGTAATAAGATGAAACATGTTAATTTAGTTGTGTTGAACAAAGAGTTCGACCCAAACACTTGTTTCAATGCATGATGTAATTGATATTTTAGAATTGCCACGCATATGTTGTGAGATAATTAGCATTTAGCAAGTTTGGTCATTGTGTCAACATTTGTTCTGTCTATTGAAGATAATAGTAATTGATTACTTCGTCATGTCTCTTGCGACAAAAAAGTTAGTGTATTTAATACAATATCTATCTCTTGTTGCTTAAGATTTATTTATCCTCAGTCTTCTCTAACAACAAAATGATATTTTTTTTCATTAGGCATGCTTTATAAAAATATGTTTAAGTAATTTTTTAAAGAATGAATTATATCTCACCTATTGCTTCTTCATTTAGAAAATACATTAAAATTTACCCAACAGCCACATGGATGAAAAATTGCATGATTTAAGTTCTTTTGCATTAAGTATTATGAACATATAACATTCAACATACTCAGGGTATTAATTATCAAATAAAAATGACTAATTTAGTAATTTATTCAAGCACCGTTGACCTTGCTACAATTTTTGAGCTCCACACATATTTTATTTTTTAATGTTATACATTTTTACCATATCTTTTACACTGTATGATATGTGGTGCTGTTGATGGACCCTATATATACATAAATAAATGTTATTCATAATTCTTATGTTTATTTGGATATAAGGAATGTATACTAATAATAAGTTATTATTGTGCCTATAATTAACTAAATAGCTATATCAACAGATTCAGAACAATCTTTATATTGTAGTGAATAATCAAATTTATATTAAGATTTTAAATGTACATACCTTTCGCACATGATCTACAAGCGGCCAAACAGTGTCTATGTGGTCTAGTAAGGTCATGAATCCCTGGTACAGGCGCTGACCGTTTTCACTGTCGTCTGGCTGGAAGAAGGTCGCATTGTTCTGGCACGAATCTTTCAGGGCCTCGTACATCGCGTACGTCGGCGGAGCACCTTCCTGAGTCTCCTCGCAACATAGTGACGCCTTCGCCGGTGGCTCCGCAAACGACATTACTTTCGACAAGCTCCCCGTAGCAACCCGATATCCTCGACTAATAAACTTAAGCTTCATCTGCAAAGATTTTATTATAAACATCTAGCACGTTTGTAGTCGCCAAATCAATTGACACCGATTAAAAACATAATTACAAAATACGTCGCGAATAAATTTTGCTATCATTGTACCATTATGATTTAATTACGTTTATCTTTACATGGCCAATTAATATTGATTTATAAGTTCGCTAAGAACAGTTTATCGTTATAACTATTATTTCGTTTCGCTAGAGTGGACGAGTAGTACGGGAAATCTATTTACGTCAACGAAAGAAAATTTATTGAGTGACACATGACAGCTGTTTTGTTGAACTTTTCACAATTTTCACGGTTTTTCTTCGCTGTCTATGATTTATGAATAATAAATGTTTTTCTAAAAACGTATTGAATTTTCATCACTTAAATGTTTTGTTCTTCAATTTAAAATAATTACCTTATGCGGATTGCCCATAATTATTACGGACAATCGAAACATAAATAATTGATTATTTAAACTCGTACGTCTGCTTCACCGCACAGTTGTTAAGCAACTAAAGAGCGAAGAAAATTACAGCTGCATCATGCATTTAATCATTTTGATATATAGTAGTCAATAATATGTAAACACTCATAAATGTATTGATAAATTCCTGAACGTAACATTTATAGTCTTTTGACGATGTCAATTTGCAACTGTCAGTGCTTTCAAAACATTTGTTTTTCAGAAAATAATTCGTTGCAATTAGAAAATGTTATATGAAAATGGCAGCATTAACAATGGAAACTGAATCAAAAATAACCAGCGTACTATCAGACAATACTTTCAACTCGGACGTGGAAGAACCTTCATATGGCGCTGTCCAGAACTCGTATCAAATTCCTGGCTTATTTACCAGCAAAACGTTGTTTGAGCTCTCGAATTCGTCGTGGTCGAGGTCTAGGAAAGCTACTAGGGAGATACAGCCGTATTTGCGCGGCTGTAAGTGGTCGCCGGATGGTACCTGCTGTCTGTGTGTTGTGAATAATGACGGGGTGCATGTGACTGAGCTGCCCAGGGAACTATACGCGGGCGAAGTGACTGCTGGAAGACTAATTGATGTCCTGGATTCTATAATACATGTAAAGGAAGCAGGTTTAGTCTATGATTTTTGTTGGTACCCTGCCATGAATAGCTCCCTTCCAGAAACATGTTGGTAAGAATATTTTGATGTGTAAAAAATAGATTCATGTCACTGTTTAATTTGTTTTATTTAGTATTAAAGTCATAGGTATGTTACTTTATATTTCAATTATAAATATACAGGAATTACATATTAAGGTCCTACATTCACATATGCAACAATTTTAAATAAAACCTAATTGATTTGTTTACTTTTATTAGCATGTAAAAATAACTATTTTATCCAATCTTTCAAAACTCGATACATAGTATATCAAATTCTTCTAAATGATGGTAGTGATGGTGGATATCTCCCATTCATGTAAACAACACAAAACTTTTAATTTTGTCAATTATTTGAAGACAACAGTCAACAGTCAAAAGTATTTAAAAATTAAATACTTTTTAACAATTACTAATTATTTCACATTTTTTCACAGCTGGCTGACAACCATACAAAACAGTCCAATACAAATGTGGGATGCATTTGATGGCTCGTTACGATGTACATACAGAGGATACAATGCGGTTGATGAAATGGAACCAGCATTATCAGTAACATTCACAAATGACTGTAGAAACATCATAGGAGGCTATAAGAAAGTACTCAGAACTTTTGATGTGGAAAGGTTATTCTTCATTAATTCTTAATTAACCAGATGAAAATTCCTGGACACTGTATGCCTCTATCGACCACCTGAAGGTGGGTTGAAGTTAGGCTGTTGTTAGTTTAATGTAGTTAATAAGTAGAATAATATTTATATGTTGTTATAATTTCATCAATAGTATGGTAGAAAAGGACATTGTTATGTTTACAGTTATAGTTGTTTTATAGCATTGGTTGGTCACTTAAAATATTGTTGAAGTAAAACATGTGATCATAAATAAAATATAATAATGTGTAATCAGAAAATCACTTAGCATGATTTTATGCACCCTATTGACTATAATACTCTTAAAACTATAAGACTGATAATAAAGTAGCAAAACAACATACAACACATAATATTATTTCTTGGAAAATATATCTAATATAATAATAAAATGTATAGCTCAAATATCTTTTTAAATCTTTCACAGGCCTGGTAGAGATTTTGTTGAACATAAGATCACAAGTCCAGCAACATGTTTTGCATTGGATAATAATGGATTATTAGCAGTGGGCTCTTGGAACACATCAATAAGCCTCTATAGTGTCACTGGGGCTGGCACATACAAGAGTATCGGAAAAATGCATGGACATGCAGGTAAATTGTACATATTATAATATAGTATTTGATTATTTACATTGCCTATTTATTATTGTAATGCGAGGTGACTACACTGCACCTGTCTAATTATGCAGTACTATCAAGATTTAGTATTCACTGGCTGGTTAACTGTTCACTTCTTGTTAGTGAACTGTCTCGTATGTGTACAATCAATAATGTAAAGAAACAATGCCAGCCTGATTGAAATTGATTGCATTGGCCATTCTTTGGACACAAAACTCTTTAAAATATTTAGAATTTGGTAATAAATCTTATAACATTTATTTACATGTTCTAGGTGGAATAACACACATGAAATTCATACCAGATAGTTCGATGCTGGTGTCAGGAGCTCGAATGGATCACAGGCTACTCATATGGGACATTAGATACTTCAGTAGGCCTCTTAATATCCTGCACAGGACTGTAACAACAAACCAAAGAATGTACTTTGATATATCACCATGTGGAAAATATTTAGTAACCGGTGGCACAGATGGAGTGTTGAAAGTATGGAGTTCAGAGATTGTTGATTGGAAATCTGATGATATTAGTAGTCTGGAAAAGGATAGTGTGACATATCAGGTAATAATATTTGCTTTATTTTTATGATAGTTTATTTAAAAATACTATAGTTTTATTGAACCTGTCTATTAGGATTAAATTTTATAAAACAATAGTATATGCCAATGAGCAATGTTTTATAAAAAGTAATTCTATATAACTGATGCCGCTAATATAGTTACTTATTTTGTTAAAGTGTTTTATGTGATGCCAACTTTCATATAGCCTAAAAGTTGTTGATAGGGTATCGATCGGGTGACTCTGATGACTAGTTTAGTAAGAAAATGTTATTATCTCTCTTTAACTATAGATAACATTAGATGTAGTTTAAACTAGTTGTTTAATATAAATTTTAACTTTACTATGTTTACCTTATTACAGTTTCCGATACACAATGACTGTTGCAATGGAGTTTCTATTCATCCATGCCGGCCTATTTTAGCCACTGCCTCTGGGCAGTATCATCGCGACGACCCAATTAAGAAATACCAAGACAGTGAACCAGATAATAGTGACGATAGCCAAGACTTAATAGATGTAGATATTGAGACATCTCGACCTGAGAATAATCTTGTGTTCTGGTGGACGGGAAATGTGCTAGATTTGACATAGATATACTTGTGGTACATACTTTTAACTAAAAACAAAAATAAATATGCATTTGAATTGAGAACCTTCGCCTTTTTTTGAAGTCGGTTGAAAAGGGACTTAACGCATTGACTGCGGTGCCAAATCCATTAAATATCCACTGTGAATCGAGCTTATATTAGTAAATATAATAGCATGCCAAGCGTTTAATACTCACGTAAGTGTTGCTCGAGATGTGTTTGTAATTTGTATGCTGTGGTCAATGTGTTAACGTTTTTTTCTTACTAATAATACCGGGTATATCTAGACTGCAACCGAAAACGAAGCCAAGTGGTAGTATTGACCTACAGACACGATGCAACTAAAATGGTCGAAATAAATTCGACGAGCTTTATTTGCTATTTTTTAAAAATTATATTTTTTGGGTTGTAGTTATTGCGAAAATACTAATTTAAGCCCTTGCGTCTTATTGGGTCTTTAAAAATAAAAGGTGTACATTATTATTTTAGGCAAAATTCCGTATTTACAACCCAAACACAATATAAGGAAAAAAAGACCAAAAAAATCGTCGCTTTTGTTTTGCAAAATTTTAGTGTCATTATGTCTGAAGTTACTAAAACTACCACCTGGCTTCGTTTTCGGTAGCAGTCTGGATATACCCTATATAATCAGCTATTAGTTAGTGTATAAGAAATGATCGAATAAAATAAAGATTAGTTCTGCTGAAAAACATTTAGCAGTGTTTTATTACATATCGTGTTTTATTTTGATATAATTAAAATGAAGATGCAGAAACCTACGATCATAGCAGGAACATAAGTTAAAAATCAACATATTATATGATATCTTCTGTCCTACCGGCTACCTTTAACTACAAATGTGTTAATATTTTTGGCAAGGTTAAAGCAATTTCTAATTACATAATTTTAAACTGTAGTATTATATAGGTATTAGGTACTATTCTGCTTCGTGACTGTGCTGTCATCTAAGGCATTCCGTTTCATTCCTTATTGGATCACCGTTGATTTCTTTGATATAATTACAGAAACCCAGTATATTTGAAGCAACTATATTTCAAGATTGCGAGTTATCGGAATATTCCTGAAATAAATAAATACACCCAAAAAGTCACATACATTGATCCCACACTAAGATACAAGAATTGTGCAGTGGATGCTAAACTACTAAAGACTTTTCAGTCACAAATACCAAGACGTAAAACACTTACCTGTGGATCACACAAACATTTCTCTCGGTGCGAGGATCGAACCCGCTGCCGCTCGTTGCACAACCGGCGTCTAACCAACTGCACCACAAAGGCTGTAAAATCGTTATTTTTTATTTTGCTCGTACCTAATTAGTTTTAGATCAAAAACATTTTTTTTCTTAATTTACTGCTGAAAATTATAATTGAGATTTTCACAAGAGTGAATTAAAATATTCGTTTGAAGTAAATAGCCTAGTGTCCTATCTAGAATATAACCAATGATTTCCATCCGTTCTTATGAGAATCTAGTACTAATGCAGATGAATTGTTTTATTTTTAAATTCGCCGAACAAAGAATTGGAAAATATTTCTATGAAAACATAATTTCACATAGACATTGTTCGACTTTTAGTTCGAGAACGTCTGAACGGTTCCTTAAATCTGACGATTAAAATAAAAATTGGTCAAAAAACAAGTTTTCAAGTGAATTTTAATTTTACAAAATAGAAATTGTTTAAACCTAAAGTCATGTGTTTTTGAATATAAATGACGAATAAAAACTGAGGTTCGACATTACTGCGACCTAATAGAGCAAATTATTTTTTTGTATTTTGATTAAAATCGGACCTAAGAATAGATACTTGTAATTCTTCATGAATAAACATTAGCACAACAGGCCATACTCCAAATTTCCTTGCTGAAAGCACAAACAAAATAATTATTAATTATCTTCGGTTCGCTTAGCAATACAGCCGTGTTTACAAGTGCTACACGACATTTACGAGATGCCGTATAGCGCTACGGAACGCTACGCAAACTCTACGACTACTACGGATAAGAAAATATTTCCAGACTTTACGGCTACGGGCTATGATAAGATTTATTGACTCATATCTGCTGTTTACTTCCAGATTTTTATTACTTCCGGTTCTTAAACAACCGGTGTGTACCTACAGAGAAATGGCTACACAATACATTTTATAAATCTAAGGTTTATATTCTAAGCTATTGACAACGTACAAGTTAAAAATCAGAATTTATATACCTAAAACAAAAACACAAAATAATTCTCACGTCGCTTGCTTGCTCTCACGCCGTCCAACTAGGTGGAGCAAGGGTATTCGTAGGGTGGCTGGTAGCGGATGGAGACGATGGGCTGAAGGTCGAGCCCAGTGGCGTGCTATGGAGGTCTATGTCCAGCAGTGGACGCAGAAGGACTGATGATGATGATGAAGTTGCTAGACAGCGGTGGCCGAATAACCCCGGCCTAATGTTCTACCACTGAGCTATTTTGGCCACAGTAGAGCTGTGAAAATTATTAATCCGCTGAAATACTATTAACACTCGATTTTAATATTTCGAATGAGAAGAGTAAGCCTGTCGTCTTTGTCCTGTAGAACAATGAACTCTGCAATTGCCTAAGATTTTACTTTATTGTTCTTGACCGCAGTGGCATTTACAGCAAGTAAATGAAATCGAACTTGGAAAGTAGGTTGGCAGCTTATATCGTGTTTGAATTCTTGTATTATTTATAACAATTATTTCTTAAGGAATCTTGTAAACTAAATCGAATAAAAACAATACTTGTGTCTAAGTGTCGGATCAGGATCTGTTTATTATATTTATTATGGTATAATTCTTATAAATTTTATTGAAAGACTTTGAGCTAAACGCAAAAATAACCATGAAAACGGTCGAAAAATTATAAAGAAATTCGATAATAATTAATAAAAATACCTACAATCGAACACGAAACGTCCTTTCTTTACAAATACAACGCAAATTGATCTATTAAAATAAAAGGATATAAGCGAATAAAGGTCAAAAGACACTACGCCAGTGGTTCAGTAATGAAATTCTTTATTTACGCGAAACTAATGAAAAAGTTTAACTATGATTTAAATAATAATAAAAATGATACATCGTTGAAGTAAGTTATTCAAGCTTTGTATTTGATTTAATATCAGTGTCTCAGTGTCTTTTATTTATTAATATCAATGTGATTTAATAAATAAAACTCAGAGCCAAAACAGGCCAATAAATTCGACGAGAGTATTGTCGGGGGTGTAACTCAGTGGTAGTGTCTGCTTTGCATGCTGAAAGTCCTGGGTTCAAATCCCAGCACCTCCATCCTTCACTATTGTGTCTGAATATTTTTTTTTATTTTGTAGATTTTTTAATATTATCGCATTTTTTTTGTAATAAAATGTTTTTTCATAGATTCAGAGAGGACATTCTGAGGTTATTTACCATGTTTAGAATTTCGGCCTTTTTACACATTTACCTACAATTGCATTGTTCCTATTTAACTTTATTTCTCGATTTAAAAACAAAGCTTTAAATAAAAAAGTATCGGTTGTAAATCACGGGATCGATTAATTGCTTGTTATAATTACGATACTCAAATAATACGGCTTAAATTATATTCCAAACTAATGAACAAAGCGTCTCGTCGGCATCATTTGTAAAGGAAACCCGGTACAGCGATACCGCAAGGATTCCCCCTTTATGCTCGCTAATGTGTTCATCGCTATCTCTCCTTCCATTTCTAAATTGTCTTTGTCTATGGGTCTCCGGATCTACGATAAGCTGTCGCAGATTCATCCATCACGGAGCCACAATTTTCCATTAATTAAGAAGTTGCGACTAAACTCATTTATTTTGAAGACGCTGGCGCCCGCAACGATGATACAGCTCCCGTTGAGATTTCATTATTTTTAAGTGTATCGTTTATTAAGCTGTAAGACTTTGTTGCTACTTTTTCTAGCGAAACTTGTTATGTTATTTTTATGGATGGGATTACAATATCGCAAGTGTAAATGTTTAAGATTTACGGACGTAAAACAGGGATATTAACAGTATAAGACACAGGAGAATCTTAGATAGTATATGAGGGTCACTTATATACAGTCAAATAAAATATTAACATAATTAATATTAACATAATAAATTATATTTGTTTCTCGAATAATGTTTGATTCACCTAAAATTTATAATAAAAGTAGTTGATCAAATCCTTGGATATTTGTATAGGTAGGTAGGGTACTTACTCGTACTACTTCGTTCTATTAGTAATAACGCTGTGATTTGCACTTTTTAATGCCACGAATATAATATGGCGATATGTGTTTGTATCAGCCAGTATATCTCCCCTCTGCATGGCACGGGCGTACTATACAATCGTCAGTAAGATTGAGATGAGTTAGGTCATACACCTCACCAAGCTGGCCTTACATACCATAGAAGTTCTCAGAAATCTCTACGGTATGCACGTTTCCTCTCGATGTTTTCCTACACCGCTGTAGTGCGTGGTGAATACGTACATGACTCCGAAAAGTCAGAGGTGTGCCCTGGAATGTAAACCCACGACCACTGTGAATATGTATTGGCAGCTGCGTCTGGTCCGTTACCAGCAGGTCATCACGCTCTTGACCTGTTGGTAAAGGACATTGTAACCTATAGAATTTAATTAAGATCTTCTGAGTAGAACAAAATAATAAATATATAACTTACTCGTATAATCATTAAAATTGCCTATTTTCTGAAAAATATTCTACCGGGCGGCGGAAGAATCTACGAAGAACGTTATAAAGTAATAATGAGGTTCCTTGAATTATTCCTTAAGGAAATTCTATTTTCAATGCGCGTTTATAAGTTTAAATGATAGCAATTAAGTGCGATAGCTATTTGGAGTAACTGCCCACCCACTAGGATATTATCTTTGAGCACTTCTCGTAGTTTTAAATGTCTTTAAGAGTTGAAGAAATTATCCTCACCATCTTTTAATAACAATCGTTACAGTTTTGAAACCATAATCGATTAAGGCTGTTGAAATCTTCTTAGATAACTGAAACTTGAATATTTGATCCAAATCTTTTGTGCGTCGTCTTCATGGAAGTGACAGTTATACGTTGCTCGTGATTATTAAGTGAGTCTTTTATGTACAAATACGGCGAAGAAAAACTTCGCGAGATTATCAGATTTTTTAGAATACTTCATTCAAACAAAGACATCTGAAGTCAGCAAAGTGACCTGGGTTAAACCTCAATTGTCAATAAATTTTATCAATCAAGGGTATCCGATACAGCTAATGTGCGTCCCGAAAAATATTTTCTGGCTTTGGCAGTAAAAACGGTATGACTATTCCTAGAAAGCAATAAAATTTATACTTGCACCATCCTTACGCTATGTCCAGGGTCTTAAATCTCAACTGACCGACGATGTACTTCGCGATTTAAATACGTATTAAAAATAACAGCTGGTGCCGGCACTTCGGGATATTAAACGCTCGTTTGTAGTCAGCTGGCTAATCTATAAAATGCCATCGTAAGTTTTTTACTATATCCATGCATTTACGTGCATGAAATATAGCACCAGAAAACAATTTAGAAAAATCTAAATTGATTTAGAAAAATCTTTATGGTCGCCGGGTATTAAATCGCATTTTATCGTATTGACAGCCTCTGTGGCACAGTTGGGTGGACGCCGGCTGTGAAACGAAAGGCCGCGGGTTTGATCCCCGCACCGACTCAAATATTTGTCTGATCCACAGGTATTTGTTTCGGGTGTGGGTGTTTTGTGAGACCGAGAAAGTCTCTCGTAGTTTCTGATACACACAACACAAGACTCGATCTTAGTGTGGGGTCAGGCTATGTTTGTGACTGTTGGGTGTATTTATTTATCCCTAAAGACAACTTGCATTTATAATCGTGTTTGGGAAGTATGCCAAGCATGAATCCATGTAGAAATACTTATTTGTATAGGTTTACCTATATGTTTATGCCATGACGCGACATTTTAAATTGAATTACGCAAGTGACTAATAACATGATATAAAAGGCCGAAATAAAAAAAAAATATTAAAATCCTTAACGTAACATAATAGCAAAAATAATTAATACAAGTGAAATAAAGGAGTAGTATGTAGAAAATGAATTTACCAGCTGTAACAAAAGAAAATAAAAAGCGGAACGTTCAGCTCGAACCGACTAAATAAAATTACGTAAGATAAACACAGCGTAATAAAACATTTCTATACTTATTTCAAATGATTTAAACTGTTATCTTCTCAGATAACATATCCTTTACCCATGTATTTTGAACGAAAAGTTTAATCTAGTTCAAATAACTGGCTGAAATCCATCGCTGATAGTCGTGTTTATATATTTATGATCTAGGACACAACCAACTTTTAAACGAGCATTTATCAACGATGAGGAACAAGACAAATGTCATAGAAGGCTTTTATATTTATTTACTCGTTTAACTATTTGATTGTTATGATTCCTGAACAGATTTTCCTTTCTTGAAATAAAAATAAACAGCCTAATAACCTCGCTACAAATCACGTCTGAGCTAGTATCAAAACGTTTCCAACATACCACACTTGACACAGATATTTAAATATTCACTGTATTGTACAATGTAAGACGATCAGTGTGTCTAGCAGACGAGGCAATGGGAGCATGTGTTTTCGCGGCAACATTAACATCTAATGCACGTCTTTGACAAAGTGATATCGGGGGTGTAAAATAGCGATCCGGTCTCGCATGCAAATAAGATGTCTTCTGTTGTATTTCCATGTAATTTATTTGTGACTTGTGTATGTGTTTTGTGTCCGTGCACATATCTCTCATAATGCTTTGTGCTGTCTTTATGACATCGCTTATTCGTGTATTCACTGCAGTCCAGTAATTTGAGACTGAATTTGTTTACACGATCGTAAAATCTTTTATTGTGCAGCTTTTTTTGCATAGAAACATTTTGAGTTTTCTAAGTTAGTTGAAGTAAAAAGTAGTAACCTAAATGATAAAAACCGAAATAAAAATTAAAAAACAAAACGCGGTGTCTTAACTGCAATTGGACGCGTAGTAGCAAAAATGGCGTAAGTAGACTAAATAGACAGCTAGATTCAGTTTTTTTTTCTGCGTCGAATGATCTGGATCTCATATCGCGACAAAAATTTTGAAAATAAGGTATAATTTAGAAAAATTTACGTGTTCAATTTGCTTTTAGTCACTAAAAAAACGGTGTTTTATCACTCTTTTACTTACAGCAAAAGTGTGGTTTACAATTAAACATCTGATATAACTTATAGCATTCTTATGGAATTAAAGCAACTTACGAAAAGATTACTTACAGCATTCATTCATTCTGTAATTTAAGTTTGCCATAAGATTACAGAAAAAGATTATTAGAAGAGATTGTACACCCTATGGTCATCCTTCATCGACAGCAATTCGCCCAAAATTTCATGTTCATGTATGATGATGCACGAGCACACACTGCAAGACTGGTGGAGAATGTCATCCGCGAATATAATAGCACCGTATTACAGCGGCCTGCTGAGTCCCTCCGATCTCAACTCCATTTAATATATAGGTGGAATTTGTTCGGCAAAAGAGCTTTCCCCAAAATTTGAACACGGAGAACTTTTTTCATACCTTTAGCGCTATATTAATGTTTAGTAATTTTTTTTTTATTTTATCACTAACAAGCCTTTTATTAAATTGCAAAATTTATAACATGGAAGACTTACAAATATTAAATAAATAAAATAAACAGTATCCTTCCCTTGTGCCGTTGACTTTGTTGAGCAGTGTATGTAAAAAAGCCAAAGGCATTTTCCTTTTATGAGTTCGACTGTAGACAGATTGATGAAGGATATCAAAGGACGACCTATAATCTCATAACGGTTCGGTTCCTATGAATCTATGTAAACAACTAAAAGATATGGATTATTTGGAATAAATATGTATTGGACTTTGCTTTGTGCCTGCAAATAAAATACGTTATATACGTTAATAAAATACAACTTGTTTTTCAGTAAGTACATAGATATTAGATACCCTACATTTCATTTATTACATTTATCTCGTAATTGCCGTCATACCGTCGTTTGTCTTATACTAAAGGTTATATTTAGCACTCAAAGACCTATATTACATTATTATCGAAAGCAATTAGAACCCAAGTCGACGGCTTTGGGATATAGTCTGAGTTAAATTAAGTCAAGCAGTCCTTAGAATTATCCGTTAGAATTAAAATAACTGCCTGAATGGCTAAAATTTGAGTTAATCCACAAATGTGGCGAGAGATTTACCCTCCAGATATTATTGAATCTAAAAGGAATCGAAGTGATACAAAGGATTCTAGAAAAGGTCATTCTTTACGAGACTTCGCAATTCAATAGAGGTATATGATTTCCCCGATTAGATTCATCCTCAATAGGTACAATGTTTGGCTTGTTTCCAATCATATTATAAATGTATTGAAAACGGATTATTGTTATATTAATGTTTATTTTGTCGCCTTTCATAAGCTTATATTTGTTTGCTGTTATTAAGTTAGGTTTAATTTATACAGTTTGTCTTCGTCAGCGTCGCGTTGAAATTAGGTTGTTTGTGTCTTATTTGTGAAATGGAATACGTAAGTAAATTTAAGTAAATAAATAATTAGTTGATGTTGACTTTATAAGAGCTGTTAATTGTGCTGAGTTACCTACTTTTCAACAACTTGGAATCGTAGCGTCCTGTTTATCTATTTTGTATTATTATGAACACTTCTAAACTAATATAATTAAAAATCTAATTGTTATAGAATATAGATAATATTTTATGTGAAATATCTTTGTTTTATTTTTCCCTTATTCCATATATAATTATTTATCAAATAAAAGTATTTTGAAGCAAAAGTATGTATATTTTGATTAAGAAAAAAATATATATTCAATAGAAAAGAGAAAAAAATCACTTTTTTCGAGTATATCGTCCAATAAAACAAAACTGTAATGACTGGTGATTAACATGATCCCGAAGTTAGTGGATCTTGTTATAACACCAAAAATTACCAACAGTATATGACTTTCATACAAGTATCTCGAGAAATATCACTTTACGTAATTTACGTACTTTACGTAAAAACGGCCATGACAATTGATTGATTATATAAAATCGCGAAAACTGTCACTCAATTTTCCGGACAGCTATGGGGATAAAAAGAAAAGATTTGATTATCTCGAATTGAACTTGCATCTTTAACCATTAGAGTCCTACAATATCCCTGAAGAACGTAGGCGATAGAATATTTTCAAAAAAGTGAATCTGCACCTGCGCGGGGTTTTTATAAATCTTTATAATAACGAAAAAACTCACTGCTGCGTACACACTTAAAAACAAAATTGCACTCAAACCCGCCATAAAATCGGAACCAGTACCGCAGTTATTACAATTTTATTATGGGACGCATTTTCCGGGGCCCTTTTATGCCAAGTACTGACTTTCATGGGTTGTTTGGCGAGTGTTTTGTGGACTTTTTGCGTTCGCACGTAAATACAGAACGCCATAATCGTAAAAAAATGAGATATCAGTGGTTGTGCGACTCTCGCTGACGCTAAAGTACATCAGACAATGTTTAAGAGCACTTGCAGACGGTGACCATCAGTTTATTGTCGCATGAATAATGCATACTGGTTATTTTTAATGGAAAGGGTGATTTAGGAACAGATGGGGAAGAGTTATTGCTGGATACATATGGGTGTCCACGCCTGTATTTTGTTTTTTAAGTGTGGGAAAATAATGGAAAAGAAAATAATGGATTCACATACCATTTAGTTAGCTATTTTGTACAATAATAACAGGAAAAAAGTAGATGATGCGGTTTAGGATAATTTTATATTTATTTAAATGTTTCTTAGTTTTAAAACAAAATTAACCTATGGCCTGCTGTAATCCATAAAACATAGTTAAATATTTTTATTTCTGGTAGTAGGTCTCTCATATGTGAGAGACCGCCTGGGTAAACACCACCGCAATATTTGTTTATCCCGCTACAGTAAATGCATTGTATTCCGGTTTGAAGGACATTACAACCAGAGTAACTACTGGACTAACTACTGCCGAGCGTAGTGGAATACCAAGCATTGCTTTGAATTCATGGTGTTGTTTAGTTTTGCTACTGTCCATGATGGGTCGTATCGCTTAGCATCAGGCGAATGGCATGCTTGTCTTGCCATTCATCGCAATAAAAAAAATCTTCTCATGCTTATGCAATCCATTAAACATTGTAATTACCTAACGATTGTATAAAAAAAGTGCTGCGCAAAAATACATCATAATTTATATGGGTGTACAACATACATACACACATACAGACCCCTCGATTTAAATTTTGTATAGACATATATACACCAATCTTCGCAATTCCCTTGGCAGTACAAAGTGTCAGATATCCTTGAATATTGCACGCTACTTCAGGGAATACGCGGAATTGATACATCCTGCAAATGCGCGAAAAAAACTAATATTACATAAGCCCAATACTCTCCTAATAAAGGTACATTCCGCTCCATTATTTATTCTTTTACCGAGGTTCTGATGTTTCTCTGTAGCGCGTCAGTTTTTGCAGTTGTTTTGTTATCACAATACGTGTTACGATTTGAAATAAAAATGTGAGCAACATTCGAAACCAAACATAAATAGTTCGTTTTATTTATTGTACTATTTTATTTATGGGAATACAATGAGATAATTTAAAATAGACTACGAATACAATGAGTTATACAATCATTGGTTTTATCGCAATTGGTAATTTTTTCAGACAACCTTTGGGTGGATTGGAATGATTATTGTGAAAAATGGGAAGTAATAAATAAACTATGAAAAATTATGCATAAATATTATATTAAATGCTAAGTTAATTAGGTCTCGTTTTTTTGGAAACAGCGTCTTTGGCACGTCTGAACAAACATAGACTTATACATAATGTATTTGATGTAAAACTTTCTATTTTACGAGATCTGCTTAGGAAAATATTGAGTTATTTTAATATTATCTTCATTTTTTGTTTTCCTTTAAAGGTCAGATGAGGTCGCGGTCTGACCATCAAAGCAGTCAGTCTTCTGGAAATATTTAACGGAAACCTACTTTTATTATTATTCATCGTAGATTTTTGAAGATTATATTGTACTTTTCTTTCTATAGATTTTTTCGTTTTAGTTTATTGATTTTCGGGATTAATGTTGTTTTATTATTCTATAATGTTTCTAAGATACAGCTATCCTTGATACGAATAATATTAAAAAATAAATAATTATTTGAAAATATTTGCAATTCTATTTTATTACAACATCTCTACGAAGTCACCATATACGAGTACCAATACCCAATAATTGCCACGCTTTTCGCCATTTATTTTTCTATATCAACAAAGTTTGCCATTAAACGGCGGGGAACTGAATCACAGCCAGGGGTGGTTCTCCATGGGTACCAAACAAAGCGCCAGTTTAGCCATTAGTCCATAATTGGTCTTCGTAAATGTTTAACGGATCACTTTCCCTTATTATTGTTGTTGTTTACTGATAGTTACATCTCACATGTCTAGACAAGTTTTTATGAGTTAAGCGAACTACGTGATAAAGCAATCTATTTCTCGTTAGCGAAATCTCAAGATAAGTTACTGTATCTTTGTTTCGGTTTCGAGTAAGAGCGCAGTATACAACTTCTTAATCGGATGTGTAATGTTTTGTTGCGGAATGTTTGTTGTAACAAGGGTTTGCGTACCTATACTAAAAGGTAGGCTAGATTTCGAATGATTAATTGGCTAGTTTAGGAACGTTTCTGATTTTTTATGCCTTTAGCTTATGTGTTCTTTTGAGCGATGGCGTATTTCCCATCTCTTTATATAGATTTCCCCGCGATGTTTGTCTAAATTACTGTATTATCCTAAAAACTAAGATTTTATGTAAATTGATTGTAGTTGAATAGTTTCTAATGTTTATAGTCATTTGTAAAATTACACCCAAAATATTTAATTCCGTTTTAAAAAGTACTTAAAGTAAAAAATCCAGTAGTATTTTGTCATTTTCTCCTTTATTCAAATTCTTCCCAAGAGGAATAAAACGAAGGGAATATTTCAATGTGTGGCCCTTTCCGGTGTTGAAACATTTATCATAGACCTCCGAGAATTTTCTCTTAGGGGCGGAATCGTTTCAATATTCCACTCATTGTTGATAAATTCTTTATGTGGAAATGTTTGTAACTTACATTATTGCGAATATTATTCCAATATTGAACAAGGGCCTTAAGGAATTTGATACAATATTCTAGTTTCAAAATTAGCTTATTATTATTTTCTAAAGTAAGGTGAGAAGTCAGACACTCTAATCATACATTGATCTCAATATATGGAGTTCGTTTCTGTATACCTGCCTTTCCTCAATATCCACGGAGATCTTAAAAATATAAAATTAGTGAAATGGTTTTACGGAAAAAATAGATTTTAGACGATTACCTAATGAGTTTTGGATTTTGGTTTCTTCTCAAGGGACAATAATAAGGAGCGTCGGGTAAATAAGCTAATCTGTTGCGCAAATTGTTAAAAACCGAAGTTATAAAATTTTTGTAACAATAAAATCCTAAATGTAGGTTTAATTGGAATTTATTTAAGACAATTTGTGTTTGACAATTGTAAATTACTACTTATATCTAAGAAAAACAAACTTGAAATCGATATCATTGTGGAAATAAAATAAATTTTTCTCCTTACTATCTAATAAACGGTTTATAAGCATGCCCTGCTTGGGCCCTTTTCTACCTAACTATTTACCATAAGAAGTTGTACACAGACATACACAACATAATACTCCTACAACCGAAACGGGTTTTATATTTAAATCTTATATCTTCACTCATGTTTCATGCAGGCGAACCCAACTATTTCTTCGCTTCGCATGGCTCCATACCTTTTGCGGTAGAAGTCAGTGAACAAACAAATGAAGAACGCCACGTTTGATAAACCCACCCAGTAGGAACCAGCGTGCATCGGACACTGTGACGTGGATGTCTGGATCACCAGGTGACCGATAACTAACACGAATTGGATCTGCAATAGAAACCATAGCTATAATGAAATTAGGGTGATTTGTAAACTATAACAGTCCCAAACGGGTATAGAAAAATAGTTTTTTTAATCGCTGGCCTTATGCGTGTGAGCGGATTTCATAAACCTACATTTAAAATTACTGTACATAATCCTCAGGTAAACAATATACTCGAAAAAAAAAATTATTTATCTTTAAAATGAGCCATGAACACACACGCCAAACCTATTGGGGAAAAATTGTCGTTTTTAGTCCCTGTACGAAAGAAATGCCTTTAAAGTGATAGTAATAATAGAGCACATAATACCCAATATATTGTTATCTTTCTCACATGAAACGAGATGATTAAGCGGGCTTGCGTCAGCTCGGCTGCCTAGTGGGACAGGGGAAAGCCGGCAAATCCGAGTGACATAAAGTGACACTGAGCGTCCGCCCGCACAATTATTTTACACAATACGTGGCTTTATACTCTTACACTAGTAAGTACTCTTAGGCTTTATATTCAATGTAGATACGAATATTCCCGATATTCATTTATTCGGGGATTAATTTGGTTGATATTACAATGCGTAATCATAATTCAACTGTAACTATAATTCTGGCCTCTACAGAAAGAAGACAGCTACTGAAGTTTATTTCCGAATGTCCCTTTGAAGAGTCACTGCTAACTAGATGTCACAAAACAGTTTTAAAATAGTATAAATCAGTCATAGTGACCTTTGCAAATGTGTCGCGCTTCGGGTTCATTCTATGTAATAATATGTTTGTTCCATTTTCAGAAGTCCGGCATAATTGAATTGCATTGCACTTAAGAGGCGACAATGCACTGACACACACACATATCTCATCACAAAATAACACATATACACACACAAACACTCGCTTATATTGACTACGCTTAATTGTTTCGTTAGCGATCAAAGAGCCACAGCTTTAATGGAATGTATAATTAACGCATATACAGCCTGAATAGTTAGTATTGAGTCCTGAAAATGTTAATGTTCCTAAATTACGTCAAAGTTAATATTGTAGTTAAATATTTATTTCAATTAGCTGTAATACCTATGTCCTACTGTTTGATATGTAATAGAGATATAGGATAGCCTAGCTGGTTGGAGGCCTAATCGCATTCATAATAGTTTTTATACCAACACAAAATCTACAATATAATATCAATAAACTCACCATCTGCATGGCCGTCAAATATTTTTTCCACCACAAATACCTGGCATAAGTCGGTCCCATGGCAGCTAACCCATAGTACACATACATGACTATGTGTACAAAGCAATTCATGGTGGCCATGAACGTCCAGTGGTTCGAGGGGTCGTACTTGAGGCAAGACCAGGTCATAACCACCATGAACATGTGATGGTAAACGTGGAGAAAAGTCACTTGGTTGTACTTCTTGCGGACCACGAAGAATATCGTGTCGAAAAGATCTAGGATTTTCGTCGCCATGTACTTCCAGTAGAGGACTGCTGTCGTCTAAAAAAATGAAATATTATGTATGTAGACTATATTGGTGGCACTTCGACCTATACTTGAAAGGGTAGGTAGAGATGCCATTAGTGCCAATCACAGACCTCTGCGCATATTTTCGTCCTTAGATTTAAAAATCGCGAGCTTACCGCCGTGTCTTGTACTAATGTCGACCCCAACCTATTAATGCGCGATTTTCCAAACCGAAAAACTTTGATTGCCTAATCTAGAAATCATAGAGGACCCCGAAGTCATAGGTTATACTTTCTGCCACAAGATCAATGAGGAGATATCATACGATATTCTTTACGTGAATATTTTTTTAGTCTCGCTCCCTATCATATTTTGGGACGGAACATACAAGGCGAAAATTGGGTTTCCTGGTAGCATCTCTGCCTACCTTTTCTGGGATAAAAGCATGAGTTTATGTATGTACATATGTTTTGTTTAATGTATACACATAATACAATGATACAATCCTCGTATAATTACAGTTCAATGTAAGTAGAAATAATTTATAAAATAAATAAAAAACGTATAGTAAAAACATCTTATTTTAAAAATGTATATTACACACCATTGTAATTCTACCCTTTTAAATCATAAAATAATGTCTGAATTACGTAAATGAATTCTTGTATACACGTACACGCATTTAAAAGAATAATTAGTAGAGACTTGGGTAAAGCCCTCCTCAAATTAATTTTAACAACATTATGAAGGCACCTTTTAGCTAATCATAATTTACCATTTTAATACAGAATGATTAATAATAAAAACTTATACGCACATAGAGTATGTTGTCATCATAATGGCACGTCCTCGGAAATAAACCGATGTCATATTTAATGAAAGTAACGAACTGAAAGCAATCGGAAATTAAGTTATTAACCCGATACATAAATATATTATACGATTTGTAGCGCTGCGGAATGTGGGCGTCTTATCTGATACTATAAATACTTACTACGCATCTATGTTAAATGACCGATTAATTACATTTGAAAGGGATAACCAAAATAACAGAGTTCGAATCCCGGGTTGGGCAAAAGTGGTATTGGATTTTTCTAATCATTATCAGCTCGGAGTCAGGAATTTATACCCGATAAGGCGATAGGTTCGCCCCCGTCACATCATGGGACGGAACATACAAGGCGAATTGTGGGTGGTTCGGTAGAATCTCTGCCTACCCCTTCTGGGAAGAAGGCGTGAGTTTATGTATGTATGTGTATTTTTTTATGGCAGGGCCAGGTGGCTACAATGCGTCTGACGGTGCTTCTCGAACCGAATATACAAAGGATTTAACCGAAACAAGATTCACTAGCTGCGGGGTTTACTATGATGAATGTTTTCATTATTGTGTACCTGGGCAGATACAAATATACCCGCATTTGCAAGTTTATAATGGGTGGCATATAGAGAAAATGTTTATTTCGAATTATATTAGCTTGTTTCTACTAAGTTGAGCATATTGTTTGAAAGGTTTATTTTGATACTACGAACACTCATTCAAATTAAATACCTACCCGAAATCCTGTCTGTGATTAATTGTAATCTATACAAAGCCTAGCACGAATTTATTTGAAGATAAAACCCTATTTATTGTCATATTCTAGCTCCAACTAAATAATGTAGGCTTACCTTATAAGCTAAAAATGCGGAGTTTATAACCTTGAGAGTATTGTATGTTATAAGAATAGTTTTTATTTGAAACGGCTGTCTCTTCTCCATGACGTAAGGGCCTACTTTTAGCACGAACACCAAATATGTTATTAAAATGAATGCAACGTCGTTTGGGTTCATCAGCGGCCATTTTTCCACGAAGCTTACTGAAATGGCAGATAAAATGTGCTATTTTTCAGTTATGACGTCAGCTGTGACGCTGAACTTGGCAAAAATGGAAAACATGACATGATTAAGTTGTTAGAATTTTATGTGAGAACTTGTTTTCATAAAATCTAGTAATGATATTATTTAACTAGTTTAAATTTAATAATAAACAGATCGGTTTGTTTAGGATAATATTGTTTTATTAAAATCTGAGACTATACAACAATATGGTTCTCGCATGTAAGTTAAATAAAGAAAGAAGTCTTAAAAGTCAACGCTAATATAGAACGCCTTAAATATGCTGGCTGTCTTATTAAATAATAATATAGTAGTAAATGATTCTTACATTGTCCTTTAGGTAAAGGAATCCCCACTTTAAAACACCACGACATCTTTTATATTCTGACAGGTCTGTAATAAACTGTCAAAAGTTTTATTTTGTCATATAAAAGAAAAATAAAAGAAAAAGGAAATAAAAAAGTTGTTACTTAAATGTTCGTCAATAATTTTGTGACCAACCTTTAATTTTATTAAAACAGTTTATCAAGTGATTCGGCTTGTTAGCAAACCTGATTTTCGTTCATTTATTTATAGTAGCTGTTAAATCTGAATTGATGCCCATTCCACGGAAATTGTGTATATTTAAGATAAAAATAATAAATAAAATGATGTTTATCATTTGTCGACCTATGTAACGGACGGTAGAAAAACTGATTTAATACATAACATGTTTCTATACATGCATATTATTAAAATATAATTGTACGCGTCTAAATCAAAGCAGAAAGATGTGCAGTTACCTTTTCAGGTAACATCTATAGAAGAAGTTTAAAGAGCGCAAGTAATTCATACATTATTACATATAGAGTTACAGATGTTTTTTTATACTGCTACAACAAAGTGAATACAAACGTCGCTTCTGTTTCAGTACATAAGTCTACAAACCTAAGACGTAACTTCCACACAACTGAATTACTTAAAACTTTACTTGAACTTCCAATGGGAAGTTTATACACGGCGTTAACAGAGATTAGCCACTTACAAATAAATTAATCCTTCGAAATTGCGCTAGGCACCGGGGAACCTTAAGGAAATTAAATTTATTACTTTGCGCCGTATATTTGAATCAAAGCTACTTAAAATTGATGAGAGCAGTTAGTGTTCCGGAGTTAGTAGCTTAATACCTATACATACTCTTCGTGTGAGTAGGTTTAGTTTATCTTTAATAGAATTGATACGTTATATCCTGACATGGAGTTTTGATGTCATACAGACTTCCTATCAATAAATATGTAATTATCAGCGCTGCCGTGCAGTAAAGATAAACAGGGTCATTGTTATTGGTTTGTTTAATGTTTGTTTTTTTTTTAATATCTATGTAGGCCAATAATGTATAGTTTTGTTTTCTTTAATTGCATGCCTACGTGTAAAAAGCAATGGCACATACAAAAAGTTAGTAGCCTACGCTAAATCAGCGGTCCCAGGAAAAGCTGTTACGATAACGTTTAAAGTAACGATTGAATTGGTCGGCAACATTGTGTTGAATGGCGAGAGATAATTGCCTATCCCTGGTCAATTTTATCCGAATGATATTGGACAACCATCAACTTAAAAGGAAAAGTGTACTTTGTCGAACCAATATAAAAAGAATCTGAACGGAACATGTTTCGTCTTATATCGAATATTTTTGTCACAGTTTTTTCCACTTCATCAACTGATAATAAATGTATTACATAATATCAATTTGTTCGAAGTGTTACGCAGCTGTAAAGAAATCAATATGAACGTTTTATGAGTGTTGACATGATGGCCCAAATCCTCAATTTAATGGTACAGTGATTTTGTGAACACTTTATTGCCTCTCAAGGTATTACGGGTTAGAAATGCGAATGGCAAGGTAAACAGGGTGCGAACTCAGCTAAAGTAAATTGATTTATAAATGCAAATACTTGGACGCGTTTGCGGGTAAATTTGTTTACCATTAAGTAATGGCGTGAGGGCCATTTGTGCGGATTCGTGTGGGTGTCGCGGCGAGATTTGTAGGTCGGACCGTTTAAGGCTTTATTAGGTTTTAAAATTTTTCCTGTCGTGTTATAATTAAGTATTTTCAAGATGGAGTAAATAGAACTTTTTGTGGGACTTTCGTTTGGAAAATTTCATGTGGTTTTTGGACTTTGAATTGTGTCGGATATTGCTTGCTCTTCGACTGCCTCGGTGGCGTAGTTGTACTACGGTACGACTACAAAGCTGAGGTCTCGGGTTCGAATCCCGGGTCAGGCAAAGTGATATTGGGTTTTTCTATTCATTATCAGCCTGGATTTGTGCCCGATATGGCGATAGGCTCGCCCCCTACCACATCATGGGACGGAACCTACAAGGCGAAATGTGGGTGTCCTGTTGGCAACTTTGCATATCCCTTCTGGGATAACAGCGCGAGTTTGTGTATGTATGTATTGCTCGCTCTTCACCACATCTTATGGAAGAAATGGCCTGGTGAGTAACGGGTCTAAGGGATGCTCTGTCTATTCATTCAGAGATACTAGCGAGAGCGTATGTGGTCAAAAGAGTTATTAAAAGTCGGCTTATGTAGGCGTATGTAGGTAAAAAAAGTCAGGATTTCACCAATCGTTTCGCTATAACAAGAACGTATGAAGTAGCAAATGTTCCAGGGAGTACATTATACATGCATTATACACAATCACAACGCGAGGGACTGTAAATGTCACCATTCTTTATGCTCGCAGCGGGGCCTAATATACCCACCGTAAATAAACTGCCCCGACAAATGTGCGTGTGCTTTGCAGGGTTCGGCATGAACTAATATTCACGATTCGATTGGCATTCGGGAGTTATGACTTTAGAATTGTTTTTGTTTTATACTTTTGTTATTGGTTTCTTAGATGTTACTATGTGATTGCATAAAGAATAATTTTTCTGTTGTTGAAGTGCTGTAATCAGGATATTGGGTTTGGGTTTTAACCAGGGTTTGGTGATGACGGTGGCATGAAGGTGAAACCTCAGAAACCACATTTAAATTTTAAGTTAGTGACGACACTTATTAATAAATTGGCTGTTAATGAACTTCGGGTAAATCCTCTCACAAACTATGTTTCGGAAAGGAACTGTGTTCCCAGCATTGGTATATTATCACTGTTATCACTCTGATGAAAGATTTTATAAAGAATTGCCTATTTTGAAATATTAAAACATTCCTGTCCTGGTGGCGCCTCTGCCTACCCCTTCTGGGATAAAGGCGTGAGTTTATGTATGTATGTATCTAAAACATTCTCATATTGTAGATAATGAATTGTTATTGGTAAGGTAAATTAGCTTAGTTTGATTGATATTACTAACTTATCCTTATTTCATGGTACAGTCATGTTATTTGTTGATAAAATAATAAATAACTCAGGAACGTATTTAGTGGTGTAATGGAATTCCGCAGGCACTTACGTTTATTTCTTTTTCCTGCTTCTATCCTACTTTCCTTTTTGATATCACTTGTGTTAGTCTTCGTACACGACTTTCACATTTCCTGTACGTTCGTCAAATCCAACAGATTTGATGTTTCCTTTCGCTTTTTATTTATATATATCTAAATTGTATTTTGAACGTACCAGGAGTTATTTGCTAATTTTTAAGTAAATAAGAATTATAAATAAATTTTATCGTTTATTTAAATGGCAATGGTTTTTGTGAACGTGTGAATTTATCGTAAATCGTACTCTCGATTGTAGAAGAGGCTCGTGCCCTACAGTGGGACGTATATGGGCTGATAGTGATAGAGTACAGAACAGTGCAGTGAATTTGCCAAGTGATAAAAGTTATACAATGTCAATAAATAAAATTAATTATAGAATGGAAACATTTTTGTTGTGTGTTCATCTGAATGTTTATTAACTGTAATAATTCCAGCAATTACGGAATTATGTACTGATACATAATGCTTCTAAAATAGCTCTTAACTACAAGTGAGATAATACCCAGTGTTCATAAAATTGTTATTTTGTTTCAGTGATATTATTGTGTACGTTGCTATTACTCTCACGCGCGGGTTTATTCCGAAGGGAATTTCACTGATAAGAAGGCTTCGCCGTGTCTACGATATTGGATACATTAGTTAGGCTTTCCGACGTCTTTAGACTTAATTCTGATATTATTTGCTCAATATCGTTTAAGATTTTTCGTCTTTGTAGTGTTTTTGGCATACCTATTACAGAAACAAATTAAGCAGCTCTTTGAAAATACGCATTTAAATTCGTCCATTGTAAATTACGCTTAGTTTTTCTTTTAGAACCATTTTTTTGCGTTCTGTTGGTACACGTTCTTATTTACTTGGGATGTACGTATATACATACAAACTTATATGCAGTTTACTCTAATTTCACCTGAGCAATATCCTTTTTACCGTATTTTTTTTATTTATTTGTCCCTATACTTCCCATATTCTATGCTTCCCGTGCCTTTTTCCATATCAGTTAAGTGATGTATTCAGCATAGTGACGCAGAAGTGTAGGATTTGTCAGTAAATGGGCCGTACTGGGACTCGCAGCTCGTCTCTCACTCTCACGTTAATGAGATCAATTAGGATAACATATTGCCCTGTATTTATCGGAGGCAATGGTGAATATTTCTTGGTATGATAGGGTCTAATAGGCACTTGTATTAACGATGTTGGTATGATTTCATAACGTAATAAAGATTGGATTAATGTGGAAAAATGCCGAATTTTATGTAATAATCTTAACATGTTACATGATATTAGATTGTAGAATAAATGTATTATTACTAATAAATATGATCAAAGTCTACATAGAAGATTGCTGCTTTTCAAAAAAAATCACAACACAAAAGTTTATGATGTAATGATGCAGGTTTAATAAATACTACAATGATATCAAACAGAAACAACTGAGATGGACGCCTTTCGGTATTCTTTCGGACGGTATTCGGTAGTTCTAGAGTGGAACTTCTAAAGTCCCCTTCTAAAGTAACCTTGAGTGGAACTTCTAAAGTCTATTGTAGGTACCAACCGTGTTGAAAGTCTCTAACAGCTATGTAATTTGTTTGAATAACGTGTAACAAAACTGACTGCCATTCTAAAATCTCTCCTCTTCTTCTTAGCATAGTTACGCAATTGAAACGTAACATACATACATGTAGTTGATTCAGTAATAAATTAGATCTATTATTCGGCTTTCAATCGTCATTACGAGGTTATTTGCTTCTCACGTAAACTATGCTGATTTGACTATTGTTACCGAAGCGATGTTAAATTAACGTTGAATTCGTACACGCTATAACAATTTCAGTTACCGAAAACCGTTTCCAACCCTCATCCAATGGTATTGTTATATCAGTCATGATTACAATACGAGGATTAGTGTAGGTAAACGGAATATTAAACTACTACATTATGTTACGAGTCCGTTTTTATTATCAACTAATGTCCAACACGATGAGCTAGCAAATCACCTGATGGAAAATGACCACAATATCCAAATCACTGAAGGATTACAAGCTGTATAGCCAAGAGTGACTTACAGTACCTAGATGCTAATTAATTCTTTTAAAAATATTAACTTCTTACATTGACAAGGTCACGCCTTTGTCTCTGATGGGATGGCAGAGGTGCCACTAATAACACCCACTGTTCATCAAGTTGATTTCCATCTCAATACGTGACATAAGCAATACAATCAAGTTTTACCAATATGTATATAAATTATAAGCGTTGTTTATATTCCGTTCGCGTCTAAATAAATCCGTTGAAGCTTGTAAAAATCGTAATTTACCCGGGCTGCGACAAGAATAATTACAGGCCTATACGAACTGTATGGGGGTGGTTTCCAATTAAACAAGATTATTCAGATAAAGCCTTATTTACTGTACGCCCTGATCTGCCAGTGGAAATTGTTTCTTACGCTAACCTACTCGTTTATTATGTGCTTTAGCTAAACAGCGCTTTAATGTTTTACCGGCGGATATTTTTCACCTATTCAAATTAATTTGTTAAATTTCAGTGTGGAATATGAGGGTTTAAATACGTTGTGTAGGAATATATTTTGAAAAATATGTGTAGTAATTTAATCGTCTTACAATGAAGTATGAGGACAGATTTAAGTTATTATGTTCGTAATTAAAATACGACTTATTAGGAATGTTTAATTGTATTCCGAATATCTAGCTTAAAATGCCTTAAGATGGAAAGCAATTTTGAAATTGTGATTGAAACAGAGATTCATTATTCAACATTGTTTATGAAACGTCAAATATTAAAGTTATAAAAAGATCCTTATACTTATTATTTACACCTAGGTCTTTATTCCGTTTATTAAACTGAAAGTAGTTGTGCACAATGTTTTAGTTTTTTTTAATCTAGAACAATACTATTTATTTTTATAAGTCACGTATTTACACCAAACGCCACCAGGCTATTTTTTCCTACGCTCATTGAAACGTTAGGCTTTATGTAAGTCCATTAAGACAAGCACTTGGGGTTGGCCGCAGTTTCTATTATTCAGTGCCCGAGAGTTTTCCGACATATGTCTGCGGATTTCCAAGAACGTGCTAATAGAGGATAAGATAGTCCCTACAAATTCAGTGTTATTTTATCCGCTATTCAGTAGTTAAGAAAGAAACTTTTAATAGTGAATTCTGGTTAAATACACCATAAATTTAGCTCTAGATAAATTAAGTCCCAGTGTTGGTTTAAACTTCAACTAAATTAAAGTTAACATGAACCTTTATATGAAATTCTAATAGATATAAATTTGTTAAAACTTAATTAGCTAAAATTCGATTTTGTTTCAAAATTCCCTGACGTATACAAGAAAATATTCTTCATAATATTTATTTGTAGTTTTACTACTAAAATATGAACGTTACGTTATAACCGGCGCGGCGGTTCTACATATTATGTATACATATATTTGATGACGTGGTACTTACGAAAACTTTACTCCCGTTTTTATATCTATCCCCTGGGATTAGCAGTTCAGATCACGTCCCGCTGGATAAAAGCAAACAACGCTGTAATCAAATTTCGATAAAGGTCACTCATAATGCGAAGGAAAATGTTTCCTTAGTCCGCACGGAAACAAAGAATTGGATTGGAACGTGCCCACATTATGATGGATTTTTTCTTTAGATAATTTTATTGAATTAAAATTCTGTTTTCCTTAAACATTATTATCACATGTGTGGTGTTATTTAGTTCTAAGTTTTGTTGGTTTGCATGTTACGGCTCATCTCAAAATTTACAATACTAATTACGCCTGGACAATACAGATTATATTATTTAAATTAAAATATTAGTTCTGTTACTAATCGTAAAAATTTATAATTATAAAATAAATAAATAAATAATCAAATGCGAGTGTACCTTTTAGATCAGTGACCCTTATTCACTGTCTGTTGCAATCAATAAATATCAGCAATTAAACTGGGAATAGTGTTTTGGAGCATTCCATTTATTCCAATGATAATCTAATTTATTTCACGACATCCCGGGACTATTGTCGTCGACCCATCCTTCCGTTGGACGAGCAACAATTACTTGGCCGTCACTTAGTAACATTTTACTGGTTTTGTTATTTGGTCGCCTCATTATTTGGTCTAACGTAAGAATTAATATTGTTTTATTAAAGGGTTCTCTCATAGAGAACGCCGATAGCGTTAATACCTTCAATTATACCTACTGTCTACTATAAAATACCCGTAATTTTAAATTCTCTTTCTGACTTTTTTATGGTGTATAAATAAAGTAAAACAATTAAACTTGTAATTTCCAGAAGACGGATGTTTGATTACAATGGAAAAATATTCTGTGCGCATAGAATACTTTTCAACTTCTCTAACGAATGTGAAGTGAACTCATAGAAATAATTAAATAGCACTTTTCATATGAATACTTAATTAACGTCGACAACGCTACGAACTTCATTGCGCAAAATGTTTGTGTTCCAGTCTTGCCGGGAAGAACTTTAGCTGGTATCTGTTCATTGTATTGGCTTAGCAAACATGGTGCAATAATTAATTTTTACATAAATTGCATCATTTTGTTCATTGGCTTCTCTGAGTATTGTGTGTGTTGATAGTCAATTACCGGTACTATTAGCGGATACAGGCTTGTAAAAAAGGTAAAAAATGGTACAACCTACCCTTAGCGGTGAAGGAGAACATCGCGAGGAAACCGGTATACCATAAAGACGCTTAGAATAATTTCTATGATATGTGAACTCCGCGAGCCCACAATAAGTCAACGTCGTGGACGATTGACTAGAGAAGTCCCAAACAGTGGAAAATCACAGGCTAATACAGCATGGTAAAAAAATATTTAATAAACATTCACTGTTTTTACTTTATGAATATTCTAATATTTAGAATAAAATAATGATGAAATAAACGAAGTATAAACAGTGTTTCTGTTTGTAAGTGTTCTACATTACATTCAAACTTTATAAACAAATAAATGTTTTTTATTATACTAGCTACTACTTACATTATTCATCGTATCGCTAAAATCCTACTGAGAAACAATATGAATGGTTTCTTTTACTTACTCATTGAAATGTATTTGCTTTTGTAGAAGTAAATGGTTTATGATTGTAAAAAAATGTAGTATCGTGACTTAGATCTGGTTTTCAATGTAGGAGAAAAAATAAAATAAAATGTAAAATGATATCGTTGATGGTTATTACATCTATAATATTATCTACTAACTCTCAAATTAATAATACTGAGAACTGTGGAAATAATTAACTCTTGCCAACACTGATATTGAATCACATGGATCGCTACTTAATACCAATTGTCTATTGGTTGTGAAACTGTAATAATTACGTGCCCTTAATATTGCAAAACAAAATGTTACACACAATTTATAATAAATGTACTCTATTTTTTGTTATAGTTTACAAATAAGAATAAATATAAACTAAAAACAGGTTCAACTATTTTATATCCATTTTCATGAAACATTCAATATTTTCACGAAGTTCCATAACAACATACATATGTACATACATACGTACTAGCAAAACGGAGCGTGTTTTGTAAACACAACTTTGTTTATTTTTACAAGGAAGAATATACGTGGAAGTGTTGTAAACGGAATACTCGTATTTTGGTTTGCAAATATTTTGGCACTTTGGGTGGGTTTACTGTTTTATTTGGGTATTTTCATACACAATAAGCAGGAGACTCGAGAGATGCAAATTATCGCTGCTTATAGAATTTGGGAAATTATAGATAAATTGTCGATGTTTTAAGATGGGAAAACAGGTATGGTATGGAAAAGAATACTATCACTCACTTAATAAAATAAATTAAAAATGAGTTCAATAATATTATTAAACCGAAACAAAAGAATTTTGTGTTGCCTAAAAGGTCAAAAGGCGTTAGACAGCGTGGCTTCAACACCCCAATCACCATCTCACAATCAAACACTGATTTTTGAACTGTAAATTGACCTCCCAATTGATTTTGAATAAATTTCCAGTAAATTACGTGTTACAATCATTGAAATAAAAACAGTAGTCAATAGATTGGTAATAGGCTATGTTTCTGCCGTTTCATTGGATAATTCGCCAGTGAAGCGTTAATTCTCTTTTAGGATTAATTGGTTTTTACTTCTCCCGAAGGATGGACGTAAATAACGCTACTTTTGGAGCGGAACGGTTGATGTTGCGAGAGGATGCGGACAACCCACTTCTCTCTGGAAATATTTTGTTATTTTTGTTTTCTATGTACAATGCACATATACATTTGGTGAATATTAGTAGGTGCTTAGTATATGATTGCTGTCGTATAATAAGTTGTTTCTATAAAAAGCGGAATGGATCGACATGAACTATTTTATTTTCCATTATTAAATACCATAGAGTTAAATGTACATATTTGGCCTTAATCATTATGTATGATTGACGTATGATGCTCATAGAAATCATATGATTTATGAAAGTATATTGCTTTTAAATACTATTTACTTGGGATAGAATAAAAAGAAACAATAGATGGAATAAAAATACGTAACAATACCTACATTAAAACCAAAGACATTACAATTGGCGGCCTTATCGCTATTAGATTTAACGTCCTGACACATAGCTTCTAATATAGTTTATTTTTGATTACTGTATCTATCTTATATTGCACAAAATTTAAATTTTAAATCATTTTATTATCTACGAGTAAGTAGTAGTAGTGCTTAGTAGTACCGTCAGTGTTTACATTTAATTTCGCCATGTCTCCACTATGTTAATTTTTCCCTATTACAAACAATATGAATAATGAAAATGATAATTAACTAAAAGTCGTCTAAAATCGATCCTTTCCGCGAATTCAAGCTAACTTCACAATTACATACGCTGCAAAAATGAAACTAATTAACTCCAAGACGCAAACGAAACCTTGCGAATATAGTTCCCGATATTTTAATTTAAACACAGATATTTCGCGGAAACATTTCGTCGGCAACTACGGGGTTGATGTATTTAATAATTTATTGGAATGTTTACAAAGCGCTATAGGGAAGCTGTTTCCTTACGTTGAAATCGTCCTACGCGAAATCGTCATCCGTTCATAGATAATGTTATAAAAGCGAATGAGTGTATGTTTGTTTCGTTTTCAGGCCTCAACTACAGATGATCCTTTAATTTTGTATACACAATAGCAAGGGCACAGAAAAGGAGATGGAGATGCACTAAAATCACTTTTAGTAAAGAATTCGCGGCCAAGTAGCGAAACGATCGTAATTTTGCCAATTTTGATATGATATTAGGAGAAATAATTTGTCGGATTAAAAACCTGTTGTATTGCTTATGAAGATAACTTGAAGTAATAGGACCAGGATAAAACCAGGGCGGACCGCTAGTATAACCATTAATACCGTATTTTATGTACACAGTATTTCTTTAGAATTATGAGCTTTTTGCTGATAAGAAAACGTCCCCCAAATGGTTTTATTAAAAAAGTTTCGCGAAATTTAATACGAGCACGATTTGTGGTCTTTTCTAATTGCTTAGCTTTGTTTATGAAACGATTCTTTTGTGTTCGCTGTTTTATTGGAAATTTGGGTTAGAGTTTCTTGGAAAGTGGAAATGATTTGTTAAAGGGCCTAACTCGAGTCGCGCGATATTTACCGTTATGTATAAAGTTTCATAGAAATTTTACCCACAAACAAACTCGCGGAAAATTTTATTAATACACTTTATTGTTCACCATAAATTAAGAAAAGGTAACAAAAAATCTATTTAAAGTAACAAATAAATCACTGCTTCCAACGCTGGATCCCTTGTTAATATTTTTTAGATGGATTTAATTAACTTGCTGCATGAAATTAGTGGTTGCTAGTTAATAGGAAAGAAGATTCAGTTTAAATTAGTGTGTATGAAAAGAACGTATTTTTACAATGTCTATTTAATGTGCGTGAATATTTTACTTATTTTCTAGTACTTAAGTCATACATAAACTCAGATATGTACAATAAGATTTGGATTGGAAAAAATCGTCATATTGTATGTCATAATTTTCTGGAGATTTAAGCACAACTATATTGAAGAAAAATGTTTGAAAACCATATTGGAAAAAAATAATTAAATAAGTTACTTACATAGTATTTAGTCTTGATGTATTAATGAATGACTTTCGCATCGGTTAGTAATAAAGTAAATCTACATATCACAAGTATAGTAGACGTAAAATGTTTATTTTTTGTACTTAAAATCAAGATTTTACAAAGAATAATATGGTCGGCAACGTATACAAGTTTCTAATACATTGATATCATTGTCGTTGATATGATTGATATCATATCATTGATACCTACATAAACAGCTAATCTATACACTACGAGTTGTCATTAGAATTCCCGCTAAAAATAATTAAGAGAAAGCAAAGGAAGAAAAACAAAATAGATTGGTACATGAATTAAATTACTATTACTGTTATATAAAATTAATGATTTTTTAAATAATATTAGTCATTACTCATCACACATTCGTAATAAAAAATAACCTATAATTTAAGAAAGTTATTTAATGTTGCGTAATAGGCTGTACAGACTGTAAAAGAGCGAAAAATGCGACATGATTATTTGAGAGCGAGTAAACGCGCCAAAGCGCATATACATACGTATTAGTCGAGCTCGAATGTGTATTGTCAAGATTTTCCCTCTGCAAACATTTTAACGTCAGCCCTAATACTGTTTTGTGGGCGGAGTAGTGGCGCGAGTGTAAACGAGCCTTAGCATTTGAAATATATGCACTGTTCCGACCTCGTAAATGGTCATAACCGTAACCAATGTATTTATGATTTTATCTTTAATGAGGGCTTTTGGGACGCTTAAATAACACGGCGTGGAGCTGTAAAAGCGTCTCGCTAAAGAATTTATGAGAAAAAAAAAATAGAAATAACTTTTAACGCTTTTTTGTAGTAATGTTGATAGAGCTATCATTGCCGTTCACAAAGATCAAGTCTGTTTGGTAACCATTCAAAATTGCAAGCTTTCAAAACTGAAGAATAAAACTATTTAGAGTGCACGTGGAGTGGGAACGGTGAATTTATTGTTCTTCTGCCATCATTTGGACTAAAAAGTGAAACCAAAATTATAAAAATCTTAAATATTTTTTTCCTGCGAACCATTTATTCCTTTATATTGTTAACAGAATTAACCGCAATGAACCACCACAGACAATTCATGGAGCTAGTAGGCATTTCAGCACGAAATTTCTTCCCGAAACGTGCGCTCCAAAATGCAAACGTACTAATTCCTTGATTATCGCAAGGGAATGCGAACTGAAGGTACATAATAACTTTCCAGTGAAAACATTGAAGTTCACGACTCATGTGTTCTCAAATAGCGTGTAAATTCCCCATTGTTGCTGGTCCGGGACACAATGATGCTCGTAACACATTGTTTTGTAACTTGAGATTGTAAGGCTGCACTGTGGCTTAATCTCTATATTGTTTTGTAACACACTCTAATAAGCGCTTCGTGTAGCCACGCAAAGCTGGATGTGATTAGAATTCATTCTGGCACTAAAGAATTAAAGGGAAGAATTTTTCGTGCTACGATTATAATCTCACAGTATAGTAGAGATGTGAAGGCAAGATTTTTTTTTTACGCCGGTTTTGCTTTTGCAAGAAGGGAGACTATAAGTACCTGATTATTGTATACTTTAATATAACACAATAATATTGAAAAAGTCCTGAGTTTGTGTCGCTTTGTTTGTATATTTTACAAGATGGTTTTCGAAAAAAGTTTTATTTCTCTTCTTAATGCAAGATTTATTTGGTATATTATATACAATGGCAGATTTTCGTATTAAAAATCTGTGAAAATATAATTTCATGTTATTTAATGAAACTGTCTAGACACATAATTATTATCTTTAGGTTATTAAGAAAATGGTAAAAGTTGGAATTAGTTAATGAAAGATCTTTCCATGTGCCTTATATTCTGGTAAAGTATTATTTTACTGAACAATGGAGGTATGTGGTTTTACGAACCGAATGTTTTTTGTGGCCTTACTAACAAAAACAAAGCCAGGTGGTAGATTTAATAACTACAGACACAATGCAACTAAAAGTTTTAGGCAAAACTATGTATATACCACCCAAATCAAATTTTTTACCTATCATCGTGGATAAGTAAAAAATTACAAAAAAACCGTCGACAATTTTAGTTGAATTGTGTCTGAAGTCACTAAAACGACCACCTGGCTTCGTTTTCAGTTGCAGTCTAGATATACCCTGTAGAGATATGTGATTATACAACCATGGATATTAGATTGCTTGCTAATATCTAATAAGTAATTATGCAGACAGACATAATTTGTCGACTATCGAGAGAAAGAAGCTTCTCACCTATCTGACATTGGACTGAATAAGTGCAACTTCTCTGCATCTGTTTATCAAGAGAAAAGCAACATTATTCTAAGAATTGTTCGTGTATCAATTTCCTATTTTTCCAATAACAACCGCAGGCCGAAGTTATAATTTTCTACATGGAGGAGCTGAAAATTAATTTGAGTAAATTCTAAGAAAACTGAACAAATAACTTCAAAGTATAACTTTTACTTGACGTTTCCACGAGTTTTCACTTCTCAACATCTTAATTTCAATAATTATATTCATTTTAAAAGCATTTTTACGCTATGCTTATGTGGTCATCCCATTTTGAATATATATCCAATAATATTTTGCTTGGGTAATGGTAGCATAGTACATACATACGTAAAATAGCAATGATGTATTCAATATATCACGTCCGGAGCATTAGCCAGCACTCTAGATCCCTACATAGGTATACATATATTTGTATTTAGCTTACAACAACCAACAATAGACTACTATACTCAGCCATCATCATGGCTCATTAATATTTCCCAAATCTATAGTCAATTCGAGCAGGCCAGTATACATTTATCGACCGTGAATAAACACTATCCTCCCTCGTGTGCCAGTAAATAAATAACACACCCAACAGTTACATACATAGTCCTCACCCCACACTAAGATCGAGTCTTGTGTCGCGGGTTTCAGAAACTACGGGAGTCTTTTCGGTCTCACAAACACCCAGACCCGAAACAAATACCTGCGGTTCACACAAATATTTGTTTCGGTACGGGGATCGAACCCGCGGCCTATCGTTTCTCAGCCGGCTGGCGGCTTCTAACCAACTGCGTCACGGAGGCTGTCAGTAGTTACATATATTAAAATACTGTTCTGCAGTGGACGTGAAGTGATTGAACTTGCATTTTACACTCATTTAATTCTGAGACCTGGAAAGTTTTCTTATAAAATGTGGTCAGAAAGCAATTATTTTGCGCTGGTTGCTCTTACAGCTCTTTTCGTTAGCTTTTGCCTTTTAGCTGGGATTAAAATGTGAGTGCCGTTTAAAGTCGAATGCAATTAAATTTTAAACGTTTCTGTTTACGTGTTTTTATAGTAAATATCAGTAACCTGCTGTAAAGTAGATTGCCATTTTTTTCAACGAGAGGAAAGCTGTTAATCTCTCCTTTGGATGCCTCGGGAAAGGCTGAAAGACATATGCCTTTATAATTGGCCTAGCAATCAGGCACATTTTTATTAAAATGAAATAATTAACTTATAGTCTATCTAATCTAACAGGTTCCATTTGACATTGGGAAATAGGGATGCTGTCAAATAAATCGGTTCTTACAATATCCGATTATTTAGAGATATCGATAATATTTGTTTGTATTTCTTAATCGATTACAGTTTATATTTTCAGTTTACATCATTTCGTTTGTTTTTTCATGAACATTTTTATTCTAATGAGAAATCAACAATTGCATGTCACTTTACTATTTAGGAACAAAAGGAGTGATTTATCTATTACTAGCGGCCCGGCCCAGCTTCACCCGGGTGCAGACACTTTTTCGAGTCCAGTCCACATCACGCACATGCTTATGAACACATGATACATACATACAATACAATACATATACTCCAAAGTGAGGAACCTCCTCACTATGTGTGGCGTATCCTACAATACCGCCTTCATTTCCATTGTAATATCCAAATCTATTAATTAATAATAAATTAATTTATATTAATATTATTATTTCACTATTTATTGATGTATGTTCGTTGACAGCATACCTATTATTAGCTGAAAGTTCAGTATTTTTAAAAATTAAAAAACAACTGTTTTATATCTGCTCGATTATTTAAATATTTTTACCGATTATGCGTATACAAATGCGTTTGAATAGTCTCGACTCTACCGGTAAAAGACCTAACGAGGTGACTTTGCAATGACGTCTAGAAAAAAAGTATGTTGTTTAAAATGGTTATTTTGCTTTATTTAAAGGATTCCAGTTTAAATTTAGTGATTATGGTTTGTATATCTAGTGATAAAATAAGAATAGCTTCATAATTCCATGGATTTACGGAAAGTGTTATTGAAATTGTGTGGGTTACGTCTGCACAAAGTTATTTACGTTAAAAGTATGAAACGTCAAATGGAACCTGTTAGTTTAGATAGACTATAGTAATCCATTAGTTAACCTAAAATGTACGATATTATCTTCTGCTTCAGCTACAGGACGTCCTGTTCTGAACTAAGACCTTGTCCAAGAATTTGCAGCTTAACTTGTTGAAAGCGGTCTACATTATCGTCCTATATTTAATATGTTGTCGTTTTACCTTGCGATTGGACATCCGACGCCATGTGTCTGACGTAATATTGATAAATTCCTTAAAATTAGATAGTCACTCTATACTTTAATTGTTATGTCATAACTAATTTATATTAATGAATGTTCTCCATAACACCATCATCATGTTAGGTGATTTTATTTATTGCATTTAATGGCGAGACGAGCATGTCGTTCGCCTGACGGTAAGCGATATGACCGCTCACGGCCAGTAGTAAAACCAAACAACACCATAAATTACGAAGCAATGCTTGGCATTCCATTGCACTCGCTATCTTGAGACATAAGATATTAAGTTTCATTATGTCCAGTAGTTACTCTGGCTGCAATGTCCTTAAAACCGGAACACAACAGTGCATTTACACTGTTGTTGGGCGGGAGAAATAGATATTGCGGTGGTACCTACCCAGACGACCTCTCACATATGAGAGACCTACCACAAATTTTATAGGTAGTGAATCTCGTTTTGGAAAGCATCATAACTCGGATCTCTAATGAACCGTTTGTGCAGGAGACGAAAGGATGTGAGTGATAAATCACATACAGGTAAAGATAGGATAGAATGAATTGCTATACTTATCTGATCGTCTATTGTGAAAGACTTTAGGATTCAAGGTCCATTGACCGCTACTTCTCCGCACCTCCACTTCAGATAAAAATATTTTCTTACGTGAAACGTAACAATGGATTTTCAGTGATGCCATTATCTGTAACGATGAGGCATTGTTATGGCTTTGAAATACATTTATTTCATTTTTATCATTACGAGCACGAAAATATGTTAAAGCTATATAAAATATGTTAATGTTAAAGCAATTTGCAAAACACTAATATTTGATGAGTAAATAACTTAATACAAAACAGGACATCATACCGATTGTATTTCAGGTGAAATATTGTATAGTGTATTGATTTTACGTTCAACTAATAACAGGTAGTTTATTTGTAGCAAATGTTTTGGAAGGAATTAACTAAGTGGACTATAAGTTAATATTATTTACCGAACGTCATGAGCATGGGGAAAAAACAATATATTTCTCGCTAAGGCACACACAATTTAATGTATTAAGAAGGAAACAATAATTTATAATCTTCTTTTATCTGGCCTTATCCCACATACATATAAATTTGAGGAGATAGAGATTATATTTTAAGAATTGTAAAATATTTCAGTGTTTTTTTTTTTTATTGCAGTGAATGACGAGACGAGCCTGCCATTCGCCTGATGGTAAGCGATACGACCGCTCATGGACAGTAGCAAAACCAAACAACACCATGAGTTACAAGGCAATGCTTGGCATTCCACTGCGCTCGCCATCCTGAGACATAAGATGTTAAGTCTCGATATGTCCAGTAGTTACTCTGGCTACAATGTCCTTCAAACCGGAACACAACAATGCATTTACACTGCTGTTTGGCGGGAGAAATAGACATTGCGGTGGTACCTACCCAGGCGGCCTCTCACATATGAGAGACCTATTAACGTGCCACAATTATGTCAGCGTGTAAGTTTATTGGTAATATATTCAGGATATTACCCATAAACTTAGGATAGGACAAATGCAGGCGTAACCTGAAACGCGACATGTTTTTGTTGGTCACTAAAATGGAATTTCCACAATCGTCTACGATAACTTTCCAGGCGGATACGAATATCTTAATACGCACATATACACGTGTATAATGATATTTGATAGGGCATTTAGCTTCATGATTGTTCCTATCCGCTTTACCAGATTAATTAGATTGATTTACTGACACGCTAATTATGCTTTGAACGGCTTTTGTATCTGAAAATTAGCTTAAGTTCTATATTGATTTCATGATTAATTTACAAAGCGTGCATATCTAATAAATATACATACATATATAAACTCACGCCTTTTTCTCAGAAGGGGTAGGCAGAGGTGCTACCAGGACACCCACATTTCGCCTTGTATTTTTCGTCCTACGATGTGATAGGGTGCGAGCCTATCGCCATATCGGGCACAAATGCCTGACTCGGATCTGATAATGAATAGAAAAACCCAATATCACTTTGCCCGACCTGGGATTCGAACCTAAGACCTTAACTTTTAAACTATGCCACCTAGGCAGTCCTAATACATGTACATAATTACACAATACACATATTACTAATTACAGCTTGACTAAAAAAACGTTCTTCCATGAATGTCAAAAAACATGATAATTGTCCCTGTAATTCTCGAGTTAACAGTGTACAAATAGATTGTTAGAGAAGGAGTGTTTTATAAAATCCATGGATTTACTAGAAATGTTTTTGCCCCAGTTCTACAAATATTCGTTAAAGTATAATACAATTTTATATATCACGCTACTTTGTCTGGCCAAAGCAACGCATAACAGATGGGATTCTCAGAAAGTTTCAATCCTGCTCTGATTTACTGAGCTATGTGCGAACTTGGCCAATATTGTCTGCAGTGGAACACTGGCGTGCAGTTTGCGGTCACTCGCTGAATATCAATGCTAATTTTATTACCTTTGGTTTGTGTTATTCTCTGTCTGGATACGAGACTGTTTGTCTGGTGAATACCTTTGTATTACAGACATATTCTCTTATTTAGTTAAGTCGAATTTTAATGTATTTGATTGACTTAATTAAAATGTTTGAGAAACATACCTACAACTTCAGTTTGTAAGTCTTTTCTATAGGTTAGGTTAGGTTCAATCGGTAGGTTCAATCGGCATCTTTGGATTGTAGACATGATGAAGTTAATTGAAGCCATTTTTCTAGGTTATTTTCAGCGGTTCATACACCAAAAATGTTCGGAAATAGTATGGCATTGTATTACCTATGGATTATTTAATTTCATGTTCTCTTTTATTTCGTTTCAATATATTGATTTGTTAATCTTGATATGACATGTAATTTAACAATAATTTAAATTTTATTGATTGTTAGCGATCGTGAATTTATATTTTAATTTCGTCATGTCACGCTCCGCCACTCTTTTTGGTATTGACATTTAATAAAAACAATCTATCTCTTAAAGTGGATTCTATATTTTGATTTAAGTTATTTTTCTTTCAAAAAATATACAAATTAAATTTCAACTCGACCGTTCGACAAATAACGTCTATGACAGACACAAATAAATTTAAGAAACCCTAACAGCCTTCATTTTAATATCAAATTCTAAAAATATCAGTTAAGAAAATACGTCGTCGTCGAAAATAAATGGTTCTGAAATCGGTGAAATTGAAAAATAATGCAGTGTTGAAATATTGGAATAATCTCCCGATGTTTCGGCGTGGAAACAAATAAGAGTCTTATGCGGTACGACGAACTTTTCAAATACAATTTACGGGGTGTGAGTTTAGTTTGACAAAACAAATCCTTCGGCGGCCTCGGCGGCCGACTCAAATATTTAATACGAATGAATACCCACGTTTATTAAAGGAAAATTTCATCTTGTGACCTTTACGTGAGAAGAAACTGTAAACATCGGTGAAGCGCTGAACGTGTTTCGTGCCACTGATTCTGTAACTTTGATTTTATTTATTTCAAATTTTATTTTTCGTTTGCTCCGTAGTTATGGCTATAGCTAACTTAACTAATTTATGTATTTTTGCCGATGGATATAGCTTTTTTCATGGAATGTTACGCACCAAAGGTAGTCAATACCACAGGGGTTACTCAATGATACGAAACAAAGTTCGAATGTTCCAACGTCGTACGTAAAACTGTGCCTAGGTACTCCAAACAATGTTCCAATCCTCCATCGTACATCATAATCATAGTTCGGAGTTATTGATAAGTGTCATAGAGATTACTATTGATTTTTAGAAGTGGACAACTTATATACTTTGGACGTCGAACTTTCGAACATTCGATCTTGGTTTCGGATCATAGAGTAACCCCCCTAGATTAATATCCATTAATTGAGTGCTGTAATATTAGTTTGTAAAAGTAGTTGAGAGCTGGGTGGGTTGTAACTTGTGTTTCGATGTTACTATTAGATTCCGAAGAAAAAATAATGCTAGCGGAAAAGGATCCTGGTTATACTAGTCATATATTTTAACCATGTTATGTATCCATTAAAGCATAAGAAAGAAGAAACTGTCCATTGATTCGAAGTGAAGACGTTCTGTGTTCGTTTCCTTAAAGAACCCTAAAGAGCAAATCTGGCTTCAACAGAAGTTGAACCTTTTTATCGAGTTTTATGTTAAATTGATGTGGTTTCATATTGCCGTTAGCGCTGGGATTTGACCGAATCTTTTCACCTGAGCAATCTAGCGGATACTACCTATATTCACAATTTATAAAGTAGTATTTATATAAGGCATTTCTTATCCATAAACAGTAATATACGTAAAGGCTAACTCAGTAGGCTTTTTGAAATATGTTCACGTCTTAGTACTACAAAATATAAGTTATACTAAGGAATATATGTATTTTGAGTATTGAGATTACACTTAGGTGCTTGTTTAGGTGTAACAGTTATACCGTTCAAGTTATGTGGACTTATTGATTATGATATAATATTTACATAATCATTTTTGTTTAATTTATAGTGGAATTCAACAATAGTGTCACATGATTAACCACAACATTAGAAAAAAATATAATGATTTAGCTTAGCCTTTTGTTTACTACGTTAGACCGACAATTTATTATTTAATATTTCTGAATAAGAAACGGTAATATTAAACTTATATCTAATAATTGTATACAATAACAAACTAAGAACTATGAACAATAATCTGTATACGGTGTCCAAAATTCATTGAGCTATAATTGTATTAAATTATTATTCATTTAGCTATTCAATTTAAGTACCTATTTAAGTTTTGTTTAGAATGTAATTTCACACATGAAAACCGTCTTTTGAAAGGAAATAAATTAATTTTGTCAATAATAAAGCTGAATACATAATATATTAAATACTGTACTGTACTTGACGGTTTTTAAATTTGTTTCCATCTATAGTAATAATTAGTAACTTTGGTAATAATTATGGAAGTTAATGAGGTTTGTTTTTATTATTTTACTCGTAGGGAAACATTAATTGATCCTTGTAATAATAATACAATTGTCTCAATAATGATCATAAATGCTTAATTCCGTTCATTTGTTCAAATTAGTTCAATTAAACCTTAAATGTCACTGATTTAATTTCGCGATATTATTTTATGTTAATATTGAGGAAATATATTATTTGTTAAATTTATATAAAAAATATGGAAACTAATTCAATAATATTAGCTTATTCTTTCTTTAAGAGACTCTCAATATTAATTAAGAAAAAGTTAATTGAGAAAATGATTTAAATTAACTTTAGTTTTTAAATAACAATAATATTAAAACTACAATAATACTAAATTCTGGTGTAGAAATTAAATACGTATTCTTTTGAGACATTCCAGTTGATTTTGTAGATATTTCAAATGTGATTGAATTCGAGGACATTTAAAATTAAACGTAAAAAAATGACAATATTTCCAACACGGATAAAAAATATATTTAATATGTAACCAAGTCTATGCCAGAAAGCGGTCGAGGCAAATTAAATTCATATAATGCCTGAATTTTATCTGCGTTCTGCATACTGTATGTATCCAAATAGCACCATTTTCAATTTGAAGATACATGTATGTAAGTCATTCAAAGTCCACCTTGCAAACGAAGCTATGTGTTGAAATAATGTTGTACCTGGGTCTCCTCTCCATATTCACACTCCATATAAAACAACTAATTTATTTGTTCATTTCTGACCCCGCAACAGTATTTATAAATAGGTACATATTTACTCGTAAAAAGATTAATCAAAAAATTGTATACAAAGTCACGCACTTAAAGATAGCGCCTGTAAATTATATCTAAATCAATTATGACGATTTTTTCTCAGCTTTCATAATTTATTTCGAGGATATATTAATAAATCTCTAGTATAATCTTGGAGAGTAATGAGACGGTTTATAAATTTTATTTTCGTTCCATGGAAAGAATACTACCGTTTCCGCTAAAAGACTTTTATTAACAAATGAAAAAAATGAAAAAGCCTGAATTTGTTAATAAATTGGCGAACACTTTGTAATAACTGCTTCATATTTTACGGAGCGCGGTGAAATGAGAAATGTTACGTGAATTTTCTTGAGCATTGTAAGTGATATTAAATTTAATGTTAATATATTTACAGTATTATAACTTAATTAGTTACTAAGTGGCATTAGTTACTAAGGGGTTTCTCGTATACGGGAGACATCTGAGTACCAACGCTTTGTCTATATCTGGTCACTAATTCGTTATTTTATTACAACACTCAAAATGAAAAACACACTGATATCCCCAGCCAAAATGTGGCCAACATCAATGGCTTCATTAGAGCATCGATCAGACCAACTAATGGAGCGAAACGGTTTTTTACAAAAAATCTTCTTATGATAGATTTTTTTTATTATTAGCTTTGGAACTTTATGTTACTGCGTGTATCGGATCGTAATTACTGAAGTTTTGAGGTTATCGCCAATTACAAGATGGCGGCGAACGTTTTTTTTTTAGGTTTCAATAATTTGTCGTTACATGTGGAATTTAAGCGTTGACCTTCTTTATTATTTGAATTATCTAATTAACTTAGTTTTTATGGATATTTGACGCTATTTTTTCTCATTTCCATATATTTTATTCATTGAGAGAGTGTATCGTTTTCTTTCTAACTTAGCGATGCTTAAGTATATTCGCTATTCAGCACTGTTATTATTTAAATTTACGCAATCTTATGTATCCAAAAAGTGTAAGATAATATTAAATTGATACGTAAACTCATTTCTCATACTACGATAGGCATAAAAATTTCATCGCGGCGTTTCAGAAACCCTGTGACGGGCACTCGGCATTCCTCTGAGACTCTTATGTCTTGAAATATGTCCTTATGAAGTCAGCGGCAGGGGTGTAAACCATTACGCGCATTATTTCCCTTTTTTATTATTAATGCTGTAAACAGTCTGGGAGGATTTTATGAAACCCATTTTTTCTTGATGAAAAATGCGGAATATTTTTGTTTAAAAAGACGGTGTGTCGTGAAAGAAATGATTTGATGCCAAATAACAACTTGGTTGGAACAAGGGACTTGATATTATGTGGATGCGTTGTACCAATTAATGTTTAGAAAGCTGTTGGGTTTATTTCGGAGATGGATTAATATACATACCAGGTAATCGTAATTGTATAATAATATTGTATTCGGTGGATGAATTTTGGGTGACATTAAGTGAGTTGCTTAAACCATTTCTACGGTCTTTAATTTTGACGAAAATCTAATGGATTGCCTCGGTGGCGTAGTTGTATTACAAAGCTGAGGTTTCGGGTTTGAATCCCGGTTCGGGCCAAGTGATATTGGAATTTTCTATTCATCATCAGCCCAGAGTCAGGAATTTGTGCCCGATATGACGATTGGCTCGCCCCCTATCACATCGTGGGACGGCGCATACAAGGTGAAATTTAGGTTTCCTGGTGGCACCTCTGCCTACCCCTTCTGGAAAAAAGGTGGGTGTATGTATGTACCTATGTATGTAAGTATCTAATTTTGTACATATTAACTTTACTACGCTTTAACATCACTGCCCCTACAAATAATGTTATAAAAAGGGGTCTACTATTATATATAGTAAGTTGTGATAATAATTTTTTTTCTTTAACAACCGAGTGCGTAATTGCTAGCGTAAATATCGGCTTTTCTCGGCCACCTGTATTTATGGGGAAAGCCCGGCGAAGTTATTTCAGTATGTGATCTATAATTTGTATCAAAATACGGTTAGCGGAGTATGGGTACATAAGAGTTATCCAACCTTTCTTGTTAATTATTTTAATAGGCGTGAGTGAACAAATGTATGAGCTATGTATAGTTGTTGCAAAACCAAACCTTATGATATTTTTAGCCTTAGATATTTTTAACGTTACCTATCATAATATTCCGTTATTACCAACTTATCATACATCGATTTTATTCTATTTGATAATATTGTGTCTTGTTTTCTTTGATCTTCAACATGTATTTTGACTTCTTCTCAAAGATACAACATTATTCAAACTGAAAATGAAATATATTAGGAAATGAAATAAATAATAGTTTATATCTAAATTATTCTAGTAAATACTAGTAAATGTACGCCTGACAGTGTGTGACAGTAAATAAAGATCGAGACAGGCAAAGCGACCCTTCATTTAGTTGATATGGGTTGGAATAGTGTGAAGTGGTAAGGTAATGAGCGGGCCTTGTTGGCTGGCTCGTCAATTAATTGCTTTATAAATAAGAGAAATGCGATGGACACAGATGCCGGGCTGGTCTCACATAATGACTATGGTATTGCGTGTTAGTCTTCATGTGTATTAATATGGCTGATATTCGTGATTATGGTTTCCATAATAGTTTCTTAGATTTACGCGAATGTTACACATTGAAATACATTTTTTTTATGGATTCTATCGCGGATATGATTTATTTTTTTTCATTTTACATTTTTGAAACGTCGGGAAGCTAAAAAATTCAACCAAACCGTGATAAAATCCGTAGAAAATTGTATTATTTCAATATATTTTGCAAATTGTAGCTTTTTGCATGCCTCTTTCCTACAATGTGGTTGTTGCATAATAATTTTATTGTTCTTGGTTGTAGAATGATATAGTTTTGCGTGGTGCCGCCTAAATGATATGCACAGTTTATTATCAATTACTTTAAATACCATTACAAAATAAAAGGCTTACCTTAAAGAACCCACTTTTTTTTACCATTCCTAGTTGGTAAGGTCGATTGTTATATACATAAAAGGAAAGTGTACACTCTGCATTTGTAAAGAAAGTCAGATAATTTATGTCTAAAAAATCCCACGATTTAGTCTCTAAGGATCTTAACGACCGGTGCGAGGTTTTTTGCTAGCTTTAAACGAAATTGTTATCATTATTCACTTTCCTTGTGTACCTGGAAACCTCGGGTACACTTAAATCTTAACTTAAATCTGGGCCAGTGTTTTATTGTATTTTTTTAGGCTTATACTGGCCCGACAAAGTGACTGCAATGATGTTAAGTGCAGTCTAACCCAATTACAGTGTCCACCGAGGAGAGTTCGTTATACTCGTAGATCGCCACAATATCTATTCAGCCACATCTATCTATGTAGATAGATAAGCTTATTATTGTTGTCAATTTGCGTAAACACTGATTGAACTCTAAAAGCGACAAACTTGTATGGGTCATTTTGACGTTTGGAACCACTGTGTAAGGTGGTTGATTTTTCGTCGCATACTGACATACCTCCAGCCTTATTTCCAACGTTTCAAGTTATATCGTAGCTATTGGAGGACGATTGGCGTAGCGGCTGAGAATGTAGCTGTCTACGTCGCTACATTAGCTGCGGATTCGTTTCTATTGTTGGTCTCGCCTACAGATATTTAACATGTACGGTTTATAGCAGAAACCATAAGCCATCATTGATTTAGGGTGCTCCGAAAATTTTGAATTAATCTTCCAATAGGGAACTTTTTTAAATATGAGCAGTAACATACATATCAAGGGGTAGCTAAGAATAATTGGTGGCACAAAAACCAAATCCGAAACTATTTATTTATGTGTCACAAACAAAATAATTTTACTTCGGAAGCTTCCAAAAATAAGCATACAATTTCCACATTGAAGCGAAAATATCGAAGGCATTTTGCTTTATACGGCTTGGGATGAAAAATACCTCGCATGCCGTCTGGAACGCGGATCTAACATTTCAAAATACATGTCTGTGTTATTTATTCAGGTCAGTGGCTGTATAAGAGTGATACATCAGGGCTCTAGCTGACCTCAATACTATGAGACTGTGATTAATCATAGAGACGGATCGCGTGACTAGAATCTATTCAGGTAGTCCTTCCCGAATTATGATTTATGCCCAAATTTTGGTCATTAGGATGCCAAAAGGTTATGAGGTTGGACCCTGAAAATTGCTGTGTAAATTATAAGGGGTTAAAACCATAGTGAAGACAAAAAAGTACCACGATAGTTTTAAAAAATAAATGCAAAACATTAAATATGAGCGGCAATAGTATTGTCGTTGACCTAGGTTTAAATCGTTACTGTTTGTAATGTTACAGTATTATTTTTATAATACCTATTGTATCTTAGGCTATCAGTCTTTGTCTTGCTAAAATGTCGTGTCGGTGTTATACTTTTTTTATTAGGTAATTCACACAAAATTATACGCGTATTTCTTGTAAATTACAAGATAATATTGTGATTTAAATTACATCGTGTTTTTAGGGTTAAAAGTTCCAAAGTCGTGCCTAGGTATTATCTTGTTAGACATATCGTAATAAAACTATTTTTTACGGATTTTGTCGCGGATTTAGTTTAATTTTACATTTTTAACTTCCCGACGAAATAAATAGTTTTATTTCAATGTGTTACATTCGCGGAAATCTAAGAAACCATTGTGTTAGACATATTTAGGACGAGTATGAGTTATGAAGGGCCTGTTATTTATAAGTCCCAAATGTACTATAATTTTAAATCCCAAGTGTAGTACCGCCAGGTATCCAGGTCTAACTAGTTATCCCGATAGTTTCGGATAAAGCGGGAGAATGAACATGTAATTTAATTATACCAACGTTTTCATAATTTAAATTGAAAATATTAAAATTACTTAATGATGTATGGAACCTGTTCATAATTTAAATTCACACTATTAAAATTACGGTCCGTAAGGCCCAAAAGTTTTCGAGAAGAGGCCGTGTCGGTACAAGGCCGCGCTTGCCGGTTCTAGCGCTCGGAAGGCCAACCAAGATATGAACAGACTAGCTTGTAAACATTGGCTAAGAATATTAATATAATCTATGGTATTTTCATCGCTACATATTTTCTTACCCAAAAATCAAGAGCACTGTGTTTACGTACGATATTATCGTGCTAGCAGAGACCGGCAATATTACGTCAAAATATCTGGACATGACTGCACTCTCCACCAAGTGCAGTTACTGTTCAGCGTCAGAACGAAACCAATTATGTGAGTCTATATATCCATGATTACCCTTAGTTCTGTCTCGGGAGACATTGTTTTTTCCAACTATACACCAGATATTTTAGCCAATGTTTTTAAATCTATTCTCAGTGCAGACGTCCCCAGGGTGTTGCTCGCTCCTCTGCGGTTATTATTTTGGGGCAACTTATTAAGAATTCAGTGGACGTTTCTTACCCAACTTCATTTTACACACCAGATTTTTGTATTGAAATATTTATTAATCTTAAACAAAATGTATTAAGATATTGTCTGGGACTTGGAAGAAACGTCAGTGTACTGTTTTTTGTTATCTTTTTGCTTTTAAATCTATTTACGGACTAAGGGTTGTAAGCCACAGACAGTTCACTGTCTAAGAAAGGCTTATCAAAAGTGTGTTCAATGGAGTTGGATAAGTTCTTGAGAGAACTGGAACTGAGTAGCGCAACATAAGATCTTGCAAGGTGTAGATACGATTTAATATGGTTGCAGGAAGTCACTGGGTCTGATCCCATTAAGTCGATCTGCTATAAACTATAGAATAGCTTTGTTAGAATATTTGGATTTTTTATACACCAAATAAGCTTTTTATTATAAGCTTTATGGTATATTGTTTGTGGTTGTTGTGTTAGAAAAGAATAAAGTCTGTCTGTCATGAGTATTCACTAAGTAACGTTTTATTTGCATCGCTAAAAATATTCCCGATCTAACAAGCTTAGAGTTTAAACTTTTACTATATAGTTATATTTGGGAAATAAACGTAATTTTACATGTATTTGTTATCAAGTAACTAGCAAGCGGTGGCAGCTGTTAGGCTCAGACGCCAGACGGTGCGTTTTAATGTGTGTTTACAACTAAACTATGTACATATTGTAATAAGGGTTAAAGTATGAAATTGCTGTTTTAATGCACTGGCCACTTAGGATTAACATTAAGCCTAGACAAAGAGCAGATTGTAGACTGCGCATTAGTATCTATTGTTGCTTTATGTCGAACGTAAATATAAAGTAGTAGAAACAAAGGGCATTTTTCGAAAAATAGTTTCTATTTGGAATCGTTATTTGCGCATTTCAAGAGATTGACATTATTATAGTTAAAGATAAAACTTTAGAAAAAAAGTACAGCTATTGAAAACACGTATTATTCTGGTAGTAAATTTATAACCCTCAGATAGCAAATAACGTACATAAGGTGTTCAGCTCGTTATAATATTTAGTAAGATACGAACATGAGTCTTATTTCATAAGAGCCTGTGTATATCCGGATACGATCAGCCCGGCATAATTGTGCAGATTAACTATCCCTCCCCAGTGATTATTCTATTGCATGGCACATAGCCTCGGGTATACTGCAGTCACTTTACCGTACTAGTGTTGCGAGTGTTTCTAAGTCTTGCGGATTTCTAAAGGACTGGATTTACATACATACATAAACTCACGCCTTTATTCCCGAAGGGGTAGGCAGAGGCGCCACCAGGACACCCACATTTCGCCTTGTATGTTCCGTCCCACGGTGTGATAGGGGGCGAGCCTATCGCCATATCGGGCACAAATTCCTGACTCCGGGCTGATAATGAATAGAAAAATCCAATATCACTTTGTCCGACCCGGGACTCAAACCCGAGACCTCAGCTTTGTAGCCGTACCGTAATACTACTACGCTACCGAGGACTGGATTTGATACCGATTTTAATTCAAGCCGTAATTTACGCTACGTTTAAAACAATAGACAGTACATTATCAAATACAAATAAAACATTTAAATAATAGTTAAAACTTATTACCCGTGGGTGGCCCGATTAGTGTGATACCACTTCCAAGCGAAGAAAAAGTTTTGTTGTTGTGTTTACCTTATAGATAGTAAGAAATTCGTTTCATCTTGAAGGGCGACCACAATATACCTACGACGCTGATAAAACCTGTCATAGTAACCCATGCAATTAATGTATCGCATTTCGAGTTTAACCTGTTCCGATCAGGTATAAAATTGGTCATAATGCCTAAGGAATTTGCTACTAGTCAAATCTGGAGGAATAGTGACATTAAATGAAAATATGCCATGACAATATTATATTGTTAAAAATAAATTATGATGTTTGCACCTCGTGTCAACTTGAACATCCTACCTATTACCATATAGAGTATAATCATGAGACTTCACGGAGACATTATTTATGAGATATTTGATCGAAGACTGGACATAACGAGACTTAACATCTTATAACTCCGGTTAGTAAGCGCAGTGGAATGCCGTACATTGCTTTGTAATTCATGGTGTTGTTTGGTTTGGTTCTGTCCATGAGCGGTCGTATCGCTTACCATCAGGCGAATGGCACGCAGGTATCTCCATTCCTCGCAATAAAAAAATATATAATATAATATAAATTTTAATATAAAAGCACGGTTTGTATGCCTTATCCCTCATTCCGGAGACCGTGAACACGTACTAAATGAGTAACAGTTAAAATTTTTGTTATTTGAAAGTCGTTAGTGCTTCGTATTTGAATAACCGTTTCGTTGTGGATTTATTAAATGATATTCTAATATGTTTCGTAAATGAGCGTTCGTGATGCGAATATAATGGTTTTCATTTTATTTTCGTAGAATAGTTTAGTCTGGAGACCGTCTTTTAAATCCTTATTAGTTAAATGTCTGGTACCAAATTGATGTACCTACCGTTTTTATACAAATTGCGCGATTTTGCTATAGCCTCATCTAAGAGACGATCTTGGGATGAAAATAAAGTATCTCTGCCAACTTCTCGATGATACAGGCATGTTCATGTGTTAATTTGTTTGCATAGTCATTAGTGCATCTAACGAATCCACAAATTAACTAACGTGTAATTAAGATTGCACCTAAAGTTCCCAACCGCATTTTAGATTTAATGATGCAGCAATTTAAGGTTATATTAAAAAAAAGTAATTTTTGAATAGTTGTTTACTTGCCTGCTCTACAATCTATTGGTTCCCTTCTCTTGATATACGGCTTAAAACCATGGTCCTTCGTTAAATTTCTTCGTAAATGTTCTTGATTTTCACTGAAATTGATTTCCGCTCATTCCAGTAAGTTAAAACGATGGTTCTAGAATTTGTATTGGACTTTCAAACATCGCGAGCATTTCAAATTCTTGGTGTTATTAATAGTGCGCCTCTATTTTATTAATTTAGTCTATAAAAAAAATACCGCGAATGTATTGTTTTTTGTCTAAAATCTCACCACGAAACAGCTAAATTAGCTACGAAATAATCAAAGAATAACAATTTGACAGCCTCCGTGGCGCAGTTGGTTAGACGCCGCCTGTGAAAACTGGGGCTGCGGGTTCGATCCCGCATCGAAACAAATATAGTGTGATCCAAACGTATTAATTGTTTCGGGTCTGGGTGTTAGTAGTACTGACAAGTCTTTCGTAGTTCCTGATACTCACGACACAAGGCTTAAATTATCTTAATGATGGGTCAGGACTATGTACGTGAAAAAAAAAACCTATATTTATGTTATAAAAATACAATAATCGATAGGACGACTAAAGATAACACTATTAAGCATCTCTCCACCCTTAAAACTCCCGTTTATTCTGCTCTTGTCTTTAAACAATTTGCCACTTGTGATGTTAAGAAGACAATTCATCTCATCTCATCCAATGCTGTGGGAAGTGACTGTGTCAGCCGTAACATGATTCTTCCTATTTTAGACGAAACCCTTCCTATAATTTCGCACATCCTAAACCATTCCATCTCCACAGGCATCTTTCCAACCATTTGGAAAGAAGCCCATATTATTCCAATTCCCAAAAAATCCAATACCACATTGCTTTCCGAATTCCGACCCATTTCCATACTCCCTTTCCTTTCTAAAGTCCTAGAACGTCTAATCCATTCTCAACTTCATGATTTCCTTTTCAAAAATAACCTCTTCAATCCTCTCCAATCAGGGTTTCGTCCTGGTCATAGCACAACTTCCACTCTTATTCATGTTACGGATGGCATCAGATCAGGCATGGAGGAAGGCAAGCTGACTGTCCTTGCTTTGCTGGACTTCAGCAATGCTTTTAACTCCGTCGATTTTGAGGTGTTACTCGGCATGCTACGTTCTCTTAACATATCTCCAATGGCAGTTGATTGGTTTCATAGTTACCTGTATGGACGCCGGCAATGCATCAGTGTGGAGGAAAGCTTTTCCTCCTGGTGCCCCGTATCTGCTGGCGTACCTCAGGGCGGCGTGCTATCTTCTCTTCTCTTCGCTGTCTTCATTAACTCCATAACTAATCAACTTCACTCCTCCTACCACCTCTACGCGGATGATCTCCAGATTTACGCTCAAGCTCCTACGGATAAGATATTCGACGTGATTGGGACAATTAACTCTGATATTCAACACATCTGTCTATGGAGTAACGCTCATGGCTTGAAGATTAATCCATCAAAAACTCAGGTCATTGTTGTCGGCAGCCCCAGGATGACCTCGAAGCTAGATTGGACTAAACTTCCTCCTGTCTTTTGTGATGGTATAACCATCCCATATAACGACTCCGTTCGCAATCTAGGTCTATATATTGACAAGTCCTTCACCTGGGGTCCTCAGCTTCGAGAATTAAGTCGAAAGATGTTTACCTCAGCAAGGTCCTTGCGAAGGTTACGCAATTTTCTACCGGTTGCCACGAAAATTTCGCTGGCTCAAACACTCCTACTCCCCATCCTTGATTATGCCGATGTCAGCTATCTTGATCTCACCGAAGACCAACTTAATAAACTTGAGCGTCTCCAAAATCTATGCTTAAGGTTCATATTTGGTTTACGCAAATTTGACCATGTTTCTGAATTTCGTGTTAAGCTCAAGTGGTTACCCATACGGCTTCGTCGGAATGCTCACACACTTTCACTCTTATATAATATATTGTTTAATCCTCTCACCCCTTCTTATCTAAAAGATCGTTTTGTATTTCTCCATAATTCCCATGAAAGATCCCTGAGGTCATCGGAGAATCTGAAATTGAGAATGCCCGTACACACCACGACATTTATGGACAAGTCATTCTCCGTACAAGCTGTTCGATTGTGGAACTCTCTTCCAGATGTCGTAAGACGGGCTCGAACACTATCGTCATTCAAATTACAAGTCAAGGAGCACTATCTCTCTCACTGAACTCACATATTGCTGTGCTTTTACTATTCCTTTAACATTTATTATGTATATATCTATATATATTTAATATAATATGTATATATGTATGTTTGTTGTATGAGTTTATATTTGTGTTTTATTTTATTGTTTCTTTATCTATTTATAATATTATTATTTATCTATTTATATTTATGTCGCTATACACCCTAGACTGCCCTTTCTCTCTCCTTTCTTCTATGTCCATCCCAAGGTTGCCTGGAAGAGATTGCCTTGTGCAATAAGGCCGCCGATTGTACTTATTGTTTAGTTTTGTTATTATCTGTGTCTTTTTCCGTGGTGTACAATAAAGAATATATAAATAAAATAAATAAATAATCCAACCGGGATACCTCATATTCGGGATAAATCATAATCGATTCGCTCAATGACGAAATATTATTACAATCTATCACTACGAAAGCGTATCATAACATACAAATATCTATTTAGACACATTAGGCGGTCAGTTACCTAAGCAACCGACGGGTAAAATACACGCTAACCCCATGATTAACGAGCTCATGATTTCTCCATTGTCTAAATTGTGTGGGTAATTAAGCTGTAAGTCCTGCGTGTAAGACGTTGATGGATGGTGGAAAGAAACAATGAAACACCGTGACATGTTATTTTAAAGGATAGTAGTACCTCGGCTTTCGCTACCCCGAATTATGGGAATTTGGAGGTATACGGTTGCTCTTTCTAATATCTTTAAGGTTAAATGTGTACACGTTGTCATTTATTTGATGCTTCAAATTACTGTTAAGTTCTATGAAGGCTTTAATTGAAAATAACATCAAATTACCTTTATGAAATTCATCATCATCTTCAGCTATAGGGTGTCTAATAGCCGCTGCTGAACAGGGACCCAAAGAACAAGAACCTCAAGATTTCATCGTAATTTACAATTGTATGATTAATTATACTTAAGGTTGTCTTCCATTTTTTGTAAAGTCCAACATTAATTAATGTATTTTTAAACAAAATTGTACCCGCGAATTCAAACTACGCGGTTGTCGCTCGGTTCTACCTACCGCGTAAGATCGGGGTAGCACCGTATATTCTTCACAATAAAAGCGACGACAGCCCAGGATTATAATGACATGAGTGGAGCTTCGCGAGAAATATTTTACGAGACGCCAAAAAACGTTGGATTTCGTACAATGGACGTGTTTATAAATGGGTGTGGATACATGTCTCATTTTTGCGCAACTGTGTTTTGTTCGAGTCGAATATTTCATCACCGTCAATTTTGAGAATGTATCTGTTTTCGGATTAAGTTATATTGTGTGTATACTTGACGAGAAATTGTTTTATTCGATTACATGTATTCAATATGTATTTATATTATGTATTCAATATCTTGATTGTGCAAACGTATACTTACTACTGAAAAATTTACCTACATATTACAGGTTACTTCAATTCAGTATTGCAATATTCCCTAAGATCATGAATCAATGCAAAAATATATCCCAAAAGAAGAAAGCTTTACTTTTAGACTTAGCAGATATTTGTCCGAAAATATTTTATTCATAAATTTCTTCGCGCGACATTGAAATTACTTAAAATGAATTAGGGAACTGTTGAATGGAAATAAAGTTCGGCTAGAAACATTATTTCTTTGAAAAATTAGCGAATAATTTGGCAATAAATTTCGTGTTCACTAGACGTTTTATTCATGCTAATACTTCTGAATGCGAAGCAAAGTAACTTTCTCCATAATTCTTTTCTTCGTTCATAGAAAACTGTTGACTATTCGAATTTCATATTAAAGTATTTTTTTATTGTGAATTCATGAGAGTTATGCTGTATTTCGGATATAGCGTATATATTTTTTAAACTTGGCTGAGAAAAATAAGGCTCCTGACAGCAAGTGTTGTTCACATGAAAAATGATCTGTAAGAGATGTTGACTCAATTTCACTGTTCTATTTGGCATATAATTTTACTTAGCAAGCTCCGGAACATAACAGACTTGCATTGGTCACTATGTTATTTAAATCTTATAAACACTGTAAATACCTGGTAGTTAATACCATCAGAAAATAAGCTTCGCTTTTATCGCTGTATTTGTCAACATATTTTGCTGCGACATGATCTGTCACGCTCACAACGTTAAAATTGGCCCTTCTACGGGATTCTTAAGTATTTTTAAGAACACGAAATTGCTTTATACCACTTTATCAGTATTGCCTCAGGGTACGGTTGCTAGTCCTTAAAGCCCTTTATTGTATATTGGACCACTTAGGTATTTTTACGCTTGCGAAGGGACTCGGATTACAACCCAAACAACTGTAATTAATGATCACAAATAGAGAAAGGTTTCGGGTTCTACGTTGGGTACATAATATATTTTGTTACGGAATTATTTTTCTGTGTAATAACAGATTTACTCTTGCGTTTCGTTCGGTGAGGCACTGGTATTGTCATCGGTATATGATATAAGTGATAAAGGATATAGGATAAAGGATTGAACCAATGAAATGGCAAGTCACGAAGTATAACTTAATAAATAATAATAAATAAATACACCTAACAGTCACATACATAGACCCCACACTAAGATCGAGTCTTGTGTCGTGGGTATCAGAAGCTACGAGAGACTTTTCGGTTTCACAAACACCCAGACCCGAAACAAATACCTGTGGATCACACAAATATTTGTTTCCGTGCGGGGATCGAACCCGCGGTCTCTCGTTTCACAGCCGGCGTCTAACCAACTGCGAGACGGAGGATGTCATTAAGTCCAAATTGGTATGCAATTTGGACTGTAGTCAGTAGTCAAAAAGAATTTTAATTGTAATATACCGGGTGATATTGACATGTGGTATTTAATGTACCTCAATTTTTTCTCATCACCCCGGGTGACATTGTACAAGATTTGAAAAAAACCAGAGATGATTTTTTGTCAAAAATCGTGATTTTCGTTTTTAGGATTTCTGGCCACCTCGTGTGGATACGAGTATTTTACCCGCTTAGCTGATCTTCGGTTCGGTTCGGGAAAGTGCGGTGAAAAGTCTGGTGCCTATACGGGTTGATCAAAAGCCTTGAAAGTTTTAATCTCGGCTTTTGACAAAACTTCCAGGCAGCTTATTTCAAACCTGGTCCAATGTTACCTGGGCTGGTTAGGAGTATGTGATTTAAACTAAATACCAAATGTAAATATTAGCAGACAGTCTCCATGGCGCAGCTGGTTAGACGCCGGCCGTGAAACGAGAGGCCGCGGGTTCGATCCCCGCACCAAGAGAAATGTTTGTGCGGCCCACAAATATTTCTTTCGGGTCTGGGTGTTTGTGAGACCGAAATGTCTCTCGTAGTTCTGATACCTGCGACACAAGACTTAATTGATCTTGTGGGGTCAGGACTATGTATGTGACTGTTGGGTGTATTTATTTATTATTTATTATACATATAACAACAGTATATTGCAGCAGTCAGCTTTGCAAATTAAAACCTACTCTTTGCTACAGTGATCAGACATTTGCTCTCAGTACATATTATGGAGGAACACGAGTTTATACCAATATTAGCTATAGCTGACATTTAAAATATATTTTTGATGGTGATTATACATTTTTTTATACATTGCCAAAAATAATCTGTGGCTTTTTTTGCGAAATTTATAGTCGCATTGTGTCTATAACCACTAAAACTACCACCCGGCTTCGTTTTCGGTCGCGGTCTTGATATACCCGGTATATCAGCAAAGACAACTTTGCTACGAAGCTTAGTAACAAACTAATAACCAAAGGGCAGAGTTTGCCACCGTAGACCATTTAATATTCGTGTCACAACTAAACAAAGCCTTTTCACGCCCAACTAATACAATGTGATTGCATTGTAACGCTATCAACTAAATAATGGGATCTAAACCAGAAGGTTTAACTCGGCCGGCCAATTCAAACATTCCAGTAATTTGAATATTCATTTGGTAATATAATTTACGCTATTTGCATTATTGCTGTTCGATTGTTAAGATGATATCGCCTTAATTTAGGATCAAGCCTGTTTGTCTGTTTGATTTAGGATGTTCTATCTTTTGAACTGGCATATCAAGCTGACTGCAATGCAATCCAATTAGAGTATCCACCGGCGAGAAATGTGTGTATCTCGATATACAAAGGATTAACCCGCAATTTACACACTATCCTTTGAACCGTAATATATGAAGCTGGATCTAAACCGTGCGCGCGCGAGTACGATTCGCGCTTGGGCAGATTTTCGTCGTTGTTGCTATTTTCTTGATAACTAACATAGGATGAAAATTATTTATGATTTGCTTGAGTAGTTCAATTTTATGACAAAGATACTTCCTTGGGACCGTAACGTAAAGTTATAGACTTTCTTATTATTATAATATATTTTTATTATTCCTTATTTTTACTATTGAAGTAAAAATAAGGAGAAGTAATAGTCGCCCAAAAAAAGGTAGCGAGATGAGTTGGACAGGTGGGAGAGACTGGCAGGATCGCACAGCGTCAACGAACGAGCAATCGGCTCACCTGTTGATAACAACATATAGGTCGTAGTAGGTCGTAGATGCGTTGCGAAGAGAGAAGGACGGCAGAAGAAAAGCGGCCTCGAACCCGGTGCTTTGAACCTATGGCTATCTCACTCACTGAACGACATAAGACAGGCGTTCTGAGAGATCGACCATGACGGTCGATCCCGTCTATTCCTAAAGTAGTCCTAGAAAACTACGTATGTACGTATGTATGTATGTTTAATTTATGAACTATTTTTACAATTTATTCAAAAACAAATGATTTCATCAAATCACCCAGTGAATAGGATAGTTACGAATATTATTTGAATACCTAAAATCTAAATTATTTAGTATTATACTCGTAATATGTTCGGCTTAATTTTATTTTTAATAGCAAATTCTCCTCCAATTACAAAACGTTACATTTTGTTTTGTTTAAAATCCAATTTTGGCGTTCTGGTTGTCATAACAACAACGGGAGCTGTCTCAATAGACCCATTTTACGGAAACATCTTTACTTTTCGTCCTAAATAAGATTAATTAAGTGATATTCTCTCTTGTTTCCCTATTCCTATAATAGGCAGTGCGCTGTCCCTAGCGAGTAAAGATTATTCTAAACATTTTCTGTAATAGTATAACTGAACGCATATCATTTTAAACGCAAAAGACTGCATTTTAATGAGTTATTTTCAGTGTACTAAAAGAGAATCATGATAATATATATATATATATTTTTTTTATTTTTTTTTATTACAATGAATGGCGAGACGAGCATGCCATTCGCCTGATGGTAAGCGATACGACCGCTCATGGACAGTAGCAAAACCAAACAACACCATGAATTACAAGGCAATGCTTGGAATTCCACTGCGCTCGCCATCCTGAGACATAAGATGTTAAGTCTCAATATGTCCAGTAGTTACTCTGGCTACAATGTCCTTCAAACCGGAACACAACAGCGCATTTACACTGCTGTTTGGCGGGAGAAATAGACATTGCGGTGGTACCTACCCAGGCGGCCTCTCACTTATGAGAGACCTACCACCAGTGAACCACCATATATATATAATACCCAACGATACTTTACTTATTCGTACATTATTATATTTATATAATATATAATTAGAATACTGTACGGATAAGTAAAGTATCGTTGGGTATTCAAGTAAAAAGTACGTGCAAAATTTGTCAAAGTAATCCTGCCTTTTAAGCGTGACAAAAATGTTCGACAATAGAAAAAACATTCCTACTTTAGACCTGGATTTAAGCTAAACATATACCCATTCCCAACAGTTTCAACAAAAAACTTGTCTAACATAAAACCTTTTAGTGATATAAATAGGAGCTTTAAATAAAATAATATACGGTTCCTCTCACGCACTCGAACATGATAAAAACAGCCATTAGAGTGACTGATTCTCTCATTTATTTACAGATTGAAGATTGTATAAAGTCAGAAGCATTTTGGGGATTTAAATAGTGAGACGAGTAAGCATAGTATGGTTTATGAATTGAATATAATGCGCAAATAAAAAGCTAATCGCTTGCAAATTACGTGCCTATTTCGTTCTCGATTTAAACCTATATTGTATGTTCCAAATGTTATAAGTAAAATAAATTATACCCATAAATAAAATATTGTTTCATAGTATTCATAATAACTTGCATGAAATTAATAACGCGATAATGCTAGCGGTTTCAATCAATAATTCCATTATCCAATGGACCGCAATAAAAAATGTTATTACGAAATTAATATCGCAGGTCAAACATGAAATATTCAATAGATTGCTTAAAATTAATTTCATCTTTAATGAAATCGAGCGGAACGTGCTTTTAAAAACGCGTTGATTTAATGCAAAATTTGCATTTTGCTTTACCGATATTGCCTCAGAAATATTAATTTCGTTTTGTATATTCATTTATGAATACTTGTTTAAATGAAACGAATTAAATTATGGCAAATTCTGTCTTGTTTTTGTTTCTCTAAGTGTATTATATAGGGTATGAAGTTTATGCTGAGTGATTTTTTATTATCCGCCCGGCAGACCAGCGCTGTGCACCTGGGGGTAAATAATCACCGTCGTGATAGCCATAAAAAAGGGCCTACAGTGCTCTATAAACCAAATTTAAGTGGCTCTGAATGTATTTTTGTTAGGCAAAAGGTGTGTACGGAAATAAGGTTTTGCAACTTCGTTTTTCTAAAAAATATGGGCCTTAACCTATATTAACTAAGTTCCACGTAAGAAATAAGATTTTTCTCTATTTTATTGCAAAGACACTCACTGATAGTCTAAAAATAGTCAAATGTAAAAGATCTTTTAAATAAATTTATGATATAGGTTTTTTATTCCTTTATGAAGATTTAATTAATTCATAATAAAATCTTTGTGGCTCAACCACCAAAGCACTGGTAGAAGAACAGGATATTGTAGATACACAAAATCTTTTTATGCGTATTGTTTAATATTGCCTTTTCTACTACGAAATATGATTGTCTTTCAGTCCATTTATGCGATTTGATGCCGAGAATTAGGATTCTAGGATGCCGAGAATAGGTTAGAAAGCTTCAATATTACTTGAATTTCCTAACAAATAGTGATATTTATTTAGTGAAGATTGAAGATCCATTGTGTGCATACTCTGATGGGCGATTTCGTTTCAATATCAATTTTTCATAGTGGTTTCTTAGATTTAAGCGAATGTTACACACTGAAATAAAACTATTTTTTACGGATTTTATCGCGATTTGGTTTTTATTTCAACCAATTTTTCAATTAGTTCATGCTAATTGATGTCTTCTTCTAGGAATTGATATTTTTTTCAAAGAGTTGCGAAAGCAGTGTACGTCAAGGCAAAGACAGACATCAATTTTAATATGTATAGCTTACTTACCTAAACTCCACTCCTGATGATCGATGGTACGTCCCGTTAAGACAAGAGCAATCTCTATAGCACCACTCTATTTGCACTAAATTGTCCACTACACGTGACGAAATTACGCGAAAAAAGAAACGAAGTAACGCCTCGCTTCTGAAATCACACACGAGACTAAACTACCTGTCCAGTGCGAATATAAAAGACAGCCAACTACCCTCTGTGGAATTGTATTTTCGATTACAAATGAGATGATAACAGGTTGAATATAAATTAACTTTCTTACATTGTTTATTTTTATATAAGATCAATATATTGGCAGCCCCCGTGGCGCAGTTGGTTAGACGCCGCCTGTGAAACGAGAGGCCGCGGATTCGATCCCCGCACCAAGAGAAATATTTGTGCGGCCCACAAATATTTCTTTCGGGTCTGGGTGTTTGTGAGACCGAAAAGTCTCTCGTAGTTCTGTTACCTGCGGTACAAGACTTAATTGATCTTAATGTGGGGTCAGGACTATGTATGTGACTGTTGGGTGTATTTATTTATTATTTTTATTTGTATTTAAAAAACCTATTAACTATGATTTTTAATTCAATATGTTTATGTAAGTAATACATAGTTCAGTTCCCCGTTTAAAAAAAAAATATAAATTTAACTTCACGAATACGTTACTGCCACTACAACATTAATACCTGTCACTTCTCTTGGAAATCGTATGAGTAGGCAATTCTTAGAACATTTAAGTATTATGTGGAACCACTAGCATTCAAAAGTATTAAAAAGCTGACGTAAAAGGCCACCCAACCTTGGAATCAAACTTAAACCGCACGGTTCATACCCTTACGCAGTTACTTACCAATTAGGTGAATAACGAGGTAAGGAAAATGTGAGCGCAGGGAATTCCAATAGCGGTATTTACACGTTATTTACCATACAAAATACTTTTTGATCTAACTCGCCTGGCCCAGTGACCTAAAGTGTATCTTGGCCTACGGAACGAGAGTCCTTCCGATTTTTCTGTTCTGGCACACTCTCGCTAAATACTGACTTGAAATTGGCGCAGGTCATCTTCCACCATACCGCTCCAGCGAGATCTGGGTCGATCCAACTGGTCATCGTCCAATAGGCGGACTCAATTATACGCCGAAATATGTATGCTCTCTTTATACGCCGATCGTCTCCCATCCGCTCCAATTGGCCAAGCTACTTTTTTACTATACTTTTTTTTAACACTTAAATAAATCAGTACACCCAACAGTCATATACACACTCATGACCTACACTAAGATCGAGTATTGTGTCGCGGGTATCAGAAACTACGAGAGACTTAAGTCTCAATATATCCAGTAGTTAATCTGGCTACAATGTCTATTTGGCGAGAGAAATAGAAATTGCAGTGGTACCTACCCAGGCGGCACATATGAGAGACCTACCACCAGTAAAGTACCTGTACACAGGCACACCCTAGAGATTTCCAAGCAACTGCATAAATTATCATAATATAGTGCTATACATTTTTAGTATTACCTTAATAGATTTAACCACATCTATACTCATATTTGTTCATCGTAGTGCTTAAGTGGCATTAAATAAGAATGAAAATATAACACGATCTGCTTCAAAATGTAAACATGAGCGTAGAGTTTTATTTTAATTTCTTTCAACATGTTTACCGAATGTACATATGTAATTCTATACGTATTTGTAGAACAAACACTAACAAGCGGTGGCAGCTGTGTGAAATTAGGCTCAGACACCAGACGGCGCGTATTAATGTATGTATGTTTTCCAGCATAATATTATTGTAATATTTAGTTCGTTTTATTAATTTCTAAATAGATTTTTGTTGAGAGATTTATGCCTTGATCAACAGTTCGTTATATTAATTAGTTCCATCAAATGCTGCAGCGATCAAGTAAAATATCAATCCAGGTTAAGAACTCATTCGATGGTAAGGAAAAACGCAATATAATCCACCATCTCGATAGAATCGTAGTTAAGTTGCTGACTTGGTGAACGAAGCCTTTTCAATGAAGTCTTCATAAATACGGCAGTTTAAGCTTTATCAATTTCTACAGAATTCATTTTAAGGCAGACTATATTTGGCTTTTTACTGCATTTTCAATCCATTTTCAATTTCAATCCACTGTTCTACATTAAACTGTTAAATCTACGATTCATCACTTTTTTAAGGGTGTTCATGAGCTGTGGCGATCACTTTCCTTTCATATAATCGGTTGCTCGTTTACAGCGCTCGCTTTTAAAAACTAATATAGTTCCATTCTTTCCATTTTTAACATACGCTAAAACATTTTCACTATCATTTATATCTGTCATATTGTTGGTAGCTTTAATTTTTCTCGTATTTTGTTCGGGAGCAATGAATAAAAGATGATCGTAGCCGACGCAATCCATTAGCAGCAATGAAACTTAATTCCTTACTGGATCTGTTTCAGGATACATTGCCGCTTTTATCTTTATCACAGATACTTGAGATTAAGCTAGTGCATTTTCTAAATTGTTTTGTTTACTTGTTGCTAGGAAATTGTTGTAATATTCAAAATGTTTAGAGATATTTCGATGCTACTAGTTTCTGTGAATTAAGAATTTTCATTAAAGAAATATGAAATTCTCAGGTTTCACGCTATACATATTTTTGTTTCGAAACATTAAATAAAGTGGATAGTTTGACCTAGGAACAAAGTTCAAAAATTTACAGACTACAGAGACTCACAAATCTTAACTTTTTACTTGCATCATGTGGTTTTTTGAACTGGCGGCTTTGAAATCGTATGCCTTGTCCAACAAGAGGCAGATAAATGAGTAACATCGTTATAAACTTTTTTTATTTATCCAAAGTTTAGCATCAAAACAACCGCAGCCGACAATAAAACTTACCTCATTCAAACGCTTGGAGTTTCAAAGAAACTTGTGAACGTTGTTAAATGTACTCGTCGCATAGTTTAAGATACTTTACAACGGTCATTATCTAACAAATACTTTTCGAACATTTTGTTGTGCTATTTTTATTCGAAATATTAATAGTTTAGCGATAAATGGAATATTATGTTACTTTACTGTCCTTTTTAGCGCTTTGTGGTTTTGACTCAGTATTATGATTTTTTTTTCCTACCGTCTTTCTTTTTTTGCTTATTCAACCTACATTTATAGCCTTGAAGTGATCTAGAATATCTAGAATAAAAGTATTTCTCTATTTTATGTACAGTCTTAGAATTTCACTAAGTTTGTGTGGTTTATTAAAAGGTCTACTGTCAAAATGGCTTATAGCAGGCAGTTTAATTATTCGTAAAATTATATGCAATTCAATCGCTGCCATGACTGAATAGCCATACCTACTGAATGTAGGATAAATAGTAAGAAAGAAGTAAGAATTATCATTTAACGGTTAGACTAATATCATCGTATTTGTTTGCACAATCATTAAAACGGCGCAAAGCATCCAAAACTCATTTCAGCCGTTATGAGTCTCACATCCTAATAAAATAAACGACTTAGGATATTTTGACAAACAGAACAAATATAGGTATATAAATTAAAAACATATTTTGAACATATTATTTTATTTCATTACATCTTTGGTAAGTACAATGGTTTAAGGGATGTCCTGGCCCCCGGGTTGGTTCTTTGGTGATTGTGTCGAACTAACAAAACGATTACAGTCGAAATTATTTATATTGACTTATTTATATTTACATTAAAATTATTTCAATTTTATTTCATTGACACTTACAGAATTGTGACAAAATTTTTTTTTAGTTAAATTGACTACACTGTACTTGAAGTTAAGTACAATGCCGTCGTAAATAGAGTGTCGATTTACAAAATGTTTTCACTTGCCATTCGAGACAATTTTGAATGCCTAAAATAAATACACAAGCAATGATTATTCTGTACACTTCATCGTTATACATAATTCTGACCTAATTTAAACTTCTTATCCGATTAAAATTCTGAGAATGATATGATTAATATTATTACAATGCTATCGTATTATATATAATATATTGATGTGACAAAGAACTTTAAAACAAAGCCTATATTAATGTAAATAAAATAGTTGTATACGCAAATGCAAGTGTGTAAGTATCAGAAAATGTATGCGTTCTTTTCTTTATCTTTTTTAAAAGATGTATGGCTCCATAGGCTTTCAATGATTTTGTCGAAGTATGTATGCGAAAATAAAGAATGATAAAAATTAAAATGCGACCACTTTTATTAAGTGCTTTGAAGTTTCTTTTTAACCATTTAAAATTTAAGTTTGGATTAATAATATCAATTTGTGTCTATTATTGGGCACATTCATTTGAATAAGTAACACATCTGAACTTTGAAACTACCTAGTAATTGTGACATTATTAATTGCTACATGTTTATATTTGTAAATTAATTAAATACATTTTCAAGAACAATGACGATTCGTTTTACGTTCGTAAACAACAGAATTTTTGCACAGTCACCTATGTGCATTAACAACTCTTTAAAAATACATAGTAAATTCATTTGCTGTATTATTTCGCCTAATTATTTTCCACTGTAATCCTGTCAGCCAGGACCAACAGTAGTGCGTAAAGAATTGGCACCGAGCTTCGGAACTGGCCGAGTTTTTTATTGACATTAGCTTGTTTTTAACACGCAACGAAATTAGTCACGAAACAAATAGGAGTTGGAAATAAATAAACTGTCCAATTCTCTTTGTTGAAAGCGAGAGAAATATGTTCGTGTAATACTGAAAAATTACCCCCTTTTCACGAAAGGCTCTAGGTAATTTCAAGTTTTTGGGTATTCCAGTGTTTATTAAACCTGTCAGTAAGTTTTAATATGATTATAAAATTTACCTTGACCGAAGAGCTCATCGCGAATTCGGAATGTAATTTTGTTTTCCAGTTATTCAATTTGATTACTAACGCAAAGTTTTTTAGGTTATATCCTACTATAAAATACGATTGCAGTTAACAATTTATGAAATATTTTATGAAGTGGCAACATTTGAAAAATTATTGTAACATTTGAGCTATCCCTATCATTTCTACCATTTAAACAAGATTTTTATAAATATAGCAGAACTTGCCAATGCCTACGTTTTAGAATGGTTTACCCGGCTGACGTTGAATTTAACAATGATTCAATAAATAACAGGAAAATGACAACGGTTTGATTCTTACACTTCCGTATACATCGTATAAATGTGTGAATACAAATTAACATTTATGAAGCATTAGATAATTTCATCATATCATTTCAAATTTTTATCGATTTATTAAATTGGTGGCAATGTTCATAATATGAAAATGATGATAAGAAATTTATTCCCCAGTAACATTGTATGTGAGCATGACTTATGGCATATTTTACTTAATATACAAAACTTATTTAACTAGCATATAAATTAAATACTTTAACAGTTCGTTACACGCCTAATATTTGTTGACTACAGACACCTTTGGAAATCTTCGGTTAAATACCAATATAATTACTATACACTATCCTTATCGTATAAAACATTTATATTTATTTTCTAACAACGAATTAATATTTTTGTTACAAAGGGATTATAATTTGGAATGATCGTCTTTTTACATTTCTCTTATTTTATTAAAATTATGAAAATTTTGCTGGGAGTTAGAATTGTTTCATTTATTATATTGTTTATACCCTTACTATAATAAGTCAATGGATTTCCAATTAGAAGTAGTGAGTAGCTGCCGGACGCCTCTGTGTTTAATAAAGCAGAATGATTTATCTCAATTTTATTACTGTAGTGTTAATAATTAATTTATTTCGTATTAATCAGTAATTAATCCGTTTATTTATAGTAAGGGTTGCATAAGTGCTGTTATACACCTATTGTAATAATTTATCAAATGCAATAACAATTTTGGAAACGATATATATTTTACAAAAACTTGCAGTGTGATCAAAAAATGCGTTTTATGAAAATTTCAATAAACAGAAAACATTAAACATGTAAAACTTGTTACAACAGCACCTTTTTCGATTCAAAATATCATTAATATCGAAAACATTTCATTATGTCTTTGACATCCACCTTATATACAATAATATCACATATTGATATTGTACGCATTGTACTGTACACCTATGTATGTTAGCGTTTATGTGACTAACATTCGATAAACATACGGTCGACAGGAAACAATTAACAGTAACGTTGAAAACTAACCACAGACGCAAAAGTACGTCAATTGTCGACAACACTCATTTAGCTACGAGATTTATTACTGTTCTGTTGAAATCTCTACCTCGAATACAATAGTTGGAATATGAACCGCAATGTACGTCATAATGTGCATATGCGTACTCTCTTGTTTTGACATACTCGATCGTATTCGGAAACTATGGTGACCTGTAGTAGGGGTAAAGTTCATTTGTATGTTCTGTTATTGATACAAATATTAGTATGTAGTCTTAAAACAGTTTATCTTATGAGTATTTCCTTTTATGTTATGACTGTATAATAAATGATGTATATTAACGAACTTCCTATATTATGTACATGATGAGGTAAGATTTGTCCAATTGAAAATATTTCTTATTATTGACTCTTCTTATATCTGAAGTATGCTTATTACATTAAAATGTATTGGCGAAATAAATGGTAGTTTTTTCAGATAACTGCTCAATGTATAAATAACGCGGAATGTTATATTTTGTATTACTCATGCGGGAAAAGTAGCAACTTGGCGCACGCTGTTGCGTTTGAAAAAGAGCCGTTTGCCCATTTTCAAAATTTGAGTGCGACAAGTTTACTTGTCGCACGCAAATTATTCTTGGCACACGCAAATAAAATAATAACAAAAAAAAACACAATCGACATATTAAAACTGAATTGAGGTTGACGCGTCTGACAGTTTAATTTAGTCAAGATACTACTTTTCCCGCATGAGTAATACAAAATAGTATGTGCAACCAGTGCGACGTGGTCGATTACCCACTCAAGCGAATGACCGCACTCGCTTCGCTCGTGCGTTCAACTTCGCTTTCGTGGGCAATCGACAACTTGTCGCACTTGTTGCACAATATACTATTATCAACACGAATTTGACAAATAGCGTCTACCAAATCCAATTTGCAATATTATTGACACGCTGCTAATTACAGACCTTTACATTACACTAACACTACGTACAAACAAAATATTTACAGATGAGATTACTCGGATAGTTTAAGTCAAATTGCACTCATTACGTACGTTCACCCACACTTATTCAGACACGGACGGTTCACACCTACCTAGTAAATACAGAAAATGTACACTCAAAATACTTGTCACACGAAATACTTACATTAAAGTCTTATCGGGAGGTTTAAGAGAGTCTTGGCTGTTTCATCACCGCCATTTAAACAAATTTTTGTATGCTTGCCTGTACTCGCTTGACATCACCACGTAAATTATCGGGTTGATGCACGTCGTCATGAATATTAGTACGTAGCCTATAATATTATATATCGGGTGGGAGGTGAACTCTTGAAATATCGTCTTCGTCAACGTAATGGGCAGATGGCAGACGAAAAACGACACCATGATTGCCACGATCATAGTGAGCAATTTTTTATCTTTCTTCGTAGGGCCGCGCGGCTTCGCCGGTATTGAGGGTCGTTTGAACGTTGCTACGAAGCTTTTGCGGAAATTACTGATGGATTCCGTACCAAGAGCACGAGCATTGGGTCTTGTCGAGCTCCTTTCTAACTCATCTGGTGTAGAGCTCTCGATTGAGGATGACAGTTCAGCAGCTGTGTTGAAGAAGCAACTCATTGGTAGCTGACAGCGTCTATCTTTGGATGCAGGTACGATTTGGTTTAGATTCCTTCTACTCTGGTTAACATTTGACCCTATTTCATTGTGACCATTCATTTCTACTGTCGACACTGGTCTTATTTGTACAGGGCCCCGGGCCAGTTTTGCAGCTTTTCTAACAATCCACAGAATTCTAGCGTAGCAGATGATGATGGCTAAACTTGGTAAAATGAATGCAGAGATAAATAGAAATTTCTTTGGAGATCTTCCGTTTTCGTCTGGCACTATAGAGCAGGAGCCCGTGATGTGGTCTAAGCTGAATCGCCCCCAGGCTTCGAAGTAAGTAGGAATAAGCATGGTAAATGGGAAGACCCAAATTCCAATGATCATTATACATAGGTGGAGCCTCTTGTATAACCTGTTGGACAAAAACAAAATAGAATAAGATGAGAATTATGTAACCTAGTTATTAATTAAGAAATAAAATAAACTAAAACATTGTAACCACTGCATTAAAAATTAAACGTGATTACTTCATTGACCTACTTTAACCGAGGTTAATGATACTGTGTATATATTTTTTAATTCTTGCATCTATTTATTTTTAAATCATTATAAACGACGAGAAAGACATTTGTTTACATTAATAATGTAACAGATTTGTTTATATCATTAGTAATTACTTTTTAAGTTTTTTGAAAAAAAAAAAACTGCGTAGTTTACAAATTCGGTTACCTGGGATAAAGCATAGGATAAGATATCATAACATATCGGTTGAGGGTGATAGCAAGTATGGTGAACAGCGAGACTGCGACCAGCGCGTATCTCGCAAGTGGTAACATTCGGCAGAGGATCTTGCCGTGGACCCACGCTTTGTGCCAGAACGTGGACGCTTGGAGCGGCAACACGAAGCAACAGAACAACAGGTCGGAACACGATAGGTTGATTATGAACATTGCTGTTGCGTTGCGTACCTGCAAAGAAGAGAGGATGGGGCTTAATGAGAATCTACCATCAGGCTATTAAAGGATGAATCGGATGTGGCTGCTTCGTATAGTTTATGAAACAAGTTGGCTTCAGTTCAATATTTGAATTATTGATATAATTTATGGTAGTAGTTTGTGTTTGTCATCGTCATCATTATTTTAACCACAAATATCCAGTGCTATACTTTTCTAAGTATAAGCTTTCTAAATACCACGGCCATTATACAGGTCTATTGTCTTAACAATGAACATTTGATATGATTTTGTTATATCTTGTACTAAGTTTTGGGTTATGTTATGGTTATATAGCTCTACTGTTGATTCCAATAAATGTGTCAAATGGAGTTACGTAACCATTTGAATATTGTTTTAAAAAGTATAGTTGGTCTTTAGCAATTTTATTTATTTTTTTTGAATTGTGGGACATTTGTGCTATTGTGACTTTATTAAGCACTAGACACTAGGCAAATCACTACAGAAAGATTTTAAGCAGGATGAGCGCCCTGATGTCTAAATATACACTTCACGAGCACCTTACATTTCTGGCATAATTTGGCAATGCAATTAATACTGCCAGCTGCTAGAGAACTTCTCGTGAATATAAGTTAAAATTGTTTAAATTCGGTGAAATTGATTGAATCATTTTATAACGGTAATAAAGATGAAAACAAACTTTTTTATCCTATTTATGTTACAAGCAATGTCAGAGTTGAAAAACGGATGTAAACGGGTGGGAGTGACGATGACGGACGCTACCTAGTTGTTGGAGTCAACAATACATACGCGCATTGTGTTGTCTCATTCTAAAAGAATTTAATTATAGTACACGCTCATTTCTTTATGGCATATAATACTGAGAAGTCGTACTTTTAATTGTTGGTTCAGCAAATGAGCAAGCGGTTCACTTGATTGTGACCACTGCTGGCCATAAAAATCTATATTACTTGGATCGTAGGTACGAAGTCGCTCTCCCATAATGGGAAAGAAAATGGATAGGTTGAGATAAGTTGTAGTGAGTCTCCGGCAATCTCACTATCAATTTTCAATTTCACAGCAATCGCTTTGCGTTTGCTTTATTTGAGACAGTAGTACCACCTAGTCGTGACATCACACTAAGATAAGTTCAAGATGGCATTCCCACTTTTTAAATGTTTAGCTCTGGAAACTTTTCAGGTGAGATCTATGTTCTAAGGAGACATGTTGTGGTTGATGATGACAATGACCTACTATATTTGTGGTTAGTCATGTTGACAACATTTGTTGTTTTTTTATTAAACTTACCATCTGATGGACTATAGTTAATGACGATTCAATTTATATACGTATCAATCATTGTTATTTACATGTTTAGCCATGAAGTTTCCTTATATTGTTTTAGCATGGATAATCCAGTGGTTATTGACTTTGTAATGGTTACTAGTGGTAAAATTGTAAGGATTGACTTAAAGAATATTATACTTTGCAGCGATGGCAGCGCCACCTAATTGTTTTGCTGTTAATAGATGACGTGATTTTTGACCTCGTTATTATAAAGCTTTGTTATTTCTTGTATTTTTTCATCGTACTTATGATACAAGCAGGCTACATTTAGCTAATGAGCTTTTAAGAAAAATGATATTTATTGGAAACATAACGTAATTACACAATATAAAAGAGGATTTTCTAACCAATGACGTAAATGGGTCTATTAGCATATGAATAGAAACATTTTGTAAAACTATGACTAATTGGATATTCATAAAATATTCCTTGTGTTTGTGCAATTCCCCAGTGGAAATCTATTAAAGGCAGTAGGTAAACAAGAAGATGCAACGGGAAAACGTATTTTGAGATAAGTATGAGAGTTAGCTTACCTTTCTGCACCTCGAAAGTGCGATAATAGTGACGAGGTTTCCAGGGATCCCGATGATCATGAACAGCACGCAGGAGAAAGCAGCGAAGTGTAGCAACGGAGCTTCATAATCCTTGAACAGATGCACCGCAGCCAGCGCAGCATCCGATTCGAAATCTTCAAGTCCCGCTATATCACTCACATTCATTTTGATATCACCCATATTTCTTTCCTTTGAATTCACTTCACAACACTATACAGCTACACGTCGTCTGCTCACAAGCATTTTATTACTAATGAGTATGATTTGAGTGAATACAGGATTAATGTTTGTTTTTGCTACGTTTTCCCTGATGAGTCAGTGCACCCCGGTCATGGGTATGCCCGTGCAGTACACGCTCCAGACCGCAGTTAGCCTCATAAACGATTTTATTCTTTACTACTAACGTATTGCTTCCATCATTATAACTACCGTGCTCTTTGGTCCTTCCGACGATTTATTGCTAAGTAATACTTTCACATTAAGTTGATGATTTTTGGTAATAGCTGTTGGTAATTTAACATTTATAAATTATGTCACATTACGTTTATACATTAAATTATTAATGAGTATCTTCACCATCGCTCTACTGTGACTATACCTTAATGTTTTAAATAGATTTATGGATAACCTTATATTTCTACACATAAATGTCTCGTTATATTGAAACAGTAGGTACTCGTATATAAAAACGTTCATAACATCATTCAGTGCCATCCATACTTTACGCGGACGGTTCTCAGTTACACATAATAAAATACATTTTCTCAAAACACTCCTTATCTTAACGTATACCAAAGTATAACACATAGTCACTAGAGCAGATAATTTACAGTTGATTGTCCTTGCGTATTAGTGTTCGTTGCAAGATCTAAGCTGCACGGCGGTTGAGGAGTCACGGCGGGCGCTTCTCGGAGGCGCCGTCGCCTGGTGATCGTCACGCCCACCGACGACACATAAGCAGGTTCTTGTACGCCTGTCGGTACTCGCTCGACATCACCACGTATATGATCGGGTTGATGCACGTCGTCAAGTATATCAGGATGTATCCCGCTATATTCGCCGCTGGGTGCGAGGTGAACTCGCGGAATATCTTTGTTAGTGTTATTGGGAGGTAGCACACCCAGAAAGAGAGCATTATAGCCATGATCATCTTTAGTAGTTTCCTGTCTTTGGGAGTTAGCCTTGGTGGCCTGACAGATGCTGGAGAACGCTTAAGCGCGCACGCAGCTTGTCTTAGGCGCTTGGCAGTCTCACCGCCACTGGGTGTTCGAGGTTTAGCATCCAGAGCACACTCCTCATCATGTCCATCTAAAGTATCGACTCCAGATGATGAAGAGCGTTCCGGCCCTGGCGTCGGTGGGCAATGTAAAGCAGGAGGGGCAAGTAACGCTCTTTTCGGTGCTGATACGTGGTTGTTATGAGTTGTCCCGTTTTCAGGGCCTGGTGAGCGCTCCAATGCCGTAGAGGCTGACCCAACAGCTGAATCTTCCAGTCCAGGTCTTGCTCGCCGAACAGGTGCCCTTGATTTTCTGGCAGCGTCCCTTACTATGCAGAATATTCGGGCATAGCATATAACTATAGCCAAGCAAGGGAGCATGAACGCACCCACGAAAAGGAATTCTTTTGGAGATCTGTTGTTGCGATCTGGTAAAATAGAACACGATCCTATAGTTGGGTCCAAGCCAAACCTGCCCCATTTCTCAAGCCATGTTGCTATCAAGGCTCCAAATGAAAAAGCCCATGTACTAGCCACCATCACTGCGAGGTACTGCCGTTTGTACAATCTGTTGAACAAAAACATATATAAATATTGGTTTGTTTATGCTATAGTTTATTAAGTAGAACTAATTATTTAAATGCATGGTGTTTTTATGCTTTGCGGTCAATAATAACACGATAAATGTAAAACAACGTCAATTACATTAAAATAATATACTTGTATTGTAATTACTTCACGTAAAACACATGATGCATCAAATATAACTGATTAACATGCTGTCTTTTAACTTTTGTAGGTTCATGATTCTAAAATATCTGCTTCGAGCATACAATGTATTGTGAATACAATACTCACTTAGGATACAGTCTTGGATGCGAGATCATGACATATCTGTTGATAGTGATGGCCAGTACGGTGAACAGTGAGACCGCCACAAGAGCATATCTGGCTAACGGGAACATCCGGCATAAGATCTTGCCGTGAGCCCAAGACCGCCGCCAGAATGTAGACGCGGCGAGGGGAAGGTTGAAGCAGCAGAAAAGAAGATCAGAACAGGACAGGTTCATGATGAATACTGCTGTCGCGTTCCGGACCTGAAAGTATATGATGTTTTTATTATTTGTGTCAAGAAATTATGGAGATTGACTTGACAAGTACGAGTATAGTCTATGTTTCTGTAGTCATGTACAATTGTTTTTAACTCAGTATCATTTTTATAGCTGATGTATTTAAAACTTTTAACACTTTTAAAAAACGAGGACCGGGCCAGAAAACAAAATCTTTATCATTTTTAGCATTAGGAAGTGTAAACAGTAAATATAGGACTCGGTCGAAATATTTTAGTTGTTATATATATTTTTTTTATTACTCGTACAAAATGGATAAATTGCCTTATGAAGTTCCTTGTTAATCATCTTAAAATCTAGCGCCCGAATACTCAAACGCTACTAAAATAATATTTTCACTTATCTATGCAAGTCTCGCTTAAATGTACTGATTAATTGGGACGTGGGTAGTTAATTGCAACTTAATATTTAAATGGAGTTTGAGTATTCGAGCGTATGTTTGTTACAATATAAATTAATTGAATAATATTTATTCCTTCTTTGCAATCACCTGTATGATTATGTGCTGGAAATACGCACACGATAGATAGCGTGAGCACTGACCTAGCCCAATAGCAGTGGCTGGCAATATTTCAATGCGTTGATTGTCACATTTCTCACTGCAAGCAATAAATCAAGCGGCTGCGTGTTACACCACTTAATTATCGATTTAATATCATTTCGAAAGTATATGTGCGTTGATTGATTTGCGGTGACTGGGCCTTTGTGGAGAAATGGATATTATTTTGTTTTTTTTTTAGGTTTCCTATACTAGTGTTTATATCAATAGTCAATTGTTTATTTAAAAGTATATGTCATCTGCGATCTTCTGTCGTCCAAAAGCGCTGTTGTGTGAAGTAAAATAGTTTTCCTCTTTTCACTTTTTATCATATTGGATATATTATTTCTATTAGATTACGAATGTAAATGCATGTTGTTAACACTATGTCAAACAATACGTCAAGCAGATTTTTTTAAATTTGTAGTTTCTAATTATGAGACGCCAACTTATGGTAGATTTTATGTTATAGTTAAAAACATCAACGCTTTGAGTTGTATGTTCTATGGTTTAGGAATGACGTCATTCTGTGTGATTATTTCCGAAACATAAATTGAGCACGAATATAACAATTTATAAATGAATAATTTACATCAATAGAAATTATCACTGACAAAATAAATGACGGCTATGAGTTATTGTTTCCGCTTTTTGTAAAGAATATGTGATACTTGGCACGTCGTCATAATGTTATTATTTTGAACACTGATCTCTAAGGCATTAAGAAAATCGCATGATGGTATCATGTATCGTATATAAACTGACGCCTTTTTCCCAGGAGGGGTAGGCAGAGGTGCTGCCAGGACACCCTAATTTCGCCTTGGATGTTGCGTCTCACGGTTTGATAGGGGGCGAGCCTATCGTCATATCGGGCATAAATTCCTGACTCCGGGCTGATAATCAATAAAAAAAATCCAATATCATAATGCCCGACCCGGGATTCGAACCCGAGACCTTAGTTTTGTAATCGTACCGTAATACAACTAAGCCACAAAGGTAGTCAAACAATTATGTATGTATTTTCAATAAATAATATGCGATTCGAAGGCGATAGGTAATTTTCAGGCCTTAGGGCATAGCATACAAAATCAGTGTGCCACGATTACTTTCACATAAAAGTATATAAATGGAATTATCGATTTCATATTATTCTTATACCTATTATTTAGTTGTTTTCCGATATGGTTATATAATGTTAAACATATAAAGATATTGTGAATGTAGTAAAACATGAAAAGTTAAATCGCTTTATTGATTTCGTGGAAAGGATGAATGGGTTACAAGCTGTGAGTGCCTGGGTTCAATCCACAAGTCGGGCTTTCTAATATGTGTGAGTTTTCGGTTTGGAAAATATTTTAAAATATACAAATTGCCTAGGATTGGAATTTATAACCGCTACGACGATAGGTTGTACCGTATCACATTTTGAGAATTAAATAAGCTTGGTAAAGTGTAGTACGGTAAACACACACACACACAAAAGTAACCCTTCTGGCAACTCTGCATACTCCTTTTGGGATGCAGACATGAGATGTATGAAAGACAACAGTATCAGAAATTCGTCACAGTTAACAACTTATCGATTCCTAGAAGTTTGGTATCGGGTGTGTGAGACAAGCGCGTCAGCAGCGGCGACACTCAATTTTGTAACTGTGTGATGAGAAAATACTGTCGTATTTTATAAAAAATACTGTCGTATTTTGTAAAAAATACTGTTGTCGTATTTTCTCAACAACACGTAACAATTTTTCTCGTGAAACCCTTAGACTGATTGAGCACCTGCGATTGATTCAATATTTGAGACATGACTAGCATTCATATTACGCTTCATATATTTTATACATATTACTTTATGATGTATACCTACTGTGGGGGAAAATCACAAAATACGGTTTGCGGTGCTGTATAATTTTGTTATCAACTAACTAACGTTGCGAAGTGGTTGTAAAAGACTATTTGAATAAAAATTTATTTTGATTTTAAAATTGTAGTAAAATTAATTTTGATTAAATGTAAACTATGAAGTGTATTCATTTCTCTGTCAATATTAATTTCATATATTAATAATAATTTGATTCATTGTTTATCACTATTATTTTGTAAAATGCACTGAAGATTATAATATGAGTGCACGTCGTTGACCTCCGGTGTCAACTGAATAACCGTTTCATCACCATGTGAATGATTATTTGACGGAATAATTGGTGTATTTGATCAATTCAAATATGGTGTAGTGTGTAGGTGTGGGTAGTAATTAATTTCCAATATGTCCTATTCACGTTATTGGTTGATTAATTTTACGGTGCGGGTTTCGGGTATTTAGTATCATTATAATGCGTGCGACTATCGTTAACGGCTTCCAGGAGTTTCAGTGGCGGGTGTGCTTTATAAAATAACAAATACATTACATTTTAAAATATACGCCATATTTTATTATATTCAAGGAAAGGAAGATCACTCTATTAAATGTTATTACCTACTTAAATGTTATTTATAATTTTTTTTACAAACCTTGGCTTTAATAGGCGAGTAAATATATAAATATTAGCGGAGTAGCACGTTTTGTGTCAGTGTTATCAGTATGTCCCTGTCGCGTTGACCACTGACGCTTTATCTACACACCAATAAACAAACAACATTCTAACGTTGTTTTATATTAAACTCGTTTTAGAATTTCATTTGGTTTGAAGGACATTGTAGCAAGAGTCGTACTGGACATAATGAGATTTAACATCTTATGTCTCAAGATGGGGAGCGCAGTGAACTGCCAAGCGTTGCTTTGTAATTCTTCGTGTTGTTTGCTTTTGCTACTGTCCATGAGCGGTCATATCGCTTACCATCAGGTGAATGGCACGCTCGTCTCGCCATTTATTGGAATAAAAAAAACCAGTAGGATTAGGAGATAAAGAACATAAATAAAATATACTGCACATTTTTTTTACCGTGGGTAGAATATACTGTATCGTTTTTTTTCGATTTCTCAACACTCAAAAATATACAAATATTAATCACTATTTGTATATTAATCAAATACACTAAATCGGTGGAGGCTTGTAATTAGCTATAGTTATATGTAAGATTAGTTATTTGTATTTGTTATTTGTCTGTAAGCTTCTCTAAAATAAATAAAATAAAAAAATAAATAAAAATATTTTTCTGGAGGAGGGAATCGAACCTGCATCATATGACTTCATAGCCGAATCTGGGTTTCGCTTTGGTGGCAAACGAATACAAAGAAAACATTGACTCATAAAACTTATTTCTATTGTCTTTTAAACCAAAGCAAAAATAGAACAGCCACAGATAAGCTATTCGGACTTCGTACTACGAATAAGAAGATTTTTTTAACGATACCCATTTTAGTAGCAAAGTGTTTGCGAATAATACAATTATTTTAGTCCAATTTTGCTATTGATTTAATGTTTCTTACCGAATATAAAATTTCAAAGTATGCCTTGTTTAATAAAATATTTATGGATTAATATAAATATTGTTATCGGATTTAGAATATGTCGAAGGCATGTGAATATTATGCGATAGATGTCTTTCTATCTCTCTCTCTCTTGAGCCACAAGAAGTCCACTGCTGAACATAGGCCTCCCCCATGGATCTCCACATGAACCTGTTGGAAGCGGCCTGCATCCAGCGACTTCCTGCGACATTATCCAGGTCATCCGTCAACCTTGTGTCGTGTGTGAGCGTCCGACACTTCGCTTGCTTGTACGTGGCCTGCACTCTAGAACCTTTCAGCCCCAGCGATAGATGTAACGTAGACTATTACAGATGTTTCATTTACTATGTCAAGGATAGGCTTTAAAATAATTGAATAATTCAACTCAAATACGTTCCGTTGCAAGGCACTGGATTCTTCTACGATTGAAATGGCTTAGAGTTCAGTACTTACTATGTTGAGCTATTGCGAAATAGCAGACTTAGAAATATATCCATCCTTTTCACGTTTCCTCACAGAATACACACGTGAATCCGGAAAGCCTGAGGTTAGGGTGGTGGATTCAAATCTGCGACCACCTATCATTATAGACACGACTGGTTTGTTACGAACAACTCATCACACACATAAGTGGATGGGTCAAAGAAATTCACCACATTTTAGCGCCAAAATTCTCATAACTTTCTAAAATCTAAAACGGAGTTTTCTTAGAAAATATTTAATTAATTCGTATCATTATCTCACAAAAGAACGCAGTTGTTTGGTATGAGTATTTTAGCAAATAGCTAAATAGTCCATCATTAGATAACGAGTTCTTGTATGGACAATAACATTCAATTGTTATTTTAGGAATAAAGCTTAGTGCCATGTGAATAAATTGCCAAGGAATAGCAAATGGTTAAGAAGGTTGCTGGATGTCCTGAGTCCAGATTTTGCATATGTTTGCGTTCGATTGCACTAAACAAAAACATTTAACTATGTATAAAGCTGTAGTTTATTAAATGATAAGGCAGCAGGAAATGGCTTAGCTGCCAATATATCAGTAATGATGCTGCGGATTGGAGATAATACACTATCAATGACTCCTACACCATAACAATAATACAATTATGGAATTAAATAGCAGCGTTAAGAAAGATTCTTGCAGAAATTAACACAATTTGTGTGTAATCAGTGGTTGGTAAAGCAAATTCTACACTCTTCTAAAATTATGCTTTTCTTTAATTGCGTATACCCTACTAGTACTACTTTCATCACGTATTTAAACTCAGATATTTGTCATTTTTTTATAATTTCAAATAAATGGCTTATAAAATGATCTAAACTTCGTAAATATGATTAAAATCCACTCACCTTCTTACACCGCGCGAGGGCAATGATAGTAATGGTATTGCCAGGGATGCCAACCAGCATGAACAGAACGCAGCACGCCGATGCAAACCGCAGCAGGGGCTCCGGATAATCCCTGAACAACTCCACAGCCGCCAGCTCAGCATCCGACTTGTAATCCTCCAGCCCCACACTCCAATTCCTCTCTACCTCACTCGCGAATGTACTCTTCGGTATACTCGGAAATAAGTCACCCATCTTAACCAACCAACGCACATTATTCGTTCACAAACGATGCACTTATAATGAGTCCATTGATTGCCATGATTAGGTGGGTACTCGGGCGGGTTTCGTCCGCGACTGATAAGTATCCCAGAACACGATTGGTACGGTCAATAAGAGGCTATGATAAGGCATTTTGATGCGTGAGGTCATCGGGTCACAGCTGCTCAGGAAGTGAAGTCCATTATCTGACGACGGCGGGTACTGTTGTCTCTGCGCGTATCTGTGTACAGATAAATTAGATATGTTACTAATGTTACGTTAATAGCTTGGTGAGGAGAAATTGTTTAGTGGTATTGCGATTAAATTGTATTTTAGTATTGGGTAGTAATAACTAGCACAGTAATAGTAAAGTTTGGTGTAAGTTTTATTCAGTATGTTATCTAACATGACCATGATTTTCAACGTGGATTATTGTGTTTTAATAATGTTAATAGGTATTGAATATTGCCGTCGGAATTTGTAATGCAATTTATTTGTAAAAAAAATATGCGCTGATTTAAATTAAACAATACTCAGATTTGGCGAAATTGATGATTGTGCAGGAAGCAAAAGATAAGCTTAATGCGAGCATATAAAAATTTAATCGCAAAGTTTCATAAACAATTATACCGCAATGACATATAAAATAAAACTTTGCTTTGCGGCGTAAAATATTCGAGGACTCTCAAAAAGCTATCTGCGGAAGTTACAAGTACCCTTTGAAGTCCACAAACGTGAAGATGTCGTCAAAATGAAAGACAAATGACGAGATGTTGGGACGCTACGTGTCGGCGTCATTTAGGCGGTAATCTAGATCCGGCTCTCACTGACATTGAGTAATTGATCGGCATCTTCAACTTGTGTTCGACAGCGATTCTTGACACGGAACAAATTGATTTTTTATTTTGATCCTCATTAAAATTCAACGAGGTGAATAGGGAAAATTAAGCGACTCACAAAGCCTGTAGTGGTTAGGGAAATTCTCATTCATAAAAGTTATTTACGAGCTATATTACCGTCGATTTACATAAAAAAGGACTTGTTATTACAACAGTGAATATTTTACGTTGAAAATGTGTAATAGGCGCCTTTTCACCCCGCCTAAAATACTCAAATATTTGAGAAGTTTGTTGACGTGATTTTGACGCCGGCTTTCTGTTATAACGAGTCTTATTTGGTCATTGTAGTAGCCAAGGACTTCACACCTCATTAATTTTACTTTTGCTGTATAAAAAATCAATTCATGTTGTTGTTTGGTTTAACGTGTTGAAGTGAGGTAGACCCGTGGTTAAATAATATTTCGAGTACTTCAATACCATAATAATAGGGCATTTTACTAAATTTATTGTATTTATTAAAAGGTATCCATATCTAGCAAACAAAGAATTTTGTTAATCCATTCACAATTAAACAAGTTACGAGTAGACACGTTTTAAATCTTGTTCTGGAGTAAAAGAAAAGGGATGCAAAACAAAACTAGTGACGTCACTGGCCATTGTATGCATTACACTGTGCGGGTGTGAAAGAGACGGTAAGATGTCCCCACTACGATCATTTTAAATACTAATATTTGCCTCAATTTTCAAGCTCATTTAGTATTGTTTTGACAGAAATGTTTTATTTTAATGGTATTTGAGTATGTACGTATAATAATACAAAATATCGATTATAGTAAAATATCCTATTGTACTTGTACATGGTAAAAACAGGTTTGGCCGACGTCAGGATTACTTGGAGGACCAAGGGAATGTATATAAAATATTTATACGATAATGAAAAAAAAGAATTCGAAATGAATTTAACTACTTTCAAAGATCTTATAAGTATCTGAAATAAAAGACAGAATTGATTAAGAGGGTTACGCCGATTTTACAGAGACCTCGATTCATTTTTTCTTCAAAGGCTGAGTAACTAAATATACGAACGGGATCCTTTGAGTATGAGCTATTATAGAGATAGGTCGTATCTATAAGATTGTTGCTTATAACGTAATTTTAAGGGTCTTTAGGGCCCTTTATACTGATTATATGATAATGTGATAGTTAAATATTGATAATTGATATAAATACGAACAAGGAATGATAAATAAAACGTCCGGCGTGACTGCTAAACGAACACTGATTTTAATGCGACTTAACAATATATTAGTACCGAAAATATGATGACAATGCGACCTAAATTAGTATTGTACGTTACTCGTACAGCAATTCTACTCTATAATACCTATCGGTAAGCAACTTTGCAATAAAATATATTAATGCAGGAAAAAAGCAATGAAAATTCACTGATCCGTATTCTATTTAATCTACCTATACACGTAATCTTTACAGATAGTCGAAAAACAAAGGCCAAATAAAAGCGATGTTCCACACACCTGATAAAACCTGAAAGCTTGAAGTTCAATGGTTCCTTTTTGGCCCTAAATAGGCTTGCTAAGTGCAGATAACAGAACACAAAGGCGTTATCTTGTACCGTTACCTCTGTTTTACTTTTAGCACAGAACAAATAGAAATATATTTTACCAAAGCTTTTGCATTTTAGTTTACCTGAAACGTAATTGTTCTTGGATATTTTATAAATAATACTTAATGATGAGATAATTATTTTTTATTCGCGTTACATTGCGTTATTTGGAAAATAATATTAATGATTTTGTGTCATATAAAGTAATGTATCGTAAATTAAAATCAGCTGGTGCTAGCGGCTGAAGATACCTATGCCGCATGGAGTGTTATCATAATATAGAAATAGTGGTGTTTATAAGTATTGTCAATAATTATAATAATTTTGTGCATGTAATGTATAATGTAAAGATTCTATTGTTCCATTTTTTTTAAAATATTGCTTTTTTGCATTATTTATGTGCGTAAATATATATGTGAGATAGTTAGGTATGTTATTATAATATTATAGGTGAATTTGATTGAAACAATAAAGCATGGGTGCATGGAAACACGACCACATTAACAAATATTGGTTGTGGTCGTTTTTCCCTATGGGAATTCGTACGCATGTCATTTGACCACAGAGAGAGAATACGTACGCATATTGTAGTTTCGGTTGAGCAATTATGGTTTACTGTATACCATTAATTAGCTAAATATATGAGGATAAATTAGTTCATACAAATTTTAAGCAAAAAAATTCATATAATACTTGATGCAATAAAATTGAAATTCAATATCGTACATATAGATAAATAAACGTCACATTATGATTTTAAGCGTTCTCACATTAGAGGAAAACTTGGGGAGGTAGTCTGTACAAAATTAACCTGATGCTAAGTTCAACTGCACTATACTAAATTCCAAACTCCAATTATTAGAGAGAGTAGGTATCTCTTGCCGGTCTTACAAAACTGGTTAAATACAGACTAAACCCGGACAAATCTTATCAATAAAAATATACGAAGAACTTTGAATTTAATTTAATCACAAAATATTCGATTTTTTTTCTCTTTAAATGGTTTTGACAGCAAAAGCAGGGTATTATAACCATATTGTATAAAACAAACAATATTCACTAACCAGCATTACCACAAGATGTAAATATGCTTAAAACATACTAAGTGTAGGCAAAGGGTAACTAGGGTTAAAGCCCTAACATTACCTGCTAACCCTTTTAAATTATCACCCTTTCGTCAACCCGCATCAACAGCCCATCAATGGAACTCGTGCGCTAGACGTGATAAATGAATTTGAGCTAAGTGTAAGTAGCGATTATAACCAACGCGAGAACGGATCATGTTTCATAAAGTACTGACATATTGATGGAAATGTTTGCAGAGTTAGTTTGGCAGGCAATATGCTGACTTGTGTGTTTTGGTTCCTACGGGTAGAAATACGGGACGTTTCGCGGATATCCCTGATGTACGTGCTTTCATAAAATGCGTGACAGTCACTGTGTGTGTTATTCGGTATGCTGATCTGAATTATCGTAGTGATATCAGAATCTACTGCCTCTATCGCTTGGTAGTAATTGGGAGTGGCTACCGCTCGACTCTCCGATGCATGGCTTTCCTTACTCCGGCTGGTTTTTGTCTTCTTACTTGCAGTCATGTGTAGTCAAATTTTGGATTTGAATTTATATAATGTCAACGCGCAACCAGCGCAACGAATACTTAACATATTCTGATTTTTTTAAATCTACCTTAAATAAGACTTTTAAAATTGAGTCCCTTATTCAACTATAAAAAGAGACTGAACTCCTTAAACTCCTATGATGTAGAAAAATATCTCAGGTGTTTTATTTGTTACGCCCTGAGATTATCTATCATACAACTTTGTTTGTATTAAATCTTCAATCAAAACAAGGCTTTAAGTTCGTTACTCTCAATTAATTTCTATAGATGACAGTTAATATGTTATTACGAAATAGGTAATTTAACATTTGAGATACATTATGTTTACTCCGTTCAACGAACTTCGGATTAATTTATAATTTGATCACAATTATCTTCATCAATTGAATTTTCATGTTACATTTGTGTTACGCGAGAGTTTGAGAACCTGGTTGTATGGTTTCAATAAATTATTACGAAATACTTATACGACACTGATCTGAAATTGGATAAACAAGAAGTATTTTACAAACTCAATCGTATGTTAAGACACAATTTAGTATTCTGTATGTATCAATGAGACACAGACGTGGATTCGTGTATGTCTAACACTTAGATGGCTCTTCATAATAATATGGAAAGTGCAAAATCAAACAATACCTTGGCAATTAAATGCCCGGGTACTGATAGTGAAAGGAAATTGAAGGGGAAGCTCATCACGATAATTGGGCCTTAGCAATTAAGAAACGCGTCTGAAAGTTTCTTCAAATTTTTTGGAGGACAATGACATCTCGTTGTTAAGATTGCCCGGTTATATCCAGTGAATTTAATTTATGTACTTGCTTGCATTTTAATTAGCCCCGATTTATTATATTCTGCTTTCACTTTTCTAGATAATTGTAGACAGATATTGTGATATTGTAGATAATTGTATAAGGAATTTATGTATGTATGTATGTATTTTAAGAAAGAAAATAAAATAAAAAACACTCAACTTAAAACACCTTCACGGCTTAGGTCAAATATACTTGGAATTAAATTTTATAAGGACATAATTATGACAATGTATGAAAGTGTGAAAAGATTCTGAAACTTGTTTTATTTGAAAACTTGCGAGAACATTAAATCGAGTAATTTTATTAAATTGTAGGCGAAGCGTAGTTACCTATTTTCCCCGTATTTCTTGAATTCAGTTGTGTGTATTTTTATTGCAGTTTAAAGTCGTTTTGCAAGCGAGGCTCTATGACTGAATATCATTCATTTTGTAGTTTTATTTTTATGAGTTATAGTCAAATTGAAGCATCGTGTTGTCGTTCTACTGTATAATAATATTAAAAATATGCTTACACCCCGAAAGGGTAGGTACGCGCTCGTCCTTTCGTGCCACTTACAAACCGGCGATTTTATTTACGTCCCAAAAAATGACCAGAGGCGAGCCAGCCACAGGGAACAAATACTTGGAACTCATAACAGACTTTCCAAATCGAAAATATGTTTAACTAATTTCATTTCCTATTCGGAAAATTGTAACATACACCTCGCTGTTAGAGCTGAAACTGCAAAACCTACATTGAGATAACTGGACTTTATACAATCATAACCAGAAAATTTAATACAACAGATAAGCGGCAACCCTAACAGAAAAATACAATAAATTATTACCAAAACATTGCCTAAGGCAACGCAATTTCGGAAGCATAGTAACCAAATTGACCAAAAAACAGGACGGATGACCCGACTCACTTTCCTTACATTAAAGTGTCGTAAATAAGAAACGCGGGGTAAACTGACGCCCCAATTAGCCAAATCCTTCTCAGGGTGTTAAGTAGAGCCTGAACGAACAAACATTATCACAGTTTTGTTTCATTTGTAATCGGTTTATAAATTTTACGAGGTCTAAGTGGGCCATGCTTAATGGAGGCGCAATGACCTTTATTCACGTGCGAATTGTTACGGAGACTGCGTGGGCCATGTTGTGTAAGGTTGAGAGCCTTAGATGATATATTATGATTTCTATCCAACTTTTCATGTTTATTTTCTTTTTGATTCATTTCGTTGTCATTTCTATACATGACACAGTTATTTTGTTTGAGAGAAAGGCATTTAAGATCCGATACTGTAAGATAGGCATAAGTTGTATAGTTATATCTTGTAGACATTCTAATTAATCACAACAGCGTATTTTATGGCGGGAACGGAACCTTAGAAAGCCTTCAGCAGGATTCCTCCTAAATTCCCACTTTGATAGTCACGTGTTTTATGGGTGGCACCACATGGATGAGAAGTGTGAATTTCTTGAAATTTGCTGAATTTCCTTGCCGTGTGGGACCGACCGGCCAGCTGTATGGACGGCTGTCCATATCGTAGGCACTATTTTTTTAAATTCCCTGTGTTTTGGAATCCCTGTACACTGTTTTATTTAAACTATTCAAGTTTTGCCGTATTCCCGGAATGATAATACGAGTATATAAACAAATTGCAATTCTTACACATGAGCTGTCCTGTGTACCGAATCTAGGATTTCACGGTTGACATCACGTGACCGTTTCTAAACCAATGGAGATCAATAAAGCCTATTTATTTCTACATTTGTATGTCGTCATGGTTCGCTTATGGGATACGACGGGTTAAAGTCGACAGGGACGCCCATCGACCTATATAGAGATTTCGGGTCGAGAGTCTGCCAGTGTTAATGATATATTGTCGCCATTCCAATGCTGGTTTTATTGGCGTGTAAAATATAAGGGCTTTGGCTATAATTTGTTAGGGACGTTTATCACTGTAACACATTTTTTATTGAGCAATATAAGGTTTTACGGTGCGAAAATTCTTTATTGAAAATGTGTCCTGATTTTTTTTGCAGTCGATATAATATTATAAATGTTTTCAAATGTATGTCAGAATGGTGGTTGTTTTTTTATACGGTATAATTAATAATGTTTTGTTCGCACCGACCCCGATTATGCACTTAGTACTTATTTACTATTAGATCCTTTAAAGTCACTTTGTCTTGCTGGTATTAAATAATCCTATTGCTGCTGATTAACCCTTTCACCACATAGAAGTTCCTGGATTAAAACCTGGGTCAGTCCGATGTACTAAAAATCACTACTACGAGTATATAAATATTCCTATAAATTCAAATCAACATCTTATTTTTCAGCTACAGAAAATCCATAGCTGCACATAGCCTACCCTAAGAATATCCAAAACGACCAGTGGAAATCACCTGATGGAGATAGGTAGCGATCTACCTATTACGTATTTTTCTTATCCAAAATTGAAAATAGAAATATATTAAGATAAAAAAGGTTTCTCACTGAGGTCGTATTGCCGAGAGCGGTCCTTAATACAATTACCTGTAAATTGGGTCCATTATTGAGTCTATTGACTTGGAATATTCAGCTTGAAGGACTGATTGTGAAGATTTCTGTCATTAGTGTTTTTATGGACAAATAAGTAAGTGGGAGTGTTAACGTGTGTTTCGTTTTTATATGTTCCTAATTGTATGAGCACGTGTTTTTACTGAAAAGGTCCGGGAAAGGGACAAACCAGACGGTAAGTGGTCACTAAGTAACTTGAGGTTCGGGGGTGATTTATCAGCCTTTGAAAATGAACGGAAATGAGAGGAGAATGTAATGCTAGTTTTTATTGGGCCTAAAATCCTTACGTCTTACGCGACGACACAAATGTCACTTCACTAATGGCCACTTAGAGAAAAATAGCTGAATCTTCTTACATCGCGGTCCAAAATGTGCTAGGTAGAATTGTAGAAGTTTAGAGCTTCATCGAGAAGTAATGAGGTTAAGAAGTAAGTAAGTAAATTATTTCATGCAAATGCATCAACTTATAAATTACATACACTACACGAAATATCTTGTTAATATGATAAAGCCGAAGTGTTTATTTGTTGGAACGCGTTTATTTCTTGAACTACCAGTAGAATAAAAAAAAACTATGTTTTTATTTGTTAGGCTTATTGCTCAAAAAGGTTTTAAGTTATGCATGTAGTAGACCATAATGATAATAAGTTAGTATAGGAAAAGTTATTATTGTAAAATTTGTTCAAAAATTGCTTAATGAGTGTGATGTGCGAATCACCCAGTAAGTTATCCAGGAAAAGCCCAATAATTACATAACAAAAAACACCAAATAGCGTAAAACCTTCTAGTTTAGAAAGAAGCATTATTTAGTTCGTCAAGTGACGGTTTTATTTGTCCGCGTAGGCGATGACGGAACGCATACATAGCCCAGGCATGATTACCCAGCCATTTACAATGGTGATTTTAGGACAGCTTGTGCGTCACTCACCTATTTGTTTTGTGGGCTTAGTTTGAGTTTCTTGCAAGTCGAGGTCACGCATTGGAGTAGGCTTTTGCTTCAGCGTAAGTTAGCGTAGTTTGCAGCATACATAATTTGTAGGGAAAGTGAGGGAAGGAAGATGTAATTGTGTCCTTGGCATTGTTTCAAAGGGAGAAATTACGGTCTTTCGAAACTTCAGTTCGGTCGACAACACTACAGTTATCAAGAGGTCCACTTTTAATTAATTTATTTATTTAGGAGTATTACGTGACCAAACAGATGTTAAGACCACATAATTTAAAGTAAAAACTTTGAAATAAATTCAAATGTTTCCTAGCAACATCAACCGTATAGCTATACAAAACTTGTCTATTAAGTTAGTAATTAGAGCGGTAATTAACGCAAATTACACCTTTACACTAATTTATAAATACAGATATTAAATTTCAGAGCTAGCACTAATAAGGTTCAGGAAAAGATCAGAAGACGCTGTAGTATCTCAAAGATCGGTCCTATTTTAATTGGATCAAGTTTAAGTAGGTCGTTGGCCGTCAAGGGATTACAGGTTGTATTATTAGTAGTCTGGTAATGTTTACTAAGTTTGGTAGATATTTCAAGTTAGTAACCCATTTGGCACTAACGACCTGACTAAGTTGCTTCTTGTCCTTGAATAGATTTCTGTGATTCAAATAGGCTTAGCTTCGAGCAAACACACAAATATGTAACAAGAACAAGGTAACTAGTAGTTATAGAACTAATGGAGTGTGAAGAAGTTATTGGGGAGGTTGACATAATTCTGTCGAGTGGTAAAATATTATTCGCCATTTGGCATTTTATCTGGATGGCATTTTGTACTTACAATTATGTAGTGTTGTTTGTTGTGATTTCTCTTTGTAAAGGTTGTATTAATAATTCTAACTTAAAAGAAGTGTAACTCTAGTAGGAACATTTGTTGAAAATGCAATTATAATATGTAATGGCATAGAAATATTTCTACGAAATGTCGTCGACGCACCAGGCAAAAACCCTGCCAAGGGGATGAGAACTCATAGTTTTCAAAGAAAAAAATGACGGCTCATTAATGAGCACTCTGTGTAACTAAAGGAAAACGTTTGTGGTTATAACTAGGCTACATACATATTTTTTGTTAGAAAATGTTTGAGCTCCAGATAGAGATCATGACATTGGGCATGGTTAAAATGAAACCTCTTTATATTTATTTTGATACCGAGAAACGAAATTTCATATATAAAGTAACAAGTGAGGAATATTGATAGACTTGACAATAAACTGCCTCGGTAGCGTGGTTGTACTACGGTACGACTACAAAGCTGAGGTCTCGGGTTCGAATCCCGGGTCGGGCAAAGTGATATGGGTTTTTCTATTCATTATCAGCCCAGAGTCAGGAATTTGTGCCCGATATGGCGATAGACTCGCTCCCTATCACATCATGGAACGGAACATACAAGGCGAAATGTGAGTGTTCTGGTGGCGCCTCTGCCTACCCCTTCTGGGATAAAGGCGTGAGTTTATGTATGAAAAATATTAAGTTATTCTATACATTCTTAATACAAGCGTGGGTATGCGTTTGTGAATGAGATATATAGTAACTAAGTGTACATACAAATTAGTTATTTATGTAGACACTGAAGATATGAATCTGGTGTTTATTTTTGTTGTGAGGAGTTTCACTAGCTGACGCAGTAGTTATGAGTGGTTACTCGGACGGCTTACATTGTCGTTGAGGATAATAATACATTTAAGGATAATATATTGAAAATACTTAATTATCTCGTCATACCATTCTCGTCGTATGTGGTAATATACATATATGTACTTGGTGTTTTCAAACGTCATATTCTTTGGCTATGAGACTTCTACACATATATGTAGACGATATTTTTTTATATAGATTTTGACAGAAACTTGTTAAAAAATCTCTACATCCAACTGGTTCCTACGAACTTAATTTAATGGTGTATTAGTACTTTATGGCATCTTATTAGCATAAATGACAAACTGTTAAGCGACTTATTGGATAAAAAGTTACAATTGGATAACAAATAAATAAACACCTACTATAATTATTACTAGAAGATACCACTTTTTTAATTTTATTATTTCTTCATTGCAACTGGTTCTTTGTATGGCGCAAAAAAATTTGATGTCCCCAAAATTAGGTAAAATTATTTTTTACAAAAAAAAATGACAGAAAGTCCTAAAACATATTCTTAGAAAAGTAACATTCGAAAATAATAGAATATATTCTTATTCCTTCGTGTGGACTGTCTGTCATCGGAAATTAGTTTGGTCTAATTACTTCGATAGCATCAAGCCAATTTGGCCACAAATAGAGTTAGCCTATTAGTAAGCCGACGATGGTACTCGTATGTTTATTTCGTGTTACCATGGATAACTAGCCAAGCTTAATTGGAAGCCGATTGGGCTGCCGAGTTGGAGGTCTCGGGATCGATTCCTAGAAACTTGTTTTTTCATGTTATATCAATAGTTAATTATCGCTAACACAAAAATATTTTTAAGGACACCTACCTACGAGTTCTCTAAAGGAATTTCAAACAGTTGTTATATAGAATGTAATTATTCCAGGGCACACAAACACACATTGAAACGACTAAAAAAATCCTGAACACATACAATGGATTTTAGGGTTTTTTTGTAATATTTGAAATTGGCGCCTTTCCGATTCTACGGTTACTGAAACTAAGTGATATGTGAGAGCACCTATATATCTTTGTCTTCTTTGTGGACATTGCTTGTAAATTTAGTACCGGTCTTTAAAATATTGTTTTTATAATATATTGCAGTTTATACCCAGTTATTTATCACAAATAAAACAACTCAGAAACTGGGTTAAAGAACACACAAACCTCCCCATACAATTCAACTTCCTTTCTTAGTTACGCGAGATTTTCAATTATGATCCGGTAAGACGGATTGCTTCTGATATATAAACAAGTTTCGAACTAACTTCATCAGATATCGTCTTTGAGCCGTTGGATTTATGGTTTTTGTTGGAAAAGATCTGTACTGTTATATTTTGTGGGAATATATCATTAGAGGTTAGTGAACCTTAACTTTACTTGCATGAGCTCCCAACAAATAGGCTTAGAAACTATTTACTTGTGGAAATTTTAGGGCTGTCTTGGAAAACGAGTTCTATTCTACATGCTTTGATGGATGTAATTCACTACTATTGAAGACGACGCTTTTGTATGTTTATATCGACTCACTGTATAAATTTTACAGGAGTCAATAAGCCACCTAAAAGTTCCTTAATAGATCGATTTTTCTAACTACCATGTTAAAATATAATACAATGCACTTACAAAGTGCAGTGCGGTTTAGATCGATTAAGAAGAGATTATTGTGTCACCATAGTCGACGGAATACCAATTTACTTAAAACGTGACATTTTTTTTGTTTTATAGGCGGCAAACTATCATACGATACGCCTGATGGTAAGCGATCACCGCTCCCATGAACATCTGCAACACCATAGGGCATAGAGATGCATTGCCAGCCTTTATAGGTACGCTCTTTTAAGATCGCCAGGTCGTATTAGTCCGGAAATACTGCAGACATATTATCATTTTAAATGACATATTTAAACCCTTGTAACAGACCTCAATATACCGACTTTTTCGGCGTTGTATGCGATGGTTCCTATCCAGATGGGAATGAATATGTAGCTAAATGTAATTTTGCATTCCCCGTTCATTTATATTAAAGCTTTTTGTAGTTTTATCATAGTTTGTCGTATACTTTTACTAAAACCCATTACTAGACGCAAGGGATCTGTAAGTATTCAAGCTTTTACCATAATAGTTTTGAAGCGTCCCTCCGGGCAGTTGGTGGAATGGGTTCTTTTGTGTTGCTCATACATACATACATAAACTCACGCCTTTATCTCAGAAGGGGTAGGCAGAGGCGCCACCAGGAAACCCACATTTCACCTTGTATATTCCGTCCCATGATGTGATAGGGGGCGAGCCTATCGCCATATCGAGCACAAATTCCTGACTCCGGGCCGACAGTGAATAAAAAATCCAATATCACTTTGCCCGACCCGGGATTCGAACCCGAGACCTCAGCTTTGTAGTCGTACCATAGTACAACTACGCCACCGAGGCAGTTATTATTATTTATTATTAAAAAATCTAAGCGGATGCAATGTTGACTAAAATACCTAAATAGTAAAAACCAACAATAATTCAATTAAAGAAAAATGTGGATATTATTTTACCGTAATATCACAGAAACTTTAGCTTTTCAGTAGCTCAATAATCGCGGTACATCCTCTTGCGTTCCTTATGGCTCGACTAATAACCGATTTGGGGTACCAGTGGCAGTTGAGTTTCTTATCCAGCGCCACGTAAAAAAAATACTCATCAGGTTCAAACAGTTTTGTAGACTCAAACCGAAAACCCTTTTTACCTGCGCCTAACTCTTGTTAAAACTTCACAGACTTAATTGTGTTTATAAGGGACCGTACGAATGCGCGGTCACCGAACATTCGTTGCTTTTACAAGATATGTAGCACTTAGCCTACACGTGGCCGAATATCTATTTTAGGTACTTCGGTAGAAAATAAAAGGAAAATAAGATATACCGTGTGGTGTGGGAATTCTTGCGACGTTTCTTCTACACAGTTGTAACACGTTTCAAAGCGGTTGTATTACATACATACATAAACTCACGCCTCTTTCCCAGAAGGGTTAGGCAGAGGTGCTATCAGGACACCCACATTTCGCCTTGTGTGTTCGCCGTCCCACGATGTGATAGGGGGCGAGCCTATCGCCATATCGGGCACAAATTCCTGACTCCGAGCTGATAATCAATAGAAAAATCCAATACCAGTTTGCCCGACTCGGGACTCGAACCTAAGATCTCAGCTTTGTAACCGTACCGTAATACAACTACGCCACCGAGACAGTCGTCCAATAATAATATAATTTTGAGATATTTTAATTGGTTCCCGTTGCGCTACCATACGTGACATTTTCTGTCAAACATTCTCGGTTTAAATTATATTCGATTTTATATTTCATTTAATTAGTTAAGTTTGTTTAATTATTAAACCTTTCAACGTTTCAAACATATTGAGGCTTAATTATGCATACAAAAGATTTACATGGAATTAAACGGTTTATACTTTATAATTAAAATCATAAAACATCGAATACCTGGAGGCGTCGCAACAAAAGAAATCGCTATTCTTATGTCGTTTGAATGACTGTTTTGTGATATATAAAATAACATTTATTGTTTTCAACTCTGCCATTGACACGTAATTAAACGTTTTAACGCCGAACATTGTTCAATAAAACAATAGATTATTTCGATTGAAAATATTTTTTTCATTTTCGCACCATTGTTTTTTCGGCAAAGGAAATTCGCGAGTACCTTTGTTCTGGCAGATTTATTTTTTGCGAAGTCTGTTACGAATGGAATAAAAGAACAGCTCATTGAATGTAGGAGGTGAATGTAAGGGACGTTTTTTTATGAATTTAGGATACCTGAATAAAACAAAAGCGGTATAGGAAATACTTATAGATTCTTTTATTGGATTTTTTATGGAAGCTATTGAATGGGATGTATGTGGTTATCTGGTAAATTTCATTGCATGTTTACATAATATTTTTTTTCCTTTTACAAGTATATAGTACGTTTTGTTGCAAATCACACGTTATATCTAAGATTCTTGACATTTATGTCACCATTATTGCATGATATTATTGAAATATTTAGTCAAAAAGTAAAATTTTGCTTCGGTAATGTTTATTTTTGCCTATTACCAACCTCAGTAAATTGCGATGAAAGAACGCTACTCACCAATAATGTGGTTATTATTTTTATCCTTTTATTAATGAAAAGTTTAAAAAGTAAAACAAACCGGTTTTTATACCCGTTTTATGAAAAAGAACCTGTAACATACAAAGGCTGCGAATACGACAATGTGACGTGATCAATTCGTGTGCGAGAAATAAAGCGAGCGCTTCCATTACGCCACTTAAAATATGAATTTCCCCGTAATTTTATAAAAAATTGAGGCTGTTTTCAAAAATATATTTGTATTATACTCTTTTGCTGAATATATTCCGAAAAAGGAATTTATGAAATTTAAGGCAACGCGTTTATTCTCGTAGTATATCGTAATAATACGTTACATACCAGCCTTGTATTATTTACTACGCGTAGTTCCCTTCTCATATTTTTTGTTTGTATCAGTACATACATGTCCCACTGCTGGGCACGGGCCTACTCTACAATTGAGAGAATCGATTGAGAGTGGTTAGGTCATATAGTCCACCACGCTGGCCTAGTGCGGGTTGGCGGACTTACATACCGTAGAAATTCTTTAAAATCGCTACGGCATGCAGGTTTCCTCACGATGTTTTCCTTCAAAGTTAAAGTGCGTGGTGATTGACTATCCATACACACGTAACTCCGAAAAGTCAGAGGTGTGCCCTGGGATTTGAACCCGCGACCACCGTGCACATGTAGGCAGACGCGTCTGGTCCATTACCAACAGCCCACCACGCACTTTATTACATTCTCATATTTATTACGTTAATATTACACATTTCGGCTGAACTATTTACTCGCGATTTCTAGACAAGCGGTTATGAATATATCTCAATAATAAAATCTAGGTCACTTTTAGGTCACGTCTCAGTACTGTAACTAACATGTTTTATGTAATTTTTATTGGAAAAAATTATAGGCCCTCTTTTTATTAAGACTTATATAAAATTACAAATTACGTCATGTAAACGAAAGTAGGTCACAAGGATATAACTTTTACTATGAATAGTAGTTTTACTTCCAAAATACAGATATTTATTACTTCATAAAAGTAACAATTTATTGGAAAATATTTAGAGTAAACCGTTTTTTTTCTCTTTGTTGACACTACGTAGATAGACGAGCGGACTTTTTGAATATCACGTGGCTTTCAACGTACTTCTAAAAGAAATAAAAAGTGCCTTCAAATATTGAACCTGGCGTTGAGTGCATTTTAAAAATATTTTTAACATTTTGGTCTCAAATGTTTTTTCGCGGAAAATCGTTTGGATGGCTCGTACAGGTAAAAATCGGCAGCATTTCTCAAGAGCCGCGTTTTCGTGTTGAATAATATTTCTAACGAGGTATGTTAAGTCATGTAGGCAATTCTATTCTACATATTGTTTTAGTAATAATAATAAGATGCAAATATTTGCATCGAGTTGTGTCATGAGACCAAACAGTCTTTTTTATTTTCTGATATACACAATACTTGATTCTTAATGCGTGATCATGAACTCAGGACTATGCATATAATACGAAAATTGGTTATATTATTAATCCCGACATTTTTCCCTACCAATAAACTAACTAAAAGGCAATCAAGGCTACAAGAGTCGCCGATATCGTCGCATACAAATGTTACGTTACAATACATTCTCCCAACTCTCCAGCCTAACATCGGAAAGGAGGCCACCGAAACAATAATTAATTGTTTATCCAACTTTATTAATCCTATCAAGTAGAGCGACATTTAATCGTGACTACAACGTTTTTGGAACTAAAGACTCATCAAATTGATTTATTCTCTGTGTATTCACCAACGGCGCTGTATTGATAGTCAATCGCACTTTAACGGAGAAGGAAAACATCGTGAGGAAACCTGCATACCGTAGCGATTTTAAAGAATTTCTACGGTATGTAAGTCCGCCAACACGAACTAAGCCAGCGTGGTGGACTATATGGCATAAACACTCTCAATTGATTCTCTCGATTGTAGAGTAGGCCCGTGCCCAGCAGTGGGACGTATATGGGCTGATACAATACTCATGTATCGTAAAGAAATAAAATCTAGTAGTGCTTTGAATACATCCGTTGTTCTAAGAATAATAACTTTTGAAGTGTTATTGTGTCTTCACAAATACAATATGTCAAGTCTTGTAAATACAGATCGAGTCCTCAGTTTCATGACATCAAGTCACACAAACTACATTTATTTTGAATGCATACTAATATTGTTCTGAATACACGTTGATATATTTTTCATGAGTATTTACCTGCGAGTTGAATAGGTCACTTGTCAAGTGATCAGCCGCTGTGAATGGTGAAGTGGGTAATGGCTCTGCGTGATTGAAAATGCAGGTACATTGAACGCTGTTCAACCTTTAGTAATTTCAGTCACTCAAAGTATTTGACTTCAATTTTGCTTCAGTTTTTGAAAATATCATTATTTGAAACACTAATAAGATTTAATACGACTGTACGAAAAATCCGTCTCTTTTCTTTCTTATCCTTTATTATAGGTACCATGGAAATTCATGGGGATGATTCTATGTTGGACGGTGGACATTAGTGGTTAATTGTCATGAATCTGCATAAACCACATCGTGTATTATCAATTCTACACCAGAACATCGTTTTTTTACTTACACATATGAATAACGAACGACCAACGAACCAGTCTCTGATATTTTGTATTTATGGACAGGCAGTTGTTGTAATGCTTGAAAATAAATCGTCTTTAACAAAGTTAATGCAGCGCACGTGGCAACACAAAAAATAGATTGCATAGTAAATGATAACAATAAATACCAGTGTATTTTAAACTTTGCACCGCAGATAACAGTTTATCTAATGTACAATTTTGTAAGTAAGAATTTAAGTGACACTGTTGATCATAAGTATTGTTGGAATGTATGTCAAAAATATCAGTTAAAATAGGTACTTAAAAAACTTCTAATACAATTGGTAGCCGTTTTCGAGTTATAATTGCACAAACGGACATCAGAGAAGCGTTAGCTTATTTTGTAATAGTACTTATACTAAAAAAAATTGAAACACAAAAACATATGATGGTCTACAGACATGAGTGTCAAAATTCATAAACAGAATATGTGCATTTTGTGAAGATAAAAAAATAACCAAGAAAATATAAGATTAAATATTATGTTCTCGTACAAAAAACGACACTAAACAAAAAAGCTATTTGTTTAAAATGTGCGTGCAGGTAGGTACAACATTAACATCTATTCTTTGCTGTTTTACAGCGGTTCAGTCACGGTCTTAAAAATACCAGAATATTGTTACTATAATATACCTAAGCCTAAATACAGTGAGACCGAAGTCGTCGGCCAAAAGCGGCCTTGTTGTAAAATAAGTTTATACATGAAGCAATGTCCTGACACTGCGGACATCGCATTAAGTTAGGTATAATAGAACTTTGATACTGGAGGGACAGCGTTATTTACAGAAACACGTTTAACTAGTGGTAGGTCTCATATATGAGAGGCCGCCTGGGTGGGTACCACCGCAAAGTCTATTTCTTTCGCTAAACAGCTGTGTGAATGCTCTGTTATGTTCCGGTTTTAAGGACATTGTAGCCAGAGTAAATACTTGACATATTGTGACTTAACATCTTATGTCTCAGGATGGCGATCGCAGTGGAATGCCAAGCATTGCTTTGTAATTCATGGTGCTGCTTCTGTCTATGAGCGATCGTATCGCTCACCATCAGGCGATTGGCACGCTCGTCTCGCAATTCATAGCAATAAAAAAAACACACACAATTAAAATACACGACAAAGGGGCTACCGGTGGTGCCAACAACACTGGTGATGATAAATGTAGTGTAGTCATGACAGTATCCACTGACTCGGGATGGCTATCTCTTGATATACAGCTCGATTGTATTCTTGACATGTAAACGCGACAGACTTACATGGGTCAATACTATGGGGCCTTAATCGCTGTGGGAATATAAGTCCTCAAATTCAAATTCATGTCTTTAATAGGAGCTGTCAAAGAAATAAAGAGAGAGCCTTTTTACTTCCAAGATGGCACATTACAGCCATCATTATGTTTCGTACTTAGTAAATTCTTAATGAATAGTGACAAAGTTTTCTTCTCATTGTGGCGACAGTACAGTAAGAGCCAAGTTACAGTTTCCTCTTAACCCTACCCTGTTGTAATGGTCCTTTCGACCGCACTGTGAGACTTTAGGATGTAATTAATGATTGCTAAGGGTTAATTTAATTAGAAATTACTTTCAACTTATTTAGGCTCTTGGTGTTGTTGGTAAATAGTTGGTAAATAGTGATAAATAGTTAACACTCAATGTGATAGGAACAAAAATATTCAATTAAAACACAACTTTTAGCGATAAATAATACATTCAAAACTGGATACCGTAAAATGAAAATTCCAACAAACTTTGAAATTAGTTCAAAAATCTTTCAGCTCGAACAAAATCAAATTTTCACGTCACAACTCCTTCATCCGATTAACATTTCAAGTTCCAAATAAAGTTAAGTTTATAAGGTCGAAAATTCAATAAGTTTAGTTTCACGCTTCACTAAAGCATAACAAGAAATGTAATGCATTTCCTATTAATTGATTGTTAAATAAATATTTGTGAAAATGCTCATGACTGCCTCGATGGTGTACTTTTACTACGGTACGATTACAACGCTGAGTTCTCGGGTTTAAATCCCGGGTTGGGCAAAGTGATATTAAGTAATTGGTTTTTCTATTAATTATAATCAGCCCGGAGTCAGGAATTTGTCCCCGATATGGCAATAGGCTCGCCCCCATCACATCGTGAAACGGTACACAAAAGGCGAAATGTAGGTGTCCTGGTTGCACTTCTGCCTATCCCTACAAGGAATAAGGCGTGATGTTTATGTTCGTATGTATGTACATATGTACAAATGCTCGTTCTGGATCTTATTAGAGTAGGTCTGAATAATCTTGATGAAGTCACAATAAAAAGAATAAAATAAAAATATATTATCAAAACTACAAGATCTGTCACTCTTTCATAATTTTTCGTTTCTGTTCTTTTTCTGAAATAGATTGTCTTTTAAGAGATCCGTCAGAGATCCGACCGGTTATAAAATCTATGAACTGAATCCTTTTGCGACGTTCGTGACAAAACCATATGGCGCCAACCCTCACCCGCTATAGGTTAAGGCCAGGTGAAATAATAAATCCAATATGAGATTCAATTCAATTCCTGCATACACTGGGTCAAAGGGCATTTACTCAGGCGTGGAATTTAATTAATGCTTACAATTTTAGAAAATGATGATTACATTTTTTATTTTTTTGGCATAGTTCCGGCAAATGAGCAAACTGCCGCCCATGAACATCCACAACGCCATGGATGTGTTGCTGGCCCATTAAATTGGGAGGAGAGCGAGAAGGAAATATATTTGGTTTGAACTGCACCTATAACCGAGTGAACTGTAGTCACATTGTCAAAAAACTCACATACAATTAGTGTGAAAAAGGCAATAAAAGGTAGGTAGTTCTACAAATATAATATATTCTCGCTAAAGTCAAATGTCAGCTAGGTATAAATCGTACAAAGACGGAGCTGATAACATTAATTTTCCGAACGTCGACTTTATTTAAAAGCATTACAATGTTCAAAGAATGAGAAAGAGCGCTTTAATTAATTGATGAACTCTGGGATATTGCAATTTAATATTGGAATTGGGTCGAAAACGCTTTTGTATTGGATATCTCAAAATTTCACATTTCGCAAACTTTGTTTGTAAATAAGCAATTTCTTACTGGGGTAGTGGATATGACACTTGAATATAGCAACCTTTTCCGCGTTTTTCTTTAAGGCAGTATAAAGAGATTCTCTTTGAGTATGTATTTTTAAATATTGCTGAAAAAAATCCAATTTTTATCCTGAAGCCATTTAGCTCTTGTTGTAAGTGATTTTCAATTCATGACATTGAATCTTAATTTTTATATTTCAAATTTAGTAAAATTCCTTTGTTTAAAAAGATTAAAATGAATGCTTTATACCAGGATGCGCGCTGCTACCCACAGATTAATGTACAAATTTTTGGTTAGGCATCTTTTCAGCTGCAGATTTCCAGTGACTGAAGAAGATGAATAAAATTATGACGAACACTTTCGATGTACTGACATTGTGCACCGACTTAAAAAACCACACAAATAACAATAGGATGTAATTGGCCTTTTGTTACATATTATTGTAATTTATTTTTTGTATTAGCTGTAAGTTTTTTTAATGGAAAAATAAAACAAAAACCAGACCCAGATATAGAGATGTAATTTTAGATTTAACGTTCTTAATCGATGTAATTTTCATTACGAATGTCATTATTTAGAAGTAGTTTAAATAATATAATCAATTTATAAATAAATATTACATTCTACATTAATCATATATTTTCCTTATTTTACCACATGACGTATTGTGACATGTTTGTTATTACGATAAAGAGTCTCAATTTCCTGTCTCAATTGGTGGCTTGTTGGGAGCGGACCAGACGTGGCTACCAAGACGGTGGTCACGGATTCGAATCTCAGGGCACACCTAAGAGTTCTGACTTTTTCAGGTAATGTGTATATTAAGAGTTAATAAAAGTGCGAGAAATTAAAAGGTACTTTGTTTTTTTAGCCCGATTAATGAGGCAAGCAGGTCTATAGCAGTAATTATATTTATCACGTGTGCCCATGAAATGAAATGAAATTCGTTTATCTGTCACGTAGGCAATTAAATAGCTCTTACGACAAGTCAATACACATAGTACTTATTTAACAAACAAAGAGGTATAACACGCTAGAAACATTTATTTTATTAGAGATTAATATGGATCGGTTGCCTGTTGATAAGCGTCACGCCTGCTCGTAAACAGGAGCAATCACTCAGAAACTATTCAGCGTTGCGCAACAGGTGTGTAACTAATAATAATATATCTTGTGGGTCATACCAACATTTACTTTAGTACGTCCAGTAAGTCTGGATGTTTAATCTCAATTTGCTGTGCAGGAAAGAGTTATTTTATTCTTGAATGTCATTCTGGGTTTAAAAAACGCGAGTTTTCCGGAGAAGCTTATCGTGTTTCAGTGCTCAGTGACAATTGTTTACGAGGCACTGTTCACCCTGGCTTACAGGAGTTGCAGTGGTGGTCAAGAGACCGGGCTTTTGTCAATATTTTCCAAAACAAGTTGTGACGTAATTTGTTAGACTCTTACGCAATGGGGAAGCAATGTAAATGATACATGGGGAAAATAATGTTTAGGAAGCCACAAAGAAAAATATGTTTTTATTGTGCCTCGTCTTTCCCATTAAGAAATGAATTCATTTCTCATATTTATGTGGCCTAATTTTTTATGTATTATACTTGCAGTTACAGTGACGTTAAGACATGTAAGTCTGTAAGCAAATAGCTTGCGTTTCTGGCGGAATTGTTCTTTTTGTCAATCCGTGCAGTTGCAGAGAAAACTAGCATTGATAATGATTTCTTTAGAAATATAAATAAAATATTTGAAAACATTTGCAAATCATACAAATATTTATCTGCCCATGAATCCCATCCGTAACTAAATGCGCTCATATTCAACTTCTTAGCTGTTGTTTAAATGGGTCATTTGAACAATTAAGAATGCTGTATACAACTTAAAACTCCCTTCAAACAATCATATATTGTAAAACAACAAAACAAAGATTTTTTATGCAAAGATTAAGTCGAAATTCGCGGTAAAATCCACATCAGCACAAAAAGGCCCACTAGAAGCATAATTTGGTACAAAACTTGGACATTTTATTACACCTCTAACGATGTAACCGCGGGCGCAGAAGGGCTGCCGACGATAAACTGTTCGCGTAAATCAGACAAATGATACTTATCCACAGGTTTTCACGTAATAACACTGTTGAGAGGGGCCTAACTTCCTAATTCATAATCTTTTAATAAAACTAATTTTTACGGATTTTATCGAAAATTGGTTAAATTTTTACATTTTCTACTTCCCGACGTTTCGATTGCTTTACAGCTTTCGTGGTCACGGGGCGGACTGAGGTATTAGTGACTGTTGTTATTACTCAGTGACTGTTGCAATTTAACTACCTTTAATTTAAAATTATTAAATTGAAAAAGTTATTGGTTTTTGTGATCCGATCTACGGAAAAGGAACTCTCTGGGTCTTGAGGTCTGGCAGTTGGTCTTTTGTGTTCCGATTTAATTAAATGTAGAATTATATCCCACGATTGTGCAAGCTTCAACCATATCGCGATAAAATCCGTAACAAAATAGTTTTATTTCAATGTGTAACATTCGCGCAAATCTAAAAAAACATCATTATCTTAAGGATTGCTACTGTACTCAAGAAATAAAGGTCTGCTTGGTCTCTTATACAGATCTGTCTTTGACACGTACTCGTAGAACCGGTGATACACGAGAATCGAGGGACGATAATGTTGGGTATTATCGAGTATGAAAGGTGAGTATAGTTGGTAGAGGCTTGACAAACCAGAGGTTGTCGGTTCGAGCACACACATCTTATTTTGTAAAGTTATTGCTTATGCTTTAGAATATACACCAAAGGCTTATATTGTACAGCCCTACACAAACGAACTATTTTAAAAATGACACTACGCGTACATCACAAAATGTATACAGTCTACAAGAAATATAGAAGCAAGCATTAACATTCTAATCTACACACATTCGACTATCTTTAACTGAAGACATCGTAATATGTACACAGAATGCTCACAGGATTTCCTCCAGACAAGCCTCCCTAGAAACTCGCGTAGAGTTATATAATTATTATAATGTACATGTCAACTAACGCTTGTCTAGTTAAATTAACGCCTTATATATGCATACAGAAATACATCTCGTGAGGCCTCTATTGCTTTCTTGAACTACACAGTTTTTACTCGTAGTTGCTCTATCATGGGCACAAATGTCACTGAGATTAATTCCATTTTAATACATGTCAGGGGGTGAGACTATCATGATGCTGAACACAAATACCATTCGTAAACAATATAAAAGACTTTCCAAACTCAAATATATTGGACTGGATTGAATTGGGAGTAAGACCCAGATATTTATTACAAGGAACCGCGTGTCATTATAATAATTATAATTTCGTCTTGTTTTCTACGTGTGGAATTTACGCTTAAAGATTTTATAAAGTAGTGTCTGCGTTCATACTTTAGGTAAATAGTTATGTAAGGATTAACATAACCCAGATTTATTGCCTGTCTCATCACAACCTAGATAAATTTACAGCCTAGGAATTGTTTTGTTTTCTAGCATTACGTAGACGTTTCACAACTTAATTATTGTATTGTATACCCATTTTCTTGTAAACAATTAATACTATTAACTAGAGCTTTACAATTGAATTGGTTAGCCGCGTTAGGACCAAAATGAGTAGCTTAAATTTTTACTGGTAACTACTACTTGATTTAACTAAACTCTTCCGCCGAAAGAACCCCATTGTTCTAATGTTTTAAGTAAGTACCTAGCACAAATTATTTAATACTATTTTAACGAAATAGAAGTCTTTTGAAAACTTTGTAGTTCAAAAGAAATACATATTTTATTATACATCAAACAATTAACAATATATGTTAAATTACTAATTACACACAAAAGTTGCCTTAACAAAAGCCTGGTGTTTCCAACGGCTCAAAATATGTATAAGTAACGCTTATTATTACAAAATTAACAATAATTACTATTCATTAACTTTGTGTTAACATAAAGTAATTATATACGAATAAAACGCTGAATGAGTCAAAATATAATACAACCTTGAAAACAATGAGATTTCTGACGTCAAGCGTATATAAAATAAGCAAAAATTATGAATTACCACGAGTCATGTCAATGAATAATAAATTTTCCTTTTATTCGTAGGCATACGATTGTTATTCGTGTTACAATAGTAGGGTTTTTACACCTAATTATGGATTAAAATGTAAACAGTTTTACGTTTCGGAAACATTGTTTACATACCAGGTATATCCAGACTGCAACCGAAAACGAAGCCAGGTGGTAGTTTTAAATGATTACAGACACATTGCAACTAAAAATTTAGCATAAAAAGCGAGTTTTTTTTTGCAATACAATTGCTAAATACCTAGTTATTGCGTCCGTCTTTAAAAATAAAAAGATGTACATTATTATTTTACGTAAACTATGTATTTGAAACACTAATACGAAGATAAGTAAAAAAAAAATTGTCGCTTTTTTTTTCGATTTTTTTGTTGCATTAATCCTGAAGTCACTAATACTACCATCCGGCTTTGTTTTCGGTCGCAGTCTGGCTATACCCTGTATCTACCGTATGTTATGTTATTAAGGCTTATTGACGGGCCTAGACTTCATCACAAATAAACCTAGCCTTGGTAGATACTAAAGTATGACTCGGCAAATCGGGTAAGAAATATTGCATCGTGGTGGATTACGAACCCTTCTCATTCAACACTCGATTTTTGAAGACTCCTGGGATCAGTAACATAATGATGCGATGATAGCAATACCGTATAGTTATAGTTTGTTTGAAACCAATATTTAAATGAATATATTTAGACAGCTTCCGTGGCGTAGTTGGTTAGACGCCGCCTGTGAAACGAGAGGCCGTGGATTCGATTCGACCGAAACAAATTTCGGTGCGGGAATCAAATATGTAGCTATTTCATTATTAATGCCTATTTAAATGTAATATACCTATGCGTTCAGGTAAACCTCTGGAAATTTTATTTATCCTTATTATAACATTTCTTTAACAGACATTGAGATGTTTACAGCAAAAAATGTGCGTGAATTTAGGTATAGATGATGTTCCTAAACTCCGCCGATGTCGGTCCCAAGCCCGAATGAAAAAGGAGGAGGGTTGGCGTTGGAGAAGACGTGTCCACCCGTAAAACGTCAACGCCGAGTCTCGGGCGGCGGGAAATAACCCGATCACTCCGTTGAAGTGCGGAGCGGCAACCAGTGGCCGTGAGGATTTAAATCTCCTCAAGAAATACTGACGTGGAAGGAAACGGGAACCCACCACAGTTATTTTCCCAAGAAAATTCATCATGGAATCAAGCACTAATGAGGAATACGATATGTCATGCGATCCGACTGACGCTCGGCGCTCACCGGTACCCGGGCCGGTCAGTGTGAAATTGGCTACCGAAGGCAATGCGATTGATCAAATGACAAATTGTTACCGGATTTCAAGAAATGGCGACGCCTCGCAACCTTCACAAAAGATCTCTATACGTTCACAGTACAGAATAGGCACATGGAATGTTAGAGGGTTGCTGGCACCCGGAAAGCTACAAATTGTTGAAAAAGAGATGAAACATCACCATCTATCAATCTTAGGCTTATGCGAAACACATAGGCGCGGCCAAGGTCATTTCAAAACTACTTCTGGGAACACTATGTATTTCTGTGGTCCCGAAAATGAGAGCAGAAATGGAGTCGCTTTCGTCCTACCACCACACATCAACAAGCATGTGATAGGTTACAATCCTGTATCTGACAGGATTATAACACTTAAGCTGAACACCAAGCCATGTATCCTGAATTTGGTCCAGGTTTACGCACCTACGGAGGAGGCCAATGAGGAAATAAGCGACAAATTTTATGGCACCTTACTAGACACACTTAGTGCAATACCTCACAGGGAGGTCACCATGATTGTCGGTGATTGGAATGCGAAGGTTGGGAAAACGTCATCAGACGATCACTTAAGGAATGTTGTTGGCAAGTTTGGCTTGGGCGTGAGGAGTTCTCGAGGGGAAAAGTTACTCGAAATGTGCATCGACAAGAAACTAAGCATCATGAACACTTACTTCCAACATCATCCACGCCGAACGTATACATGGAAATCCCCAGGTGATCGTTATAGAAACCAAATTGACTACATCCTAATTGACGCTCGATGGCGATCATCTATATCAAACGTTAAGACCTTCCCTGGCGCAGACTGTAACTCCGATCACAACTTATTGGTAGCATGGTTTGCTCTACGTTTTAAAAATACACGCAAAGTGTCGCATCCCAAACAAAGGCAGATAGATCCAATCGTCCATTCCATTTTCAGAGAGGCAGTGGAGGCTAAGCTGGCAGAAAACACTCAAAGCTGCAACGAACCTAATACACAGTGGGAAACATTCAAGGCGGCTATACATGACTCCCTAGAAAAATGTCAACCTTCCAGGAACGACCATAAGACCAACATATGGCTATCTGTAAAGACCTGGGAACTGGTGCAGGAAAGAAAAGATCTGAAATGCAGAGGACTGGTGGACGAAGAGACTATATCAAGATACTCCGAACTTTGCAAATCCATAAAAAGAAGCAGCCGTCAAGATAGGAACAACTTTATCTTGAACTTGTGCCGAGACGTTGAAGTGCACGCAAACAAGATGCAACCTGCTGATCTCTTTAAGAAAGTTCGCCTTTTATCAAAACAGTTTAAGCCGAAATCGTGGATGATCGAGGATAAAGATGGGAACCTCATTCATGAGCTTGAGAAAGTGGCAGACCGTTGGCGTGAGTACTGTAAAGACCTATATAAAAACCCGTCCCCGTCTTTGATAACGCTGTTATCAGCTGATGATTGGGAGTGCGAGCCGCCTATTCTTCGCTCAGAAATTACGTCGGCAATAGCTTCTTTAAAAAACAGAAAAGCTCCCGGACCAGACGAAATAACGGCAGAAAAAATTTTTAAAGCCTTGGGTGAAGTTGCAATCGATAAATTGCATAAAATCTGCAACACTGTATGGAAAACAGGCAAGTGGCCTCAAGATTGGACAAAATCTATCATTCTCCCTTTACACAAGAAGGGCTCCATCCAAAAATGTGAAAATTATCGCACTCTTGCCCTCATATCCCACGCCAGCAAAATTCTGCTTCACATCGTAAACAAACGACTAAGACATTTCCTAGATTGCCAGATCCCACAGGAACAAGCGGGCTTCGTCAAAGGAAAGGGTACGCGTGAACAGATACTGAATGTTAGGCAGCTCATAGAAAAATCTTACGAACTCAATGTACCTATTATCATGTGCTTTATCGATTACAGCAAGGCCTTTGACTGTGTGGACTGGAAGCTTCTATGGACAGTTCTCCTAGAGATGGGAGTCCCAAAACATCTGGTTGGACTGCTTCAGGGTCTATACTATGGTAGTCAGGGGATGGTGAGAATCGACAAGATGGATTCGAAACCCTTCTCATTTGGCAGGGGTGTTCGGCAGGGATGCATTATGTCCCCCATTTTATTTAACATCTATGGTGAGTACATCATACGTCAGACCTGTGAAGATTGGGATGGTGGAATTAATATCAACGGCAAAAAAATTCTAAATTTGCGATATGCCGACGACACCATTCTTTTCGCATCCAATGAGTCTGAAATGCACAACCTCCTGAATAAATTAGAGCAACATAGCTTAGAGATGGGACTAGCCATAAATCGCTCGAAAACAAAGATCATGGTAGTGGATCGTGCTTCTAAGCTAGAGCCCAATATGACACTTAATTTAGAAACCGTTGATCACTTCATTTACTTGGGTTCTAGCATTAGCAACGATGGATCTTGCGAAGCTGAAGTTCGAAGGAGGATTGGAATGGCAAAGACTGCGATGTCTCAACTTGACAGGATATGGAAGGATCGGTGTATCAGCAAAAAGACAAAAGTAGCACTAGTACATGCTCTAGTCTTCTCCATTTTCCTATACGGGGCAGAGACATGGACTCTAAAAGTAAGAGACCGCCATCGCATAGACGCCTTTGAAATGTGGTGCTGGAGGAAGATGCTCCGAATTCCGTGGACAGCGTTTAGGACTAACATCTCTATCCTTGAAGAACTCAAGCTTGATGGGAAACCAAGACTCTCCGAAATTTGCCTGAGGAAAACCCTTGAGTTTTTTGGCCATATTGCCCGTAAATCTGGTGACAACCTCCAAAAATTGATAATGACCGGACGAATGGAGGGCAAGAGATCAAGGGGCAGGAACCCAAAACGCTGGACGGATCAGATCCGCACCACACTCAACATGACCGTGGCTGAAGCGGTTAAAGTCGCCAAGGACCGGACCAAATGGCACAACATCGTGCGCGAAAGATTGTTTCCCGGATGACTCACGACCCCCAGCAATGGGGTATCGACGCAAGGAGGAGGATGTTCCTAAAAAACAAAAAAAAAATACTAGACTACATAAAAGCTAAACACGTAACCTTGGCAACACAAGCAAATTTAACATTAAAAGTGCATGTCTAACAAGATATTCATTCATTGGATTTCATTGGGTGTTTGTGAGACCGAAAAGTTTCTCGTACTTTCTGATACCCACGACACAAGACTTGATCTTAGTGTGGGGTCAGGACTATGTATGTGACTGTTGGGTGTTATTTATTTATTCAAATTGGTGATAAGGACTTGAGGACGAGTCTATGGTTGGAACAGACCGGAACGTACCTACGATGCTAGTGTTTGAGATGTTAATGATCAGCGATTATTAATTGAATCAAGAAATAAATAACAAAAAAAAAAAGTTAACTATATATAAGAATATCGTAATTTTGAACATTCTAAACAACTAATAATTTAGTTGCAGAAAATATTTTTTTTTTTTAAAAACATGGTCTCATAAATTCTGATTTGAAATAATATCATTTTACATTCCCAATCCACAAACACTCGAAGCGATGAAAACAGTAAAATTTTTGTTCAGCTCATATGCAAATTAAATTACACTTCCTATTTTTTGTACGGTACAGCGAAAATAACAATTTTCAGCTGAAAATTCTGTTTTTGGTGTGGATAAAAAATTACTTTCTGTCTCCATAACGTACGTTTTACAATATGGAAAATACGTACAATCTTTCCAATTAAATGTGCGTCAATAAAGTGTGCAAACATTTTGTTCACTAATTGCTATCATGTGAATCGACCGTATCGGGTGATATTGAAGGAAATGCGCGGAAAATTTCATATTTTTTGCTTTAATGGTCACGTTATCCTTTTATAGTTATACAATCTCAACTTTGGCCTCTATAATAAAAAAATCTTTCCCGAGTAACTCGTGCGGGGTTTTTCAAATTTGAATAATCATACCGACTGAAATCCCATCTTAGGAATTGAACCTAAGATCTGACAATTCACAGTAAACTGATCGTTTAAAGTAATTAGCATGTCACATAGGTTGCTTTCGATTCAACTATTCATGATTCAACTATAAAGAGAGCTCGGTGCGTATAATTGCTTCGAGCATTTGTAAAGTCGTGGTTTAATTTTACTAGAATATGCCCATGTTGTCTCTTACATGAAAGTAGATATTGTTCTTCAATACAGATTATAATTGGTCGACACAGATAACATTCATGTAAAAACGAAAAGTATTTTTTATCTTTCGGCAATTGTATTTTTTTTATATGTAAAGGTTCACTGTATATTTTTCTGAGCCTTTGAGAATTCGTTTGTAAAATATAATAATGATTGGTTAAGTGGTTAAGGCGTAGAAAGTTAAGCGTAAGAAAACAATATTACATTAAAATTATGTATTGGCTTAGTTATAATTTAATTTTGTGGGTGTCGAAGGCTTTGTGCGCTAAATAAATAATATAAAATTCGATTTGTCGCGATTCATAAATATTTTAGTATATTCGGCAGCTGGATTCTCTATTATGTGTTTTTAATGAAACTCTAGTTTACCGTAAATCTAAACACAAAAAGTACTAAAAACACATTAATTACATCACTTTCCAAAGGAAAGTCTTATTACATTTAGTTAAATAAGAAAAACGTAATAGAACTTGTTTTAGTATTTACTACAAATCTGTCAAGATGGCGCTAACGCAAATGGAAGACGAACTCGTAAAAATAATCTCATAAGGAAGCATAACCTTAATATACATTTACCCTCGTAAAAGAAATAAGGGCAACATTTTCCATCAAAATACAACAGGAAACAAGTAATTGATGATAAAACATGAGGTATTCGAAATTGTGAACGTGGGAAGTTATTTCATTAATATGTTTTGGTCATCAGGCCTACATAGCAGGTACAAGGTCACGCTCCCGATTATAGCAATTTTAAGGGGCACATGATATCGTGAAAAGTTGTATTAAGGTCAATGCCGAACTTGGTCAAACATTTGAAGTAATAATGAAAGGCTGGAGTTATAAAGACAGGATTTTTTGGGTCAAATTCATTTACTAGTTATGGTAAATTGTAGTCTGGTTTATGGCGCAGTTTTAAAGTATTTTCTTATTAAGTTGATTATTTGACAGCCTCTGTGGCACTGTTGATTGCAAGCTTAAAGGCGTGAGTTTATGTATGTATGAAACAATTACCCCGGGCTCCTTGAAACCAATATACACGGGATGAACCAGAAAACACACTTCATAGGTCATTGTGACGGCTTATCCATCATTGTGTGTAGTTCGCTGTACGGGCGAATACGAAAATCCTACCAATCAATTCTCTAAACTTGATTAATGCCTTGGGTTACCGCGTTGCAAGTTCCTATATGTTTTTGTTTCGACTAAGGCTTAGTTTAGTTTCGGGTTGGTTATATAAATGATTAATGTGCTTGCACATGAGTTGCAGTTTTGTGAAATGCTACCCTATTACTATACATATACATATATATGGTTAACTTATATAATGTAGGACCTTTAGGTTATCCTTTGACCTTTACATTACGGGGCATTAGTCGGTTATTTATTATCCTAGGGTAGGTTGGCACACTTTTGCGAAGTAAAAAATTATGAACGCTTTATTTTAAATTCATTTATGAGGTTTCTTGCCCGTTTTAACTTATAGCCTACGGCAAGGCTAGGATTTCACATTCTAAAATTAAATTAACCCTCATCTAGTATCATATCATAATATTCACGTAGAGCGGGTTGTCGTATCAAATAGCGAGACCCTACCCCTTTGCCGGTAAATCCACCCCAGATGATCACTCACGACACTCAGCAGTGATACTATCACTCCGCAACATGATAGAACACAGAAAAAAAAAAACACGTAGAAGGTCGCGCCTGTATCCTCGAAGGGATTTACCTACCTACCCCTATCTGCCTATCTCACACCTACTTATCCCAGTTGCTACAAGCGTCATTCAGTTTGCTGAGTTTCATTCTGTGATAAGATGTAGTGGAGTGAGCACATGAGACACATGGAGCGAGCTTCACTATCGGGCACAACTTCCGGGCTACGTCCACAAGATTTTTAGGCCAAAAACTCACACAAAATTGATCCTGAAGATTGAATTTAGGACCTGATAGTTCTTGATCCATACTCGCTGCAATACACCAAGAGATGACTCACATATTCTTATATTTTTAACCGACTTCAAAAAAGGAGGAGGTTCTCAATTCGTCGGAATCTTTTTTTAATCTAAATGGAGTAATCCAACACCTATTCCTTAACGAAACCATTCTATTCCCACCGAAACATTCAACAGAAAACTATGCAGGTATTTTGAAAGTGTCACAAATCATAAAAATATTCTCTGACCTTACGTCCAGTGACCTTAAAATGAAAATAGCCCAAAATGACGTAGATGAAAGTGGGAAACCGGATGGACGCACACCGTTCAGTAGGTAAATAAATGGGTTAGAATGTCCGTTTTATGGGTTCACCGTAAATCTTCGGATCTTGGTTAGGTCAGTTTATTTACTGTTTTGTCATGATTTTATGGATATTAGTAATGTTGTTACGATTTTTTGTGTCATGTATGTCCAATTTGTGGAATATATTTTTAGTTTACTACTTTGTGTTAAAAATGTTTCTCATGTTTCAATTGAGGATTGAAGAAGACCCGGTTCATTACTATAGCCCTGACTACCTAGTCAGGTAGTCAGTCAGTCTGACTACTTACCTAAGTCAACAATTCTCTATTATTGTAATTATTTAAAACTTAACTTTGGTTTTCCCGTGTGATTATTTCAGTTCGAAAAACATGTGTTATGACGTTTTTCGCTTACCATCAGGCATCAAATGGCATGCACGTCTCGCCATTAATTGAAAATTTTTTACGTTGCATTTTTAACAAAATATTTTCTTTAGAGAAACTGTTGAAATTTCAAAGTTCTGGACACTAATTAGGTACCTGACAATTGAAAACCCACCCCTAAAGCATTTTATTGGCGAAGGAAGCATTAGAGTCACAATTCACAAGATTAATAACGTGACGGCTATTAAAAGACTAATAAGAGAGCACCCTTTACTGGCCCTTCATATTGTACTATATACACCGATTCATATATTTTTATTTATGTAATTGTATCCCCTTATTTAATATAGTAGTTGGAATTCTGGTCATGCACAGATGCTAGCGTGCCGGGCCCCGCAAGAGGTTAATAAAAAAGATTCCGACAATCAATGCGGAAAAGGTCCTTTTATTTTGCAACTTTCGGCATTTTTTTTTTTATTAATCGTGAATAAATGAAATATGGGGACGATGACGTTGCTTATAGTGATTGATTAATATCTTTTATTTTGGTAAGGAAAAATAAGTAGATATTAGTTAGTGGAAAATGCCTTGCAGTTCAGTTTGAATATCGACTGGCGAGAGATGATTATCTTACATACTCGAAGCCTAATGTATGCAAATAGTAGTATCCCGAACTATGACACAATTACACAATGAATAAATTAAATCAACAGTTAAACACATATTCTTAGCTCCATAATAATTTACTGTTTTTGCTATGGTAAATATCAGAAACTACGACAGGCTTTTCGTTATCACAAATATTTGTGAGATGTACAAATATTTGTTCCAATGTTCGAACAGACGAATCTGTACTGACTTGTTATGTCACACTTGTATGACCAATTTTAAATTCTACATACGACAAGCTTCAACGAATAACTAACCAAATTTTTCAGCAAAAAATTAACTATTCAATTTTTTCGCGCGATTTTACTACAGTGTTCCCATTTTAGAGGCAAACATTTTTGGCAGAGGCTTGCGTTTCGAATTTGCATTTATCTCTCACTCGAGGGACGTTCTCGTGAAACATTATAGGGGCGGCTTACCTGACAAATTAATGTTACACGCGCTAAAAGGTGAATAATTTTCGCTTGAAAATAAACTCTCCTGAGATTGCAATATACAAAATAGTAAAATTATAAGACAGAAAAGGTCTATGGTATTTCTTGGTGGTGTGTTATAATAACTCGGCAAAGTGACTAAAATGCTTTAATAGTAAAAGAATGTACCGTCCGCATAGAGTACAGTCTGGGGACAGGCTAAAGTCTCCTACCATTTGACACAATCATGCCAGCCTGCTTAATTGTTAAGCGATATTTCTTAAAATTAACCCAAGATAATGAAAAGTCATAATTAGAATTGTTATTGCCGCCTATTTTATTATTGTGTTTTGTTGCATCAGCTACTTTTAAACCGAACAGAAATATCTTCTCATATTAAAGAGAATAACCGATGCTTCCATAATCATAATACCTAAATATTGTTCAATAACATAGACGCTTAAATTTTTGTACAGAAATAGACTATTCGTCATCCCTCTATCCCCGATGACATAAGCAGATATGTAACAAGGGCGACCACATTGCGACAGCTGTGTCCTATAATAATTAAAACTATTAATAAAATTGTCACATAACGCTGTGGATTAGGCATACATGCAATTAAAAACCTTGTAAAATATATTGAATTTTGAACAAAGAAATCAAACTTAGAGCTTTGTGGTCCTTACAAAACGTGTAATGTTGTCATTGCATGATATAGATCATACAGAATGTTTGCAAAATATATTTGAATTTTGTACTAGAATGTCGGAGTAACTCAATTCATCTGATACTAAGTGAAATGTAGTCTGAATAGCGTATCCACCTGTCGATTGAATAAAGCCGGTAGCTCGGAGCGAATAGGTATAAAGTACACAGCCTGTTTGTCTGTTCGAAGCTAAACTCGAAAAGCGATCAAATTGCATTACGAATAATTTAGCATCTGTATTGGTAGTTGTTGGTGATGGTAAACGGACCTATGAAGTATGAATAATCCTAAAGTCTACTAAAAAGTCTGACGTATGAATATAGCTGTATTTAATTACTCCAACAACAAATATTACTGTCATTACATCTCCGAAAACCAATTCGAGGTCAGACATCAATCAAATAAATCATAATAATATTTACTCGCAGACTAATAAAAAAATATTGTGAACATGTGCAAAGTTTTATAGGTTGAGTTATTTCGGGAGCAGCCTATTTACCTAAACCACGGAGTTAATTAAGAACGGCATATTTAAAAATGTTACGTGGCGACTCATTTTGATACTCTGGGAAGTGGAGCGGTCGTTGGCTTAGATGTCCACTGTCAAAATGATATATTAAAATCAGTTGGTGGCTGTATGTTTGCATCCGCCCGGACAACGATCACTGCATTTTTTTTTATTGCTACATATGGCGAGACGAGCATGCCATTGGCTTGATAGTAAGCAATACGATCACTCATTGACAGTAGCAAAAGCAAACAACACCATAAATTTCAAAGCAATCTGGCCTTCTACTGCGCTCGCCATCCTGAGAAATAAGATGTTAAGTCTCATTATGTCCAGTAGTTACTCTGGCTACAATATCCTTTAAACCGGAACACAACAGTGCATTTACACTGCTGTTTGGCGGGAGAAATAGTGGTGTTATGATGATACACGCAAGTACAGCGCGTTTCGTGTTCAGTCTGTATACGTCTTGTTTAGATCATGTCAGCATCATAGTGTCTAAGCATAACTCGCTGCTGGTTACCCTATTTGTATTGTAATACATACCATCAGGTGCATTAGTGCTATGATATACATATTATCTAAATACATATTATCTAAATAAGAATAAAAATAAGATTTAATTCTTGCTTTTCAACGGTTGTTTTTTTTAACTCAGTTTAAGTTACAAACAACTAATGTTATCCTGAAAGTAGGTAGTCTGTGGTAAGCGCTTTGCACAGTGCGTGCTACTGTTTATTCGGAAGTTCATTCATTCGATTGTTGTCTGTAATGCAGAATGATTTGACTAATCATTCTATGACCAGATTCTTGGGCATCTATTCTTTTGGAAAACACCCATCCAATTCTTATCTAAAAAAAAAACACGAATTAACTTGGAATCAACCTTAGGACTAGTTCATTTCTTACGTCCTATATTTTTTTAAGTTGTAGATATTCGCTTGACCGCACTACATATACCACCAGGTATCAACGCGGTCACTTTGCCTTTACACCTTTGGTCAGTAAAAAAATATGATACAATCTTCAAAAAGGCTAGTGATATAAATTCGTTAGCAGTCAGAGCACGCCTTGCTTGAAAATTGTTTGAAAACATCGGAGTTCCGCGGCCCCTCGTGAAATTAATTGGATCTATTAATTTTCAACACTCGGGACATTGGACATCTAGTTCGAAGGAAATATTCGATTTTCGAACACTCGTGAATCTTTTGTCAAATATAATTGGGTACTCTTAATTAATACAAATAAGGAGGATTTAAATAACATTTATATACGATTGTCTTTGTTTAAAATTCTGGATTTTGTTGAAAAGGGTTCTGGATTTTGTTGAAAAGGGAGTAAATATTATAAGTAGGCGTTTGGTATTCCATTTATCATTATTTCAGTTCCGTGTTTAATTATTTAAAACAATTAGAACATACTTCCCTGCTTTCATTACTATATGGCGGCCCAGCTTTAAATGCGTCTCAATTAAGAAATTTCAATAACTATTTAGTTCATTTGGTCCAATTATTGCGTTTTATGGAATATATAAAAAAAATATTTTATTTACATACTATAATTTTTAAAATTTTTAAATTGGAATTCTATATTTTTAGGAAAATTAAGCGGGGTGGAGACGACATATTAAGTGCTACGTAGGAATCAAAATACATTGAGAATAATTAATAAGGTTAATTTTATGTGTTATTTCAACATAATATTTATGTTTCACGTAATACAAACGCTGAATACGTTTTATTATTCTTGCATTTTATTCGATACTTATTTGGGAATGTATTCTATTATTATTTATGAATTGGGGTGAAGAAAATTTATGGTTTTCTTTAGAGATTCTACATTGTATTTTATTACATTGTATTCTGAATCCATTGCATATACTAGGAGCGAGTTGGACTACATACATTTTTAAATTTTCAGTTCAATTCTTACACCAAGAAACAATGCCATCTTGTCGCTCGCTTTATTTGAAGAGCAAGAATGACGAGGGTCGCTCGCATGGTGGTAAGCGACGCCTGCCCATAAATAGGAGCAATACATACATACATATAAACTCACGCCTTTTTCCCAGAAGGGGTAGGCAGAGATTCTACCAGGACACCCACGTTTCGCCATGTGTTAGGCGCGAGCCTATTGCCATATCGGGTACAAATTCCTGACTCCGGGAAATATCACTCAGAACTCATAATTACTAAGCAATATATGGTATTGCACTGCGTTCGTCTCGAGAAATTAGATGTAAAGACTAATGCCCAGAAATTACAAGCTACACTGTCCTATAAACTTGGACAAATAAGATCTTACATGCTGCGGATTGACTGTCTACGGTTTTTCTTACCTCGTACAGTTTAACAAGATCTTACTTATTATGAATCTATAAAATATTGGCAAATATGGATGGTTTAAAAATTGTGACATGAAGTTACGCTTTATTCTAATATGTGGAATTTGGCAACCTACATCTATAACGCTCGAATACTCAATTTCACTTAATTATTTTGATGCACTTCACTACGCAAGTCCCGCTTAAATGTACTGATTAAGTGAGACGTGGGTAGTTAAGTACAACTCAGTATTAAAATGGCGTTTGAGTATTCGGATGTAATTGGTCAAAAAGACGGTTGTCAAGCGGCAGCCCCCTATTTGATCTCTTTACCAAGACTATTTGTGTGGCTTACAAATATTTTAGGTCTAGGGGCTGAGAACAAAAAGCTTCGTAGTTTCTGACTCCTACGACACAAGATTTGGTGTCTGACTGGCGCCAGGACACAATGTAACTGTTGTATTTATAAATGACCTAAAATATCGAGTCAAGGAATGAGGAAGCGGGGCACAATCGTAATTTATCGTCTGTTATTCGATAGTGTTGAACATATCGATTGTCGTCGATGTTAATCGCATGATGTATCTCGTGAAATCTGTCATGTTGAACGCGGCGGTCCATAGCCGGCAGAATGCCAAGAGATACGACTTCCCTGTGTGTAGGGTTGGCACGGAACACTAACCACAAATGCTGGCGCCAGCTTAATGACAGAGAAAGATTGGATGCACGAAAATTTATAGTGCTCTTTGAATTTCAGATAGTTTTTGGTTATAAAAGATTTATTGTTTTCAACTAAGTTTTATAATTTAATCTGTATTGGATGTGGTTCTTTTGGGATCGAAAAGTCTTTCGTAGTTTCTGATACGTTAGTGTGTGACCTTTCGGGTTCAGTCTGGGTATAATCAGTTTGGACGATATAAAGATAAAATCGATGCAATAATTGCGTATTGGGATCAATACAAATTCTGTGCAGACTTGCATGTATCCATTATTTAATTAATATCAGCGGCAGTTACCGGCAACCCTACTAGGTCTAATTGGTAGCTTCGTTTGTTTCACACAAGCGTCGGCGCCCGCTCCACATGCGTCGGCGACACTTTTGTTTCTTTTACCGTCATCTGCCGAACATATTGTGATACAGCTCCTAATTATACCCGCTCACAATCTGATACTGCGCCTTACAAATAAATACTTGGAGTCTAAGTCTATTTGTTTGCATTCATAACGTTTTTTGTTTGGTTTTCGATGAAGCGTTTTATTGGGTGCCAGTTCATTCAAAATAGATTAGATGTGTGGTTTGTCATTATATTCGTTTTAAAAATAAGAGATATTGTCTCTTATTGTATGAGTAGGATTTGTGGTGCCGCCGCTATGAGATATAACAGTCGCTTTAGCTCGATTAGGTGTTTAATAACATAAGTTGGTAACATATCTAGATTTAAATCATATTTTGTGTTTTTATTTAAAGCATCTCTATTTTTGGCGTGACTTCGAGATTTGCTGCTATTTGTGCAACTTTATCTCTCCTAAACGAAGGTTGTTTTCGTACATTAATGTCGGTAGTCAGTAGTGATCCATTCTTCATCTCCCGCTGATAATCTACCTTCCGAAATTGGTTCGATTTCGTTTCACTTCAATTTTTTTTCAAGTTTAAGTCGTGTAGTATCAAAATCTTATCAATTAGTTACTAAACCTGACCTTAAGTAAAGATTGAAAAACGTTTTAGGGGCCGTTCAAATATTACGTAAGCACTATGGGGGGGTGGGGGGGTCTTTGTTTTGCTTATTTTGGATGACATGGGGGGTAGGGGAGTCTAGATGATGATTACGTCATCGGTAGTTATTTACTTTTTTACACGAATGGCAACCCTCACATTGTCTATGCTTGAAAACGAAACGCATTTTTGGGGATTCCCGCAAATATAAACGCATACGTTTAGGCACTCGCTTTAGAACTGATTGTGTTCGTAAGATTATAATATTTTTGTTATCAGTAAAATCTAATCTCTATTCTTAATCTTATTTTTTGATTTTTTAAATTATAATTATAACATTATAATTATAATATATAAAAAAAAAAACATTTTTAATTGAAAAATGTTTACGTAAGCATGGGGGGAGGGGGTAAGGCCTTGCTTATTTTTGCTGACAAGGGGGTTGGGGGGGTAAATAATTGTAATAAATCTGCTTACGTAATATTTGAACGGCCCCTTATTGTTGGGTATAAACCAAATGGGGTAAAATGGGTTGGTCTTACTAACGCCACAAACTTTCCCCAATCCAAAAACATATTCAACTTTTTTGCTGACACATATAGTTGCTATTCTAGTCTAAATCCGCTTCCCTCCAACGTAGTTGTATAACTACGGATCACGTAAAAGTAACACCTGTAAACATCACTTACACTGATATATTGGTTTCTCTTAAAACAATTTCTCTAGAAACAGTTGAATTCCCTTTCAATTGAATTACCTAGAGCAATCTAGATACAAAGAAAGGTTTTATTGCCGCCATTTGTCCGTGCCTAGGTAAATATTGCTGTGTGTGACGTCCCTTGCGGTCGGAAACGGCGAGCGTTAAAATCTGCTCAGCCACTAACCTTAATTCCCTTTTTGTATTTGTGTTGCCGTGTTAATTCTGCGGATATTCATATCTGAGAATTATGTGAATGTTTGGGAGCTGTATATTAAAATCTAGCAATGGATGTGAACACAATTTAGATAAGCTTAACCTTTAAACCGTGCTCTATTGGTTTGTAAAAGTGCTATTTTGTGCTGTGTGTTGAATAAAATGTGGTAATCTATTAGGTATACTACACATTATGAATAACTAATAGGTATTTCTACAGGATACTGTATTTGAACCTAAAACTTACCATAGTGTGTTTAGTATATACAAACCTTTCTTTATTAATTTTCAAAGGTGTAATCTTAAAAGGGCCTATGTCCTGTATATGTCCTGTGAATATACAATGTTAAATAGATGGAAAAGTTCGAAGAACGTTCCAGAACAGTACAGCTTTAATTTCCTATTTTTATACCACTTTCAATAATTAAAAACTCTCAAGAAATCAATTGTGTACTGATCTTTCATCCAATATTAGAAATATTAATTAAAAGTACGGACTAGAGTTACGGCGTCATTTTACACTATAGTTTACTGCAATCTTGTTAAGAGTTTTATGGAAGTTGATGTTTCAAGAGCTTTATATTCCGTAATAAAAGGATGAAATTTTTTAAATTTAATAATACTACTAGTTATTTTCCCAGCTTGTTCAGTAAACTGATCCGGAAAGCCAGCTTAGTAAAGAAGTTGGTATTTAGAATTTTATATAATGGTAAGTGGTTTTCTGGGGTTTATTTAACTATCTAGGGATCATAAATCTAAATTAATATAGCTAGTATATACGTGGCCATGGTATGCTTGGTTTACTTCTTTCATCCATGTTTCATTTAGTCGAGCTCTGTGGTGTTTTGAAATATCTTTATTCAATTGCTATGTTCAATTGTAATGCCATAAAAATAATCAGGGTTTTTAGGTAGTGAAACTGTAAAGCGGTTTGGCGCAAACAAAGAACTTCTTCACCAAACCAATGTTCTGATGCCACAAAATAATAAAAACGAACACGCTTAGTTTCATATTTAAAGGAATTCGTGTCATCTATTTAGTTATAGTTCATTATTATATGGTCGGATTTGATATTACCACGATTAATTCGATTTGTAATCGTAAATGTCTTTTATACGAAGTGGCGGGGGTTGAAAACATTAATTGAAATCACACACGGTTTATGGTGTCAGCCACATCACACCATATAGTCATTTGTTTTATGGTGCCAGTTTTTTGTATAAACAAAACATTAATTTACAGTCAAGGGTGTAGTAATTGGATGAGTTATTTTTGAAACTAGTTTATTTGAAAATATCGATGAGTTTAATTTTTATTGGTAACAAAATTTTAAAGTAGCTCGTGTGTTGTAATTGATCGTTTTCGTGACTTCACCATATATATGTAAAAATAAAAAAGGTGCAGAAATTAAGGAGAACAATAATCAAAACCAAATAGACATCACTTATTGTTTTAATGAAACGAAAACATGTAAATAATGTATGAGGCGGTCAAATGGAATTATTACGGACACTGAAGTATGGAAGTTTATGAATAATTTATGAAGGCCAGTATTATGCACGTCTTTCGGGATTGACAAAATATGGAAAATTTCCATAATAATGGGTTAAATTCTATAGAAAGGTTCGCTACATATGAACCAAGGGCAGAGAGAATCCGGGTTGGTAATCGAAAAGCTTTGCCTATTTAAAATGGTTACCTACACGATTGTAATTGAAGCGTAGTAATTCCACTTCTATTAGCACATTTACAGCAAAACACATGGTTTAAATCCCGATACATTGAACCATATGCAATCATAGTTAAGGAGGCCGTCATAATCGTAGCAACCAGCGGTAGCCAATAGTTTGGATTGCAAGATAGTTAACATCAGATGTAGTGTAGCCGAGTTGGAAAACTTCAACACAAAAATTAAAGTTCCGTATCTTAAGCTGTTACGAACACTTTACTACAAAGTTAAGTAATAGATCAATTTCTGTTGCGCTTGTAATTGTTGGGATATTTAAGTTTTAACTGCTGGGATATTGTTATAAATGTTTGGTAGTCAATAGTAGGCTTGTTGTTGAAGACAAGTAAAAAAAAACACTTACCCAATGGTGATAATTCTTCAATGAATTCTTCTTCCACAGCACGACTTCAGCTTCAGTACCTGAAATAAGAAGTAATATTTTTATATTTAAATATACGTTTTTAAATTTATTAAAAAAAAAAGGAGTCAATTTGAAATGAAATGCACAAACGGCTTAAAAACAGTTCCTCATTTTATTTCTCAAAATCAAATGAATAAATGTAAATAAATTACTTGGGAATAAATAAAATTTTCAATTATGAAAACTATGGCGAGAAAAAAGAAAACATGAACTCTGAAATGACTCAGTAATATTTGAATAAAAGGTTTAGAGGTCTGCAAAGGTTGATTTATTAATTACTAATACGATTCTAGTAAATACTTGTACTAGCTACAAAAGGATTTAAGTAATTTGCTTTTTAATTACTGTCTTTTCGTGATAAAAATCTTTTTTTATTATAGAATATAGTTTTTCTAGAAAAATACCCTTTTTTAAATCGAATAATCGTAATTAAATTATTTCCAATATTGCAGAAAAGGCGGCTTATAACTTCAAGACCGGCTTTTCTAGTTTCACCAATTTTTTAGAAAAACATCAAATTTTCAGAAAAACCGAAATTTAATTTGTCAGTTTTATTCTCTTTTAAAACAGTACAGCAGTGCCACAGTACAGTAAATACCGTAAGTGGTGAATCGTCTCCACGAGTTCGGACCACGCGGTATGCAACCAATTACTCTACCGTCGATTTATTGCTATAAGTCGTGTGATTGGATTCGTTTTGACGGCCTACGTGACGAAATGGGAAAACGAGAGGTGTATTCGGTTTGATGGACAAAGCGAGACAAATGTTTGTGAACGTGATCTCTTTAAAAACGAAATTGCTTAAAAAAGTAACGTCAAAATATCCATTTATTTTATTTTCAGTTTTATTAAAAAAACAACTAAATTTAATAAAGTACGAAAAAAAACATAAAAATGTACTTAAAATCCGTAATAGAACGTAAGTAGCATATTGTAAGTGCAACAATAGGAATTGCAAGTAGGTCGGGCTATGAATTGCTGTAGGAGAATGCAGCCGGTTTAATACGAGTACTCCCTAAATGAGTTAATTACGTTTTTGCAAATGGTGATTAACTGTTAAACATTTCTTTCCTGGAATGAAGTACTTAAATTGCTTAGATCTATAACAAAATTTTCATATAATTCATTTGTGTACTTTCAAAATTAAAGAATTATGTTTATGTAAATAACTCTTGTGAACATGCCATTATTAAGGACATGTTTTGTATTGTACTTAAAATGGTGATAATGATAAAAACTTCATTCTTAGAGAGATTAAATCAACGGCCTTTCACAGGCTTCTCGACCGCCATGCTTTGGTTATTTTTCACACAACATGAATTATGTCCATCTCTCCACGCTCATCGGTCGTAAACACGTCTTGATAAATAGATACTTATTGCTATTTTTTCCTAAGGAATAACATATTCACTTTGTATGGCGAGAAATATTATTTTTGTACTCGGTCTGGACTATTAGGTTATTATGTCACTCAAGTTTTTTTTGCCTCCATTAGTTGAAAGTAGTTTCTATTTATAAGCGCTATAGAAAGGTTCAGGTAGAGCGACGATATTCGTGGGGTGGCTGGTAGCGGTTGGCGACGATGGGCTGAAGATCGAGCTCAGTGGCGTGCTATGGGAGAGGCCTATGTCCAGCAGTGAACGCAGAAGGGCTGATGATGATGATGATGATGATGATAGAAAGGTTCAAGTTAATGTTCTTTACACAGTTTGGGCGAGCTCATGTTTTTTTGTTTGATTCAAAATACACCTAATTACTGGTGGTAGGTGTTCCATTTTTTTTTATTTATTTATTAAGTCTTTATTGTACACAACAATGAAACACAATATACAGAAATTACAAAAATAATAAAAGTACAAGTGGCGGTCTTATCGCTCTAGGCAATGTCTTACAGACAACCATAGGATGGATTTAAGAGAAGGAAAAAGAGAGGGCAGTGTAGATATAAAGCTAAGTAATACTAGTTTAACATATAAATACACAAACATAATATACATATTATGACTCATAAATACATAAATAAAAAAAATAAAAACATAAATATACAAGTACATATATAAACACCTATACTACAACACATTACCAATTGATTCAGACGGAGGAAACAACACCAATATCTGTTTAAGGAGAAAGGTAGCGTTCTTTAACCAGACCTTTAAATGATGACAGTGATTGTGATTGTCTCACCACAACTGGAAGCGCGTTCCACAATCGAACTGCTTTGACAGTGAATGAGTTGTCCGTAAATATTGTGGTGTGCACGGGCATTCTTAGCTTTAGATTCTCAGACGACCTCAGGGACCTCGAATGTGAGTCATTAAGAAAAATAAATCTATCTTTAATATAAGAGGGGGTGAGAGGATTAAACAAAATATGTGACAGCCCGCCTCGGAATGTAGCACCAAAATGTCTATTTCTCCCGCCAAACAGCAGTATAAATGCACTATTGTGTTCCGGTTTGAAGGACATTGTAGTCAGAGTAACTACTGGACATATTGATACTTAACATCTTAAATGTCTCAGGATGGCGAGCGCAGTGGAATGCCAAGCAATGATTTTTAATGCATGGTTTTCTACTGTCCACGAGCGATCATATCGCGCGAATGGCTTGCACATCTCGCCATTTTAACTGTATAACAGGTCCCAATTAGCTTTAGTACAGCAACGAAGTATACCAATGTGTCTAATTAGAGAATACAAATCTCTTATCCTTAGGACGATACGTACTCACAGTAACTCTGGTTGTGAGTGATCATTAGCCGCTTTTTCTATTACCATAAATTTTATAAAAGTAGCTTTTCTGCCTATCCAAAGTAATATTAAGCCCAGGGCTGCAAAACATTGCACGACCACCCCAACTTGTTCAACTGACTAAAAGACACTTTTGTTTATGCAAATAACTTAAGTTTCCAATTCGGGGTGTTCGAAAAAAACAAGTTTCGCTGAAACGAGCAATTTGTATTCGTTTTTGCCCTCGTTTTTGGTTTTACATTTTATTCCGAAAAAGGAATGCTGTCTATATCTTCTAAGTTTACTTTTGGCATCGTCTTGTACAATGCGTTATTTGTACTTTATTTAAATAATCTCAGTGATACTGACATTATTCTTGTAGCAAAAATATTATTTAAAATATTTTGAGATTAAGTTTCGTTATAATATACACTAACGAATTATTAGGCAAAAAACGCAGAATGTGTTTTCACATTAGTGAATTAGCAGAAGATTTCTAATAAGGTTATTTATTTAACGTAGGGATTTCCAACTCAAGTGGACAAAGCTCTGCACGCTCCATATCGTTCTGTGCCTAAAACTAAGATATATTCGCTGCAAAGCCCCGGGAATGCGTATTATTATTTATAGTGATTGGTAATTAATCTGCATCATTAATTAACGGTTATCAGATATCGCTTTAAGCGATAAGACCGCCTATACGAATGGAATGCAGCAAAGTTATTTCTTGTAAAGGATTATCTACGAGTGTCTTTATTCATAAAATATTATTATCACCAGGTTGCCATCCATAAAAACCCTTTCTTGTTTACATTTTCTCTATTTATTTCACAACGCCATTATTCAGGACGTGTAACGTTATCTGGCTCTTCCAACATAATGTTTATCCCAGCAGTTAGCTGTAGTAAATAATTGTTATTCTTTTCCCCTTCTTATCCCACTTCCCGACCCGCTGTATCTAAGTTCCACTTCATCTTGTCCCGTATATTATCCTCTCAGAGATAAAATCTTGCGTTATTTCACGCGTTATCTTAAATACAAGCTTGTTTATGGACTGTGTGAAATAAACATCTTATATTGTATACGAGCAGATACTATAAGAATAAAGCAATGGAAATACCTGTTTATTATACATTATCAAGTAGTTGGTTTAAAAAGTGGATGACAAAAAGAAGAAAATACTATGTGTTCCGTTAAAATTTAGAATGATTAACCTACTGCAAAAAAATTAACAAAATAATAATTAAAAATGCAAATGATGGCAAATGGATAGGATAATTAATCTTTGGTCAGTGGACGCTTAACATTGTGGAGCCTATATACTTCCATAAAATGAAAGGAATTTAATCCAAATTATTCTATTAAGCCGTTTGCGCTCTAATATACGAGACAAATTCCAAAAAGCCGTAGCAATAAAAGTACCATAACCTTTTAGGGTCTGTAAGCAATTTGTCCATTTTCGTAGCAGTAACATGTTATAACGTTGTTTTCATTGCAAGACATAAAGAAGCATTTTAAAACATCATTAAACTGAGATTGAGGTCGTGTACTATAAATAGAACAGATTTGTGCTACGTGATATTTGCAGTATATGTGACGTGTTGTGTTGCTTATTATGTCACATGTCCAGTATACTTATATATGTTACATGCATGGTATTATCAGGATTTTAATAAACAACCTGGTCCCTGGGATAATAATTAATCTGGAATAATTTCTCGAACCGTTAAAAAGGCCAACAAGGAATTCTAAGTTTACACCTTGCATTCTGCATTAATATTGCTAATACACCACTAAGGTGGCAATCTTGGTAATTGGATATTATTATTTTTTTGCGTTAAATGGCGAGACAACCATGCCATTTGCCTGATGGTAAGCGATACGACCGCTCATGGACAGTAGAAAACCAAACAACACCATGAATTACAAAGCATTGCTTGGCATTCCACTGCGCTAGCCGTCTAGAGACATAAGATGTTAAGTCTCAATATGTTCATTATTTATTAACCCATATCACATATTTACTTGAAGTTACTGCAACAGATAACGAACACGTCGCTGAAAAAATAACTTTATTACTTCTTTTGATAAATCGGTATTGCACCTCAGGTAAAGTTTATTTTTTTCCCTTTTTTAATGCATTTCTACCCAGCAAACGTTTTAAGCCGGTATCAGTTATTTTAAAACAGCAGCAGTCGGTAAGCTGCTGAAATAGCTGAAATAGCAGTATTCTAATGTGGTTTTAAATCCTCTTCTATAGTGTGTGTCATTTCAATGAGATTTACATGTAAATAGAGGAAAACTCATGTAAGATTCACAGACGACCTATAAAAGGTTGTAAAAGTCAGTGTATGCAGGCTGCTCTAATCAGGTTATGTTATAGTAGGTGCAATGAATTACAAATAGAATGTCCACCAGCGGGAGGAGTCAACTCTCGCGTACCGTATTACACTACTGAGGTACTATTTTGTTAATTTCCTAATATTAATTTCATAGTCCTCATTTGATTTTCAAATACGCTCATAACCAACATCTGCGTAGGATGAGCCTGATTTGTGTTGTTTACAGAAAACTTTAGCTTATCATATTTCGACGGTCTGAAGTAAACCCTGCAGGGTTTGTACGCACTAGGCCACATTTACTTTATATTATTCATATTGTTTGTTTATTTTGGATTAGGCTAAGCCCTCAACAAACTGAACAATCAGGCCAATTTGTTCTAAATTTAAATCTTTTGAATAAACAACGCAAGGGTTCACTAAATTGGCGTATTGTTAATCCGTTTTATAATAATCTATTCCATATTTAAAAAAATAGAATGTTTACTGAAAACCTTTATAGAAATACCACTGTATTATGTCATTGTTACGTCCCGTCGATTGAACTGTAAGTCATCGTGATGATCATCATCATTGTCAGCAACAGGAACTCCACTGCTGAATGAAGGATTAGGTTAAAGGTTAAGAAACTTATTAATGACTTTAGATTACATTTTAAATAGTGTTAGATTCGAAAACATTACATAAAATAACTATTTAACGATTTTCTAATATACGGGTATATGATCGCAATGGGGTTTTATGGTACTAAAAGATAATTGAGTGTCAAAAAAAGTCTATCTTTCGGAAACACCCTGTACAAAGCGTCCTCCTGAAACATTTATCAGGCCGAGTGTCCACTACGTGGGTGGACGTATGACACTGCCCTGTACGTACGAATAAACGGTCAATAAATACAATAACGTTTGTTTCCCATTGGGGTAGGCAGACCATACCGCCTAAAGAAGTATGATATAAATAATAATAAATAAAACACCCAACAGTCATATACGTCATCCTGACCCCACACTAAGATCGAGTCTTGTATCGTGGGTTACAGGAACTACAAGAGACTTTTCTGTCTCACAAACAACCAAACAAATACTTAATAATTGTTCACACAAACATTTGTTTCCTTGCGGGGATCGAACCCGCGGCCTCACGTTTCACAGCCGGCGTCCAACTAACTGGGCCACGGAAGCTGTCAATAAAATTACCTTATGCCTTATCGACTGACAATATTGCATTTCGGTTATGAGTTTACAGGTTGGGTACCTTTTTCAACGAATCTTAAATGATGTTCATCACGAGCTATTAATCATTTTTGCACGCTCGTCGGTTTAATAAGGCTACGAAATTTTAAAACTGGTCCTAAAGTATGAAACCTAATAATAATTATGATTTTAATTATGTTAGTAAAATATAGTCATGTTTAATGATCTAAAACGAGGTCAACTGTTGTCAAATTGAAATAAATGGTTTAAAACTATTGTGTGTGCCTTAATATTGCTCACACACGCCACATCTGTCCGCAATGTTTCGCAATAATTCGTTCCAGCTGCTCAAATGCGATAATATCAATTAATAAAACTATATATTATTATTTTTATTACAGAAGGATTAGTGTGAAACTGTGTACTACAATGACTCACACATACATACATACCTATGTATGTATACAGGCATTTACACATAAAAATAAGTTAAGTACGTGTGCACCGAAACAAATGGTTTAGAAAACGTTCTTACAATGATATAAGTTCACGCCAGTGTTTATGAAGAGATAGGCAGGACGAGCACTATAGTTACACACACTGCGCCTAGCTTCACGCTTATTGTCTTGTCCAGAAGTAATTTCTGCCTCGGACAATTTATTATACAGGGTATATCAAGACTGCGACCGAAAACGAAGCCAGGTGGTAGTATTAGTGACTTCAGACACAATGCAAGTAAAAATTTCGCAAAAAGAATCGACAACTTTTTTTTGTAATTTTTTACTTATCGTCGTATTTGGGTGATATTATATAGATAGTTTTCCGAAAATGAAGATGTACACCTCTTTATTTTTAAACACGCAATGGTACGTAAGGGTTTGAATTAGTATTTTCGCAAAAACAAGGTATTTACCACCCAAACACGATAATTTTTTAAAAATTCTAAATAAAATCACTGTTTGGCGAAATTTTTATTTGTATCGTGTTTGTAATCACCAAAACTACCACCTGACTTCGTTTTCGGTCGCATTCTTGATATACCCGGTATAAATTGAACATAGAAACTCACGGCTTATATCCTATATCTGCGATTGTATCAATGAGACGACAATGATATATTCATTTACCGGGTGTATCCAGACTGCGACCGAAAATGAAGGCAGGACGTAGTTTTATTGGCTACAGACACAAAGCAACAAAAATTTTCGCAAAAGGCGCCGAAAATTTAAACCCTTGCGTACCATTGCGTCTTTAAAAATAAAGGGTGTACATTATTATTTTACGCAAAACTATGTATTTACCACTTAAACACAAAGGTAAAAAATTACAAACAATCTATGCTTTTTTGACAATTTTTTTGTTGTATTGTGTGTGAAGTCATTGAAACTACTATCTGGCATCGTTTTCAGTCGCAGTCTAAATATACCCGGTATGTGATGTGATAAAAGTATAGTATCAATAAAAAACATAGAATATAGATAATAACACGTCTCAAATACACGTTTGTTAACGATTATTACAGTCATTATCGACTAGAATGAAATCGTTGCCGTCTCGATTTTATGCTCGAAAAAGCAATTTTGCTTACACATAAAAGTACGGTGGGTATTATAACATGGCCTCGTTTGTGACACCGTATTTAGATAGATAATCCCTGGCCTAATTGCTTAATAATACTGTTCAAAGGTTGGATTTTGGTTTAATTCGTTCGGATTCTGAGGTATATAAAATATCGTCGAGGTGGCTGGAAGCCAAATTATCCCTTATCCCCCTTCTTTTACAACCTTAATTGTCAAAGGCCAGTAACGAACCTATACTGAGGTATTATGAGTATTCATGGAAAACGGTGATTAGATACACTGCTGGCCAAATGTTTGTAACATTACATGTCTAGATTCATATACCGTTCCTGCATACAAAAACATGATTTTTTAGCACGGTCATTTAAATTTCGGCGTCGCATTGTAGTCTGTATCTAAGCAATAACTAAAATAAAAAGACGAGATGAGTCTGTAAGGTGTTTAAAAACTGGAATTTTTGCTAGAGTTCCTTTTTATTTCTAGGTTATGTTTGTGTGGGAGTCGGAAAGAAGAACGCTTAAACTGAAAACATATTTGTATCGTAATCGTTTTTGAAACACGGTAAATTGTAGTCGCAGACTAAAAAACAAACTGCTAAAGAAATAAAAACTAATATTTCTTGTCTAAAATCTGAAGCACCGAGAAATACCTTAAAATACCTTACCATTGACTGTTAGAAACTGTCTTTGGCATAAAGCCTTTATACAACTGTGTATAACAAGTATTAAATAAATAAATACATCAGTTGTAAGTTGTAGGGCTTTTTCTTTATCGCCAGACCGACAATCCGCATTGAGCGGGATTTTTTACTACTTCGCTCTAAGATTCACACGAGATTGGGTTGTATTTGATTTGGCGATAGCATTGTCCACTATCACTTTCTGAGACAGATATATTGAATTTCGTGTTTATGAGTATATGTTACTCCCTATACAAAAACTGATAATTTGGAGTTTGATATATATTTTAAAGCACGATTATGATTTGTCTAAAAGTCTTCAGTTTCGAAACAACCGAATTATTACATTATAATTATTATTGCGAGCCATTAGTGTCCCACTGCTGGGCAAAGGCCTGCTCCCTTCTTATTACCTTAATTTGATGAACTGTGATAATATATTTAATTTAGGTTATGTAAAAAAGTTTATCATACTGCTTGCTTTTTAACTATTACTGCTATTATTGTTTCTCTTCCAGAATTCAAAGTGGCTTTGACGCTACAGATGTAAATATCCAGAATTTACCAAAAAAATATGTCGTCAAAAGAATTTTTCGTTCAATTCATTGCTTTGACGAAACAAAGCTGTGTAAAGAAATTCATTCTTTGATCGGCTGAGCTATTGATCGCACGACTGAACCACCTTTTGAAATATCACGCCAGATTGAGTTGTACAAAAGAACTGCGCATTTAATAAAATAAACGCGTATTTTCGTAGTAATTCGTCGTTTAAACGTTTTAAAATAAAAATATTATGTATATAGAGCCCCTGTCTCGTTCAGTAGCTTTTGTAATAATCACTATATTGTAAACTGGTTTTGAACAGAGCATCACTAGAGTTTCTTACCCGTACGGCTCTAGTAAAACTGCTTTTCGAACCGGGTGGTAGATAAAAAATTAATGAATCTAAATAATGTTGAACATTTTAATGGATTCAATAAATTATTTTCAATTCATTTCAGCAGTTAAATGTATAAAGGATGATGTAATGCACAGACGGATGCAGTTAAATACAGTTTATAAGAAAAAAGTAATAAGCTCGAAGTAAAAAAATAATACTAAAGATAACGCGGGATCACAATTCACGTCGAAAGAATAATATCTGCTGCAATATCGCCAACGATTCCATTGAGCCAACCCAGACTGCTAACATACATAACATACATACATAAACTCACGCCTTTATCCCCGAAGGGGTAGGCAGAGGCGCCACCAGGACACCCACATTTCGCCTTGCATGTTCCGTCCCATGATGTGATAGGGGGCGAGCCTATCGCCATATCGGGCACAAATTCCTGACTCCGGGCTGATAATGAATAGAAAAATCCAATATCACTTTGCCCGACCCGGGATTCGAACCCGAGACCTCAGCTTTGTAACCGTACCGTAATACAACTACGCCACCGAGGCAGTCTACTAACAATGAGGAATAAAGGTAAATTAACTGTTACGTGAAGCGCCATCAAATGAAGCTCTATTTGCCGTTTGCGTTTTGTAATAGCGCCATCTGTTGGCTTTATCTGAAGATGCCAAGAAGTGAATATGAATATCGTGTCAATAAGAGAATTTAAATTTAAAATTATACAGAATGTTGGGACATTGAAAACCGTGTCGATAACAGAGAAGTTAAAATTAATTCAAGTAAAATTCAAATGCTTACTTTATAAAATCAAATAAACCGATACAGTACTGGCCCATGATCGCTCACTGCTAAGTAAGAGATCTAACTACAACCGAGAGTTCGAATGAGAGAGCTATAACACAGTAATAATATAAAATATTGCCAAAATATGTATCATATACAACTTTTAAAGTAAATTTTATTTAGTGAGAGTATATCGTTTCTCATAATATTCGACATTAATTAACGTCCCACTGGATTTATAATTAGAACGTTTAAAAACTCTTAAACACTCTTGAGCGTAATTGATCACAGACGTCGACACTCGTAAATAAAGCGTAAAATATTGTTAGCACGTCCAGACAGAAATCTAGGTCACGACATGCCATCTAGGACATTCGTCTTTATTAATAGTTGGTACATACTTCTAAAAAGTTTGCTACTACGGAAAGTCCCGATATTTTAATGTCATCAATTCGGTATAGTTAAGTAGCAAACAAGACACCTGATGGTAAATCGCTGCTGTATACACGCAATACTTTGAAATTGTTTTTTAACAAACAGGGTAGTCGCCTTATTGGTAAAATGGAGTGCCCTCACACGTTTAGTAGCAATATGTGTGGCCTGTAAACAATGAGTTCCCGGGATCGATTTCCAGGTCGGCAAACTTTTAAGTGAGTTTTTCAGTTTAAAAAATTCACGAGTTAGGTACCTGGGTTTGCAACTTGTATTAGTCATGGTGACTCGCCGCTTTCACACAACGGGTCGAAAATAAGCTCCGCGAACTCTGGTTGGCACTAATGACACCGCCGCCAGTGCGTATTTCATTTAAAAGACGTTAATTAACGTAGTTTTCTGTAACACAGTGGTAGGTCGAGTCGGTCTATTCTATAGTAGAATCTCTGTTAGCTACAACGAACTTTCATCACAAGCAATAAGGTTCGTATTAGTTTCTATCGATTAAAATCGATATAAAAATCGAGAACGAGTAATACAACACAAAATCTCAATTAACATTTTTTATAGTTCACATACTTTTTTTATTAAAGCTTATAAGAATTAACTATAATACTTTTTTTATTAAAGCTTATAAGAATTAACTATAATTTTCAATAACGTTGTTATCGCTACCGACTAAATGAGGTTAATACATTACTTAAAAAGACATCAAATGCTGAAATTAGATAAGAGTTAATAACAGTAAAGCGAAGGCCGGTTCAACTGATGTTAAATTTGTCAAATTCTAGAACAGTCCCTTTATTCGCACATCATAGGGCTGGCGTCCTTTGAAATTGGTTAGTGATACGTCTATCTCACTTAGGTATTGTATAGATTTTTGTAATTCACATACATGATTTTGGGTGAGGTAATTTTTAATGAATATGCATGACATCAATGATCAGTCCTTTCGGAAGCCAGCCTTTGTCTACCGCAAGCCTAATGCGCTTAGTATTCATTCAAAATTCTTGTGGAAAATTGCCAGGTACGCATGTTTCCACACAAGGTGTTCCTTCGTCCTTAAACCAAAGGATAATTATCAAAGAATACACACGTAATTTAAAAAAGTCCTAGTTTAGCAGTTCGGTCTTCAGCCAACTGAGCCACAGTTCGCATAAATATGTGTCATAGCTTTTCCCCTAAAATAACGTGTGCTCAGCGCAATTAGTGAATTGCGTTTACTGAAAAGTCAATATTTGTTCGATACCGTAAATTCCTATTTTATGTGCTGCCTATTCCAATACAATTCCTTAGTCTGGGTCACATGTTTGGGAATATTCCCCACATTGGAAAAGGATCGGGTAAATGTACTATGGGGAGGAATAAGAAATCTGTAACGTGTGTACCTGAGACTAAACGGAGCGTGAGAGAAATGTTGCCAACTATTTCGACTTCGGTGGAGGTGAAAACAATGTAATATAGTGTCCGAAATATATTTTAATAATATTTATTAAAAAATAATTCTTTTTCAAAGGTATGTAATTTATTGTTTGAAATATTGCAGAATTTGTTGTGGTTATTCTTTTTATTCTACGGTCCGTATTCGGCACTTACGCTTAGTCGGCGCTATACGAGTATTACGACTTTTATGCACATTGAAAATTATAATATGGGTAATCCAGTCTCTTTCGACACGAAATGCACTAAGATTGCTACACTTGGTTATCGAGTAATACTAAAAAGTTCGGGCGATGTTTTAGTTGTAGGTAAAAAAAGGAAGTCTGGAAATTAATCCGAAGGCTTTACGATTCACAGTTTAATGATTACGAAGCACGTATAAAATCATCACATTCCTATCTCAAGTACTTAACTGTTAAATAAATATAAGTAGAAAAAAGGAACTTATGAAGCTTCGACTACTAATATCATTACACGCATTGACACAAAGAGAAACATTTATCAAGTCGCCAGCTTTTGTTAAGTATCTAGTCTAAACGACTTCAGCATAGATGTATTCGGATACAGAGATCTGCAATGAAACAGCGTATCAGCTCTCCAGAACGCTTCTTACAATAATTTGCTGAAAAATTACTGTTATTACTTCGCCCCAATTTTTTATATACAAGTCTATTGTCGCTTTCGGGAAAGTTGAGAAAGCCTGATGATTCGGCGTTATAAATTCCGACGGATTTTTGTAAGAATTTAGGACAGTATGATTAATCTTCTCTATTGAATAAGACCGTTCTTCGGGTCCATTTTAAATTATTTAAAAAGGATTTTTTTTAATTATTTAAAAAAGAATTATTTAAAAAAGAAATTTGATATTTTCTGCTAAAATGTATACAATAAAATATTCACAATTTATTTTAGGAATCGGAACAATCTTAAAAGCCAGTTTCTGTGGGTGTTTATAGGCGGCAACGATAAATTCCAATCAAATTAATGCATCCACCCATAAAATGGCCAGGGTCTTCGTGTCGAACAAAATGTCGTCACTTAATTTGCTTGGTTCAGCCGAGGGACTAAAAACGATTGGTAGAGATATTTTCGACATAATCCCCCTCTCGTCGGTCACTGCGGTTCCCATGGGCCAGAATCGATATTGCACGCATTTTAATGACACCGAGCACTGAAGCTCAGTTTTTAATGGAGTTGGAAATAATTGCCTCTGTAGCAAAGCGATCGACAATATGAACTAAATTGTAATAACTTCGACTAAAATATAATAAATTAATTAGATATACCAGGGATACATGACAATAAAAATAAAGAAAATCTACAGATTTCACACCATTGACGACCCATATTACAGCACCCTTGTTTACCATTTTTGTAGTTAAACAAGCGTGCGTGTTGATCCATAAAAATGAGACCGTTATGGTCACAACAAATCTTCGTAGATGTTAAAACGGAGAAAACACGGAAAGTAAGAATAGAATTGCAAATATTTATGCGTGTTAAGGATCCAGCAGGGAACATTGTTCTTGCAGAAAAAGTGGGAAAAATATTTTTGACGTTGAGTGACGAAGGTTGAAGGATTTTAATTTGAGGTAACTGTATAGCTTACGAAATACGTGTTTGCGTACATACATAATTTCATGACGAGGGCTAAAATGTACAATAATAAGGCAATGGACTCCCTGTTTTTGATATTGACGTTGATATTATAGTAGCAACAAACAACCAACTAACTGGTCTGAAAATCGCCATTTTTATAACTATTGATGTTGATTATAAATCTGTCGGCGATAGAATTGACTAATCTATTCGAGGCTCTAAGCTATTGCGTAACTTCAGATGTTTATGTCAGCCCATTTATTCTTAAGTAGAGCCTCCGGTGTGGTTTTGAATTTATAAAATTTGATTATTATTTTTTTCACACCTGCTTTATTTTGCGCTGAAAGTTAACGATGAAAAAAAATGTCTAGACCTCTAACACGATTTTGATGAAGTAAATTTAACCTGTTCTACCCACGAAATAATAACAGACCAGAATAAAAAAGAAAAATCTGCAATTTGCTACCGCAGAAAATAGAGTTGCATGTTTGAAAATTGTGGGTCTCGCTGGAATTTTCTAAATAAAATGGTTTTTAATAATTTATCAAACCATATTCCAGCTAATAGGTTTTTGGCAACGTATTTCGTTGTAGTCACGAACATCGCCAATTGATGTTCAAATAACAATAAAGACAGATTGCTTATTTAAGTATGTTTTTATTCTTATTATTCTACGAATACAGAAATCTGTTTTTTTATGAAAATGGATTAGAATAATCCCGTTTTAAAATTCAGTGGAGGTGTTTGAAAAACAACGACGAAAAGTAAAAATCTCTCATCGGTAGCAATTGTTATGCCAGAAGTTGGAACAAAGTTGGATGATGTTGGAAACCAACTCAAATAACTACCTTTAAACTGGTCCATATTTATAAAACGGAAAAACATCATTTTTTATTTGTACTGGACGCACGCTCCTACCTATATTACATACATACATAAACTCACGACTTTTTCCCAGCAGGGGTAGGAAGAGGCGCCATCAGGACATCCACGTTTCGCCTTTGTTGTTATAATTATCTCCTACCTATATTGTTTTAATAATATTGATCGGACTCCAATTGCGTGTTACCAGGATGAAAATACTGAACTTTGGCGACAAATTCATAGAAACATTTTATGGTTCATAAAACATTTTTACTCAACTAATAATTATTTTATTCTGTGTAGGAACTCAAGCGTAAAACGAACGATAAATCTTCAAATAAGATGCATACATATAGTCACATTTGCCCAGCAATGGGGTAAATATGCGTTGATAGGGATAGATCAGTTACTGTTATACTCGAGCTATCCATAGATTTTAAATGGGTTCTTAATATTCACTCATATATATAAAATCCAGTTGCTGCCGGCCCTCTTATGCAAGTCGTCCCGCCATCTGGCCAGAGGACGTCCCACGCTACGTTTTCCAAGACGCGGTCTCCACTCCAGTATGCGTAAAGCAGCAAACCGGGCTCTGTGGCGTACCTTGGGAGAGGCCTATGTCCAGCAGTGGACTGCAACGGGCTGATGATGATGATGATGATATATAAAATTGTTCGAGTATTTAGAAAGAAAAGAATCTACAAAATTTTGTAGATTCAGCTCATGGTAGAAATTCATTTATGGAAAATATATCGGTCGTTGCCCCTAATACCCGCCTATAGTATTTGTACATTTGTAGTAATGCCTTACGATTTGATTGATCGATTCCAATATCGAAGCAAGAGGGAAAAACATCCCAGAAATTCATAGCAGAAATAGAACCAGGTTATGAAATAAATGTCACGAATCAAAACAAATCGACTGGATGGCAATTGATCTTCAGTCCTGTGTTGTATTCATTTGTTTGCGAAGTGTGACGTCATGCCGGCACGGATTGATTGCATTCGAAAAAATAGGTGTTTTGCGTGTATAAATATTATGGCTGTGTTTATTTAAACTCCCACTAGGTATGTTTGTGGCCTGCTAACTCTGACTGGACTAGGGTATTTGACTATCATCGAGTTTTTGTATTATTTTGCAGACAAACACAAGTGTCATAAAAACAAAACATTTTTATGAAAACAGTATTAAAGTAGCTTGTAACATGAGGCAAATATTAGTATTTTAAATGAAAGAGTGGGGACGTAGTGGGGACATCTTACCGTCTCTTTCACACCCGCACAGTATAATGCATATTAAAATTAGTGACGTCACTAATTTTGTTTTTCTTCCCTTTTCTTTTACTCCCACTACAAGATTTAAAACGTTTCTAACTTGTTTTATTCTAAATGGATTTACAAAATCCTACGAGTATGTTTGCTAGATTTTGGATATGGATACTTTTTGATGAATACAATAAAAAAAAATGAGTCAAATACCGTATTAGATTATTATGTTTGTCTGTGTACAAAGGATTAGAAGGCTATATACTGACAGACTATTACTGGTACTGCTAAACTGGTTTCTGGTATGTAGGACGCACCTAAGAGCAATATTGAAAACCAGTACCAGCGCTTGCTGAATATGGTCTGCTTTTGTAGTAACTATAATTTATGTTTTTTTCTTGATAATAATTTAAGGCTATTAGTATTTTATTATTATGTATTGTATTTTATTATTTATCAATTTAGTCTGATTTCTTCATAAACATTTTAACGTAAAAACGTGTTGAAAGACATAATTTACTGTAGTCATGTCATACCCGTACCTGAATAGTCAACAGGGTGTCTCTAAG